>CM063462.1:5075185-6325185 GCA_032191425.1 Lymantria dispar | reverse complement strand
AAACTTGGTTTAAAGTCCAAATAATTTGACAGGTTTCTTTTTCTCTCAACGGATTAATTATGGACTTGCACAACACCTCTCCATAAAAATAAATCCTTGTGAAAAATAAATAATTTCTTGGATGCACAAATAAGACTAGATATTTTGACATTTATAGATATCTATTTATATATGTATATGAGGTGGGAAGCTTTGTTAGAACCAATAGAATTTTATTTGGTGAGATTATTTCTAAGAGAAACGCACTTAAAATTCCTGCCATACCTCACAGAACAGCATTACTGGACAAAAGCTTCTTTGGAATGGTATCAAGAATTTTTAATAAAATACCCATAGATATTTTAGAGACGCCAGAACTACCTAATTTTAAAAATAAATTGCAGAAATTCTTAATTAACAAAACTTATTATAATATTAACGATTTTTTAAATGATAATGCTAATTAATTAATCCATTCTGTATATATAAGACATTAATATTGTATGCTCACTGTAGCGGGACATAGATAATCCTTCCAATAATGTACAATCTTTATGTTAACCTATGCCCACAATAAATAAATTTGAATAAGAATTGTCTAAAGTGGGTATCGACCCCGTGATACCTAGAACGATAACTGTAATTATAAACTAAAATACAAATTGTCTCTCTGATATCGTAAAGCACGTATAAAGGCTCAACATTTTTGTTTCTTTTGAGAGAAATTTTTACTTTTGAATTGGGCCTCCAACTAATTTTGATGCAGGGCTACTCCAAGAAACGCTACGCCACTGAAAGGACGCGAGAAAAAGAATCACTACTTTATACCGTTTGGCCGGTATGTAGTAGCCTATTTTTACATTCGGACAATCAAAAGTTGATTTTTTAGATATCAAGAAAGAATTTTTAACAGTACTTATGTTGATTGTATAAATCAAAAGACAGTTCTCATAATAAACCTTTATTACAATATGTTTTATACAATTTCATTTTGACTCAAACTCAATCCCACAAATATACACATACAAATAGTAGCAAAATACCAAATACATTTCGTAACAACTATAACTGAATTTAAGGCACATAATTCTTAAAATAATACATTTTTTTTTTCATATTTTCAAAATGACATTTATTGATGAACAAGTATTATACTTCATACAAATACATATTTAAAATTAGAAGTTCATAGTTTATAAGACTCTCGGTAGATGGCGTTAGGTCCACACCATGTAAGTTCCATAGTAAAATTACATCTATTATATACTCGGTGCATAAAGTTGTAGATTTACAGGCATATTAAAACTTAAATTTTTATTAGGATACTTCACAGTGTCCGTCCGTTAATTGCTATAAATTACACCTAGCCTCAGATCAATCATTTGCGGATTGCATAAGAGATTGTCCTGTGTGGGAATTGAACACAAGACTTGTGCTTAGAACATTTGGTCAATTTTGCCTTCCATTTTATCTATTTTTACTAGTTATACGTAAAGGTTACAATGTCCGGGTAAAAACAGAAATCACCATGTAAGTTTTTTTCTTTTTCCTCATAAAACAGAATACTAAGAAATCCTTGTTTCGTTGGGCACTTTATAAAATTTAATATCCAAATGGGGCAAGCTTTTCGTCGTCTACCGAGCACTCTTCCAGAAATCCGTTCGCAATTTTTTCAAAGCAGCCAAAGAATTGTGTTGGTTTAGTTTCTGGCGTAATTTAGTTATAGTCAATTTCTATTTTATTTTATTTTATTTTTATCTTATGAAGGAATCTCGTGAAATACTGTTATAAGTTGAATATTAAAATAAATTTGACAAACCATCTTTGCTAGACACTCGAGTCTCAATTTGTATTAGTCAAACTAAGATAATTCACATTCCACTAATGAGTATACAACACCTAGCGCTAATATTTACAAAATAATCTCATAATTTATATCTAATTTATATGGTTACATGTTTTAATACGTAGGAAATTAATTAAGTACAATGATAATTTGGTGGTGAAATGCATTGTCTAAAAAACTATAAATCAAAATAGGAAACTGCCTAAAACGCTAAAATGATGCTATTTAGCTCATTCTAGAGCGAGTATCGTAAAATATGATCATAAAAAAAAAATACGTTTAATAACTCATTTTAAACTTTTTGACGTGAGAACGTCTTATAAATCGACGAACGCCGGCTGCACGCATGCTAAAGTAGGACTCATTGTCACGTGCCGCCTGAGTCGAGCGTAGAAACGAGAGCGCGGAACAAGTGATAGAGAGGCGCGATCGGCCTAAGCGTTCGGCTTGTGACGCATCTATCTATCTCTCAAAAATATTTGAATTAACGAGTAAATAAATGTTAATTTATCGGCTAAAATTGGAATCATAAATTAATATTGTTTGTGTATTATACAAAATAATAATAATTCAGTGATAATAATTCAATTCAATTTCAATTTTATCAATATTTTCTTATAACGTTATCACGTAAAATTAAAATCGTCTGGAAAACCGACAGACAATAATTTTTTTAATGATTATTATCTGAATAAACTTTACAATCTATTAAAAATACCTAATATGTAACAGCCATAATAATTAATAATTCTAAAATACTTAGTACACCAAATATTATATAAATGATCCTATCTGTTCTATCAAAGAGACTAGATACTAGATCCTTCAATATATGAAGCATGTCATGGAAACAATATTAATTCAAATTGATTTTGAAATCTCTTCACAATATCCTATACAAACGCAAACTTTGGTACTAAAATATTTACACTAACTAAACATTTATTTACACATATTATGCAATACTTTGTTTTCTATGTAATAACTATAAATAAATATATAAACCTAATAATTACTATCGTTTAATTAAATATTTATTTCATGCGATGGCGGAGTAAGAATACAATTCACTATCCCCTATCTTCCCGAAGGTGTCGTACAAAACGACGAATAACACATAAAAGTAAAACAAAGAGAAGAAATACTCTATATAAAACCCTATAACAAACCGTCTGACCAATTTCAATTCTATCGTACAGAAGTGTAGACTCATGCTCAGCAGTGGGACGTAATGAGCCGATATGATAAATCGAATGACTCCGAATATACTTCGAACTATCCGTGTGGTGACAGAGTAAGAATTCAAATCACCATTCCCTATTTTGCCGGTTGGTGTCGTAAAGACGACTAAGGGAGCTAATTGCACACAACTTCTATGCAAGAGATATAAAATTGGAAATTAAGTCCTGTACCAAAACAAACACCTGTACCAAACAAATCAGCACGGTATAGTAGGTCAATTAGGAGGCCCGAGTTCAATAATATGACATATATGGGTTGAGAAGATGATTCGATTTAAATTATACTCTCCAATTCAAAGGTAAAAGAAACGTATAGATCGGTTTTTAAGAATTGAATTTTGACAATTATTCACTGTTATTGACAGTTCATCCATCCATTAGCTCATATGCGTCCACAGTTGCACATATGCCTCCGCACGAGAATGCTACTCGCAACGGTCCTTTATTGACAGTTCGGCTTTGTATTTTATTTTAAGGGTTTTTATATTTGTGTAACAATGTATACTCCAAGAATAAGTTTTCACTAATACTTCACGTTTATATTATATGTTATAACATATATTCTTATCTCAATATTAATTCAGAATATTTACAATATAATCTCGTCATTTGTGACATTTGTTGCACTATTTATCTTTAATTTATTTAAAGATATAAACTAGTCAAACAATAAAATACATCCCCCAACTTTTTACAATCTATATTGTATACGAATCTACTTTGTATACAAACACATCGACATTGTATACAAATCTATATTGTATACATAAGTGTATAATTGATGTCGGGTTCGAATATAAACTAATTGTATTAAGCAGTCTTCGATTTTATAGCACAGGGTACCATCTGCGGGGTAGCACCTAATAATGTAACGTGACTGGTTCAAATATATGAAATTATAAAATTTTGTCGCGCTACATATGTATATCGATACTAGATAGTAATCTGAAGAAGTATCTTCAAGTTGTATATATAGTGCGTACCTACTGAATGTGTAGATATCAAAATATTACAACCTGGCACCTCATATTTTATTTTACAAATAAAGCTTTGATTATTTGCAAACTTCACTTTTTTTATAATCTTTCTTCTTCGATTATAGCTTTTAGATAAATCGGTGTCCAGTACTATAAATATAATAAATAATACTCCTAATTACCTTTAAGTAATTATTATTGGACTTCATTGTAATATTTTTCTTAAATAAATTTTATGTCGTTCTCATTGGTGGGTTTAATATTAAGTTCACAATCGTTTAAATGTATTAAAAACAAGAAAACTAAATAGAAAATACCATGGCTCGATATTATTATAATTAAGGTTTATCCAAAATATTTAGATAGTTTGATGCGGCAGTCAAACTATTAGTTTGTGTAAACGGTTCACATCTTTTATGAAACCTAGAAAATTACGCTAAAACAAATTTAAAAAATACTGTTTGAAATAAATCAAATACGCAATTACATATATAGAGATACAAGTCACTTATCATATTGCAAGAAAAACTATTTTTACGCGTTTCATTTAATGTTGTAAACAATATTACAATGCGACAAAACCCGTAAAACAGTTTTATTTATGTGTAATAATTGCGTAAAAATCAGTAATCCCGTTGCACACAGTACATATTTATATATATTGATAATTAAATAACTAAGTAGATTGTTTTTACGTTATGAGCCTAGCTCATGCAGCTCATGGCAATTTCATATATATATTCAGGGTGGGATCATTCTTTCCAGCTTAGACTAATACGTTTACAGATACGAAGTGACCAAGTCATTTCTATTTGATAATTAATCTATGCTCGTTCTACTATTGAAAATAGACCTGCCTAAAAGCAGGGGTTTTAATCGCCATGATCGGCAGGCAGTTTGATAATCGCAGTCGCTATTAAAAAAATTGTCTGGAAAATACTACTGCATAAGAGATTTCCAGGACCCACACACCTTCTAGGCTTGGAGTTTATAAAGAGTGCGTTATATTAATAATGGCGGGAGTAAAATAGAATTGTATCTTTTTGTGCAAGTATCCCCTTTCCTATATCACACGTATTTTGTTCTATCGAGAATACTCATATACAATTTTTTAAGGCAACATCCTGCACTAAGGAAACACTCCTTGTATTGTGGGGAACTAATAAAATTAACCGACACAAATTACATCCAGATTCAGTACAACAATTGTGGGTCGCACAAAGTGTTGTCCTGCGTGGGATTCGTACCTATGACTCTGGCATTGCAAGTCGGTATCTTAACTACTATGCCATCTGTGTAATCTGTGCACTCAATTTACTTAATGTTACGTTAAATTCGACTGTTATATTAAAAAGAAAATTTGAGTGTAAAAAGAAAATCAAGCGTTGCTATTATAGTACCAGCCCCTGATTTAAGAGGTATACGACCAGGTGTGGATGGCGAAAATATGAATGCAGTAAAATATTACTTGGTCACTTTTTTAAACTGTAAACAATTATAAGCTATATCTTTAACCAACAAACTTTTAAGTTTTATTTGATGAAGGGAAAATCACTATCACTTTCGTCACCAGATCCATCGTAGCTTGACGGTGGGGTGTCTAGTTGGGGTAGACCCAGGTCCAGGTATTCTTGATTGGCTGTCACCGTGAGGATCTTGTCTAAGTCCTCGACGAGCTCAGTGAAGGAAGGTCGGTCGCCAGGAGAGAATGACCAGCACTCACGCATTAGCATGTATCTGTGGATTTAATTTATATTAAATAGAATAAAATATGTTTATTATGACAAAAGACCACTAAGTATACAAATCATATCTTCTAAAGATTACTGTCACTATTAAAATAACACTGAAAAGATCTGTTAAGAAACTCAACGGGCTCGTCATATTTTTTAAATTTATTCTTTATATAAAATTATATACAAAATGTTGAGTAGATTAATTTCAGCTGGCAAGATTCATTTTTTTTTTTTTGCGTTGGGTTGCGGTCGGCGCGCTCCTCGCACCACTCCGTCCGGGGCGACACTGGCAAGATTCATGAAGGGGTATCGTCTTTCGAGTTAGAATATTTTTATTATACATCTTATATATATGGACGGTAGTCAAGCTTAGTACATACAAGTTAAAAACAAGGAAACTTACATTTCAAGACTACAGCAAGGCGGTTTCTCCATTCGATGTCCAGCGCTGAGATGCTGGTACATATATTGTCCTGGGACCGTAGGATATGGTGTACCACCTAATGTCATTATCTCCCACAAAAGTACACCAAAAGACCAGCTGTAACCAATAAATATAACATTTACTCGCTATGACTGTGGTTTCACTTGCATGAATATAAATTTAATCAATAATTTTTCTATCCTCCGATAATTGTACTTTTCTGGAACTACAAGTACCTTTTTTGGCAAACTATTATCGGATCACACTCCGCTCAAAGCGTCCGGGGTGATGGAAAGGCGATGTGCAACGCTATAACTGTTTTCAGCCACCATTACAAATTTGACTGTGGCGAATATAAGATATCTTAAATCCTACTTTATTATCTCTGACATGTTTACGAAATTTAAAAACGATTATTTGGATAGCTAAGATGATAAAGTACATAAAAACATATAAATTATATAGGCCACGCAATGTTCCATTCCAAGGCGCAAATTAAATGAAATTCAGATCATCTTTTCAATAAGGATAGCACATTTTAAGGAATGTCATTATTCTTTACTTAGCTATAAGATTTGTAACAATAAGTCTAATGAAAGAGAATGGACAGTATAACTATTCTATAAAACTTATAACACCATAAAGTATGAAGATTCTACCTTCTTAGGTAGATTAGATGTTGAGGCTATCAAAAGCATTCAGTACTTAAACGACCAAATTTTCGCTGTCAATTAATATAAATTACAACAAAACCCCGAATTACGCTATTCTGTTTTAAGCGAATTGGAGGACCGTTTTTGAAGTGAAACTTCTTTAGGCACTTTTTTAGGTTAGAGAATGATTTTGTACTATGACGTAACAGTAAAAGCTCAAGTGTCACTGTTCTGTCTGATCGGCTTTCTTCTGCTCGATAAAGTAAAATTGTAACGCGACTTAAGGGAATTCACTTACGAGATTATCATATCGCGTAAGTTCAAAACATTATAACTGTATAACGTAATCCAGAGTTATTAATACTATTGCGAAAAGCTTAAAATATACGAGTTTACTTACACATCAGTCTGAGTGGTGAAGACTTTATGGTACAGTGACTCTGGTGCCATCCACCGTACTGGTAATCTGCCTTCGGTCTTCTTCCTATAGTAGTCATTACTGTGTACATCCTTCGCGAGACCAAAGTCAGCGATCTTGAGGATGCAATCGTCTGAGACGAGCACGTTTCTAGCAGCTAAATCCCGGTGAATACACTGGCAAATCAAATGAAATCTTTGTAGAAACTGGTACAGATAATACATCCTCTGCGATGATGGATTAAGAATACAATATGTCACCATTCCTTCTTCCCTCACGCTTAAAACTATCTGAAAGATCACCATAACAATAGGCAGTGGAATTCTCCTGAGCAAACTTGTAATACACACTGCGATCGCTAGCCCGCATAGCGATTCTGGAGTTTAGCTCCTTTGGTGGAGAAGTAGTAGCCAAAGGCTTGATAAATGAATGGATTATATGATACAGGCATTACGAGCATCACGACACAGGATAACAGGCAACATCCGTGCAGTGACGCAATAAGAATACAATTTACGACTAATGACATAGTACGCATATAACATCTATGAAAGAGAAGGAAACCTCATATAAGCTGTTATGATGATGAAAAAAGTCGACCTAGATGAACTTACCCGCCTAGACGCCAAATATTCCATTCCCCTAGCAACTTGGTATGAGAATGAAACTAGGTCTTTTTGTGTAAGGGTCTTCTTTTCCTTTAAATCTTCTATTGGTGATTCGTATCTAAAAATGAATAAATAGAATGCATTATTTATAAATTATAAAACAGATCTAAATTGAAATAGTATTTTATTATAGGTATTTATTCCTTTATCGTAGAATCATGAGGATGATCAGTAAAAGGCCTACGTGCAACATTTGATATTGTATACTGTATATTAAGAAGATTGGAAAATAAATTCAATACGCACCGGTTTCCAGGCCGATGATTCCTTAAGAATTCTCTCAAGTTACCATTCGGTGCATACTCTACAATAACATACAGTGGGCCATCTTGAGTGCAGCAGCCGAGCAAATTGATGATATTCACGTGCTTCCCTATCATCTTCATCATTTCCATCTCCGACACGAGAGCCATCATTTCAGCATCAGTGTGACCCTCTAAATAAAATAAATTTTAATGCTACCAAAAATACAAATTAGCGATGAAACTCATCTCAATTAATGGTGTATTGAGAATGAGTTCCAAAGACAACATAGAGGTCAGTATTGACAGTAACAAAAAATAGTAGGGACAGTGAATGTCGAAAAGATGGCAGCAGATAATCTTGAATAGGCACCTAAAGGGAAAGTGATCGCTAATTTAACACACAATTCAAAGATAGGACTAAATTTTTATACGGAAAGGGTCATTTTAAATTTTTGCTTCACCAATTTATTTTAACAAGCTAAATAAAATTTTAAAACTTAATTGATCGTAATATACCAAGCTGGCGTACATTATCACCTATGATTGATTTTGTCATATTAAACAAAAGTAAAGAAATAATTTTAAGCACTAGCTTCTTTAGATCAAAGGAATGACTACCAGCAACCTTACCTTTCAACATTTTGACCGCTACAACAGACTGCATTCCTGGTTTCAATATGCCCACGCACTCTGCCTTCACGACTTTGCCAAATTCTCCTTCTCCTAACACCTTGCCTATTGCTAAAGTCTCTCTGGGAACCTCCCAGTCGATGTCCATTGGTAGTTCGTATTCAGACATCATCATTGAATCGCTGGTATTGTTCTGCACTTGAGATAGCTTCTGTTTCTCAATCTTGACAACCGGCATTAGCTGTAGCATACAAAAAGTTATTAAAAGAGCTATTGTTTATTGAATTTAACCTAGTCAATAGTTCATCATCATCATCAAAGGCTCATACACGTCCTACTGCTGGGCTCGAGACTCCTCCACAATGGAGGGGAAAATTGACTTGCTACATCACGCTGGTCAAACAGGTTGGTATAGGATTTTCTGTCGAGTTTACCTTTTCTTGCAATGTTTTTCCGCATATCATCTCCCTTAGCCGTTTTTTATGATACTCACGGGTAAGAAAGTAAGTGGCGAATTGTTTTCCTACTGTCACCACACAGAAATCCAATGGTTGTTGTTAAGTAATGAGAAAAGAGGTATATACAAGAACATGGTATACAAAAGGTAAATATATTAGAGGTAGCTTCAGTGACGAAAATATTCAGTTTAGTATCTGTCATAATGTAGATATTTAATAAATATATGTTATATTGCTAGAAAGATAACACTTGTGTAGCGATATTACTCTTGATGGTTGAATGAAGATGAACATCCTTACTAATATTATAAATGCGAAAGTAAGGTTGTTTGTTTGTTTGTTTGTTACGCTTTCACGCTTGAACCACCGAAACGATTTCAAAAATTCTTTCACCAATGGAAAGCTATGATATCAGGGAGTAACATAGGCTATATTTTATGCCGGTATTCCCACGGGTACGTGAACTACGCGGGTAAAGCGACTGAAACTGAAGCGAAGCGAAGGCGGGTTGCTAGTAATATATAAATGCATTTGTATTGATGAAATAGAGAACAATGGAGCCATAGAATTTTTCTGTTATCAGTGGACACTTTAGGAGTTATTATTCATAAAACAACAGCTGCTTACCAATGCTTCACCAGTAGTATTCGGAGAACCATTAATTTGAGGTTTCTCGACAGTAACTTTCTTCGTCCAGTGGGTCACAATTACTGCTCTTGCCGTCTCTATTGCCAATTGTTTTTGTTTTTTCTCTCTTTTCAACTTTTTACAAATCATTACTACTATAATTGCAGCTACGAAGAACATTGCTCCGAGTACTACCGTCAATATGTTGATTAGAAGTGCATTTTTCTGAGTGCCGTGATCCGCTGGTTCTTGGATTGGGGCTGCTAAAAATTCATTGTTAAAGTAAGTTTATGAATCTTAAAATTACATTTTTAAGGCAATTATTGATGCACTGATGTCTGCTGGTTAAATTTCTAATATGAAATTGTGTGATAAAAAGTAGCTTGTTTTAGTGTAATGTAATGTGTAATTGTGTTAGTGTTAGTGTAATAAATCGTTACTCATTGTGAATGAATTTAAACCCATGGGTTTAAATTCATTCACAATGAGTAACGATACAATTATTATAGAAAAATGTATTCTGCGTCCGAAAATTATCGTCAGAACCATCAGATTCAGAAGTATGAGTCTAATTTGTAACCTCTGCGACACAGATGTCCATTCCTTCTCCAGTAAGAAGCGTTGCCGTTTATAAAATAAATTAAAGATTTTTTTTACTTTTGAGAAATCCAGCTGCATATAGGGGGCGTTCAACGCCAAATCAGACCGTTGAGTAATTTAATTTTTTTATTTTCTCAATTTCTTGATATTTTTAGCATCCTTAACTTTATGTAAATTTTGCGATTTTTTAATGACTTGCTTAAAAGATAATAATTTGAATTTTTTATTTCATTCATCATTTTACATGTTTACAACAATTCGTTTTATTCTTCTTAAAAATGGTCCAAATTTCAGTTTTATTTCTCTTTGTTTTGAGATGTAATTTACAGGAAAAATACAAATGCAATTTTTTTATTAATTTTAATTAAGATATTTGAGTTTCAAATCAATACCTAACGCGATTTTAAATGATATTTGTTTACACCCATGCTTTTTTTATTTGTAACTTCCATCTATCCAACAATTTTAAGACTGCTCTTGTAGTGGATCTATAATTTTTATTAAAAAATAATACATACTAAATAATAATGTTCAGAGGGTGCCACTATCAGTTGATTGTCCGTTAACTGATTAGTGTCGCTACGGGCACACGATCCCGGACTGCTCCAGCTGCTCCTGTCATTTTCCTATCCTATATCTAATGGCAGTAGTGTCCCCTAACCCAGTCCCCACCATATACATCCGCCATATCCCCATCCCTTTCCTATCAACGAAAATTCCTGAGGAGGGTTGACGTCAGGCAGGCGGCTGGTCATAAAACATATAGCCGAAACTGTAGACAACATGGACTTGAGTACATGTTGTGCCGACCCCACTTAGCGTGGGATGAGGGCAGGCAAATGATGATGATGATCATAATTACTAAATAAGATATACTCACATTCTAATACAGTTAAATATCCTTTAGCAGTAGTGTTACCAAGGCTATTGAGGGCTACACACACGTACCACCCCTCGTCCTCCTTAGTCACGTTGTAAATTGTTAGTTGTTCCGGCTTATCTGTTGGGTTCTCACTCTGTAAATTTAGAGGCAAGAAATTATGAATTTATGTTTTAAAGTAATTAAAAGTGATCCACTTGCAAAAATTAAAAAATATAAAACAAATATTTGTACATCGAACATGCTGTTTAATTATTTGTGTATAATAATATGATTTAAAAAAAATAGTAATATTCATCATTCTTCAAGTAAAGGAATTTTCTACAAGTACGTATTATGTAATTTAATATGTCAATAAATATATTGCATATGGGTTGCCTAACAAATTTTAGTCCAGAGTATGATTCATTATTTTTTTTTTTTTATGTAGGTACATTGCACCGGTTTGATTATTAGACAAATTCTATACCAATCAATGAATGGTATGAAGCCCATAGAAAATGCAAACGTCAATCAGACCGGTGCAAAATGCTAGTATCGATTTATCTGTTTATACCTGGCTACCCGAGAGTTGTGATTGGAGAAGAATAGGCAATCTAACGTTTGCATATTCTATGGGCTTCATACTTTCGATTAGTATAGAATTTGTCTAATAATCGAACCGGTGCAATGTTCAAAAAAAATTTTTTTTTTATTATTAATTAATCATACTCTGGACTAAAATTTATTAGGCAACCCATATGCAATATATTTATTGACATATTAAATTACATAAAAAGTAAGTTTCATCAAATAAGCATCTCGGTGAAGGTCGTTGTATAGCGGGATCCTATACTATCAGTTTATAATTAGAGCAAACAATAACAAAATAAAACAAATTAAAATCATTACCAAATAATGATTTCTGATGTTTACGCTAGAATTACACATTTTAAATAAAACTACTTTACGGCTTTTATCGCGTTTGTATTTGACTTTGCAGCGTTCATGGTCAAGTCCGCCCGTGACCATGCACGCTGCAAAGTATTCAAAACGTCGGGCAATCAAAAATCAAATACAAACGCGATAAAATCCGTAAAGTAGTGTCATTAGCAAATGTTCAATTCCTATTTTTTACAATATAGGTATCCATGCATTTAAAAGATGACGAATTACTTTCATCGACTGGACTGATACCGTCTGGTCATTGAGTACATTCCAGGTAGCCGGTCATAAAACGATTGCCTTTAACTTTTGCTATATGTACAATGGCAGAGGAATATAATATAGTCGCAAAAATTAAGAGATAGAAAAATCAAGGTGGTCAAATTAAACGGAATTAAATTCTCAACAAGAGTTACATGGACGCGTTTAAAAAAAAAATTAAGTCCATAGACCGTTTTAAAGACAGGTAAAAATTTGGATTTATTTTTGCCGGTGTTTTTCTTATGACTACTCAAAAACTGTCTATAATAAAACCGGCCAAGTACGAGCTAGAATCGCGCTTTTTGTCCATCCCTTAATTTTTGCGAATAGTCTGTAGTGTCACGCAATAGAGTGAACCCCAATTAATTGGGATAAAAGCAGGGTGATGATAATGATCCATTGATTCAGATGATAAGTCTAAATTATTGTCTTCATTTCTATTTTTTTGTAATTTTCAATAAAAATGTAAAGTATTAAGTATCATCATCACAGCTCGAGCCAAGCCTCCTCTACAAAGTGGGCGCAAATTAAGAATATTTCTATATTATCCGTGAATAGGTAAATCAAAATTACTTCTGATGTTTACGCGAGTATTACATTGTAAAAATAAAATATATTTACGGATTTTATCGCGTCCCACGTCCAACAAGTCATCGTTATTACTTGACATAATGACGACTTGTTGGAGATGTGACATCTTAGTCCGCCCGTGAGCCGTGACCATAAACGCTGAAAAATGTTCGAAACGTCGAGCAAACAAAAACCAAGTACAAAGGCAATAAAATCCGTAAAAATATCAATTAGAATTACTCCGTAATAAATCGAATTGTGGTGACGGATACAATTCACCACCCTCTTTCTTGCCCGTGGGTGTCGTAAAAGACGGCTAAGGGATTATAGTATGCATACAACATCTATGCAAGAGAAGAAAAACTTGAAGTAAAACTCTATACTAACCCGCCTGGCCAACGTTTAGGTCAATTTACCCCCCGTTATGGAGGAGGCTTGAACCCAGCAGTGGGATATATATGAGCTGAGATGATGATGAAATCGAGAACATTCGTAAATATTATAAAAGCAAACTTAAAGCAAGCTACACACACATGCGTTAGTTACAATACCCTCACCGGTACAATTTTGGTGTTATCGAAGTATACAATTGTCTCCTTCACTGACGCATCATTTGGATCGACATTGTAGTTGTAAACGTACTCGTCTCTGCTGAAATACATCCAATATACTGAGGGATGCATGTCAGTGAGGAATTGACAACTGAATCGAGCTGTATCACCAACCACTACCGTTAGATTGTCCGCACCACGCGTCAGAACTGGCTTCGCATATAAGCGCTCTATAAACAAATTAAACTGTTGACCATTAAATACTTACTGTTGCTTCTGATACTTAATATATCTAGCTGAAGATAGATTAATCGGAGATATTTTATTATTCACGATAATTTGTATTCGTGTAAGCGAAGTCCGAAATGTACCGCAATGACGTTAGACATTCATGATTCGAGTCTCATTCGGTAAATTATACGCCCATGTAAGCCTCCGAACAAGACACTAGATGAACCTCTAGACTAACTGCCCTTCACCAATATATACTTAGGACTGAATTCGTAAACAATTCTTTAAAAATTACTAATACTTAGCAAAAAAATATCCAAGAACATTTGCCCATTTACACACTTGGGACTGAATTCGCTTTTTCTTGAGAAGATCTTCAAAGAATACTGATACATAGCAAAAAAAAATTATCTAAGTGTTGCTGCTGCTCATGGACCTTTGCAAGGTCGCTGCCTACCGCCATGAAAGTGAAGAGATTGTAAATGCGTGCAATGACGTTCGGTGATACTAAAAGCATCAACAAAACCCACCACAAGCAAACACCGTCAGAAAGTTGGGCTCCCAGCTCTCTCGCTCACCGAACGAAGCGCAATAACAAATTGCTACTATTCGGACGTCAATCTTCTGTGAGAGCGTGGTACTACCTCGGACAGACCGGCCCGCGGCTGTAGACAGACAACTGTCAACAATGTGATCCTACCACTATAATATGCATAATGTATAAAATATGTGTTTTCTATAATTTTGTGAGAAGGCGGCTACACATACTATCAAGCATTGTAAGGACATTGCTCGTGAGTTTCGTAAAATATGACTAAGAAATTTATGTCGCTCTGGGCTAACTCTGTTTTAAGTCTGATGAATAATTACATTCCCAAGCAGAGTTGACGAAAACTATGTCAAAATATATGTAATATACAATGAATGACAATAATGCTAAAATCATTTCTTAAAAAAGAAGCCAGTAATTTAATAATAACTTTTATTCTAGTATTGAAACAAAATTTGTAGTCGGTCATGGTATGCGCAAAATAAAAAGTACCCTTTACAGCGAGTAGTAACGGAATGGCAATATTTTTTAGTCATTTTGCGGTTTGGTTCTATTTTAGTATTGAATCAAATAGCTAGCAAGTTTTAAATGTCTATCGTTTAAAAAGGGTTTCATTAAAACGTGATCGTTATTTTAGTAATAAGAGTAAATAGTCTTGAAACAAATTCCATTCTAAATGTACAACACTTACTAAAGAATTCTTCCTTCAAATTCAAATCATTTATCACATAACCTTATGTAAAACCTTATGTTTCTTAGTTTACTGCAATGTAGTAATAATATGATAGCATGGGAACTTACTCGTATAAACGAAAAGCTGACAAATAAAATCTTTCACAGTATTAGTTAGCAGTTTATGTTGTGCAAACGGTAAATTTAAGATTAATTCTTAATAATATACCAACACCTTTCATCTTAAGTTAATAGATATTTTATTAATAAGATTAAGAACTTAACAATACTTTATTCGAAGTACACCATAACCTTAACCCAACTAAATATAAAGTTAGTGACATTTATTTAAAATGTAATGAATCATAATTAATTTTTGATAAATTCGTAGAAACAAGTGAACTGATTTATGTTAATTGATTCACAAATCTTCTAAAATCTCTCCGATATCTCTAACATTTAGTGATTTTCCACCACCGTTTAGAGATTCACCGTCACCAAAACAAAAAACAACAAAGACCTCTTTGACATCTCCTTTAGGTATCGGCATATCACTAGGTCCAATCTCAACGTCCTTTACAGAGTCATTAGAAGGCCTGACCCAGTATAAGTATGGTTCGAGATCAGAGACAGGTGGGCATGATAATACTACGGTGTCGTTTATCACAACTGTATGATTACCAGGATGACCTTCCTTGATGTAGGGCTTCGATGGGTAACGTTCTACGAAAAAGAGTATTTTGAAGTTTGCATAATGTTTTATTAAAATCTAGCGTCTGAAGACATAGCATTTTCAACCGACTTGCCGAGGTTCTCAATTCAATTGTATTTCTTTTTTTATATTTGTTACTTCAGAACTTTCGACTGGGTGAACCGATTTTGATGATTCTTTTTTTATTTGAACACTTCTGCTTCCCGTGTGGTCTCATTTGAATTTGGTTCAGTTTTGATAATGTCATCCATGATAAAACGGTTGAAGTCGGTTTTTTTTTGTTCACAATTATTGTACAGTAGGTACATGCTATAATTATTATGTCTCTATACGTGATAGATAATAATTACTGCTTTTTATACTGAACTGCTTACCTTGAATGTGAAGTACAACCGTATGGTTTATACAACCCAACTGATTACAAATGACACAAGTATAATTGCCATTGTCAGCTTTTGTAAGCTCGTCAAGTGCCATTGACCATTTGCCATAAGACGGTTGAAAGTAGGACCTCGTAATTGGTGTAACTTTATTTTTGTACCATGTAATATTTGGCGTTGGATTACCTAAAAATGTTAAAAAAGTTTTATAATTTTATAAATAAAAGTACAAGTTGCTTTTCCTAACTTCTATACGTAAATACTGCTAGGTTTACACCAAATGAAGGATGGCAATTGGCATGCCATATCGCTTGTCGAATCGAAGACAGTTGGGGAAGAAAGGTTCTCGAGTAGTGACCATGACCCCCTACTAAATGGACCGATCAACATCTTGAAAGTCACAGGGAACCATTGGATCCAAGTGGCACAGGACCGCTCTGCATGGCATTCTCGCGGAGAGGCCTGTGTACCAGAGTGGACGTCTACGGGCTGATGCATGAAAGGAAATTCACCTAATATGGCACTATGTTCAAACAAATTGGGGTTGGGTTTTGTTTTGGGATTTCCTTCTCTTGCAGGGACGTAATCTGCTTATATTTCGTAATTGATTATTATAACAATCACGTAAAAGAAGGATTGGCCATCATTGTATACTTCATTACTATTCTTAAAGTAAATTAGAATTATATAAATTATTGCCTAATTAATTCATCGTCATCTCAGCCCATATATGTCCCACTGTTGAGCTCGGGCCTCCTCCATAATGGAAGGATAATTGACCTACTATACCACGCTGGTCAGACGTGTTGATATAGGGTTTTATTTCGAGTTTCCCTTCTCTCGTATTGATGTTATATGCGTTTTATATCCTTTAGTCGTCTCGTACGATCACCCACGGGTAAGATAGGGGGTGGTAAATTGTATTCTTACTCCGTCACCACACGGAAAATTAATTAATCATGTGGAATAAAAAAAAAATGTTTAAAGTTTCAGAATTGAATGATGAAAGTTCCCTAAAATATAAAACGAAGTTCATCACGTTTAGACTTTAAAAATATTACAAGTTCCAACACAAGTCCTTCCTACAAAAATACACACTAATAAAAATATTTATTACCTTCCGCAGCACATCTTAGTCTTATAGAGTTACCGGCGGGTTTCATATCCATTTTATATAGTTTCGTGGGATGTTTGAATTTTGGTGAGAAATATTCTTGTTTCTCATCGATGTGACCGTAGTTCGGATGATCTTTTTCTGCCTTTTCCTCAGCATCGTCGTCTTTAGATAATCGTCGGTTTATATCAGTTATGTTTTCATCCAAGCTATTGTTGTCCACTAATGTTCCGCTTTTAATTTGTGAGAGTATTTCTGGGAGCGGTCTATCAGCCATGTCAGCTTGAAAGCCTAGAATCCGAAAATACAAATATTCATTTTTAGACAGTACAAAAATATTAACACGCAGAGTATTAACAAATATATAACCAAACTTTTCTTTTGTTTAATATATACGTCGTATTTCCGTGTGTTGACGGAGTAAGAATACACTTTACCGTCTCTTTTCTTGCCCGTGGGTATCGTAAAAGAAAGCTAAGGAATTAAATATGCATATAACATTTATTCAAGAGAAGGGAGACTTGAAATAAAACCCAATCCCAACACGTCTGACTAGTGTGGTATAGTAGGTTAATTGCCCTTCTATTGTGGAAGAGGCTTGAGCCCAATAGTGTCAGGTGTAAGAGCTGAAATGATAATGAATGCGTCAAATTATCGGGCGCGTGTCTCGTTAGCAATCAAATGGAAGTTGGTCTACCATAATACGCTGAGTTTCTGTGTGGTGACGGAGTAAAAATACAATTGGCCACTCTTTATCTTGCCCGTAGGTGTTATAAAAGACGACTAAGGTATATTGCATATAACATCTATGCAAGAGAAGGGAAACTCGAAACAAAACCCTATACCAACCTGTCTGACCAGCATGGTATAGTAACGTCAATTGCCTTCATATTGTAGAAGAGGCTGGAACCCAACAGTGGGACGTATATGAGCTGAAATGATGAATACGCTGAGTAGACTGGTTGCACTGGCATAAAGTTTAAATCGACTGTCATCCTTCTCTTATGTAATATTATTTGCTTAATTTCCTTAGCCATCTATTGAGACACCTGCGTGAAAGGAAAGGGATTATAATACAGGAGATTCTGATACATTATAATCTTATTCTGCCAGCTCACCTATCATGATATATCTTATATCTTTAAACAAGCAATTTTTGTATATATATATATATATATATATATATATATATATATATATATATTCAGGATCTCGGAAACGGCACCAACGATTTTGATGAAACTTGGCATACTAAAGGGTTCGAGGCCAAAAAATCGATCTAGCTAGGTTTAATTTATAGAAAATGTTGTTTTGTCAGTGTTTTTAGCAAAACAATATAATGACATTAAAATTTAAACGAATATGAATTCAAATTTTGCCGTCAACGTCATGAGTTACGATAGCTCAGTTGGGAAGTAGTGCAGTTTCCTTTTAGTATTGTTTTGGCATTCAAACGGCGTCGGATCGAATCTCGGTGTTATTATTATTATTCTCTTTTTGTATTTTTTATATTTTTTTCATTGTTTAATTTTTATTTTTTATTAATATATATCTAAATAAGTTCCACAAAAATACAACAAAAATATTCCGAGCGAAGCTCGGTCAACCAGATGTTTGAATTAAAAGTATATAACTTTTAATTCCTGTATGTAATTATATTTTGACCCTATATAAACTGTGTACATAGCAGAAGTGATTTTAGTATATGTCTTGAGAGTTAATTTGTACCATAAAACTTGCTGTAAAAATAATAATGATCTATTAAACACCGAAAATTTCTCACTCTAATTTCAGATAAAAGTATGTGCATCACTCCTCCAAATAGTTATTTTCAATCAAACATTAAAGCGATTTAAAATCTATTTTTGTAATCAGTGTCCCAAATAATCTGAGTAAAAATCCAAAAATTTTAAATTCTATACAGGAAATCGCTTGTTATTTCAATCAAAATTTAAGTGCATCCCGTGTCTCGGTGAAAAAGCAACGAAATGTTTTGAAATACTTCCACATACGAATGCAATATCACTGCAATACTTGCACCCCGGAATCCGGTGCAGATACAACTTGTTTACACATCTGGATGACCAATAAAGACTCTAATAAAATGTAATATGAAAATAACCACGAACAGGCCAAAGACACTCGAACAGCGTTGACAGTGATTGCAAGACTTTTGACGGAGAAGTCCGATTTTATGTTTAAGTGCACAATATTACTCACATCTTTCTATACTTTATGTTTATAACAAGGTTCTGTCTGTAGTATAATGAACTAAAAAGATACTTGAAGATACATTTTATATTCTCCAGATATGGCACTTTTGGAAGTAAAATTAGATTATGACTAATAACAACTGTTATTACACATTGATATGAAAGAAGACGGTAAAAATAGGATATTCTCGCAATTGTAGTAATCATCATCATCATCATCTCAGCCCATAAAAGTCCCACTGTTGGGCTCGGGCCTCCTCCACTATGGGAGGGAAATTGACATACTGGTCAGACGTGTTGGTATAGGGGTTTTGTTTCGAGTATTCCTTCTCTTGAATAGATATTATATGTATATTGTATCCCTTAGTCGTTTTTTACGACACCCACGGACAAGCGAGAGAGGGTGGTGAATTGTATTCTTATTCCGTCAGCACACGGATAATAATAAAAATAATAAAAAGATCAATGAAAAGATAATGAATAGATCTTTCGACCTGTTGGATAGATTATAGAAAAGCGTTTGACTCCGTGCCGCATACATGGCTCCTGAGGGTGCTGGAGCTGTACAAAGTTGATTCAACTCTATGCACCTTCTTGAAGACTTGTATGGGGCAATGGAAAACAATTCTTAGGTATCCAACATACCGGCTGAATCGAGGGAGTACCGAACCAATATATGTTGCGGGTTGAGTCCCCTTTGGTTCTGCCTAGCAATGAATCCTCTCAGTACGTTACTAGAGCATTCAGGGTTAGGCTGTAGGTTACGGAGAGGTGGTCAAATAATATCTCACTTGCTTGGATGACCTGAAATTATTTACACCAAATAACACACAATTGGTTGAATTACTAAAAATTACGGAGACTTTTAGTAATTCTATCAGCATGGAGTTTGGTGTTGATAAGTGTGCCATCATGCATGTAAAGCAGGGAGAGGTAGTGGAGGTTGATAGAGATCAATTCTTTGATACTCTACAATTTAGGCCGCTTGACCTGACTGAACCCATAAGTACTTGGGTATGTCACGTATGAAGCGGATATGAAGCAAGCGTTGCGGGAACGCTTCCTTGGCCGTCTGAAGAAGGTTTTAAATAGCCTTCTATCCTGCAACCGCGCCGTGCCTGCAACGCTTGGGTCATGCCGCTTTTGATGCACTCCTTTGGCATACTCGAGTGGACTCAAACCAAATTGGACACCCTGGAAAAGTCCGCACGCTCTTAACATCGCACAGGATGCATCACCCTCGTTCATCGATAATGAGGTTGTATATTCCGCGAAGATGTGGGGGACGAGGTTTCCTAAATGCCAAAGCCCTCCATAATCGCGAAGTATGCAACCTCAGGGATTATTTTCTCAAGAAGACGAGTGGTGGTGGGACTTTCATCATATCAAGATGTGCATCTTGATATGATGAAAGTGGATAGCGGACTCACCCCGCTTGGGTTGGTTAAAGAGAACTGGCGTAGACCAGTAGTACTAAGCACTACAGACCGCGAGAATGTATGGCAGAGCAAGGAGCTGCATGGCAGGTTCTACGGAGCCCTACATGCCCCGGAAGTAGACCTTTCAGCCTCTGTGACCTGGTTACGATTCGGGAATCTTTTCGGAGAAACCGAAGGTTTTGTCTGTGCGATTACTGACGAAGTTATTAAGATGAATAACTACCGGAAATATATCCTGAGAGATGGTACGGCTGATATTTGTCGGGCGTGCCACCGACCAGGCGAGTCCCTCAGGCATATCGTTTCCGGCTGTTCACGTCTTGCTAACGGCGAGTACTTGCATAGACATAACCAAGTAGCCAGGATCATCCAGCAACTTGCTCTGCGGTACAAACTTGTGAGCGTAGAGGTGCCGTACTACAGGTATGTACCAGAGCCGGTTCTCAAAAACAGCCGTGTCACATTGTACTGGGACCGATCTATTATCACTGATAGGACTATTGTGGCTAATAAGCCAGACATCGTGGTGATAGATCGGCTAGAGCGCCATGCAATGATTGTTGATATCACTGTTCCGCATGACGGGAATCTCGTGAAGGCTGAGAATGATAAACAAATAAAATATCAAGACTTAGCTCACGAGATTGTCGACATGTGGGATGTGGACTCGGCAATCGTTGTACCGATAGTCATTTCGACCAATGGGATAATAGCCAAGAGCCTCGATCAACATCTAAAGAGGCTCACGTTAGGTAGTTGGATTGCGGGTCTGATGCAGAAGGCGGTCTTACTGGACACGGCGCGCATCGTGAGAAAGTTCCTCTCTTTGGAGCCCTAACCACCGATAGCTTGGTCCTTGTACTTGCTGCCGGTGGGTCATCACGCTTTTTATATTTTTAAATATTTTATTTTTTTTATATCATATTTAAAAATGTATAAGGTAGTTAGTAAATTAAATAAATATCAAAACAATAATAATAATAAAAAAATACTGTAATGTGATAATTTAACTTTAATATGTTGACTAAAATAGATAATAAATAGTCAGTTAATTCTAACCTTGAAAAATAAAATCACGAGAAAGAAATATTCTTAATACTTTTATAATAGGTTTCATATTCTAGAATATGATTTGAAACCATTTAACCAATTGAAGAAATCTATGCCCAATCAAAGCACTGTTATTAAAAGGGACAGTAGATAATTGATTGAATTACGCGATACATGGCTGCATAGCTTATTTTAAAAATGGAAGGCAGACCCACCACTTTCCCACGGTAATCAATATACCGCACACCACAATAGAAGAAAAACGGGATAGGATTAAGGTGAACTAGGAAATAAGGAAAACTTACTCTCACGTGATGAGCACTTTCCAGAACATCAACTTGCAATTTTCCGCAGAACTTCGAATATTTATACGACACGTGTTTCATCTCTAAACGAGGCATACTCGGGACGGTTCGGCTTCAAATGCATTTGTCCTATTAATCCTATCCCGTATTCCTTCTATTGTAGTGTGCGGTATATTGATTACCGTGCGAAAGCGGTGGGACTCCCTTCCTTCCTACCTTTTTTAAAATAAAAAAGGCACAGTAGAACTATTTATTTTATAGATATGTAATTTTAACCCTGACTTAGACTCAAATGAAGACTCATTATAAAACCATATATTTTTAATGTATGTATATTAGACTGCGTCAAAAAAAGTTTTTTTTTTTTTGATTAAACGTATGTAAAAAGTTTCTTCAGTATAAAAAAAAAATTCTCCTAAATTTTGAGCTCAATATCTCAAAAATTGAGCTGGCACATAGGGGGGGTCCCCTTTCCCGTTTAAAATACATAGGAAAAATATATTTTTTTTTTGTTTTAAAATATCTACATGCATAAAATTGTTAAAAATTTTTGCTTCTCACTATCTTATAGGAAATTTAATTCTCTACAAATTGCTTTCCGGGTTTTTTTTTTAAACTCAACCGCAACGAAGTTACAGGGTGCTGAATAAAAGGCAAAAAATCAATTAATGATTTAAGAATCGAAAACAATTTATTATATTAATTTATCAATAAATTAACTCTAACTAATTAACAGTTTTTTTTTGAATCAAAAAAAAAAAATTTTTTTTGACGCAGTCTAATGTATATATGCATTAACAGTTTCAGATATGAAATCTGAAACTGTTAATGCTCCATATAATCTATCCAATATAAAACGACAAAATAATCCAAGATATTAAAGAATGTCTTAATAAATAATATTTGAATTTTATGAAATTATATTTCTTTTTATATTCATATTTTAAATTCCTTCATAGACATATCCTTCATAGATATATCGTTATCGAATTTGTTTTTAATTTCTATTGGTGGCAAACGAGCAGCCAGCACACCTGATGGTAAGTGATACTGCTGCTCATGGACCTTTGCTAGGCTGCTGTTGTGAAGAAAGTGAAGGGAGAATGAATGCGTACAATGGGGTTCGATGATGCTAAAGGTATCATCCAAACCTACCACACACAACATCGTCAGAAAGCTGTCGGCTTTCTCGCTCATCGAACGAATTACTGTAACAAATTGCTACTACTTAGACGTCGATTTTCAGCTGAGTGTGATACTACTCCGAACGGACCGGCCCGCGGCTGGACACAGAAGACTGTCGACAATGTGGTTCTACTACATATATTTTTTATTCTCTTCGTTCGACTTTTTTTTTCGGGGTAGGCCATGATCAGCGCTCTCGGTGCCCGGCTCCATCCGGAGCGACAGAGGGGCGGCGCGCGGCCCCATGATCCGCCCGTACGAATTCCTTGTCGTCAATGGTCGGCCGTTCGACTTCTCTACCAAATAAATGGGCAACCGCAAGAAATTCTTTGACTTTCAATTGCCTAGTATAAAAATACAATAAAGAGTGGAATAAAATATATTATTTATACATTATAAAATTACAAAAAATTACCTTCTATGTCTTGTGTACTGTTTGGCTTCAAACTCAATCTGAGAGTCATCTCTTTGGGATCATCGTCATCAGTTCTGCAGGCATATAATCCAGCATTCTTTGGTCGAAATCCTTTTATCCTCAACCTGCAATTAATTACAAAATAACTTACAAATGATACATGGAATATTAAAAACCTAAACATTTATTTATTTGGACAACTCGCATTAAGTCAATATAATTTGTGATATGGGTAGACATAGGCTATCCAGCGGTTTCGGAGAAAAATACGAATGAAGAAATAAAGAAACTTTTCCAATTAAATAATTGTGTAGGCATAAGTACTTAAGACATAGGTACTTAAGTATTCTGATCGAGCATAGAAAAAAGTTTGTTGGGTTTGTTTATATTTGATAAATTAATTATTATTGTATCGTAATAATATACATATATTTATCGAAATAATACGCATGATTTTTTCTTTCCAATAAGAAGCAGCACATATGCAGTGGTTCATTCGTCAATCATTTCAACTCATAAATGTCCCACTGTTGGGCTCGAGCCTCCTCCACAATAGGAGGGAAATTGACCTTACTATACCATGCTGGTCAGACTGGTTGGTATAGGGTTTTATTTCGAGTTTTCCTTCTCTTTCATAAATTTTATATGCGTATTATATCCCATATTCATCTTTTACGACAAACACAGACAAGAAAGCGTGTGGTTAATTATGTTCTTACTATGTCATCGGCCGTGCAATAGTTGCTGAAATTAAATTATATAAAGGAAGCCAAGACCACTAGAACAAGAGTGAATGATAAAACTGTCCAATGACATCAATGTGGTAATGTTAAACAGAAAATAACTAACGTCATAACTTTTACGATCATTTCACACCTCACCAAATACGCATTCAAATGCTAAAAATATCTTTTATTCATAATCACAATAGGATTTTTAGATGGGAATAAAAACTTTATTGCATTGAAAAAAGTGGTTTATTTAGAAGACTTGGCTCCGTTTTCATTTGCCTTTTTTTCAATCTAATTCTATTTTCTATTATCTGCTTATTATCGATTATTTTCCAATAATCTGCCGTAAATTTAGTTAGTACATATTGATCAATATTGCCTTCATGATTAGGTCTTAATATAATTTAAAAACTATGTATCCTTTAAATCATTTACTTATAAGGCATCAATGATTTTATGCATTCTTATCTTCTATCCGTGTGTACGTGACTGAATTTCTGAACTTCTAAACGGCTGGACAAATTTTGATGATTTGTTTAGGGCATGCTTCAGTGGGTTCAACAATGGGTTAGATTAATAACTCAACCCTTAGTTGGCGCTACGTTCGAAACGAACAGCCGTTTTGAAGATTAATCGGAACAAACAGACAGACAAAAAAATATAAAGTGTATTTTAGGCATATGTATAGTGTAAATAACCGTGTGAGCATGAAAAAAGCCTATTATTTTGACATTACAAACAGACACTCCAATTTTATTTATTGGTATAGATTATGTTTCTTGAAATATGGTATTAACACAATTCACATTACATGAATTGTTTGCTCGTATAAATATTACAACTCGATACATTGCTCACTGCTGTATGCATAATTGCATATCTCTATTTCTGTTGCGTTTCGCGAAATTGTGTGTTATGTTATTTTAAGGTTCGCTTGCACTAGGAAGCCGGTTTAATTTATTGAGTATAATATAGTTAAATAGTTGCATTTACGCTAGTCGAGATATTTTTGAATTATTAATGGTTAATTAATACTCAAGCTTGCCGTGTTGTGATGGACTAAGAATACAAATTACCAGTCCCTATCTTGCCCGTGGATGTCGTAAAAGATGACTAAGGGATATATTACGCATATTACATCTATTCAAGAGGTGGAAAGCTAACAACAAAACCCTATACCAACCTGTCTGACCAGCATTGTATAAGGTCAGTTTCCCTCGTATTGTGGAGGAAGCTCGAGCCCAGCAGTGGGTCGTATATGAGCCGAAATTATGAATACCCAACCGTCTGACCAAAATAGTAGGCCCTGTTATAAAATTTGTTTTCTATCGTGAAGAAGGCCTGGACTCAGTAATGGAAGATGATGTTATTAATAAATTAATTATTAGGTACTTACAATTTTTTGTAAGGGAAATTTCCTATTATTGTGAAGGAGACTAGAGTTCTGTAGTGGACATGTATAAGTTTTTTTGGGGGTGGGTTACGGTCGGCATACTCCTCGCACCACTCCGTCTGGGGCGACAGAGGGGCGTAAGCACACACACCCGTAACCCACTTGTGACACCACGTCGCTTTCGTCGTTGGACCAACCACCGGAGCAGGGTGACTTGTCGTCAGTGGTCGGCCCGACGGAATACCCCCTGAGGAGTACCCTCCCATCGACCGACGTCCCCCTCTCAGGGAGGACGTCGGTTTTTCCTCGCGCGGTCGGCCTCTCGGCGGGTGACGGACTAGCTCCCCGGTCCAGTCACCCGCGGCCTCGCCTAGGGCGACACGTATAAGCCAAGATGAATTAGTGTTAGTTTAATTACCTGCCTTTACAAAATGTTGAAAGTACATTTTTGTTTATCAAGATCACACTATCAAAAGAGTTTTTCCTCATCCTCAGCCCATATACGTCCCACTATTGAGTTCTTATATTGACCAAATATACTATGCTGGTCAGATGTGTTGCTATTTTTTTTTATGGGTGGGCCATGGTAAGCGCACACGGTCCGTTCCGTCCGGGGCGAAGGAAGGACGTCGCGCGGGCCTATAGCCCACCCGTACCCACGTCGCCTTCGTCGTTGGGCCGACGACCGCTGCAGGGTGACTTGTTTTCAGTGGTCGGCCCGACGGAATAACTTTTCGGGTACCTTCACCTCTCGACGTCCCTGTCCCGGGACGTCGGTCGCCGTCGCGCAGTCAGCCTCTCTGCGGGTGCCGGACTAAAGTCCCCGGCTCGGTCACCCGCAGCCTCGGCTAAGATGTGTTGGTATAGAGTTTCATTTTAAGTTTTATTATCTTGCATAGACGTTATATGCATATCTAATACCTTAGTCGTCTTTTACGCTACCTTCGAGCAAGAGAGGGGTTGTAAATTGTATTCTTACTCAGTAACCACCTATTATATTCACAGTTTTACATAATTTTAATATTTTTACATATATATTCTTACCATTGCATTTGCTGTACTACCCTGCTTCTTTGTGAGTCTACTAGTTGTCCATCTTTATACCACAATACTGCTCCCTTCTGATTTGATGGCTTCAGACTACATGTCAAACGTAACCTCTCGTTCAATGCTGCCTCTAAGTGTTCATACTCTTTGTCTGTAACAAGGGACATTTTACAAATTAATAACATTTCACACTCACTATTTGTTTTATGTATTGTCATAAGGTTCCAAGCGATAAAGAGCTACAGTTGGTCTAAGCATACGTAACTATCTCTCTTCAATATTAATACAGTGGATTTCATTTATAACAACCTCGGTTGTAACGACTTTTCGGTTATAGCGACGCCGAACTTACGTCCCTAGAATTTAAAGCATCCTTTTGTAGGAAATACATTCGGCAATAGTGACGCCGGATATAACGCCGACTTCGGGTATACGGACTTGTTTTTATGAACTATTTGGGACTGTTCGAGCCAGAAACCAAAGAGAATCATAGAGCCTGGATGTATTTATTTAGTTCCCTAAGCTATAGTGTAGTGATGTGCGCAATACACTAGGCGTTATTAAGTTTAATATAACAAATACTAACTTGAACTCACTTACCCACAGAACTCACAAGTTGTAACACGTAATTTTGTAATATACTAGATTTAAACTTAATTGGGACTTTTATTTGGCACCAGTGTATCCTCTAAAGATACAACATTGGTGGCCCATGAGGGGAACATTAGAAAACCGCGCAAATTTCAAGAAATACAACAATTTTCAAGACATTAAAAAGGGCATAGTTCGTCAAGACGGTTGTCCACTTCCGAATCGGATTACTTCAAAGGTTGGAGCCTTGCAGTGGATGGACTAAAGCCACGGGTTCCAGACGAAGATATACTAATTCCAGAGCAATTTAGAAGCTAAGTTCGAGCAGTAATACAGCAAAAGTATTACATCGACATTTGCATCAAAAAGATAAGTGTCTTCCTACAGTCACAATATTAATCCTAATCATCCAATATACATCGTATACCTTATATACTATTCTTAATTACAACTAATTTGTGTAAACGGGGTAAGTCATAACGGTAAACGTCCCAATTCTTACAAAAAATTCGTATAAAATCTGATTATTTTCTACCCACTTTATTTTTATTATTAATTTTCTGTACCGATTTAAGAAAATTAACGAACAAATTTCAAAGACAGTCTATTATTTCTCAGAAATATAAGCGTCTTGCTATAAAATAAAGGTAAATAATACATTATAAAGAGAAATCTTGCTAATCTGTGCAAGAATCCTAGATTTAACTATCGATAATTGGATATTTCTGTTAAGTTACATCCTTTTCCACTATTTTATCATTTTAAACAGCATATAAGCAGTATATTGCACTCATATTTTTGGATTATAGGCCTTGAGAAGATAAATTATTAATAACAATTCAATAGAAACAAACTATTGAATGATTTAAAGTAATCACCAATACCCATTCCATGACAATTTATTGCTAGCAAATTCTCATTGTGTTTGCCGACTAATTCCAGACAATAACTGCAACAACGAGCTCCTCAGACGTGTAGCACGCCAGCCCCAGTCTTCCAACTAGCAGGTGACACCAAAGGGAGTGACGTGAGCTTATTTAATCATTTTTATTTGTCCTTTTCTATAATTATTATAAAACAAATTAGCTAGATAAGTGCTTAACTTAAATTACACTATGGCTGAAGAGCATTATAAAGAGTTATTTGCTAAAAGAACGTCAGCCAAAGGACAAATTACAAGATTTAAAAATTATTTAAATAGTATTTCTAAAGAAAAGGAATTAAGTGACATTCAGTTAACAATGTTGAATTTAAAGATTGCCAAATTTGAATCATTATCAGTTAAAGTAGATGATTTGCAGAGTGAAATAGAGGTTTTGAGTACCGCAAATATGGACATTGAGCTTAATGAACGCGATAATATGGAAAAGGACATCATAATGAGCATTGCCACGGCAAAGAATTTAATTGTAAAGTTTTCTAAATGTAACGAATATGAACAAAGACGACAGTCTATGCAAAATACTTCTCTCTGTGTAGGTGATGCTCATCATAATGTTGATATAGGTCTTAATCTTCCTCAGATACAAATAGCACAATTTAGTGGTGAATATTTTCGCGGGTTAGAATTTAGAGAGACGTTTGAAAGTTTAATTCATAAAAATGAGCGCATTCCAAACATTAATAAATTTCATTACTTGAATTCATATTTACAAGGTGACGCTGCTAGGGTTATTTCAAATCTCGAGGTATCTGCCTACAATTATCCTGAGGCTTGGCAGTTACTATGCGGTCGAAACAATAACAAAAGAATGTTAATTAATCATCACTTAAATTCTCTATTCACAATCAAGCCACTTTCACGTGAATCGGAGCGATCATTGAGATTTATAGTAGATCACGTGACAAAAAACCTACGCGCCTTATCCAGTTTGGGTCAGCCAACTGATAAATGGGATGTATTAATTGTATTTACGCTCTCTAAAATCCAAGATACCCATACGTTACTAAAGTGGGAAGAACATCGCAGTAGGGAGTCCGATGAAGCACTCACATTGCTTCAATTTTTTAAATTTCTCACTGATCGGGCTAATGTACTCGAATCTCTTGGTCGTAATAATAATTATGACCATCATAACGTAAGGTTAAGGTCATTGATGCAATCACAAACTAATTATAATAAAACCACTTATTCTAAGCCAGTTGAAAATAAAAATGTTAAATCCTTTACGATCACTAGTAATTATAAAAAATCTAATAAAATTCAAAATACATTTGTATGTATAATTTGTAATGGACGTCATCGAATATATGATTGTCCTACCTTTAAGGCCAAGGGTATCGATGAAAGAATGACGAACATAGAAAAGTATAAATTATGTATTATACTCGTTCCAACCATTTATTTTACTTTTGACACATGCTTTAGGACGTAACTGTTTCATTATACGCAATTATTAACTTTGAAACGAGTGAACAGAGAAATATATAAACTGCCCAATAATATTTATATATCTTAATTATTACCCACTAAATACATTAATATGCCGTAAATAGCTCTATTCATAAAATTTAAGTGATAATTCATTTCCGTTATAAAAAAGTTACGTTCTATCGCATCTAGTGACAGGATCAAAAGTATTCGGTGCAAACTAATGAATCGCAAATAATCGATTACACTTATTTGCAGTTAAGTCAGCTGACAACTGAGTTTTGAATTGTTGTAATAGACAACACGTTAAAATTGTATCAGGGAGATATAAAAATCTTCTCATCATACATATAACATGAAATAAAACAACCAAAATATTTTAATATTATTTTATTATAACGAATCGTCGGATTCTTCATACGAACTCGAATCGTCGCTTGAATCATCTGCAGTGTTTATTATTAACTCTTGTGTAGGTATGTTGTCAAATTCAATTTCCCGATCCCAATCAGAGAATATTATATTTTTTGTCTTGTTGACGACACTCGCCCAGTTTTCAAGCGTCACACTAGCACATGCGTTTTTTAAAAGTTCAAGCATTTTATTTGCTGTGAAAGGAGGAGTTGTATTGTTTCTTGCGGCGTGTCCTTTGGCTTGTGCCCAGATCATTTCAATTGGATTATATTGACAGTGGTACGGAGGAATTCTGATTACAACATATTCCCCCCATATTCCGCCCATATTCTGCTGCCATTTCGTCGATGACATATCGTTTTGGCTGCTTTTTACTTTTTAATATTTTAAGTAATTCTACTTTTAGTAGGGATTCGTCCACATCTTCCCCATTATCACGAAGCCAGTTTATAATCTCGTGTTTTTTGTTGGCCTGTGTTGGCATTTTATTAATTTGGCGAGAGTGATAGGGTGCATTATCAATAAATATTGTTGATGGCTCTTCAAGTGATGTAAGCATTTCTCTGAACCACTTTTCATACACGTCCGCATTCATCTCCTCATGATAGTCTCCTGTTTTTTTTTTATTTGAACGCTAACAGAGCGTCTGGTACAAATCCCTTTGTAGTTCCCGCATGGCAAATGATGAGGCGTTCACCTTTCCCCATTGGCACTGCAGAAGTAGAAGCAGCAGTATCGTCAGTCCAACCTTTTGGTATGGAATGATTGGCATTGAGCCAAGTTTCATCTGTGAAAACGACATTCGACCAGTCTTCTATTTTCTTCGCTTGTCTTAAAAATTCACAGGGAGACAAAGCTATGTCACGACGTTCCATTAAAATTTTTCTTTTGTCGGATTTCTTATACAAGAACCCGATTTGGTGCAGCACCTTTGACAAAGAAGATTTTTGACCACGAAACAAGCCACAATTTCGTAGAGACGCTACTAATTTTTTCAAAGTAGGAATCTCTTTGCTTGTGTAATAATTGTATATATGACGACGAATAGCATCAGTATCAAAACTGTCAATTGCTGTCACTTTACGGGGCTGACGTTTTTTCTTAGGCGTAGATAGCTTGTTCTGTTCAATACCACTACTACCATAGGCTTCTTTAGTGATTTTCACCACCGTTGGAGCACTAATACCTAATGCTGCTGCAACACGGTCTCTAACTTGGGTTACTGGTATAAGGAATGCGCCATTGCGGCTTTCCTTTTCAAAAAATTCACGAAGCCGCAGCACTAACTCTCTGGATTGTCCTTTAAGCACCATACCTTTCGGCATTTTGCAAGTAAAATCTTACTGGGAGGAACGATACGCTCAACTTAATCAAAGTAAGAACAATGAAATCAATACGGTGGAATATAAATACTCAACACAGCGTATGAAAAATATGAAAGAGCACTCAGCGAACAGAAATGTGACTAGCACGGGAGTCTTGTTGCGAGTGACAGACAACACAACAAAATGGCGTCGCCGGCGCGCCGTTCAGTGTTGCCAATTCGGCTTAAAAAAAAAAGGGGTAGGCTGGATGAGAAAATTAGTGATTTACTACCGCAGACGAGGGCGCCATTGTCTCTAAGTAAAGTTTGGAGCAGCGGACCCCGCTTAATGGAAAAATGCTTCATAAAGTAGTTATTTTTTATTTTGCAAAGTACAAAGTAAAATATTTTGGGAGGACTGAATTAGTGGGTATGCAAAAATTCATGTGCCCAAATAACAAATATATTTACAGAAGTGAAGTTTTTAAATAATATGAAATATGTATTTAAGCAAAAATAAAATATCCGTGTTAAATCGATTAAAAGTTCTTCCTGACTAAAATCGATTATTACAAAACATAGTTTCCGTAATACATTGGTACAACACTAATTGATCAGAATTCGATCTGCCAAAAGTAAAATAAATGGTTGGAACGAGTATAATTGTCTTAGGCAGGGTCATGCTGTTAGCGAGTGTCGCATGGGACCATGTCGAATACATGGCTGCTCAGAAAGACACAATAGTTTACTGCATCGTCCGTCATCAACGTCAACCCTTGTCGATGTTATTGAGCCACCTAATTTAATGATCAATCATTCTAATAATGCCATGATTGAAGTCTCGAATCCATTTGGTTCGCAAAAGATCAAAGTCCGTGCACTCTTAGATTGTGATAGCCAATCATCTTTTATTACTGAATCACAAAAACATAAATTATCATTGAAAACTCAACCTATTGAGGCTTTAAATATCATTGGAATAGGCAATTTAGTCAATAATAAAACTACTAAAATCTGTACTATAAAAGTGCAATCTTTATGCACTAAATTTAATGTCAGTTTACAATGTTTTGTTTTACCACAGCTAACGGGTCAGTTACCAAGACTTCCATTCGATATAAGTCTACTCAAATTGCCTGACAATGTTCAGTTAGCTGATCCTTTTCTTCATCAACCAGCTCCAGTAGGAGTGTTAATAGGAGCAGATATATTTTAGGATATATTGGTTGGTAATTGTTTATCATTAGAAATGAAAGGTACTAAATTAATTAATTCTCAATTCGGTTGGTTGGTATCGGGTCCTATACCTGTTCCGTATAAATTTACACACTGTAACAATGTGATATTGTCTCAATCCGATAGTGAAAATATTGAGAAACTGTTAACAAAATTTTGGGACATAGAGGATGTTCCCATAAAAAATAGTATAAGTGTAAATGATCTTGAATGTGAAAGGCATTACCTTACAAACACAACGAGAGAAAATAGTCGTAGATTTTGTGTGAAATTACCGTTGAAAGACTCTGCTGATTGTTTAGGTGAAACTTTTGATTTAGCTAAGGCACGTTTTATTAATTTAGAAAAACGATTCAAGAGAAATCCTAATTTAAAGATAGAATACAGTAAATTTATTAACGAATATGCTGAAGCAGGTCATTTATCAGTGTCCACTAAGCATTTTATTCATAGCTCAACTCCACATTACTATCTCTGTCATCACGCAGGGTATAAACAAGAGAGCGAATCAACAAAACTTCGTGTTGTGTTTGATGGTTCGGCAGCCTCCTCTTCTGGGTATGGATTGAATGATATTTTAATGGTCGGACCAAATATCCAGGATTCCCTGTTCGCTATTTTAATACGTGCCAGACAATATAAGTACTTACTTACAGCTGACATAGAAAAAATATACCGTCAAGTATTAGTTGATAAAGATGATAGGCTTTTACAACTTATTTTGTGGAGGGACAATGAGTCTCAGCCCCTTCAAACATTAATGTTAAATACAGTTACTTACGGTACGGCCAGTGCTAGCTACTTAAGTACACGCTATCTTTCGCAGGTAGGCAGCGAACAAGATGACAAACTTATTAAAACTATTATTCAAAGGGATTTCTACGTTGACGATTTGATAACGGGGTCCAATGATCCGCGCCAATTAATGTACATACACAAGGCTGTATCAAATGCGTTAGCTTCAGGTTGTTTTAACTTAAGAAAATTAAAAACTAATTGTCCGTCTATTTTTAAGAATACCTTAATTAATAATCAAGATAGTTTAACATTTAGTGAATCCTCTAGTACGCTAGGACTTGGTTGGGATCCTACTAATGATACACTACATTTTCCTGTAAAGGGATTTTCATATGATGGTTTCAGTATAACGAAGAGAGTTATTATGTCCAATGCCTTTAAAATATGTGATCCATTAGGTATTTTGAGCCCAATAGTTGTGAAGTCTAAAATTCTGTTGCAAAGGCTTTGGCAGCAAAAGCTAGGTTGGGATGAAGCCGTTCCTCAAGAAGAAAGAGATGTATGGATTAAATTTTGTGATGACATGAAGTACTTGACCAATCTACAGGTACCTAGACTAGTTTTGGCAGAATCTGCAATCCATATTGAGTTACATTCGTTTAGTGATGCATCTATGCAGGCTCTTGGGGCATATATTTATATGAGGACTATTAATGCCCATGATGAGGTTACAATTAGATTATTATGTGCGAAATCAAAGGTAGCCCCCCTTAAGTAAACTACCATACCTCGTTTAGAATTATGCGCGGCTCTTCTGACTGCTATGCTTACTAAATCAGTCGAAGATTCACTCAGACATCCGCCGAACAGAATAATTCATTGGTGCGACTCTAGCGTAGTACTAGGATGGCTTAGGACAGATGTAACAAGGCTGAAAATATTCGTAGCCAATCGAATTTGTGAAATAAAGGAACTAACTTCCTCAATGTGGCGATACGTATCAACGGACGTTAATCCTGATGATCTAGTTTCGAGAGGTGTAGACATAAAACAATTTGTTTCCATGCCACTGTGGTGGTCTGGTCCTAGTTTTTTACTCAAGAATGAATCCAAATGGCCACTTCTAAATAGTAGAGATTCGACAGAACTGCCAGAATGAAAAGCACACACTGCTATTGCAATAGAGGGTGAATATATCGTTGATTTCAATAAATATTCTTCTATAACAAGACTCCAAAGAGCATATGCCTTTGTTCATCGGTTTATCCATCATCATCTTGCTCTTATCCCAATTACTTGGGGTCGACGCAATATGTCATCTGTTTTGACATATTGCAAAACGTTTCGGCAATGACTTTTATGACCGGCCGCCTGCCTGACGTCAACCCTCCTTGGGAATGTAATCGTTGACCCAAATGGTACCAGATGGAGTTGGTCCGGGTCAATCTAGGGCTCTTAGTCGTCTTTTACGACACCCACGAGCAAAGCAAGGGTTGGTAGTATTCGAAGCCGCTACCACACAGCATATCGGTTTATCCATACTAATATTATAAATGCGAAAGTAAGGATGTTTGTTTGTTTGTAACGCTTTCACGCTTAAACCACCGAACCGATTTCAAAAATTCTTTCACCAATGGAAAGCTATAATATCAGGGAGTAACATAGGCTATATTTTATCCCGGTATTCCCACAGGAACGGGAACTACGCCGCGGGTAAAGCGACTGAAACCGAAGCGAAGCGAGGGCGGGTTGCTAGTATATAATATTCGAAACTCACACAATAAACGCGTAGGTATACTAACCGTTGAAGAACTTCGTGAATCATTACACGTATTATGTGTTATTACTCAACGTCAATGTTTTCCTAATGAATACGAATTACTTAAATTGGGTAAACCTATTAAAAATAAAAGCAAAAAAGCATCACTATCTCCATTTTTCGATGAAAATAAATTAATTCGTGTAGGCGGTCGTATCAGCGCGTCTACACAACCTTATGATTAGAAGCACCCAATCTCACTTCACGCTTCACATAGGTTAACTAAACTATATTTTGAAAGAGAGCATATGGCCAATCAATGGTCGTTATCTTGCTAGACGAGTAGTCAATAACTGCTTGCGCTGCAGACATTTGCAAGACAAAACAATGCAGCCTAAAATGGGTGACCTACCCCGGCAACGCGTAAATGCAGACTATCCCTTTTTATCGGTTGGCTTGGACTTCGCTGGTCCCTTTAGTATAGTAGATCGGAAGGGTCGTGGAAGTCGCTTGATAAAAATTTATTTGTGTCTTTATATGTTTATGCTATAAATGTTTACACTTAGAAGCTGTTAGCGGTCTATCTAAGGATCTATTTATTATGACACTTAGGCGTTTTATTGCGCGTCGTGGAAAACCCGTAGAAATATTTTGCGACAACGGAGGTAATTTTGTGGCTGGTGCTAAGGAAGTAGGAACATTTCTCCGGGAAGCTCACAAGCCTCTGTCTGACTTTGCAAGTCAACAATTGATTAAATTTAATTGCATACCAACTTATTCACCTCACTTCGATGGCATTTGGGAGGCCGGGGTAAAATCGGCAAAATTTCACATAAGACGTGTTATTGGCAACAGCCATCTTACATTTGAAGAAATCTGTACCTTGTTTGCACAAGTGGAAGCAATTTTGAATAGTCGTCCTTTGTGCCTACTCTCTTCCTCTCCTACCGATCTCCTCCCTTTATCCCCAGGACATTTTATAATTGGTAGACCACTAACTGCTACACCGATACCGAACTTGGAACAAATTAAGGAAAGCCAGTTGCAACGTTATATGCGCGTCGAGAAAATAAGACAGCACTTCTGGCAAAGGGTGGCAGAAAGAATACTTATGTGAGCTACAGCAGAGGACTAAATGGAAGATGAATAAGGCAAGCTTGAAGGTTGGAGACATGGTCCTATTAGCAGATCCTAATGCACCACCTCTTACTTGGAGACTGGGCCATGTTCTACATTTAATCTCTGGAAAGGATGGATTAGTCCGGGTGGCTGACATTTTAACTAGCAAGGGATGCGTACGCCGTTCCTTGGTGCGGATTGATACCGACCTCCCGTGCCAGTGTCGTGAGTTCGAATCCCACGCAGGACAACACTTTGTGCGATCTACAAATTGTTGTCTTGAGTCTGAATGTAATTTGTGTCCGTTAATTATATGTTTGTAAATTCCCCTGCAATACAAGGATTACTTCCTTAGTGCAGGATGTTGTCCTTAAAAAAATGTATATTCAAAAGTTTATATGTACAAGTGCACATAACACAACTAATGATAATTCAGTGATAATAATTCAATTCATAAAAGTATGCAATTTTTCATCAATGTTTCTTATATCAAGTACAATTTTACGTAAACCGACTTTATTTTATACTGGTTTTAAAGCACAGGTGTCGTGCAAATAATCTACCAACCAATAATAATAAAAATCTATCATTCTGACATTACAGTCGACTCTTCAATTTTATTTATTTGTATAGATAAATATAAAGTACCAGAATTATAAATAAACCACCCTCTGGTGTGAAGTTCTCAGCTCATAAAGTTAACCCTTCGACTGCTCGCCCTGAATGCGAATGAGTTGTGACATATTTTAATGCAAGTCATGTGCAGATCGGAGGATTATAAATGTTTATGGGCTACATATTATAAAATATATGGCATTTTGTTGACTTGACAACAGTTTCATGTATAAATCTTAGTCAGCATGCGCAGTGGCTAATAGTATTGCATCTGGATTTATGCCAAAAATTAAGTGTTCGATCCCATCTTGCACTCATATCATTTCTGTGTTTATAGCTAATAATATAATTTCACCAGTCTCTGTAATCTTGTTGCTCTGTAATAACGATGACTTGTTGCACGTGAGACATCTTAGTTCGCTCGTGACCATTAACGCTTTTTTTTTTGGGGTGGGCTGCGGTCGGCGCGCTCCTCGCACCACTCCGTCCGGGGCGATAGAGGGGCGTAAGCACGCAACACCCGCAACCCACACGAAAACCACGTCGCCTTCGTCGTTGGGCCGACCACCGGAGCAGGGTTACTTGTCATCAGTGGTCGGCCCGTGACCATGAACGCTGCAAAGTGTTCGAAACGTCGTCCTCATTCAGCAATTTCCTTGTTATTTTAAATATACTGTTTGTGAATGTACTATTAACTTTTATTGTAAAGTGTAGCGTGTTTTGCCTAACGAATTTTTGTATTTTCAGCGTTTGTAACATATTGTGGTGTTGGTCATGCTCACATAGGGATCTACTTGCGGTAGCTGCATGGAGCGGGTCTCTCCCTTCCCTCCATAGTGGTTGAGGGGAGTGATGGCTGCTCTAGTAGTTAACTCGTGATCGGGTGCCGCTTGTGGGATCTGGTCCAGCCATAATCGTTTAAATTATATTAAGTGTCTTGCGGTTCGAAGGGCATCACACTGGAGCTAGTTCTTACAAAACATGTACACAACCCTATAACTAGTAAGAAGAAAAAAAAATTAAAAGTAATGACAAGCCCGCTGAGTTTCTTGCCGGATCTTCTCAGTAGCGGTCGCGTTCCGATCCGGTGGTAGTATATTCTTTTGTAAACCTGACAATATGTAAGTGCCCTCTCGGGGTTTATGCATAATAAAATAATTTGAATTTGAATTTGAATTCGGGCAATAAAAAGTAAAATAAAAACGCGATAAAATCCGTACAGTAGTTTTCTTTAAAATCTTTCAGCTCATTTACGTCCCGCTGCTGGGCTCAAGCCTCGACCTGGTTAGTAGTAAAATTAGGGTTTTATTTCAAGTTTTCCTTCTTTTGCATAGATATAATATGCGTGTTATATCCCTTTATCATCTTTTACGACACCCATGGGCAAGAGAAGGGGTGGTGATTTGTATTTTTACTCCGTTACCACACGGAGAAAATAAGTGTTAAATTATAACAAATTTGTAATTTATATTGTTCACATGTCCCGTCCCCCGGACTCTATTTTTGGTCTGAAACGTGATTTTAATGAATATTAGTTTTTGTTTAAGCTAATGTGTTTAAGAATTTTACAGCGCATTTTAGAGTTATGTTAGGGCAAGTTTTAAAATTATTTACTTGGTACACTTATTGAGTATAATTTAGTATTTCTTTTTTAAGGAAGATTCTTATATGACTGACATAATATAAACTATCCAAAACTCAGTTTAAAACTATATAAAATCTTTAAAACAGTTTTCTTATTTCATACAGTTATTTCACAAGAATATTCTTTTTTTTATGGTAGGTCTGGACTAGACATGGTCGGTACCGGTTATTTCCGGCAACGGTTACTAACCAGTATTTAGCATCAATATCGATATGGATAACCGTTGCCGAATATCGGTGTCACAGCAGGTTTTTTAACTCATCAATAAGCGTAAAGTAAACGCAACGTTATATCTATTAACGCATGTTTAAACCATTATAATCCTTCATAGGTCAAACTATAACGAACAGTTTTCGTAGCAAACGATAGTAACGAGAAACAAAACTATGTACTTTCAATTACAGTATAATTTAACAAAGTTTGTGACAGTTGAGTCTTTGGTCAATAGAAGTAAAAGAAAGTCTCTCATTTATGTTAAATACACTATTATTTTCAGTTATGTTTTGCTATAGCATACACATGTCTAATCTGGACACGCCCCGCTTAATCTTTCCGAGCCGAAGGATGGGCGGCGTGTATTCCGTCCATTCCGTCCGGGGCGACGAAAGGACGGCGCGCGGGCCCATAATCCACCCGATGCTCGTCGCCTTCGTCGTTGGGCCGACCACCGGTGCCGAGTTCCTTGTCCTCAGTGGTCGGCCCGATGGCATATCTTGCTAGGTACCCTCTCCACTCGACATCCAGAATGTCGGTCGCCATTGTGCGGTGTGGCTCCATAGCCTACCGCGTTCCCTATTTATCTCCATTGGGCCGGCCACTGGTACCGATTCCTTAATGTCCGGTTTGTCCACCCGAGAGATATGGATGTCTTAACTAATATTATAAAGACGAATATGACTTTATTTGTTACGCTTTCACGACTAAAACACTAAACAGAAAATCTTTTACCAATGGAAAGCTACGTTATTAGCAAATATCATATGTACTTCTTGCTATAGCAAAATTTTGATAGTTCTTGCTATTGTAAAATTTTGAAATTTCTCTTGGAAAAATTTGCTTTAGAATTGCTTTATTATTGCTCATAAAATTAATTCTAATTAGTCTTTATTTAAAGTTTTTTGCAAACCTTTTTCTATTATTTCCAAAACCAAAATATTATCCACTTAGAATAATAACGTATAGAAGGATAGTGTCGCTACTTCGAACGTTCCAAATATGAATCTAAAAATACTAATGGCGCGCAGACAATTACACACGTACACACGCACACCACTATACAAATTATGAAATCAAAGTTTGTTTCTATTAACATAAATCGTCGATGTAATTTTAAAAGTAATGTTAAAAACCTTTTTAAGTTTTTCAAATGTGTTGTGACACCATTTGAATGCACAAACCGACATAATTACCTATTTATTTTTTAAGAGTTGCGTACGTACGTGCAGTGCACTGACCTTGTACATTATGGAACGGTTCCAGCGTAAGCTCCATTAGGCTCCAATTGAAATGCTTCACTTTTTGTGTACGAACTTACCTTCTATAGGTTATTATTCTAAGATTATCCATAATAAAGCCATATTCTTCTTTGTGCATTTTGGAATCTAATCTTCCAAACTTAAACCATGCATGGTTTAAGTTTGGAAGCACATGCACCCATAGAACTAAAGGTTATTTAAAAAAAATCTAACTAATTTACAAAAATACACGTCCAATTTATTTTTAAATACACAAGTGTATATTATACGACGAATGTAGTCATGTTGCAATTTTACACAAAGTAACAAAGCTTTGTTTTGTAGTCCCAACTGAAATTTTAACAGCCATCGAGATTTGTGGACTGTGAATTATGGCTTGAGTTAGTGTTGTCACTTACGCGTAAACAGTTGATGTCGATATATAATATAAAATATTTATTTTAAATAAAACTACTTTACGGATTTTATAGCGTTTGTATTTGATTTTTGATTGCCCGACGTTTCGAACACTTTGCAGCGTTCCTGGTCGGTTGTTGAACGTGAGACATCTTAGTCCGCCCGTGACCATGAGCACTGCAAAGTGTTAGAAACATCGGGCAATCAAAAATCAAATACAAACGCGATAAAATCCATAAAGTAGTTTTATTTAAAATGAGTAATACTCGCGTAAACATCAGAAATCACTATAAAATATTTAATTAACCTCAGTTGGGAAGCCGATAAATAGTGAAATAGAAGAACTGAAATTATACTTCTGCTTATAGTATTAAAAAAAAAACGAGCTCAAAAATGTTTATGCAATGAAACCTGGATGTGAACTAAGTTTCAAGCAAATACTTATCTCTCACGTCCAAAGATTATTGTTATAGACGAAAAAATACGTATTTAAATTTCAATCTAATAAAATATTACGCTATTTGAAGGAGAAGTAAAATAGACGAACATAATTCATTGGTTTTCTCTGTGGTATCAAAATAACTTTATATTATTTTCTTTGTAATATGTCGATCATCTTTATATGTAACGATATATATTTTTGGTATACCTACTAAAATAATAATTTGGATAGATAATATTATTCTTCTCTCACAATCATAATAATACTCGTTAATTAACTTTTAATAACAAAGATACATTATTAATAATATTTTTTAACATTTAACAAACATTAGTGCTTTAAAATGTCATTAATTTTATTACATTGTAATCTTTTGCTGTGGTAAATAAGTAAAAACTATAATAATATAATTAAACAAATATTATATATTTCACATAATGTTACAATTGTTAATGAATATCCGTTAGTAATATCGACAAGTTACAACTGAACATCACTATAATTTTGGCAAACTCCTTAAACATCGATTTAGTGATTTCATGTGTTGAGCAGATGCAAGTCAAGACCCAGGGGTTTACAAAAACTTTGGAAAGTCAAGACGTCATAAACTTTTTGGTGTTTTTAAAAACAATAGACGTTTAAATATGATCGTGGGAAGAAGCGTGATAAATTATGTATTAGTTTTTGTAAAACTGCCATGTTGATTGAGTTAGATAAATATAGTATGGTGATCTAAGGTCCTGTTTTCGAATTCTGGGTCAAACATAATTAAAATTATCAACGGACTCAAAACTTTGAACTATGCCCGCTTAGTAACGATATATTCTATGCCCTATTCATTATCATCTCAGCCTATATATGTCCCAACGATGGCCTCAGGCCTCCTCCGTAATGGGAGAGAAATCATCCTACTGTTTCCTACTATTTCACGCTTATTAGACATGTTGGTATAGGGTTTCGTTTTGAGTATTTCTTCTCTTGCATGGATGTTATGTGCTTATTATATCCCTTAGTTGTCTTTTACGTCATCCACAGGCAAGATAGAAAATAGTGAATTATATTCTTATTCCGCCACCAAACTGCAAATTAAATTATTCATCACCTTCATCATCACGATCTCAAACGTGATTATATAGAGTAGGTATTATTTCAAATTTTTGAAGTGAAACTTCTTTAGAATCGTTGTGATTTCAAACTCGATGAAATGAAAAAGCGAGTCCATATAGACACAAACACGTAAATGTATAGCATTCAGGCGGCGAGAGAATGCGATGAAGGATGAGGGATGAAGGATGAGGGATGAGGGATGGGGGATGAGGGATGAGGGATGAGGGATGAGGGATGAAGGATGAGGGATGAAGGATAAAGAAGTTTCACTTTTAACATGCGTACTCTGCACACACAACCTTTTTTTTTCTTCTCTTGCACACATCTTATATGCATAGTATATCTCTCAATCGTCTTTTACAGCAATCACATATGAATTCTCTTCTTTCTTACTCTGTTACTACACGGAAATTTTATAAATCACATATTCTAAAATAAACAAAACGGCAAAAGGTCTTATTAAAATAAACCACACATATGGACCACCGGCACGTATGATTGTCTCGAAATCCATTGTTTCATATAATTTATACCTTAAAGTGTGAGATTAAAGGGTTTTGACAATTACCTAATTACTATTGTCATTGAGATAATTTGGGTCTACCAACGAAAAGGTTGGCACCTAATTTGTAAGAATCTCATTGTCTTGACTTTATTCCAAGAAGAATATATATCTTTTTTTTTTTTCTTATTTTTTTTTTATTTTTTTATGGGTGGGCTAGGGTAAGCGCACGCGCGGTCCAGTCCGTCCGGGGCGATGAAAGGACGGCGCGCGGGCCCATAACCCACCCGTACCCACGTCACCTCGTTGTTGGGCCGACCACCGGAGCAGATGTGACTTGTCGTCAGTGGTCGGCCCGACGGAATACCCTTTCAGGTACCCTCACCTCTCGACATCCTGGGACGTCGGTCGCCATCGCGCGGTTAGCCACACTGCGGGTGACGGACAATTCCCCGGTCCGATCACCCGCGGCCTCGGCTAGGAAGAAGAATATATATCTGCCTTTCGTTTTCTCATTTTTTTTTAATTTAGAAAGATAATGCACATGTATTGATAATATAAATTGAAATAGATTTTTATTAACGTAAAACTAGTGTTGGAAGTTGAATAAGAAATAAAGTTATTATTAGACGCTAATCATCATCATCAATCAGCGTACTGCCGTCTACTGCTGGACGTAGGCCTCCCTCATGTTTCGCCACAAAGTGCAGTCCTATGATGCCTGCATTCAATGATACGGAGGAACTCCATTCCATTTCGATACCAATAGTTCCATACATTTTAGTTGCATCGTTCTTAATTAAATATTTATAAAATGCTTTACAAAAGACAGTCGTAAAAATGTAGTTATTTTCATAAAATTTATTAAAGATTGTAATGGATTAAGAGTTCTTTTTTCCATGTGGTGATACACTCGCTTAGAGAATATAATATGCTAGAAGACTAAAATCATATCAACTCGTATAATCAGATCTGATAGAAGAAGCTCGAACAAAGCAATTGCAAGTCACAGCCAACTGAGCTAATAAACAGACAGTGTGGGACCTACAATACCTCTTGCATCCATCGATAAACCTATAGATGACTACTGCTACACATAGATGTCTTCAAGTAGAGATAATATCATAACCATCAAGCTTGACTTGGTTTGATAGTCACCGAAGTCAAAGAAATTATCTGGTGGAACGTTTAATTTTGACGAAGAGGATTAATACGATAATTTTCTTTCGCAGGCAAGAAAGAGCTCGGAATCGGTATCATTGGTCAGCTCCTTCGCGTTGGGAAGGAAACACAGTAGGTACCACACGCCGCCTATCCGTCGCCCCGGAAAGATTGCGCGGGATCTGTCCAGACTACCATTAAAAATGGAAGGAAGGGTTAGCGACACATTATATTCTTAACCAATCACCACAAGTGCTTAATATCACAGGATCACACATTCTTCGGCGGGCTGAACACGAAGGACAAGGAATTCGGTACCGGTGGTCGGCCCAACGACGAAGGCGACGTACTACGGTGGGGCCGCGTGCCGCCCCTCTGTCGCCTCGAATGGAACCGTGCGGCGAGGGCGCTAACAATAGCCCACCCAAAAAAAGTTATAAAATTCTAATGCTATTGTGTAGTAATTAATTACAAAATTTTAATGGAAATGCTGAAATTCGTGTATTATAATGTCTAAATTTTAAAGCAAATGCTGAAATTTAGACAGTTTAATTACAAAATTCTAAAGGAAAGCCATATCTATTTATGACACCTAATTTACGTCTGGGTTTGAAGACAAATTTTGATACTCATAATAAAAAACAAGCTTTTTTTTATAAACCTCAAGCTCGAGTATATTAATTAGTTTAATACATATTTTACAAATAAAAGGCGTTCAACAATCAACACTTGTCCCATAAAATGAAAGAAAAGAGAAACTAAAACAATAAAAGTCTAATAATACAAAATTATGAGTGTTTATAAAAACGGTGACATGGAACGAAAATAAAAGTTACCTAATTCAATGAATATGTTAATGCTCGTGAGAGAAAGGCCTATATTCGATGCAAAAATTTCATGATTGCATAGCTAACATACATTTCTATGTGGTGACGGAGTAAGAATACAATTCACCACTCCCTTTCTTGCCCGTGGGTGTCGTAAGAGACGACTGAGGGATATAATATGCATATAATGGGACGTATATGACCTGTAATGATGATGATGATGACGCAAGAGAATGGTAACTCGAAATAAAATATTATACCTACACGTCTGACCAGCGTGGTACAGTAGGTCAATTTCCCCTCCTATTATGGCGGAAGCTCGTGCCCATCAGTGGGACGCATAGGAGTTGAAATGATGGTGATGATAGATAATATAACGGTTTAGATAGTGAACCTCCATCTTGAGTGTTGCGAGTTTAATTCTCAGTCAAAACATTTAATGTAATCTAAATATGATTATAACCATTTGTTCTCCCGGGGCAACGAAGTGTTCAGTTCTCAAGTGACCATGAACACTGCAGTGTGCTAAATTACAGGCAATTAATAAACAAATAAAAATGCGATAAAATCCCTAAATATAGTTATATTTCAAACTTGAAAGTGGCCGCAGTTTTGCCCGTGTAATGCCTGTTTGCGTGGGAATACAGTATTTGATCGATCAAACCTTATGTAGACCAATTCTTTATATAGACAGCTACACCTGATAGCAAGATGTTATCAATATCGGTCCAACCACCTTGAAGATTACTCGGAGCAAACAGACAAACATTTTAAACTAGTTTTTAGGCAAAGGTATCGTGCAATTAACCATGTGAGTACCTTCTACTTTGACATTACAAATAGACACCAAAATTTTATTTATCTATATAAATCGCTGGTTTGCAAGAATAGCGAGCTAAATAAAAATTGCTGATTTTAAGTAAGGGTATTTTTTTTATATAAATGTTTAAGTGTATTCCATATTATTTAAATAATTTATTGAGGATGTGACTGTATTGATTAAAGGAAAATTTCACTATAAAATATAAAAGATTTTAGATATCAAGGATCATGCCATACAATATTCAAATTTACATAATTTTGAATTACGTCAATATTCTAGCACGTAAACATTAGAAATCGTCACGATTGAAACATGGCTTCATGTTATTTGTCTCTGTTAAGTCTATTTGTATAATTTTACAAAGAAAGCCTAAAACCACGACATCTGTGCAGTAATAGCGTAAGCATATAAATAATTTGATAATCAACTACAAATAGACCACGTAGTCATTCATAGCAATCGAAGGATATCCACTGGTGATGACCACTTCCTCTTCCTGATTGCCTTACAGAAACTAATCGTCTCTTTAAATTTTAAACAGTACTACAGTTACAATGTAGGCCTTGGCTATTTGACTATTGTATGGGTAGGTAAATCAACATATGTATGTAGGTATATATGTCAAATTTTCCGTGTGTTGACGGAGTAAGAATACAAATCGACAATCCCTATCTTGCCCGTGGATGTCGTAAAAGACGTCTAAGGGATATAATACGCATATAATAACTATGCAAGAGAAGGAAATCTCGAACTGGAACCCTATACCAACCTGTCTCACCAGCATGGTATAGTAAGATCAATTTCCCTCCTAATGTGGAGGAGGCTCGAGCCCAGCAGTGGGATGTGAGATGAAATGATGATGATATATGTCAAAAGTTGGTATCGTTCTTTTTATGGCTAGTCAGCAAAATGACACTTAATAATCCTATTCATGTCGCAATTCAAAACAAACGGAGTGTATCAAATAAAAATCTACGAACAATAATATTGAAAGAACAAACTACCTTCCTTAGTTATAATGGATAATCGTTCTAGTGTAGCATGCAGCTGCAATAGATAAGGCATCCTTATAACGTTTATATAACAGCTGTATCTATGACTAGAGTATTTGTTGATTGTACTAACAATAGAGGTTTACACTTATCACATAACCTCGCGCCTTATAAAGTACACTACGTTTTATGGGATACGCTGAACTACGCTACGCACATAATAATGGTTATAGAGTCTAGAATCTAGACTCGAGATTAGTTTTGAACTAATGGTGTGTGTTCTTTATTATAGTGGTAAACAAGATTTTGCCCGTGTGTTGACAGATTTAGAATACAGTCCCACCTTTTTCAAGCTACTTCTAGTGTTGAACTGTATTCTTACTTCGTCACTACACGGGAAGTAGACAATATATTTGAAACTAGCAACCAGCCCTCGCTTCACTTCGGTTCAGTCGTCTTACCCGCGTAGTTCCTGTTCCCGTAGGAATACCAGGATAAAATATAGCCTATGTTGTAAGGGATATAATATGCACATAACATTTGTGCAAGAGAGGGAAAACTCGAAATGAAACCCTATACCAACATGTCTGAACAGCATGCGGTCAAATTCTTTCCCAATATGGAGGAGGCCCGAGCCCAACAGTGGGACGTATGTGAGCTGCTATGATAAACCTATATAAGAGCTCACAGACGTTGATATAAAAATAGCTAAAAGAAAATTCTAGATGTTAATAGAAACGCCACCTGAAGCGTCCAATCTAAGCCAGCCAGGAAACCACTCAAAGACAAGCAATTTTCTTACAATCTCTCCTTCCGTAGAGTTCATTCAGAAACACACAGGTATATTATGTTAGGGTTTCTGCTTTTCATCATTATCTCGGCTAATATACGTCCCACCGCTGGGCTCGAGCCTTTCTCACAACAGGAGAGAAATTAACCTTAATACACCATGCTGGTCAGACAGGTTGGTATAGGGTTTTGTTACGGTTTTGGCTTCTCTTGCATATATGTTATATGCTTATGATATCCCTCAGTCATCTTTTACGACATCCATGGGTAAGACAGAGAGTGGTGAATTGTATTCTCATTCCGTCACCACATGATCTTTTTAGTATTTTATATATTTATGTACAGTAATACCCCAGACTTACGCGATAGGCGGGACCGAGCTATAACCGCGTAAGTCGAGTTCGTGTAAGTCGGGATTTAATTTTGCTTATATTAAATGTACAAAATTGGTTATTTGAAACTAGTTCAAAGAAGACAATCATTTTAAAGAATATGGTCAAAATATTATACAAAAAGTAAATGAAATTTTACGAATAAAAAAGGAAATCTTGGCCTGAACACTCCAAGAGACAACCGCGTATCTTTGAATTTGCGTAAAACGGGGTATTACTGTATTTTATAAATCATTTAAATTTTAGTTTTAAAAACAACAACAGTTAATGATGATCTTTCTTTTAAAGTTCATACATATAACCACAAAGGTAGAATTTATTTTGTAAGGGCATTTCCCTTGGTTCAAATATCAAAGCGCTCAAAATTTATGTGGAAACCACACGAACGGCACATTAAAGGCGACTTTGAGCGTTGCTGATCCCGAAACATAATTTATCTGCCCTTTTTTGTGGTGCTTCCAAATTGTTTAATCACGTAACTAAGCTCAAGTACAAATTTTTGGACTACTAAATTATGGAAAGCAGTAATAGAAATAGGCTACCTATATTTCTTTTGCTTTGTACGTCATTTTTATAAGGGGATATTGCCGTAATCGCCACGCTTGGCAGGCGTGTTGGCGATCGCAGTAAGATGTTTAGATGTTTTACATTTCCCAGGAGAGAGCTGCTGCCCACTTTCCTGGTGAACCCTCCGCTGATTTTTACGATTCCCACGGGCAAGTAAGGGGTGGCAACATATGTATTCTCAACCCGTTGACACACGGGTGATATTTCTTTTTGTTTTTAGTCAATTTGTCCTATCTATATGGTAACAAATTATTAATTCGTAATCTTGCCCGTGGGTGTCGTAAAAGACGACTAAGGGACATAAACATCCCCGTTTGATCAGTGTGGTATAGTTGATCAACATCTCTACTATCGCGGAGGAAATTCAAGCTCAACAGTGGGACGTATATGAGCTGAGATATCTCAATTCAATTAACTTGATTTGCTCAAATACAAGTATTACATTTAGAATTAGGTACACGCGCCTGATGTCGCTCTAGCCGAGGCCGCGGGTGACTGGACCGGGGAGTTAGTCCGTCACCCGCCAAGAGGCCGACTGCGCGACGACGACCAACGTTCCCGAACAGCGGGAGAACGTCGGTCGAGAAGAGGGTTCTCCTCAAGGGGTATTCCATCGGGCCGACCACTGACGACAAGTCACCCAGCACCGTAGTCGGCCCAACGACGAAGGCGACGTATCGCGGGTGGGTTATGGGACCGCGTGCCTTCCCCCCGGACGGAGCCGGGCAGGGGGAGCGCTGACCGTAGCTTATCCCAAAAAAAAAAAAAAAGAATCAGGTACATAATATACTGGTTAAATATACATATATAGATTTGAATCGGTATTACTAACTAAAAAATATTATCTGATTATACGTACGAAGCCATGCGAACAGATAGTTATAAATTGTAACTAGACTAGACAGGGTTACAAAGAGAGGACACGACTTAGCTGTCTTTCACGACACTTGGAATGGGCTTTCCATGTTTGTTTATTGTTAGAAACATGTATTCTTAGTCCGCAGTATTTTATTTATTTTATATCCAAAGTTTAACACATAAAGAATGTATTAAATAGGTCCGTATAGAAGAAAATATTCATAACAAATATTGAAAACGAAAAAAGATCCCCTCTAAAATAAAACCGCGTACGAAATAACTTAGAATGAGGCGTCAAGTATCAATGTCAAGCAGAAGCGATACTTAAGCAGACAAAATATGTGTTGCTACAAAATCTAGTGGATTTTCAACCTTATTACTGAAACTATAAGAAGTTTTCTTGGATTTATTATGTGAATCCCTTTGGCATGTTGTGAAGAATATCACGTGACAGACGTCATATTGAGTACGTTGATGTGACATATAGAAATAGCGTCGCTTCCTGCGATTTTATGCTCAGTATATATTTTACATGTCCATGAAACTGTGATAAAAATAATAACAGGTATTTTTCAGCAACAATCCTACATTATCTCACTGGAATTATAAGACTACTATTCTTAGTACTACTGTAGATAGACAATATTGCTTTTAAAATAACAGTCTGTCAACCAGTTTCATGAACGTGGGATAAAGAGGGCGTTTTTCTTCCCATTGCAATGGCGGCTTATTCCTAATCGGGTAAATGAATATCGATTAATAAAGATGAAGAAATGTTTCAAGTAAGAAAGTGTAGTATTTGAGAATCTCTATTCCTTATTTAAATATTCAAACTTTAAGTTTTTGTCACTGAACGTAACCTTCTTCAAATAGGCAAGACATTTTCACCACGCCTAATGAAAAGAATTTATCACTTAATATCTAATTAGATATAACCTCACTATTTATTATGACAACTTCAAAGAAAGAATACGATATATAGGAAACTATTAACCGCACTAGAGATGAAACGGCGATATTTTTAATACATTGTCGCGTCGGGAATATAAAAATATTAAAAAGACACACCGCTACATCCGTTTCCTCTTCGGATTTCGTATATCGTGCGTGCGCGGGCTTTTTCCCAATTAAGATGGCGGCTAGAAACAGGAAGACGAGCGCCGTGTCTAGTAATCCAAACCGTCACTTCCTTTAGTTTGACAGTTGCGAAATTTAAATTCAACCGCTGTAACGAAACGGTAATTTGACAAGTATGTCGTATTGCAACTTTAGCGTATGAATTTATGACAACACGTGCAAATACCTCTTAAATACTTAATGTATTTAACTAATATGGGCAAGAATATTTACGAAATTATTTCAAAACAAATATTGGTAGAGTTCCCCATGTGGTGACGGACTAAGAATACAATTCCCCAGCCCTATCTTGACCATGGGTGCAATAAAAGACGACTAAGGATTATAAATAACTTATAACAAGTGTGTAAGAAAAGGAAAATTCTAAATAAAACTGCGTACCAACACGTTTGACCAGCGTGTTGGTGAATTACTCTCCGATAGTGGCGAAAGCACGAGCCCAGCTGTGGGTTGTCTATCTATAATATGAACATTAATAGAATGTTGGTACCAATTTTCAAAATTAAACGCGTAGTTATCTAGTTAAGCTTGCCGCTATAATATAGGAAAATAAATATTTAGCGAAATTTAAGGGTAGCTAAATTAGGAGTATAACACTGCGCACTATTTCTGATAAAAAAAAGCTTATAACCATAAAGTAATCATGTTTTACTTTTAAAGTATATTAAAATTGTATCCAGATTATCCTCTATATTTGTATACTTTAATATTTTTCTTGTCAGAAAATTGCACTGGTTTATATTTTAATATCGTTCAGTGTACATAAACAAGTGATTATCATTAATACTAAGCTTTAAATATTGCTACTAAAGCGGTTCATCACATAATATCCTAGTTTAATATAATATGAATAGATTCTTAACGATGTTAATTCTCATATTACAAAAACAGTAACAAGCATTTCTGCTAATAATAACAGAATAGCGGAATACTTTTTGCTTTACTATGAAACTTTTTGTGGTATGCATAGCATGTGCTTTTTGGCGCGAAGGGTCGTCCACCATTTTGAATTTATTTATAGAGACGCGTGCGCTTTACTTAGGTGCATTCAATTAATATGATTTGTGGGAAATCAATTTCATGGAAGTCAAAATCGGGGAACGTACGAAGCTATTTATAAATGTTCTAATTTAAAAAGTGATTTCTTTGTCGACAAGATTTTTGAAGTGCAAAGGCAAGTTTGGATGGAGAGTAATTTCATGTAATGCGTCATGAAAATGGTCACGTGACGGTAACGCTATATCTGTAGCTATGTCAATGTCACGGGGACGCCGAATATCCTACGCCCTTCCTTCCTTACGCCCCTCTGTGGCCCCGGACGGAACCCGACGAGGAGTGCGCCGACCGTGACCCACACCCCAAAAAAAAAATGCTATGTTGATATCAAAACCAGATAAATGTAAAAAATTTAATTTACAAATTTTAATTTAAGATTACCAATTAATTTGAATAGCTAAAGCAACTGTTTGTTCATAGTTTTAAGTTTATACTTCTGTCGGCAGTCCTCAATCTGATTTGTGTTTGTTATTGTTATAAGGTTAAGGAATCACCAGATGAATACTGCCCTTTTTTCGGGGTGGGTTATGGTCAGTGCAGCCTTTGCCCGGCTCCATCCGGGGCGACAGAGGGACGGCACGCAGCCCTATAACCCACGTAGCACGTCGCCTTCGTCGTTGCGCCGACCACCAGTACCGAGTTCCTTGTCCTCCGTGGTCAGCCCTAAATAATACTGCCCTAGTGATCCTTTAACCGGATTTTACGACTCCCACGGGAAAGTTTGGGGTGGTGACACATTATTCTTATATCGTCATCACAAAAACTAATATTAATATGATACATATGTATGTACATAATTTAAATTTAACATCTGTAAATATTTTCTCACATATACTAGAGAAGATGTTTCCGTGAATTATTTTATATGATACTCATAAGGCGCGTCATAATTTGTTATTTTGTATGGACAAGGCGTGGGCAAGTGGTGTTATAGTTATTTATTGACCCCTTCACAAAAATTACGTGTGTTGATAGGTTAAGATTTTTAACAGCCCTTACCTTCCCACGGTTGTTGTAATACACGGGTAAGAAACATAATCAGATAACATCAAAAATAAGCATCCTTACTAATATTATAAATGCGAAAGTAAGGATGTTTCTTTGTTTGTTTGTTACGCTTTCACGCTTAAACCACTGAATCGATTTCAAAAATTCTTTCACCAATGGAAACCTATAATATTAGGGAGTAACATAGGCTACATTTTATCCCGGTATTCCCACGGGAACGGGAACTACGCAGCGGGTAAGGCGACTGAAACCGAAGCGAAGCGAGGGCGGGTTGCTAGTTCCTTAATAAATAAGCCTATCAATTTTTCTTATGAACTTAACGTTCTAGGCCAATTACCTTTCCACTACATAAGAAGCTTGATGCGAAACTTGTATAGGAAAAGGAACATTAAATTTTTAATAATACAATTTACGGTGAATAATAATTATATTTTTCATCTGTTATCATCACTTCAGCTCATATATGTTCCACTCTTAGAATAATTACGTATAAAAAGATAGTGTCGGTACTTAAGCGATCAAAAACGTGAAGCCAAAAATACTACATGCGTGCAAATGATTACACACGTACCTATACACGCACACAACTATACAATAGCGTTGCCTTGCATACGCCGCCGCCGTGAACTTGTACACTACGTAACGGTCCGTAGGCTCCCATAGGCTTCAATTAGATGCTTCATATTTTGTGCGCGAAGTTACCTTTGGTGAGTGATTACTCTAAGGTTCCACTATTAGGCTCCAGCCTCTTCCACAAAGACAGGGTAATTAACCTACTATTATATACTAAGTTGGTCAGATGCGGAAGGCTTTATTTAGAGTCGTTTTTCTCTTGCATAGATGTTATATCCATATTATGACCCTTAGTCGTCGAATTCCACGGACAAGAAAAAGGGGTAATGAATTGTATTCTTACTTCGTCACCACGCGGAATAAAAGATATATTTATTAACTAGCAAGCCTAGCAACCCGCCCTCACTTCGCTTCGGTTTTAGTCGTTTTACCCGGGTAGTTCCCGTTCCCGTGGGAATACCAGGATAAAATATAGCCTAGTTTATGATAATATAGCTCCATTGGTGAAAGAATTTTTTTTTTTAAATCGGTCCAGCCGTTTTGAAGATTACCCGGAATAAACAGACAGACAGACAAAAAAATATAAAATGATTTTTAGGCATGTGTATAGTGCAAATAACCGTGTGAGCATGAAAAAAGCCTATTATTTTGACATTACAAACAGACAATGCGCTCAATGCGGCACCTCGTCGGCACGGGGCCCGATCTGTCGGACGCCCAGTTTGGGTTTAGGAGGGGTCGTTCGACGATCGAGGCCCTGTTGCGCCTGAGGGCCGTGGCGACTGAGGCCGTCACCAGCGGGGGAGTGCTGTTGGTGGTGTCCCTAGACATCGCCAACGCATTCAATAGTCTGCCATTCAGCTGCGTCAGGGAGGCGCTCCGATACCACGGAGTGCCAGCTTACCTGAGGCGGCTGGTGGCAGACTATTTGAAGGGGCGCAGCGTCCTCTACGCCAACCAAGTAGGGGACGTTGTGCGAACGCCCATGACGTGCGGTGTTCCACAGGGGTCGGTCCTCGGACCCACCCTGTGGAATATCGGCTACGACTGGGCGTTGCGGGGGAGCCTCCCACCCGGGCTGGGCGTGATTTGTTACGCCGACGACACGCTCGTCTCAGCCCGCGGTGGGACGCTACAAGAGGCGGTAAGCCTGGCGACCTCAGGCACCGAAGAGGTCGTCAGGCGGATCGAGGCGCTGGGGTTGAGGGTGGCCCTGGACAAGACGAAGGCCCTCTTGTTCCATGGGCCCCGTATGGACCTTCCCATCGGCGTCTCGATCACCGTCTATTCGGTCGGGATCAACATCCAGGCCCATATGAAGTACTTGGGCCTGGTGCTCGACGGGCGATGGTGGTTTCGGGAGCATTTCCGTAGGCTCGTCCCGCGGCTCGTCGGCATGGCGTCCGCCCTATCATGGCTCATGCCGAATGTGGGCGGACCGAGCGCTGCATGCGCGGTCAGAACCATCCGCGGGTACCGCACGGTGGCGACGGAGGCGGCGTGCCTATTGGCCGGGAGTCTCCCGTGGGACCTGGAGGCGGAAATGCTCGTCGAATTGTATCGGCGGGTGTCGGGGGTGCGAGGGGAGGGCGGTGTTGTTTCCTTAAGGGAGCTCACCGCCTGGCGCGTCGACGCCCGCCGAGACATCATCGCCCTTTGGGCAGATCGGCTGGAGAGGCTTCGATACGGTGTCTGGACCATGGAGGCCTTCCGGCCGGTGCTGATGCAGTGGTTGGAACGGCGGCACGGTGTGCTCTCCTTCTAACTCGTACAGGTCTTGACGGGGCATGGATGCTTCGGTAAGTACGTGTACAGGGTCGCTAGGAGGGAGAGAACACCGTCCTACCACCACTGCGATTGCGACGAGGACACGGCGCAGCATACGCTCGAGGTCTGTGCCGCTTGGGCAGAGCAGTGCCGTGAACTCGTCGCAATCATCGGTGCCGACCTGACGCTGCCGACCATCGCTAGGGAGATGCTCGGTAGCATCAGGAACTGGGACGCGGTCGCATCCTTCTGCGAGGCAGTTATCTCGCAGAAGGAGGCGGCGGGTCGCGAACGTGAGGAGCACAGCCTCGACGAAGCGACCCGCCGCCAACGACTGGGGCGGCGCAGGCGCGACCACCTGCGTACCATGCCGCCCTAGCCGAGGCCGCGGGTGACGTGACCGGGGAGTTAGTCCGTCACCCGCTGAGAGGCCGACCGCGTGAGGAAAGACCGACGTCCTCCCCGAGGGAGGGACGTCGGTCGATGGGATGGTACCCCAAGTAGGAAGTATTCCGTCGGGCCGATCACTGATGACAAGTAACCCTGCTCCGGTGATCGGTCCAACGGCGAAGGCGACGTGGTGTTCGGGTGGGTTGCGGGTGTTGCATGCCGAAGCCCCTCTGTCGCCCTGGACAGAGTGGTGCAGAAGCGCGCCGACCGCAGCCCACCCCAAAAAAAAAAGTGGGACATATGAGCCGAGGTTATATCCATATTTTCAATCCCTAATATTAACCGCAATCTATACACCTAATTTATGAAGAGGTGACAATTCGATGTTTATGTACATATACATAGTGTTAAACGTAGATTAATTTCACTTTTACGATTCGTATACAAGATAGATAACACTGCCTACGGTCGAGAAACATACGTCTTGCTATGGTTGCCAAGTAATAATAATAGTTTATTGGTTAGATAAGGTAATTACAAGACATAAACTTCTCTGGCCCCTAAGTAAAAGGAGTAGTAATATTTAAACCATCGACTCCTTTAATAAACCTACACTAATATTATGAAGAGGAAAGATTTGTTTGTTTGTTTGTATTGAATAGGCTTCGAAGCTACTGAACCGATTTCAAAAATTCTTTCACCAATGGAAAGCTATAATATTAGGGAGTACCATAGGATATATTTTATCCCACTATTCCCACGAGAACGGGAACTACGCGGGTAAGGCGACTGAACCCGAAGCAAAGCAAGGACGGGTTGCTAGTCTATACTATAATATTATAAAGAGGAAAAGTTTGTATGTATGTTTGTAACGAATAGGCTCCGAAACTACTAGACCGATTTCAAAAATTCTTTCACCAATGGAAAGCTATAATATCAGGGAGTACCATAGGATATATTTTATCCCGATATTCCCGCGAGAACGGGAACTACGCGGGTAAGGCGACTGAACCCGAAGCGAAGCAAGGGCGGGTTGCCAGTCTATACTATAATATTATAAAGAGGAAAAGTTTGTATGTATGTTTGTAACGAATAGGCTTTGAAACTACTGGGCGAATTCAAAAATTCTTTCACCAATGGAAAGCTATAATATCAGGGAGTAACATAGGCTATATTTTATCTCGGTATTCCCACCGGAACGGGATCAACTCATCAATGATGGCTCTCCTCTACTTTTAATAAAATTTATATGTATGTATATCTATACCAATAAATAAAATTGGAGTGTCTGTTTGTAATGTCAAAATAATAGGCTTTTTTCATGCTCACACGGTTATTAGCACGACACCTATACCTAAAATAGCGATTAAAAAATTTTTGTCTGTCTGTCTGTTTGTTCCGGGTAATCTTCAAAACGGCTGAACCGATTTCAAAAATTCTTTCACCAATGGAAAGCTATAATATCAGGGCGTAAACTAGGCTATATTTTATCCCGGTATTCCCACGGGAACGGGAACTACGCGGGTAAAACGACTATAACCGAAGCGAAGCGAAGGCGGGTTGCTAGTGTATGTATATATGTATTACTATGTGTATATAAATATGTATCTATATATGTGTATTATTTGTGTGTATTGTGTATAAGAATATATGCTATATTTGGATAACCAAATTTTACAAATTACCACTTACAATGTATTACTGAAATATTTAAGGCAGGTGCCTTAAATATTTCTGCTCCACCCGAGGTTGACTGGTAGAAAATGCCTAAGGCATTAAGTCCGCCTTGTACCTTATTTTTGTGTGCTAAAGTTTAAATAAATAAACTACGCGGGTAAGGCGACTGAAACCAAAGCGAAGCAAGGGCGGGTTGCTAGTCATTTATAAAGTAATAGCTATATCAATTTCGCTTTCGTTTAAATTACTACGTATTTTTTTTTTTCAATTCATCAGCCTCTCCCGCCCGTGGGTGTCATAAAAGACGACTAAGGGATTAAATACGCATATAACATTTATGCAAGAGAAGGAAAACTCGAAATAAAACCCTATACCAACACGTCTGATCAGCATGATATTGTAAGGTCAATTTCCCTCCTATTGTGGAGGAGGCTCGAGCCCAATAGTGGGCAATATTAGAACTGAAATGATGAATGATGAAAGTAATAGCTATATCAATTCCGTTTTCGTGATTTAAATTACTACTTTTTTTTTAATAATGATATCTGATGTTTACGCGAGCACTACACATTGTAAATAAAACTATTTTTACGGATTATATCGCGTTTGTATTTGATTTATGATTGCCCGACGTTTCGAACACTTTGCAGTTGCCCCTCAATAATAATAGTTAAAGATAATTTTATAAATCAAAAATCTTTTAGTAAGACAAAGTAAGCCGCATCTAAAATTAAAAATCAATATTAATTTAGCATCATGTCCCCTGAGTTTTCTTGCCGGATCTTTCTCAGTGTGGCCGCGTTCCGATCCGGTGGTAGCATATTAGTTTTGTTAGTTTTAAATCAACAAATTGTAACAATAATTGCTACAAATTTAATAATTAATAATTACTAACCATAAACAATATAATTTTTTCATGTAGAATCATTTTCTTCTTACACTGGCAATAAATTTGTACTAAAATGTGGGTCACAATTTAATAAATTTATAACTAATTTTCTGTATCGGGTAGATAATTATAAATGTCTGTAATAACGATTACTTGTTGGACGTGAGACACCTTAGTCCGGCCGTGACCATGAATGCTGCAAAGTGTTCGAAACGTCGGGCAATCATAAACCAAATACAAACGCGATATAATCCGTAAAAGTAGTTTTATTTACTTTTTTTTTTTCAATTCACCACCCCCTCTTGCCCGTGGATGTCATAAAAGACGACTAAGCGACTAAGGGATTAAATACACATATAACATCTATGAAAGAGATAGAAAACTTGAAATAAAACCCAATTAAGATTTTGAATTTTCTTTCTCATCTCGGCTATTATACGTCCCACTGCTGGGCTCGAGCCTCCTCTCCAATAGGAGGGTAATTCACCTTACTGGTAAGACCATGCTTATCATAACCCTCAGCCGTTTTTTACGAGATTCACGCGCAAGATAGGGAGTAGTGAATTGTATTCTTAATCTGTCACCCAACAGGATAATTATACTTACTTATTATTAAGTTATAATCGGACAGAAACATTGGTATCTGTAAATTATGCCATTATCTTGTCCAATAAATACTAGGATGTTACTATAATATTTTCTTCGTGACAACCCTAAGTAGGTGCGCACGCACCGATGTCTAGCGCAATTACGTCACAGCACGACGAATTTACACTAATGCTGTGCTACTTTATTAGTTTATTAGCTCTCATAGAGTTCTACGACTTTGTGTCTGCAATGGTTAACTGCGCTAAATTTATATTATACAGCTTTTCTAAACTAAATTCTATTTCTACTCAAGATCTCTATTCCAAAAGTGGAAGAAACTGGATCTAATAAGTATTCCAAGATATCGGCATAAATTGACATTGTATTCTAACTTGAAATTTCTTTCCCTTACGGAGGAATTATTCACCGATTTCCCCCATTTCTTGTATAAAAATCTACATTTCTAAATAGTTTCTTCTTAAATATATACTATAAATATTTTAATTGAAAAGTCACTTTTTAAATAATATACTTAGTATCGAGCTTTCAACTCAGATACAACGGTCATAAAAACTTATTCGTGAATTATTATTTCCTTTCCTGAAATAAAATAAATATATAAAATAAACAATTTATTTTATTATTTAATGAAAGAAATACTTAAGTAATTAATCCTATTAGCTTCGTAAGGGATTTAATTAGGTAAGTATATCCCCACTAAGTAGACTAATGACTGACTAGACTAATGAGCCGTTGGATACATGTGGCACAGGACAGCTCTCAGTAGTATTCTCATAGGGAAATCTATGTCCATAAGTTGATGTGTACGGTCTGATAGATGTATGGAGATACCTCCGTATAGCCGCACTTCAACAATATCAACAATTTACGTTTTAACACATAAACGATTTTGCTTACTGTCTTACATTCCATTTTAGGCAGGCAGAAAAAAAACGAATTACGACCGCTAAATAATAGAATTAAATAGTACAAAAGTAAGATATCTGGTGTGTTTGCGTAAACGTATTATTTCCACTCTCTATACAGTTTTCGTCGGCTGGCAATACTAGACAGTAGGAAGACATTAGTCACGGCAATATTGAAGTAACGACAGGATAACAAGGTATAAATTTGGAGAGTTTACGTTTGTACAAATGTATTGAACTAATAATTTACCCTCCTAAACATTATTACCTTTGTGATTGGCTCGCAAATTGTTCGATTTTGTTTTGGCTAATTACCAGCACTGGTACTTTTCTTACCGACGTATAAATTGGATAATCTTTTTACTTGGGATGCATTATTTTCGATAACACTATTTATAACCTCATCCGTGTAGTGTTGAGTTAAGAATTCAATAGATCACTGCTCCTTGATTTACCGCGAATGTCGCTAATTCTGGATTAAGCATCATTAAAATAACCAAAAGAATTACTTCCTGGGAGACTTATAACACCAATTAATATAACCAAATAGCCTGTGATCATGGCTTTGTTATGGCATTATACTTATAGTAAATATTTTAATGATGTATAATGAGATAGTGGATGAATAGATGGACTGGATTATGACGTCAATATGTGATCAACAAAACCTTTGATTTTAATGTCTATTTTTTTATTGATAACGTTTCTATTTAATTTCATACCGAATAAAATGATCTATGATTCGTCACTATTTGACTATGATGGTCAGACGTGAAAAATTGAAATAGAGTTTTATTACATTTTTTTCTTCTCTTAATGTTATCTGTATATTATTATATAAGTCGTTTTCAATCGTCTTCCACGAGCAAGGAAGCGGGTGGTAAATTGTATTCTCTACTCCGTTACCCACGAAAAGTAATTAACTTTTTTAATAACTTCTTTAATTGTGAATACTTATTCATTACTGTTGCCCAATTTTTTTAAATTTAATTACTTTATAAGAAATATTGGTAATAATTTGATATTAATTATATACTTAATTATGTACGTTCGTTGCAATCCATCCAAGGGTTGTCTAGCATACCGCCCATTATTATATATATTTATTATACTTATTAAATTTTTACATAGATTATAAAAATTAGGTAACTATAATGGATCATCCATTAGGTATTCATTATAATATTTGATATTTTCCACGAAAATCACCCTACAAGATTTAAAAAAAAGTTTCTTAATTCATATTTTTTTTATTATGGTTTATTTTATTTTTTATTATGCGTGTTTTACAAATTCTAGTCGCTAACTTTTACCCATTACTTACATCTTACTTACCTATATTATAAATTATTTTTCTATATAAACTACTCATCTTAGATTTTACTTGCCGCGGGTGACGTGACCGGGGATTAGTCCGTCACCTGCCGAGAGGCCGACCGCGTGAGGAAAGACCGACGTCCTCCCCGAGGGGGGGACGTCGGTCGATGGGAGGGTATCCCAATGGGGGGTATTCCGTCGAGCCGACCACTGACGACAAGTTAACGCTGCTTCAGTGGTCGGCCCAACGACGAAGGCGACGTGGTTTTTGGGTGGGTCGCGGGAGTTGCGTGCTTAAGCCCCTCTGTCGCCCCGGACGGAGTGGTGCGGAGGCGCGCCGACCGCGACCCTCCCACAAAAAAAAAAAAAAAAAATCTTAGATTTTACTTAGGTACCTTCTAATTACTTCTACTCGTTATTTTATTAATTACATAATAATACTTTTCTTAAATATATTTAATAATTAATACTTTTCTTTTTATCTCTAACATCAATTTACGCATAGTAATATATTCCTTAATGTTGTGCACGTCTGTAATTGAAACACTAGTTTTAAGCCACTGGAATGTTTTTAGCATATGTTTGTGTTTATGTCGTAGATGAGCCTTATATAAATAAATAACTAAATAAATAATATTATAGGTAAGTTTTTTAGGGGTAGGCTATGGAATTGAAAACCGCGATATCGCCGCCCGGCTCCGTCCGACGCGACAGAGGGGCGGCGCGCGACCCCATAACCCACCCGATAGCTACGTCGCCTTCGTCTTTGGGCCGACCACCGATGCCAAGTTTCTTGTCGTCAGTGGTGGTCCATCAACGTCCCGGGAAGACTCACCGGTTAGCTTCTCTGCGAGTGACGGACGAAAATCCCCAGGCGGCAGCAGAGGCATTATAGCTAAGTTTGATGGATGGTAATATTAATGTTCATAACTAATTTGTTCTACAATAAAGTATGATCTAACTAATAATATTGTCTGCAGATTACTTTTAAGACACCAACGTCAGACGTAACAAAATTATAAATTGCAATAGATATATATACAAAATAATTCTTGATCAAACCCGCCACAACGTCTGCGTAGAAATGAATGAAGCTGGCGATCGGCCAGTTTTAATCGTTAGATTAACTTGAGATTTCAAAGGAAATGTGTCCGGGGGTACAAGACGTAGACTGACTTATTAATAAACTGATTGACTTCTCTATAAAAGTATGAATGGAAAACGTAAACTATTATTGATATTAGAATATTTACCTATATGAAATCATCATTATTTTCCAAACTACCAGATATATAGAAATGGGCGTCTTTGTTTAACAATTTCAGCAGAATATTATTTTCTAATATTATATGCCTTTTCCCTCTGGTCATCGTGTAGTAATACAATTTACCATCTCTTTCTTAGACTTAAACGTCGTAAAAGACGACTAAGGGAATGAGTATGGAGATAAAATTTACTTCCATCCATCCATCAGCCTATACACGTCCACTGGACATAGGCCTCCCTACAAGAATGCCACTCATAACAGTCCCGTGCCACTTGCATTCACCAGTTCCCTGTTCAAGATGTCGTTAGTCCAGCTAGTAGAGGGTCGACCTACGCTCCGTTGTCCGATTTGCGGTCGACATTCGAGAACCTTTCTTCTCCAACGATTGTAGGTTCGAGCAAGCAATCTGGCCTGCCCAATGCCATTTCAACGCGCTAATTCTGCGGGCTATGTCGATTAAACCCACTTTTCTACGAATTTCCGTAGTTCGAATTTTATCACGTTGCATAGCATGTCACGTGCATGAGCATATTGAGCATATTCTCTCTATTCAATATTCATAGCAAGAGATGGAGAACTCGAAATGAAAAGCTGACATTTATAATTGGCGTGTTATAGTATTATTTTTATACCTATTGCGGAATAGGCTCGAGCTCAATAGTGCATTATAAATGAGCTGTGACGTGACGATCCATTTGATATACATTAAATAGGTTTAGATGGATATACGGATATAGAGATAGTCTGCATTAGAGTTCGTTACATATGTATAAGTAGTTACAAATAATCACAATTCACCGTTGATTATAATCCTACCACATTATATGATTGCCTATAAGCTGACAATATATAATCCTTTAATAATTTATCTATGTACAGTTTATCGACTAAAGCATGATCCATATTCTTATTTATAGTATTTAGATACATTCAATGCAAACATCCCTAGAGGGTCTATTGTCGTATCTGACTTGCATTGCCCGTTTACAAGATTTAAATATCTTATAATGAACCTATAGATATACTTGTACTGGAATTTGTATGCACTACCGGAGTTGTTGACTTTTATGATTGCTATTCCATGCTTATTGGAAAATAGGCTAATCTGAAAACATTTTGGAACTTAGTTTCTTTTACGCGTTATAACATCTATCTTAAATCTTATATCTTTAAACGAGCAATTCTTGTATATATATATATATATATATATTCAGGATCTCGGAAACGGCTCCAACGATTTTGTTGAAACTTGGCATACTAGAGGATTCGGGTCCAAAAATTCGATCTAGATAGGTTTTATTTATAGAAAATGTTGTTATGTCATATCAATAGAATATGGATTAAAATTTAACCGTCAACGTCATGAGTTACGATAGCTCAGTGGGGAACTCAGGATCGAATCTCGGTGTTATTATTATTCTCATTTGTATTTTTTATATATTTTTCATTATTTATTTTTTATTTTTTATTAATATATATCTAAATAAATTCGACAGAAATATGCCGAGCGAAGCTCGGTCAACCAGATATTGCATATTATATCCCTAAGTCGTCTTTTACGACACCCACGTGTAAGATAGGGAGTGGTGGTATTCTTACTCCGTCACCACACGGATCTAATGGAAATCTTGTTCAATTTTTTTACGTTCTATGAAGTAAACTATTTATCCGTGATTATATTTCTGAATGGTTATTGAGTAAGAAGACAATTCACCACCCGTTTTCTTCCCCATAAGTCTCGTAAAAGAAACTAAGGGATTATAATATGTAAATAAAATGTATGCCAGAGAAAAAATCTCTCAATAAAGACCTTATACCAACCCGTCAGATCGGCGTGGTATTGTAGGTCGATTCCCCTCAAATTGTGGAAGACTAGAGCCCAGCTATGTGTTTAGGCTGTGATGTTGGTAATTATAGGTAATTAATTGGGCAATCTCATGGTATATGATCTCGGACGTTTACGCAAGTATCATTTTTATTTATTTTTTATTTCTATTGGTAGCAAACAAGCCAATAGCACACCTGATAGTAAGTGATGCTTCTGTTCGTGGACCTGTGCTAGGCCGCTGCAGAAAGAAAGTAAAGGATGTGTAAATACGTGCAATGAAATTCGATGATACTAAGGTATCACCAATATCTAATACACGCAAACACCTTCAGAAAATTGGACCACCGGCTCTCTTTCTCGCTTGACTCATTGAACAAAGTTCAGTAACAAATTGCTACAACTCAGATGTGGTTTTTTTCCGAGAGTATGGTACTACCCCAGACCGACTAGCCACGCAGCTTTAGATAGAAAACTATCGACAGTGTGTTCCTACCACTTATAAAGTTATGCGTTATACGAATATTATCTACAGTGCCATAGGATCATCTGAATGCAAGTTATTTAGTGACAAATTCAGTATAGCGTGCATATTCTAAATTAAGGTCAACAAGTTTTATATAATGAGTACGATAAAGAAATTGTTTTACTATCTGAAACTTGATAGTTGAAAGTTCTAAACGGATGGCCAGTCACACTTTTCAATATAGGGTTTCTGGGTAGATTTTAAAATTAATGATTATATCCCTGAAGTCCCGTATTTAATTAGAAACTTATTTTTACTTATTAACCTAATCAAGAATGTCTCAGTATTCTTTGCATACCTACACCTCTCTATCGAGTTTAATGATACCCTTTTTATGGTAGGTCTGGAGTAGTGTTGCCCAAATGCAAGACCAAGACGAGACTTGGACCGGTCTTGGTCTTGGTCTTGCAACATCACACCTGGTCTCGTCTTGGTCTTGGTCTTGCGCACCCGAGTCTTGGTATTGCAGCAAGAGTCTCGCAAAGTTTTGCAGTTAGAATAACGTAACAGTAATTTATCATGGCAATTAAAAATCCAACTAAATTAATCAAATATCCTATCCTATCTATCCATCTGCTAGCCTATAGTTCACTATTGAATACAATACTTACCACTGGAGAAAATTTCTCTTCTATTCCCCTGGTGTTCCATTAGACAGCGTTACTACTCTTATGACAGGACTTTCGACCCTATTTTCTTAAGACGTCACCACACGAGGCAGTTGATACAATAAATTTTATGTCATTTTATAATCAATGCGATATTTTACAATTAATGCGATTGTTTATATTCCCCTTCAAGTTAAGTGGTATGTATCTATTGTATTTCCAGTTTAGTTACTGATACTCTGGACACTTGAAAAAACCTGTTGCTCTATTGCCTATATAAATACTTTGGCCGCTGGATCCATGTAGCTCTTAATATACTATTTATTCAAGAACATATAAAACTGATTTAAAATTTTATGGTTTTAATACTTGTAAAATGTATGATATTCGTCGTCATCGTCACAGCTCATAAAAGTGCCACTGCTGGGCTTAAGCTTCCTTCCAGTAAGAGGAAAATTGATCTACTATACCACGCTGGTCAGACATGTTGGTACAGGGTTTTCTTTCTAGTTTCACTTCTCTTGCACATATGTTATATACACAGGGTGTATCAGGTTATGGGACAACTGTTCATGTATGTTGTAGTTCAACAGTCATAGATCATAATTAGAATGTATATTACACAAAAACAATATAACGTAAAAGTTATAGTGATTACAAAAATGTGTGTCTAAGAGTTTATGCCTTAAATTTTATGCATTATGTAGGTATGTACAGACAGGATATATGTAAGCATGTAAAATTTCGACAGTATAAATAGGTATTAGATTTGCGCGAACCTTTCAATGGTTACGTAGGTACAAAGGCGACTCATCAACGGTCATCGGCCGATCAGCTGATTTATGTTAAAGTGAAGTTTGTCTTGCTTATGCAAACGTAATCATTGATTTATTCAAATTCTAATGAACATTTAACAAAATACGAATATGTTGTAGATTAAGTATCATTCCTTTATACATTTTAATCAATTTACACGAAAAAACGATGACAAAATTGAGAACTTATATGTCTCTCAATTCATTAACGAATCGATATTTTTATTTCAATTTTTTTTCATGGGTTCCTAACACCATTGCCCGATCCGATTTGATACGACATCCACGGGTAAGAGAGTGGTGAATTATATTCGTACTCTGTCTTTTTTTTTGTGTGTGTGTAGCTGTTGGTCGCAGATGACCTTGACAGCTTAACGCGGTCAATGGGTGAGCGCTCAATGGCTCTCAACCCGGTAAGTAAGTTAAGCGAACATCGCCCGAGGGCTCCCCCCTGTGGGGAACGGACCTCGGCTCGGGGCGTCGCTGAGAGCAAAGTGGGCGTGGCCAAGTTTAGGTTAATGACTTTTACGCGGCGCGGTTTTCGACCTCGACGGCGAGGCCGATACCGCGGAGTTTTATCTGTTATCGCTGCGCGAGCTGTGTAGGTCCTTTCTTGGGCGATCATAATAGCGTCATCTTCTTCTTCAAGAAGATGACGAGGACGTCGGACCGCGGATATTTTTGAGGGGACGTAGTTTACCGCCCCAACCACTAGTGGATTGGGGTGAGTCGTGGCAGAGGCAAAATAGCGCTGGGAGCAACGCTTCATGTACTGCCTGATGGTGATCGTATTCTGTCCCTACATGGACATTTATATAGATTAATTGTAGGCATATTTCTATGTCCAACAGTGAACGTCGTTGGGCTAATGAATAAACGGATATATAAATATGTATAATGGGCAAGAGCACTCTCGTGATTACGGTATTTTTGTCCTTAAGCCTTTCCGAAGAGTAATTCTTAAAACCAACACCAACATTGGGAATCGATTGGCCAATAGATGGATATCTCAAGACTGAGTTGACTTGCCGTGTAGTGACGGAGTAAGAATATAATTCATCACCTCCTATTTTACCCGTGACTGCGAACCCACGACTAAGGGCTATAATATATAACATCGGTGCAAGAGAAGGAAAACTTGACATGTATGACCTGTAACAACACGGCCGATCACCGTGGCGATTCCCCTCCGGCCACGGCCGATTCTCCTCCTGTTATATAGAAGACACGAGCTCAAGCGTATATAAGCTGAAATGGTGATTTGAATTAAATGCAAGACCGCGAGACTCTTGCAGGCCCAGTCTTGGTCTTGCTCAAGTCTTGCAGGGCCAGTCTTGATCTTGGTCTTGCAAAAATTAAGCGGTCTTGGTCTCGGTCTCGGTCTCGCATTTCTCGCAAGACCAAGACCGCAAGACCAAGACTTTTTTGGGCAACACTAGTCTGGAGTCTGGACACACCCTGCCCAATGCGTCCTGGACTACTAAAGGGTGACGTATGGCCCTATAACCTACCATATTCCCTCCAAATCAGCGTTGAGCAGGCCCCTAAATTTCTTGACCTTGATGGCCAACCCAGCGGGTTAACGTTGTGGGTATCATTCTTAGCCAAGTTCTGACAATAACAAGAATATTATCGGAGCTCTCAGCAGCTCCCTCGCAGTCGCCCTCTCTGCAGGTGACAGTCTAATCCTCGCTCCATCCACCTGCGGACTCGACTAAGGCAACATCAGGCGCAGTTGGAGTTTAATGATACCCACTGTAAATTATATTATAGACTAGCAACCCGCCCTCGCTTCGCTTCGGTTTAAGTCTTTCCTGCGTAGTTCCCGTTCCCGTGGGAATACCGGGATAAAATATAGCCTAGTTTACGCCCTAATATTATAGCTTTCCATTGGTGAAAGAATTTTTGAAATCGGTCCAGCCGTTTTAATCTGTACTTTAGGCATAGGTATCGTGCAAATAACCGTGTGAGCATGAAAAAAGCCTATTATTTTGACATTACAAACAGACACTCCAATTTTATTTATTGGTATAGATTTGATCGCTACATCAATATACGTGAGATTAGATTTCAGAATGTACTGTCTACTGAAGCCTATATTAAGAATTTCCTCCATTTTCGTAATATCTCTCACACATAACCATATACTCGTTTCATAGAAATAACAACTTGAGTCATACGAATAAACGCGAATAACTTATATAACTCATGCTTAGTGAAAATGTGTAGGCGCTATGTTTAGAAAATCTAGTTAATTAAACTACTCATTTTCTTAGACTATGTAGGGTATAATAAGTTACGTTGAAATTGACACTAAGATTTTTACTTCGCTATGCATTTTATCATCATCATTTCAGCCAACGTAAGTCCCACTGTTGGGCTCGGGCCTCTTCCACAATGGGAGCGAAATTAACCTGCTAAATTGCTTAGACGTGTTGGTTTTTTTTTTTTTTTTTTGGTGGGCTATGGTAAGCGCACGCGCGGTCCAGTCCCTCCGGGGCAATGAAAAGATCGCGCGCGGGCCCATAACCCACCCATACCCACGTCACCTCGTTGTTGGGCCGACCACCGGAGCAGATGTGACTTGTCGTCAGTGGTCGGCCCAACGGAATACCCTTTCGGGTAACCTCACCTCTCGACGTCCTGGGACGTCGGTCGCCGTCACGCGGTCAGCCTCTCTGCGGATGACGGACAATTCCCCGGTCCGATCACCCGCGGCCTCGGCTAGGGCGGCATTAGGCGCAGATACTCGCGCCTTCGCCGCCCGAGTCGCCGGCGGCGGAACGTGTCGCCGAATAGGAGCTCTACTCGCACACGATCCGCCGCCTCCTTCCGTGAGATTACGGCCTCACAGAAGGCGGCGACCGCGTCCCAATTCCTGACGCTGACGAGCATCTCCCTGGCGATGGTCGGCAGCGCCAGGTCGGCACCGATAATTGCGACGAGTTCACGGCGATCCCCCTCCCATGCAGCACACTCCTCGAGCGTGTGCTGCGCCGTGTCCTCGTCGCAACTGCAGTGGTGGCAGGACGGAGTGCTCTCCCTCCTGACAATCTTGTGCAGGTACTTCCCGAAGCAACCGTGCCCCTTCAGCACCTGCACCAGTCGGAAGGAAAGCATCCCGTGCGTCCGCTCCAACCACTCCATCAGCACCGGCCGGAGGGCCTCGACGGTCCTGACACCGTACCGAGGACTCTCCAGCCGGACTGCCCAACGGGCAATGACTCCACGGCGGGCGTCGACCCGCCAGGCGGTGATCTCTTTGATGGAGACCATGCCGCCGCGGGCGCGCGTCTCCGACACCCGCCGATAAATTTCGGCGAGCATCTCCGCCTCCAGGTCCCACGGGGGAGTTCCGGCCAGGAGGCACGCTGCCTCGGTTGCCACCGTGCGGTAACCCCGTATGGCCCTGATCGCCATGACCCTCTGTGGTCGCCACAGGAGGGCCCTAAGACGGACGGTCAGGGACCCCGCCCACACCGGTGCGCCGTACAGGGCCATCGACCGGATCACCCCCACGTACAGCTGTCGGCACGTAGCGCTGGGTCCGCCCACATTCGGCATCAGCCGCGAAAGGGCGGACGCCGCGCCGACAAGCCGGGGAACAAGTTGATGGAGATGCTCCCGGAACCAAAAATGCCCGTCGAGCACCAGGCCCAAGTACTTCATGTGGGCCTGGATGCTGATGGTGACCGACTTTACGGTGATCGAAGCGCCGGCGGGAGGCCCGGCGGTACGGAGGCCATGGAACAAAAGGGCCTCCGTCTTTTCCAGGGCTACCCTCAACCCCAGCGCTTCGATCCGCCTGACAATCTCCTCGGTGCCGAGAGTTGCCAGGCGTGCCGCCTCCTCTAGCGTCCCACCCCGGGCTGTGACGAGTGTATCGTCGGCGTAGCAAATTACGCCCAGCCCGGGTGGGAGGCTTCCTCTCAACGCCCAGTCGTAGCCGATGTTCCACAGGGTCGGACCCAGAACCGACCCCTGTGGGACACCGCATGTCATGGGCGTTCGCACAACGTCCCCTACTCGGTCAACATAGAGGACGCTGCGCCCCTCCAAGTAGTCTGCCACCAGCCGCCTGAGGTACACGGGCACCCCGTGATATCTCAGCCGCTCCCTGATGCAGCTGAATGGCAGACTGTTGAAGGCGTTGGCGATGTCCAGGGACACCGCCAACAGGACTCCTCCGCCGGTGACGGCCTCCGCTACCACGGCCTTCAGGCGCAGAAGGGCCGCAATCGTCGAACGCCCTCTCCGAAAACCAAACTGGGCGTCCGACAAATCGGGCCCGACCCCGACGAGGTGCCGCTCGATGCGGGCAGCCAACACCCTCTCCAGCAGCTTACCCGCATCATCGAGCAGCACGATGGGCCTGTAGGCCGAGGCTGACTCGGGAGACCGTCCCGGCTTCGGCAGGAGAACCAGCCTCCCCTCTTTCCAGCATCCAGGGAACTGCCCGGACGTCAAACAGGCGTCGAACAGTCCCCTGAGGCGAGGTCCCAGGTGCTCGAGGACCAGGGCCAGCGCACGGTTCGGAATACCGTCGGGCCCGGGGGCGGTGGATTTCACTCGCATACGCGCCACTGCCGCCCCCCATTTCCGGCTCCGTGATGGGCGGAGCACTTTCATCTTCGGACTCCCGGTCACTGTCCGGCGAAGCCATGACCGGGGGCGTGTGCTCCGCCCGCCGTGGAAAGAGGTCCTCGACAACTCTGGTGAGGAGGTAGACGTGTTGGTATAGGGTTTTATTTCGAGGTTTCCTTCTCTTGCTTAGATATTATACCCATACTCCTATCTTAATCGTCTTTTTCGACACCCACGGGTAAGAAAGCTGGTGGCGATCGTGTACTCCATCACCACGCAGACAGATGATGCATTTATTAAAAAACATGTGTTTAAATCGCGAATTTATGATATTAATCACAAATACACAATATTTGTAAAGATAAAATCTTTTATTATCTCATTTTATTCTTAAATTAATTTATATATGGGTTTCGTAAATTGATTTTTTACACAACCTTATCCTTACAAGCTCATATAAGCCAGTCAAACCATAGACAGAATTGTTTTAGCGATTTTGGATATAACTCTGAACAATTCATCATCACAGCTAATTTACGTCCCATTGTAGGACTCATGCCTACTCCACAACAGGAGTGATATAACCTTTTTTTTTTTGTTAACGCTGTGGAAATGCAATTTATGCACTACCCCTCGCCGGTAACAGACGAGGGGGGTGTGTGGGACTCACCAGTCGCCTATGCAACCAGAATACCCACTAAAACCAACAGCGGTCCCTTCCGCGCTTTTACGGAGTGCCGGAGAGATCGTCTAATGACATTCGATCCCCGACACTCCTACGCAAGGCCGTCGGGCCACGTCCTGTCGTCACTCAAGGCGGTGGGAGGAGACGCGCATATCGACGCCTCCCCCTCCCTGGCCGCCGCCTACGGAGCGAGTTAGCGGACGCAAGTGCCTCGCGTTCCCGCTCCGCGGCCTCCTTCCGGGCGATGACCTCCTCGCAGTAAGAGGCCATCGCCGACCAGCACCTGTCGCTGTCGAGCATCTTTGTTATGATGGTCAACAACGACAGGCCCATTCCTATGACCGCCGACAGGTCGCGGCGCTGAGGCCCCAGGCGGGACATACCTCCAGGGTAGGAGTGAAATAACCTACTATACCATACTGGTCAGACGAACGTTAAATTTTGAGTTTGCCAAGTTATAAGAGTATAGATCATCATTTCAGCTCATATATATCTCACTGTTAGGCCCGTGCCTCCTTCACAATGGAAGAGAAATTGTCCTACTGTATGACGCTGGTCAGACAAAATACAAACCCGATCTGTAGGGTTTTATTTCGAGCTATGCCTCTCTTGCATAAATGTTATATGCATATTACCTCTGTTACTTGGGTTTTACAACACCCACGGCCAATATAGGGGGTTCTGAATTGTATTCTTACTCAGTCACCGCACGACAGATTGCATAGATATTCATCATCATCATCATCGCAGCCCACACACGCCCCACTGTTGGGCTTGGGCCTCCTTCACAATGGGAGGGAATTTGACCTACTATACCATGCTGGTCAGACATGTTGGTATAGTTTCTTCTCGAGTTTTCCTTCTCTTGCACAGATGTTATGTGCATTTTATATCCAATAGTCGTCTTTTACGACATCCACGAGCAAGATAGGGAGTGGTGAATGGTATTCTTACTCCGTCACCACATGGATAGATATTATATGCACATTATATCCTTTGTCTTTTACGACACCCACGTTATTTGTATATTATATCCCCTATTCGTCTTTCACGAGACTCACATTAACCTACTATTCCACGGTGGTCAGACGTGTTGGAATAGGGTTTTGTTTCAAGTTGTCTTCTCTTGCATAGATAGATGTTGTATGCTTATTATATCCCTTAGTCGCCTTTTACGACATCCACGGGCACGATAGGGAGTGGTCAATTGTATTCTTACTCCGTCACCAAACGGAATGTTATTAATATTATTTTACTAGCAGCGCCCTGCGGTTTCACCCGCAATTCCTCTTCCCGTGGGAATATCGAGATAAATTATAGCCTATGTGTTATTCTGATATGTAAGCTATATTATTGTGAAGTTTCATCAAAATCAATTTAGTAGTTTTTGCCTGAAAGAGCAACAAACATCTTCACATCCTCACATACTCAAAAACTTTCGCATTTATAATATTAGTAAGGATTCAATTTATTAATATTATTATTTTATAATTAATTGTATGACAATGGGACGATTTCAAAAACATCACTTAGATGTTCATTATATATCATATAAATAGATTGTATTAGGTGTTACCTAATAAATTTAAATGCCATCAGTGAAAACGAGCATTAGTCTAATGATAGAAGAAAATATATAAATGTTTTCAAGCAAACTACGGCATCTGAAAGCAGCTGTCAAATAAAGAGCGAACAATATGATAATGTTGACCAAATCCCAGCGTAATCATTGACGCATGCGCTCCGAGCTAAGAGCCCATACGTATGATTCTTGTAAGCGATGACTGTTCTAATATTATTGTATACATAATAATAAATAAAAATATTTACTTACCATCTCAATAATTTGCTACACGCTTTTGATTTTAATATCAATTGTAAATAAAACAACTTTACGGGCACGGGCGGACCATGAACGCTGTAAAGTGTTCGAAACGTCGGGCAATCAAAAATCAAATACAAACGCGATAAAATCCGTAGTTTTATTTACAAATAGCAACCCGCCCTCGCTTCGCTTCGGTTATAGGTTATAGTCGTTTTACCCACGTAGTTCCCGTTCCCGTGAGAATACCGGGATAAAATATAGCCTAGTTTACGCCCTGATATTATAGCTTTCCATTGGTGAAAGAATTTTTGAAATCGGTCCAGCCGTTTTGAAGATTACCCGGAACAAACAGACAGACAGACAGACAGACAGACAAAAATTTTTTAATTGCTATTTTAGGCATAGGTGTCGTGCAAATAACCGTGTGAGCATGAAAAAAGCCTATTATTTTGCGATTACAAACAGACACTCTAATTTTATTTATTGGTATAGATGTGTAATACTCGCGTAAACATAAAAAATCATTATCTTCTTAATTGTTGAAAGTCCATCACCATGGTGACGGAGTAAGAATACAATTCGTCACCCTATCTTACCCGTGCGTGTCGTTAAGGGATTAAACGTGCAAATAGCATTTATCCAAGAGACGAAAAACTCGAAACGAAACCCCTATATCAACCTGTCTGACCAACATGGTATAGTAAGGTTAATTTTCCTCCCATTGTGGTGGAGGCTCTAGCTCAGCAGTGGAACGTATATAAGCCCAAATGATGATGATAGTGATTTTTCAACTTATAACAGAAATATCGTTACGTATGATTTCTACGCAGCTACGCTTAAGTTACGAACACTACTAACTTTGATTGTTATTATAATATTAGCGTAGGTAAACATAATTTATATTCTTACTTCATAACCACACGAATCATATTCATACTTTTCTAATTCAATTTCTGAATATAATAATAGTTTTAAATTGAGCACTGTTAAGTCCCAGTAAGCCAATGCGAGGTGTCCTCAACCCGGCATGCCCATAATCGTAACAATCAAAGTTACGTTATAACTGTATCGTGACGTGGCTTGTTTTGTTTGTATGCATACCACGGCGTATACAGTGGCAATGACGATTCTTGTCATAATTGTATAATAATTTATGATATCTGGTGAAGTGATATTTATGTATTTAAAATCGATGAACGCCAGCTGCACGCACGAAAAAGCATTAGAAAGAAAGAATAGTTTATTGATACATTTCGTTAACATAATTATACAAAATATATTAAAAGGATATACAACGTGTGTTTGAAATGTATCAACCAGGAGTCCATTTCAGCATATGCCAGGTACAAAATCCTGGCGCTGATTTTCAAATGGAATCTGTGAGTGAAATCACGGATGCCCATAGGGACTATAAAAAAAATCTTAAAAAGAATATTACACTGTGCTAATTTTAATGAATAAAGATTACAATACGAAAAAAACATACCTAAGAACGTATAGTAGTATTTTATATACTTATAATTTGATTTTGTCTTGTTTTTTACTTATTGTCACGTTCCGCCTGATCCGAGTGTGCAAGCGAGAGCGCGGCACAAGTGATAGAGAGAGACGAACAGCTTAGGCGTTCGGATTGTGACGCCTTACGGACAACCCGTACCAAGCTGTAAGGAAAATATATTTCTACTAGTCACCGTTACATGAAAAGTGAAATAAATTTTTGTAAATGGTAATTGATTAATTTTTTCACATTTACCTACTTGGGGGATGGGCTCAATATGTTTCCTTCTTTCATAGTACACTAGTTGATCCAACAGACGTTTTGTTCAAATAAAATAAAAGGAATGCTCCTTGAAATCGACAGCAGCAACAATAGGGACTGACCGACTGCAGCGCCATTTGCCGGGCTGATTTGTGAATCTAAATGATCCAGGCCTCCACTTGAATGCATTCACATAAATTCATTCAAATCCATCCAGCCGTTTAGTTGCAGTATAGATCAATAACCTAGATACCCAGTCGTTAAGTTTTCTTAAATTTTCTAATTTTCTGCGCAACTTTATTTTTTTTTTTCCTAAAAGTCATTTTCAAAGTATTAGAAAACTTAAAAAAAAGATGGACGAAATCGGTAAAGTCGTTCTCAAGTTATGTTATTGTCCTGCCCAAACAGCGCCACCTACCGGATCGAATTGTGAATCTAAACCATCCTCGAATCCCCTTGAATACAAACAAAAAATTTCATCAACATCGGTCCAGCCGTTTAGGAGGAGTTCAGTAACACACACGTACGTTAGAAATCTATACCAGTAAATAAAATTGGAGTGTCTGTTTGTAATGTAAAAATAATAGACTTTTTTCATGCTCACACGGTTATTTGCACGACACCTCTGCCTAAAATAGCATTTAAAAAATTTTTGTCTGTCTGTCTGTCTGTCTGTTTGTTCCGGGTAATCTTCAAAACGGCTGGACCGATTTCAAAAATTCTTTCACCAATGGGAAGCTATAATATCAGGGCGTAAACTAGGCTATGTTTTATCCCGGTATTCCCACGGGAACGGGAACTACGCGGGTAAAACGACTATAACCTATAACCAAAGCGAAGCGAGGGCGGGTTGCTAGTTTATATATAAGACTAACAACCCGCCCTCGCTTCGGTTATAGGTTATAATCGTTTTATCCGCGTAGTTCCCGTTCCCGTGGGAATACCGGGATAAAATATAGCCTAGTTTACGCCCTGATATTATAGCTTTCCATTGGTGAAAGAATTTTTGAAATCGGTCCAGCCGTTTTGAAGATTACCCGAAACAAACAGACAGACAGACAGACAGACAGACAAAATTTTTTTAATTGCTATTTTAGGCATAGGTGCTGTGCAAATAACCGTGTGAGCATGAAAAAAGCCTATTATTTTGACATTACAAACAGACACTCCAATTTTATTTATTGGTATAGATGAGTGTAAATAAACGTTAATTAATCGAAAAATTTTAATTTTCAATTATTTCCTCCTTTGTGCTATACAAAATAATAGTATTTCAATGATGAAAATTCAATTTAATTCATAATAGCATGTAATTTTTTAACAATGCTTTCTTATGACGTCATCACGTAAAATTATCGTCCGTAAACCAACTTTATAGGCAACCAATATTTTGGTAAATTACAACTCCTCTTATAAGCCAGTGAAAGCATTGACAGAATCGCTTTAGCAATTTTGGATATAACTGAACAATTCATCATCATCATCATCATCAGAACTCATTTACGTCCCACTGCAGACATGGTGGTAATTTGAGTTTTTTTCTCTTGTATATCTATGGTTACATGCAGATTATATCCCTTAATCGTATTTTATGATACCAAAGAGCAAAATAGGTGGTAAATTATATTCTTACTCCGTCAACACAAAAAATAATACTGAACAAAAAACGACCTCAATCGTTTTCTCATAGTTTCTTTCTCAGAGTTGATCATAATTGAAATGGGACCCGTGAAGCACCAGCTTTCAAATAACAATAATAATCATCAAAATCGGTTTAGTCAGTTGAAAGTTCTGGGTAACAAACATAAAGAAAAACAATACAATCGAATTGAGAAGCTCCTCCTTTTTTGAAATCAGTTAAAAAGAGGAACCAGGCTTTTATAGAACCTTTGAATAAGATTAGTTTACATGACCAAACAACTACTTCTAGTGGAAGATCAATGCTAGAATACAAAGCAATGTGTTTCGAATACCACCAAGTTAAGATGAAACAAACCGCTATAAGAAACTTGAAACATCTCACAGCGACCGGAACATGATTATTTTCAAAAAGCATTCCTTTCAATATTGGTATCCCACATATGGCAACTATGGCAAGTGCGAACTAGCGATAGAGTAATGCAAAGATTAGGTATTTCCGTTAGCTCAACTCCTGCGCATCTGGCGTTCTTAATCTGTGACTCATTTAGTTATTACAAGTAAACCTACGTACAATGTTTTAAATTTTGATATGTCATTTTTTTCATTCTCTGGCGTTACGAGCGGGGCCTCTTGTTAGACAGTCTCCAAGTCACGTCTGGGGGTAATATACTATACGGACCTTGTAGCAACTCGAGAAAACCGTGCGTTCAGGCGTCTTTGCCATATATATCTATTGCAACCGATCGTAAAGCTCACATATAGGTCCCTTAAGCTATGTTAAATCAGCAATGCTATACTGCTGCGCTTCACGTAGTTGTACATCCACTTATTTACTGATTTATTAGCCTACTTTGATCCATGTTGCCCGCTTTGCATAGGAGGGAAGTGGAATCTTTCAAACTCCTGTTTTTTTTTCTTTTCTAAGACAATTAAAAGCGTTTCTCGGGACTTCCTGAGGGTCAAACCTTTGTATTTTATACGGAAACCATTGTGGATGCTGGCTTACAGGAGTTACAGTGATGAGAATGTGTGGTGGGATTAGTTCCAAAAAAAAATCTTTTTTTTTTTTTAAGACCTTGAAGTCCCTGTATTGCGGAGGCCGGGGTATTTTACAAATACATAATTAACGAACTTGAATTACATTCAGATTTAGAATAACAATATGTCAATCGCACAAAGTATTATTTTACGTGGGAAAGAAACCCACGACACAGGCACGATAAGTTGCTATATTAACCGCTGCATCCTCTGTACAGTAGAGGCGCAGTATATTATATAGCAGTATATTAATATACCTTGATATACTTCCCTCCTATGGTATACCTAGTACTGCAATCAATCGTAAGGCTCACACATAGGGCCCGCTAAGCTCTTCTATGGTGCCATACAGCTGTACTTATCGAATAGACAAATAAATCGGCGCCACACATACAAAAATACGAAGTTAATAAAATTACAGCGATGACAAAGAGTACGATAACTGGTAAAAAATAGAGAATCGTATAATAATAATGTCACGTTAAATATTTTAGTCTGGCCATTAACTATGCCTTCTGCAACATTTCTAGTTAATTTATTAATACATTTTAAAATACATTTTCTTTAAAGTTCACAATCCTTTGTTTTATGGAATCCATATAAAATGAAACATACGCAGCTGTATCATGACAATATTTAACTCTCAAAAGAGCAAAAAGAAAATAACTCTCACAGCATACAACTCAAATCTAAATCTACAAGAACTTCACAAAACAACAACCTCCTTCATCTAACTGGCACACATGACACAAGGAGACACATTAATGCACCGTGTCCAATATCCATGAGCTGTCACTTCTACCAATAGAGCACGCTGATTCATCTGACCTTGATGGAAAACGAGACAGACGACGACCAGACGGTGATACAAGACGTCTGGTTACTCATGCTCTTATGTCGCGAAGAGATCTGTAGGGCTGCGTACTTCAAGTGCTTCAGATAAGGACTAGATTTAAAACAGTTCTATTGTAAGTGCAACCACTTGTAAGTATATATTTATTTTTACTTTATTTCTATTGCCATCATATTTGTATAACTTGTGTAGTGTCTAAGAAGGCTTTTTTCTTGCAGGTACCACAGGACACGATTAGGGGTCGGCAGATCAACTGCAAGAAAATTTGACAGATAACAGAGCCTGTCGCAGTCCATCCAACGACGTAGAGCAACTTTCACCAGCTCGTCGGTCCACCTAGTGTTTCTTTTACACTGCGTTGTCCGATACGTAGTCGCCACTGGAGAACCTTTATTCTCTAGCGGGTGTCGGTTCAACGAGCGATGTGGCTTGCCTATTACCGCTTTAGTGTGCTAATTCTTGGTGCTAAGTCGGTTACACCCGTTATTCCACGGTTCTCCGAAATCCCGAGCATAGCCCGCTCCATAGCATACTGAGCGACTTTGAGCGTGGTTATGAGGATTACATTTAGGAACTACGTTTCCCTGTCGCAAGTCATCACTGGTAACACACGCTGGTCGTAAATCAGTTCTTTCGGACACCGAGGTATGTTGGAAAATAGTATAATTAAATACATATAAAATTTTTCAAATTCTACGCGTTGACGTTCCCGCTATATTGATGAATTGCATAAATTGAAATTAAGCTTACATACTTTAGTCGTATTTTAAGACAATACTTATGTATTATTAAGTAGGATCGGTCACAATCATCATTATTATCCAACCTCATTCAACATGGGAGGAAATTTTACCTATTTTACCAAATTGGACAAATGGTTTGATATTACAGGTGCAGTCGTTAGTTGATATTCAGGTTATGGGGCAACTGGTCAAATGGGAGTTAAGCAATGGTGGTAGAAACCCATGAAAAAAATTTGAAGGAAAAATATTGATTCGTTAATGAATTAGACGCATGTAAAGTTTTAAATTTTATCATCGCTTTTTCGTGTAAATCTGAAATGTAAAAAGTCAGTGATACTTAATCTGCGACATATTCTCACTTTGTTAAATGTTCATTACAAATTGAATAAATCAATGATTATGTTCGCATAAACAAGACAAACTTCCCTTTAAATCAGCTGATCAACCGATCACCGTTGGTGTGCCGCCGCGCCGTTGTACCTACGCTATCATTGAAGCGTTGCGCAATTCTAGGCATGATTGAATGAAATTATATTGTCGAAGTTTTACATGCCTATAGGTATCCTGTCCGTACATGCCTACATATTACGTAACATTTAAGGCATAGGCTCTTAGACACACATTTTTAAAATCACTATAACTTTTATGTTATGTTGTTTTTTGTGTAATATACATTCTAATTACGATCTATGACCGTTAAACTACAACATACTCGAACAGTTGCTCCATAACCTGATACATCCTGTATATTTCCATTTTTCCCTATCCTTTAGTGATGTTATTTGCTTATTTTGCCGTTAGTCATCTTTTACGTTTATCTACGAAACCAACACGACACTAAAAATAGTCAGGTGTGGACTGCATTCATTAAATATTTGTCATTATCATCATTACCGTTCATTCACCACTTCTGGGCTTTTTTTTGGGGGTGTGTTGCGGTCGGCGCACTCCTCGCACCACTCCGTCCGGGGCGACAGAGGGGCGTAAGCAGGCACACCCGCAACCCACCCACGATGCACGTCGCCTTCGTCGTTGGGCCGACCATCGGAGCAGGGTTACTTGTCATCAGTGGTCGGCCCGGCGGAATACCCCCTACTTGGGGTACCCTCTCGTCGACCGACGTCCCCCTCTCAGGGAGGACGTCGGTCTTTCCTCACGCGGTCGGCCTCTCGGCGAGTGACGGACTAACTCCCCGGTCACGTCACCCGCACCACTACTGGGCTAGAGCCTCCTCCACAATGGGAGGGCAATTGATTTGCAACGCTGGTCAGGCGGATTGATATAGGATTTTATTTCGAGTTTTCATTCTCTTGCATAGTTGTTATATAACACAAGATATCCCTTAGTCGTCTTTTACGGCACCCACAGGCAAGAGGGAGGATAGTGAATTGTATTCTTACTCCGTCACCATACAGAATCAGTATGTATAATTGTAACGTATATATGAAAGATGAAAATATCGTATTCACGTAAACGTTATGATTAAGAATAATTTCTTTTAAATAATCTTAAATTTTCTGTAAATATCGACGCGTCCTCGGTTTCATTTGGCAACAGGTTAAGACTACAGACGATTACAACCAGATTGAGGAGGCTTGCGTCTACCAATTTAAGTTATCCTCATAACGCGAAGCGTTGAGGTAGTGCATTATTTGTATTTTTAATCACTACGATACCCTCTCTCTTTTCCTTGAGTGCCGTCAAGGGAGAAAAACTCGAAAAACCGTATAACAACATGTCTGACCAGCGTGGTATGGTCAATTTCCCACCTATTGTGGTGAAGGCTTGAGCCCGGTAGTGGGATGTAAATGAACTGAAATGATAATACTTTCTCTATAATGCGTGTTTTTAAAAAAAAAGGCAACGCTCTGCACTAAGTTAATAATCCTTGTGATGCGGACTACATACAACGAAGGGACACTAATTACATCCAGACTCAGAAAAACAATTTGTGAATCGCACAATGCATAGTCCTGCGTGGGTTTGGAACCTGCGACACTGGCAATGAGGTTGGTACCTAAACCACTACACCATCTGAACGACTCCATCATTCATGTGGGCACTCATTCTGTGCAGTAAGTCATCATGTTGTATAGTTTTAGCATGGAGAAAGATAAAATAGAATGAACTTTAGTATTTGTAAGTTTAATTATAGCTAGCCTAATATGGAAGCGTACGCGGCATGCCTTTACTTATAATCGATTTATAATGCAGTTAGATTGCTTATTTACACAGCTATTAGTCATGTTTGTCTGAAGCGCCTGTCTTGTTGTAAAACAATCCAGTGTGTGAAGCGCTCAGTAAACAGTGTTAAGAAGCCATGGTGTATTATGGTATCACCTTGCATACGAAGGTCGATGGGATAACATCACTATAAAAATATTTCAGAAGATCCACGATATAAAAAAATTTTTTTGGAAAGATTAGAAAAAAAAATAGTTTTAGTAAAATAAGACTTTTTGTATTGCAAGTGACGGTGGCAAACGAGCAAACACTACACCTAATGGTAAGCATAACTGTCGCTCTTGCACCTTTGCTAGGCCGCTGCCTACCGTGAAGAAAGGGAAGGGAGTGTGAATGCGTGCAATGAGGTTCGGTGATACTAAAGGCATCACCAAAACCTACCTCACGTAAACACCTTCATAGAGTTGGGCTTTCGGCTTTCTCGCTGACCGAACGAAGCGCAGTAACAAATTGCTTGCTACTCGGACGTCGATTTTCTGCGAGAAGGTGATCTTACCCTGAACAGACCGGCCCGCATATGTAGACAACTGTCAATAGTATTATCATACCACTTTTTTTTTTGTGGGTGGGCTGCGGTCGGCGCGCCTCCGCACCACTCCGTCCGGGGCGACAGAGGGGCTTAAGCACGCAACTCCCGCAACCCACCCGAAAACCACGTCGCCTTCGTCGTTGGGCCGACCACCGGAGCAGGGTTACTTGACATCAGTGGTCGGCCCGACGGAATACCCCCTATTGGGGTACCCTCCCATTGAACGACGTCCCCGCCTCGGGGAGGACGTCGGTCTTTCCTCACGCGGTCGGCCTCTCGGCGGGTGACGGACTAATCCCCGGTCATTATCATACCACTAAGACTTGTTTATAAGCTGATTTTGAAAGTCACTATGTCATCTATAATGATATTTGACAATCAGTACTCGACAAAGAATTTGCGTTCGGTTTGCGTAGTTATTTTCAAGTGTTGTTAAAAGTTAAACTTCGTCATATTGTCTGTCGTTGCATTCAACAGTTGCATAAAATTATAATATATCAATGATGCTGTATTAATATTAATTTATTGAACCATAAGTATTGTTAAAATGTTGCGTGTTTGTATTCATAATTGAATGTTATATGTACAATTTATTGCCGAAATTATTCATTATATTGAATTGTTTATAAAACATTAGCGTTAATAAAATTACGAGTTTTTGTGTTTGGAATTAATGTGTTGTTATTTTCGAATGCAGTTTTTATAGTTATGTTTTTAAACTTTACTGTTGCAATACGTTTTTAGTAATACGCTTTAGGAGGCAATTTTAAGGATATAATCTTTTATATATCTTTATATATATATTTCTCGTGTACGTGTGAATGTCACTGAACTCCTCCTAAACAGCTGGTTGATGAAATTTTCTGTGTGTTCGAGGGGATTCGAGAATGGTTTAGATTCACAATTGGACCCGGTAGGTGGCGGCGCTGTCGATTTCAAGGAGAATTCTTTCTTTTATTTTATTTGAAGAGAAAAACATTTGTTGGGTCAGCTAGTCCTATATAATCTGAAAATCAAAGTATGAATACAATTTACCACTACCTATCTTGCCCGTGAATGTCGTAAAAGAAGATTAAGGGATATAATATGCATATAACATCTGTGCAAGAGAAGGAAAACTCGAAATTAAACCGTATATTAACATTTCTGTCGAGCATATAGTAGATCGATTTCCCTCCTATTGGGAAGGAGGGTCGAGCCCGACAGTGGGACGAGAAAACAAAAGCCAGAAAAGTACTGAAATGAATGTAAACTATAACAAAATTGAATACTTTTTTTTTTGGAAGGGTGGGTTACGGTCGGCTCACTCCTCGCTCCAATCCGTCCGCGGTGACCACAGAAATATTAATACTTATTAATTTTTCTGTGGCGTTGACATAGGGGCATAAGCACGCACACCCGTAACCCACCCGTATAGAACGTCGCCTTCGTCATTGGGTCGACCACCGGTGCAGAGTTCCTTGACTTCAGTGGTCGACCCGATGGAATACCCCAAGGGAGTACTCTCTCCCGTCGACGTCCCCTACTGAGACGCCGATCGCCGTCACGAAGCAAAATTGAATACTTAAAATGAATTATGGAACTCATTATAAAAATACACCGTTATTATATATTTAAGGAATACAAAAATCATACTAACATTTTAGGTAAATATACTATTAATAGAACTAGGTTGCTAGAATGCGTAGGAGGTGAATAAATATATAATTGTAATAGGTCAGTTACTCATATTGTAACAGGTAAATATGCACTATAGTTAATACTTATCAAATGAGGAAATATATCTCTACTGAATGTTCGAATAGTCCTATGATTCGTCTTTTGCTATTTTTATAGTTGTATGCGGTAAAAAAATCAAATATTATTTATATTTGAAGATTATATTCTATTTATGATTTTTATTATTCTTTTATGCTGTTAGTGATAAACGAGCAAAAAGTATAATCACTGTCAATAACACTAATAATAATAATAATATCATTTATTTGCTGAACATAGGTGATACATGGTCTTAATAAAAAAATATGATAAACGAATCGCTATGTTCTACCTATTGGGCATGCAAATATCAGGTTACAATTATTATTGTTAATCGTTGTCTGGTTTTTTAGATTACTCGACCTTTTCAATATTAATTAATACATACATTGTCAAATTAATAAATATCGAGTAAAATGTCAAATTTATAAAATAATGTCAAAACCAAATAATTTTACTTATCAAAATTATCACTAAAGAAATCATTAACATTATAAAAGCATTGCTTCACTAAAAAGTCTTTTAGACGTTTTTTAAATTGCATTAGGTTTGCGTGTTTAATTTAATTAGGTATTTTATTGTAGATCATAACACTGGCGCTCATGGAACTTTGCTGCCTACTGTGAAAAAGTTAAGAGAGTGTGAATACGTGCAATGAGATCCGATGATACCAAAGGTATCACCGAAGCCAACCACGCGCAAACACACACTTATACCATAACCAGAAGCCGACCACTGAAGTCAAGGAACTCTGCACCTGTGGTCGGCCCAGCGACGAAAGCGACGTGCTATTGTAGCCCACCCCAAAAAAAATACCATAACCAAACGGAAAGTAATTTGTAATAACAGAATATGGTAATCATGGTATTAGCCAATCTTCCTCCTCTTCTTTTTTCAGGCCTTGTACTTCCCATTATTGGTCACGGGCCTCCTCTAGATGAGGGTATAGACCAGACAGGTTGGCCCAGAATATAATTTTAAATTCAGTCTTCTTTTACTGTTTACTTCCCCTAATCATATGCTTACTTCGTCGCCCAATGGAAAGTTTCATAGTACCAACATAAAAGCAAAAACATTATAAATAACATTACTAAAAAACTTAGTCATGTGGCGTAGGTTATGAATTGATCATAACAATATCAGCAAAAAGTTTATTCATTTATGTATACCGAAATCACAGCAGTTTAATTGTTATAACCGTGATTTGTATAATAAAAAATGTCTGTCTGGGCATAGTGCAGATGTCCAACGACCTCTGAAACATGCAGACACACAAAAAACTCCAGACGCATAAAAAGAATCTTTAGAGCTATTAGTTCGCTTGCATTACGCTAGTACGGAAGTTTTTTGCAATGCACTTACTGTAACATCCGAGCCGAAACATTAATTGGATATGCTGTGCAGTTTAGTTTTGGATACAATCATACCGATTTATAGACATACGATGCATATTTTGCTATTAATAGACAATTATTTATTGGTATTCCGTGTGGTGACGAAATAAAAATACAATTCACCCTTTTTTGCTGCCCGTAGGTACCTATCGTAAAAGACGACTAAGGGATTAAACATTCATATACATCTATGCAAGAAAAGGAAAATCTATACCAACTCGTATCACCAGCGTGGTATAGTACGTTAATTTTCCTCCTATTGTGGAGGAGGCTCGAGCCCAATAGTGGGATATATAAAAACAGAAATGAAGAATAATAATGAATGAAACTCGAAATATCATTTGTGAATTGAAAAAAAATCTGCGTGAATATCGAACCCATCACAGTCGGTACTTGGACCACTTGGCAGTCGGTACTTAGATACTTGGGCCAAAAGTTTGTTGGAAAACAAGGTATAACAAGTTCCTAATCGCTACATCTAACACGCTACTACTGGGTAAAAGGATTAACCAACTCAATATTTCAAGTTTTCAGAGTCAACGTTTCAGGCCATCGCCGACCACTGTTGGACGTAGGCCCCCCTCATGTTACGCGACAAAATGCAGTCCTGTGCCGCCTGCATCTAACTACGCCCAGTAATTTTCACCAGATCGTCAGCCCACCTAGTGAAATGACGCTTGTTCCCCTAGCGATTTTCAGTTCGTCGAACTACGTGACCTGCCCAATGCCATTTCCGCGTGCTAATTCTGCTGAAATCTAGTATTATATTTTTAACCCATGACAACACTACCACCAGGTTGAGAGCCATCAGCGCTCACCCATAGTCCGGGCTAAGCTGTGAAAGCCATCTGAGGCTAACAGCTATACGCACACGAAAAAAAATACAGTTACTTCATAATCATCATCATCATCACAGCTCTAAACGCCCCACTGATAGGCTCAAGCCTCCTCCTCGATATTGATATTGGCCTACTTTGACCTACATGGTATCATGCTGGTCAGCCGTGTTGATACAGGGTTTTGAGTTATTCTTCTCTTGTATAGATGTTATCCGCATATTTTATTCCCAAAGTCGTCTTTTACGACACCCACAGGCAAGAAAGGGGGCAGTGAATTGTATTCCAACTTCGTGATCACACAGATAACTACTTCATTATAAAATTATATAACTACAATGCAATGGGCGTAATAATACAACCTACTACCAAAAAACTATATTGCTGCATTAAAACACCATTAGCCTTGATTAGCGATGTTTTACTATTATTTATGATTTCCTCCATCCTGTCTTTATACATTATTTACTGCTTGAGAGCATACTAGCGAATTTATTTTAACAAGACATCTTAAAATATTTTGGTACCGATGTTTTCGAATAGTAAGAATACAATTAATTATTGCATCCATATAAGAGCAAAAATCATAAAAATATGAAGGGATATTCATATTTTTTTAATTAATGCTTTGGAAATTTCGCATACGCGTTGTGAGGGATACAAAAAAAAACCTATATGCAATATTTTAATCAAGAAAAGTACTCCGAAGAAATATAAAAAGTTATTAATAAAATCTAATGAGGCGGCGGATATAACTTCTTTCTCTAATTAATTCAAGTTCGAATCTCAAAAGAGTAGTAGGAAGAGTCATTTATAGTGAATTTAACCCACTACAATACGTTGCTCAGAGGAGTTATAGGGTTTTATTCTGTCAGGTAGCTGTATATATAAGAAGTACCTTAAGCTATCTTTCCTCGCAGAAAAACCTTATAAAATTTACCCTGGTCCAGAAATCGATTCCGAGACCTTATAGACTGCAGTCACGTACCGTAATATCCTAGAAGATATTGGAGATATAAAATACGAGGGCAAAGGGACAGAAACTGAAGCAAAGAGGACTAGTCGCTAGTTCCAAAACAAACATAAAAATCCTTTCTAAGCTGGTTTTGCGACATATAAAAAGCATTTGATATTGTAGGACCAAAGAAGAAAGTCTAAAATTTTCTATATTTTTATAGTATTCTCGCATATAAAGTCAATGCAATTCCAGTCAAAGGCAAGGCAGCTGCTAAATAAATATGAGTACTGTACAGTTTGCCCTTGAACCGTCGGTACAGGGGGGTAGGCAGGCCAGTCACAGCTAAAATAGGAACTGCAGTTATTTATACATCGACAAAAGGTAAACGATGTTGTGTTGAGTAAATCATTTTAACTGCACACGGGCCTTTTTGGATAATGATAGGTTTATTATTCAGTGTTAAATATATAGGTCTGTATATTGTTTTTTTTTTTTGCTAATTAATATGCTTCTAGTAAATTGTATTTAATTAGATATTATTCTTCGTTATAAATAATGTTTAATATCTGGTTGACCGAGCTTCGCTCGCAACATTTTTGTTGTATTTTTGTCGAATTTATTTAGATATATATTAATAAAAAGTAAAGATTAAATAATGAAAAAATATAAAAATTACAAAAAGAGAATAATAATAACACCGAGATTCGATCCGACGCTGTTTGAATGCCAAAACAATACTAAAATAAAACTGGACAGCATCCCAACTGAGCTATCGTAACTCATGACGTTGACGATGAAATTGGAATTCATATTCTTTTAAAATTTAATGTCTTTGTATTGTTTTGCTAAAAACACCGACAAAACAACATTTTCTATAAATAAAACCTAGCTAGGTCAATTTTTTGGCCTCGAAACCTCTAGTATGCCAAGTTGCAGCAAAATCGTTGGTGCCGTTGCCGAGATCCTGAATATATGTATATATATACAAGAACTGCTCATTTAAAGATATAAGATATGAGCGACACATCACTTGACAAAGAAAGATTCTCCAGTGGCGAGCTGACGACGTAGTGTAGGACGCACCCTACTAGGTGGACCAACAACCTGGTGAATGTTACTGGGCGGCGTTGGATGCAGACGGCATAGGACCGCACTCTGTGGCGGAACTCGTGAGTAGTAAGAATAAAATTCACCACCCTCTTTCTTACCCGTGGGTATCGGGTGAATTGTATTCTCCGCCACCACACGGAAGATTCTTACTTAAACCTAAGTTTTTCTATAAAGAATTGTTCTGCATATTAATAGAACAAACAACATTGAGCTTACTAATTAAAATACGAGTCATCTATGATCTCGTTGGATTTTCAAGTAGGGATGCAAATTTCGAAAGCAAGAACATCGATGTATCGATACATCGATATTTCCGAACAAACATCGATGTACAAAAAACATCGCCCTAAAACATCGATGTCTTATTAAAGATCTTTGTCCCTAATTCGTACAAACAATCCTAATTTTAATTTAAAATGCAAGCAATCTTTATTATTTATACCAATATTATCTATTGAATAGGTAAGTCTTTATACCAAGGAAGATATAGAGTTGAGGTAATAAAATAACATCAATACATCGATGTTTATTTCTGAAAAATCGATGGTTCAGGAACATTGATGTATCGTTGCCATCTCTATTTTTAAAACAATGATAATGCTATTTTAAAACTTCCATTTAAAATGGAATCTGTTATTTCAAAATTCCCTACGAATGCCGTAACAATCTCTTTATTATGGTAGTAAGATGAGACGGCGGGGTAATGTGATCCCAAGATGTTTATTGGGAAAACAACTAGCATTCCTTGTAAAATTGTTAGGTGGAACGAAGGATACAAGCGATTTACTGCGACGAGTTGAATTAAAGGAATCCTGGCAGTTGGATATTTGCTATAAAATTCTTTTTTGTCAACCGCGGTCAAGTTGTGTAAGGTCCTGGTCATAATTCTTTGGTTACTAGTCTTTTAAAAAGGAAATAAAGATTTTTCACAAATGATTCGACTGCCACGTAAAGTTTTTTTTGTGCGTTTCACAGAGTTTAATACGAGTTTAATTTTAATACATTAATTGTGCGTTTATAAATACAACGCTGGTTCGATGATTTAATATATTTAGAGTTTTGTTTCGAGTTAGCCTTCTCTTGTTTTGATTTAAGCCAGTTATATATCTTCAACACACTCAAGGAAAGAATAGGTCATAAGAAGGTTGAAGAAATGCATTCTTACGTTATCACACGAAATATGAATAGATTTATAACAAGGTATTAATTTAGAAATATCCGGAACTTCAGGTTATAAAGGATCTGTGTTAGGACCATACTGTTGATAGTCGTCTGTCTACAGGCGCGAGCCGATCCATTTATCACTGCATTTCGTTTGGCGAGCGAGTGAGCCGGAAACTCGTTTGAAAGTTTTTGTGTATGATAGGTTTTGGTGATGCTTTTAGTATCACCAAACCTTATTGCACGTGTACACATTCTCATCACTTTCTTCACAGTAAGAAGCGACATAGTGATGGTCCATGCACGATAGTATGACTTACCATCATAGGAACAGCACTTACCAACATCATCATCATTTCAGCTCATATACGTCCTATTGGATTAGAGCCTCCTCCTCAAAAGGAGGGAAACTGACCTTACCATGCTGGTCAGACAGGTTGGTATGGGTATTTATTACAAGTTTTCCTTCTCTTACCAACAGCGATAAAAATAAGGAAATGCACATTTTAATACCATTTTTGCCAAGGAATATTGCAAAGGACAATGTCATAATTGCGACGTTTAGTTGATGGGTCGGGGAAAGTCAGGTAGTATTATAATTTTTCTACAAAATCAATACAGGTTCTATTCTTCTAAGTATTCCTCAGTCACTTTCACGACTCTGACGTGAAAGTAAGGACTGGTGATATATTGTATTCGTCACCCTTCACGAAGTGAAAATCAACTAATATAGTCATTAAAAAGTACCAGCCGTAATACAAACTATCTGTCAAACTATTAAAAATGTTTTTGTGCAACTCTACACTGTGCGCTTCTTTTTAAATAAATAAAGACCAAAAAAAGGTCGGTAATAAATTTTGCAGCTCTGAATGAGAACAGAGAAATCTGTAGAGATTAATGTTCTTGGAGTGTTATTAAAATTATATATGTATTTTAATGATTTTGTATCTTATAATAAATTATATTCAATTGTAGATGTTTAATTCGTATGATGATGGCATTAGAATACAATTCACTCTATATCTTACCTGTGGATGTCGTAAAAGGCGACTAAGGAATATAATAAGCTTATAACATTTATGCAAGAGATGAAAAACTCGAAATAAAACCCTATACCAACCTGTCTGACCAAAATGGTGTAATAGTTCAATTTCCCTCCTATTGTGGAGGAGGCTCGAGCCAAATACCGGGACGTGTATAAGCCGAGATGTTGATGATCTAGAAATTTATAAAATGACAATATGTACACAATTTTGAAGTTTATTAATGTTCTAATAGTTAATGTGATGTCTAGACTCTTTAGAGTACATCAAATGTCTGTGAAAAGCCTACATACAAAAGTGGACGATAGGACTAAATGATTGGTATATAAGTTGAGTAACCTGGATTTTTATTGTTAGTGCTTGTAGTTGAGTCAAAGAAGTTATAAAAAGGCTGCAATTATAATACTTAATCAGAATTTTCCATGTGGTGACGGAGTGAAAATATAATTCATATAACATAACACAATCCCCTCTCTTGTCCTTGGGTGTCGTAAAAGACGACTACGGGATTAAATGTACATATAACATCTATGCAAGAGAAAGAAAACTCGAAATAAAACCTGTACCAGCACGTCTTACCAGCATTGTATAGTAGGTCAAATTCCCTTCTATTGTGTAGGCTAAGCCCAACAGTGGGACGTATACGAGCTGAAATGATGATGATGAATCAGAATTAGCTACATTAATTTAGACAGTGGTACGACCACACTGTTGACTGTAGCCTGTCTGCAGCCGCGGGCCGGTGCGTCCGGGATAGTACCACGCACTCGCAGAAAATTGACGTCTGATTAGTAGCAATTTGTTACTGCGCTTCGTTCGGTGAGCGAGAGAGTCGGCAGCTCAACTTTCTGAGGGTGTTTGAGTGTGGTGAGTTTTAGTGATGCCTTAAGTATCACTCAAACTCATTCCATGCATTCACACTCCCTTCACTTTCTTAACGGTAGGCAGCGGCCTAGCAAAGGTCTATGAAAGGCAGCATCACTTACCATCAGTGTGCCTACTCATGAATCTCGATTCCAATCCTAAATCCACACGCAGCTCGAATTTGAGCAATTTGGTACTCTTGAAAGCGACACTAGTGCACGATTGGAATCAAATTCGGTGGATTTTTTTAAACTAAACAAATTCGATTCTTGTCGATTAAGTCAAATATTTGCTACACCCGACGTGATTTTGACGTAGTTTAAAATCGTTAATATTGCACAATTTCAAAAAAGCCTCTTTGTGGTGATCGAGTTCGGTAACGTTATTAATTTAAAGTAATAAAATACGGCACATTTGGTGAAAATAACAACGGCAAACGCGAAGAATTCATTCTCGATTTTGTTTAAGAGTACCAAATATAAGTTTGGTGAGATTGGAATTGAATCGGATTCGAAATTAGAATTAATTTCAAGGGTAAGCCCACATGTGTACTGTTTAATCGTTTTGTCACGCCTTGCAATAAAAATAATATAACTGATTTTACTATACAACTATAGAAACTATATATGTTGTCTACCAATTCATTCTTATATCCTTAATATATGTTTCCAACTATTCAAACTGTTAAGAGTGCCGTGTTCACGTTATCATTTTATCTCTTAGATTTCGCATTGTCAGTCCTTAATACTGTATTTTACTATTTAATCTTAAAGGTGTCATTGTACTCGGTTGTTATAAACCTAAGATATTTAGTTAATTTTCATGGTATGTAGACGTTTTTCATTACAAAGCTTTACATATCTAATTTTATTGGTGAACTTATATAGATTTACATAGTTCTATAAAATTTAATTCATACATATTAAAAAAAACATCTGTGTCTACATGATTTAACACAGGATTACGTAATTCAGGTTCTATCAAAATGTATTAAGGAATATGTTTAAATTTTTGTGTTATATTGTGTTAAGATGAAGCTAAATAAACCATCTCTCTATATACACTAGAGTCGCTAAAAATTAAAACAGAAACGTTTATTTTAAATAATAATTGGACTATAATGAGGTCTAATGGCTACGCGAGCATTACACACACAATAAAACTATTTTTACGGATTTTATCACGTTTGTATTAGATTTTTGATTTCCCGACATTTCAGACACTTTTGAGTGTTCATGGTCACTAGGGTGGTCCTTAATAAGGTTATTTTCAAATTTCTTTACTCCCAGGGGCTCAAATGCTTCCCAATTGATAAAAAAAATTCCCTGAAAATTTGAGCTCTTAATATTAACTCTAAGATAGTGCGCATTCCCATCTAAGTTTCCTATGGAAATAACATAGGAAAAATTACTTTTGTTGTTTATAATTTTACAACTTGGGAACGAATGAATTAAAAAATTATAAATCATACATATTTTTATAGAAAATTTAACGCTCTACAAAAAAGGTTTCTTATAATTTTTCCATTAGTCTATTGGTTTAAAAGTTATTCAACGTCAAAGATTAATTTTCATATTAAGGCTAAGTATCCGAGCGGTATCATATTTCATCTGTCCTTTCATTTTATTAACTTGAAAATTAGAAAACTATTTGTTTTATTGATTTAAAAATCACACATATCAATCACAATCCTAAAGAAAACATTATATTCGCTTATTTTAATCATAAATAAAATATTTTAACAATAAATATTTAATAATATAATAATTTACTCGATAATATTAATAAAAAGCCTTGATAATATTAATAATAATATGAAAATTAAACTTTGACGTTGAATAACTTTTAAACCAATAGACTAATGAAAAAATTATAAGAGACCTTTTTTGTAGAGCGTTAAATTTTCTATAAAAATATGTATGACTTATAATTTTTAATTCATTCGTTCCCAAGTTATAAAATTATAAACAACAAAAGTAATTTTTCCTATGTTATTTCCATAGGAAACTTAGATTGGAATGCGCACTATCTTAGAATTAATATTAAGAGCTCAAATTTTCAGGGATTTTTTTTTATCAATTTGGAAGCATTTGAGCCCCTGGGAGCAAAGAAATTTGAAAATAACCTTATTAAGGACCACCCTAATGGTCACGGGCGGATTAATATATCTCACGTCCAACAAATTATCGTTATTATAGAGATTATATTTACCCCTTACAGAATTAGTTGTTACATTTGATTTTTATATAAATTTATTGCCACTACAATATAATACAATATATATTAAATACGTATATTTTTGGTCAGTAATGATTAATCATTACTGAAATAATTACATTAAGTTTGTAGTGATTATTATATTATGACAATTTATTAATTTATAGCTAACAATCTATTATACCCAAAAATATGTTCTTTATTATATTTAGACCATTTTATGTTCTGAACAAAATCATGTTTAAGGTCATGTATCTTGATCAAAACTGTATGCGACACGACGGAAAATTCACATCAAACAGACTCAAATGGCAGCAATCAAAATGCAATCACAAACATTGCATCCTTAACTAATGAAGTTTCCCTTGCGAAACGTACTAAATTAAACATTAAACTTTCGCTAATGCAACTGCACGCCCTCCAAGCCCTGCCATGTGTCCGTGAGAAAAATTTTAATGATAAACATAACGAACTTTGAAGACCCGCGGCGCTAGCAGAATTTACTAGGCAAGATTTTTAAAGTTACCGAACAAATGTTGAGTTCTGGTGATTTACAATATAATTGGCAATATTGAAATATATTTAATGAAAATAAAATCGTATTGAAATTATAAACGTGTATGTTTGAACGTGAAGGAAAACTCGAAATAAAACCCTATATCAACATGTCTGACCAGCATGGTATAGTAGGTCAAATTCCCTCCCGTTGTGGAGGAGGTTCGAGCCCAACAGTGGAACGTATGTGGGCTGCGATGATGATGATGATGTTTGGACGCATATTTGGTACTCAAAAACGAGAACGGCTGAATAGATCTGGTAAAAGTTTGACACAAAGATTAATTTAAGTTTGAGATAGCAAATAGACTACTTCCTATTGTAGCGACTATGGAGGGTCCAAGGAGTACACTCCCATAAGCCTTCTGTCTCAAAAAGTAGGCACAAAATAGCATTAAATAGGGCCGCTGGTGTAGTGGAGGGTATGATCTAAATTTAATTATTTTAAATAACTTGAAGTTTGTTAATTGGTTGAATGTTTGATTGACAGTTTGCTGATTGGTTGAAGGTTTGATTGACTTAAGTTTACTTTTGGCGCTTTCTTTAACAAATCATCCTCTGGTATTATTTAAAGCTATTCACTTGTTGCACTTGCACAATCTCTGTCTTGGATGGACACTTTGCCAACACAGAGATTGTACTCTACTCTCCATAATAGCGACCGATAGTTTCGATAGACATAGTCTACTTTAGCATGAGTTGCCAGTAGTTTAGTAAAATATAAATGCTATAAATTTTATATGCTTATGCTATTAATTTATTTACTTATCCGTATGATGACAGATTGAGAATACAACACGTCCCCACAACTTGGATGAGCAAGAATCTTGCATAAAACTTCCAAGGTATTTAATTGTTAATCTATTTGGAAATGATTTTTTATTTTAACAATTAAATACATATTACAATATAATTAAATGAATAATTATTTTATAGAACAGTACTAGTTAATAAACTATAAAAAAAACTATTACAGAATAGTATGGTCTTGTACGATAAATGTAAACCGAAATTTAAAATTCAATACCAGTCTTATTAGTTTTCCATAATAATCCTAAGTTTGTCCGTTCGTGTGGTGTCTAACGGAATATTAATATAATTTACCACTGCCTCTCTTCCTCGTGGATGTTCTAAAAGACAACTAAGGGATACAATACGCAAATACCATCTATGCAAGAGAAGGAAAATTTGACATTAAAGCCGACCAATACGTCTGACCAACATGGTATAATAGATCAATTGTGAAAGAGGTCCTAGGTGAACAGTGGGACATACGTGGGCTGAAATTAATTGTTCTATATTAACGTAAATAATACGGTGTGGTGACGGAGTAATAATACAATTCACCATTCCCTATCTTGCCTGTGGATATCGTCATAGACGACTATGGGATATAATACGCATATAACATCTATGCAAGAGAAGGAAGACTCGAAATAAAAGCCTATACCAACATGTCTGACCAGCATATTATAGTAGGTCAAATTCCCTCCCATTATTTTATTTTTTTTTTTATTTTTTAAGACAACACCGTGCACTAAGGAAATAATCCTTGTATTGCGGGGGACTTTACAAACATACAATTAACGGACACAAATTACATCCAGACTCAGAACAACAATTTGTGGATCGCACAAAGTGTTGTCCCGCGTGGGATTCGAACCCCCGACACTGGCAATGTAGGTCGCTATCTTAACCACTACGCCATCTGTGCAGTCAATTATGGAGGACGCCGGAGCCCAACAGTGGGACGTATATGGGTTAAGATGATGATGATACATATATGTTCCAGTAACTTACTGAAGCTTATTATTCTTCAGAAATAAAACGAGAAATACATGAAATAGGCAAAGGGCATTAATTTTCCCGATAAGTAAGAACCACTTTAGATAACTTAATTTCAATAGATAGTATAACGATATACCATCTATTATCAACGATACTATAGATACCAATATTATCAAAACAGCACTCAATATTCAAACTATTCTTTGATAAAGTCAGGCTTTGATACCTCGTACAATTGAATAAACGGACCTATATATATTATCAGATTTATGATCTTAACTTTGCATCGACTATTAATTTTGTTATCTAGTACTTGCCTTGTAGTTAAGGAAACAACTGAGCTTTCTAAACAGGCCGCGTATTCATGCGTATGAAACAGAGCTTTTGTGTAACAGATTATTCAGATAGCAGTTCCTTCATTAATTAGCAAGAATTGAATATAATAGAAACTAAACTATTACTATTATACATTTTAAATTATTTTATCTTGTATTTATCATTTAAAATCTGAACTTGTAAAGTTTTAAGCTTAATTTATGAATTGACGGTAGATATAAAATTATCTTAAATTTTTACAAATTGCTGTACTCAATGATTCATAACTGACAGTAGCTATACAAACTTAACATGATTATTTGATAGATAGCTGCTTAGTGCTAATTCTCACTGGTCAGTTGCTTAACTTGAAAAATCATAATGGATTACTATACAAACAGACTATATAATTGAAATATAACAGATTATACGTCTATCTGCACACACATTTACAAATCGTTATCTAGATGTATAATTTTAGACATAAACATTACGATTAGAAAGCTTAATGATATCTGATGTTTAGGCGAGTATTGCACATTATAAATAAAACTACTTTACGGATTTTATCGCATTACTATTTGATTCTTGATTTCCGGCCGTTTCGAACACTTTGCATCGTTCATGGTTACGGGCGAACAGCAAACTACAAACGCGATAAAATCCGTAGTTCTATTTACTACGATTAGAGAGCATTTTAGAAAATTATTGTAGTCATGTCATTGGACAGAGACATCACATAAAGATAGAAATAGTAACTTGCTGCGTCATACTAACACACAAAGATAAATAATCAAAACAGACTTGATCAGTAATTAGTCAGAACACAGTAATTGGGATCAAGTTCACTAACTTGAAATTAATGAAACTAAAAAAGCTGAGCCAATAAATCCAGATGCAGGCGAATAAGAAGATAAATTGCCTGGTACATAACTCCCCTACCAAAACTGACAAAAAGGAAAGTTAGCACACATCTGGGCACCTGTACCGAAATAAGCGAATATATGAAGGAATAATATTCCTAGAATAGCAACGGATTGTAAAATGAATATGGAGACACCACGTGCATTCAAAATCTTGCAATAACAAAATTATGATGCAGCTGCAGAAATATATTCCAGCGAATTTTGAACTTTGTGTTAAGGGCTACATAGAATTTTTACCATGAAATCTTTAGGTTTCAAAATGTCAGCTATAGCATAATTTGTCATTCGCGGTGGACGGCGTTGACGGGACGTTTTGGTCATTGCTAATGTTCATTTTGGGTGGTTCCAATGCTATTCTTTAGTTTGAAAGAAGTCATATGAGTTTTATGTTTCTCTGATGTTTTAATTGTTCTTTGTTTTATATAAATAACTAGGGACCCGCCTTCGCTTAGCTTCGCTTTTAGTTGCTTTGCTCCTACATTTTAAATCTCTAATATCTCTTAGGATGTAACAGTACGCGACTGCGGTTCATAGGGCCTTGGATTCGAATCGAGGACCAGGTCTTACCTGGTTTAGATTTATAGACAGATACCTATTATTAAAATATTATTAATATCAGTCTAGCCATTTTAAAGATACATACAGAGATACAACAAACATTTAAAGTGGTTTTAAGCATAAGTATAATGGCAATAAGATACTGTTTTGATATTGCAAACAGCCATTTTTTTGAAATAAAAACAAAATGAAATTGCAAGTTTAGTCAATACATAAGATTTTTTTTTAATTTGAAATTTAAAAATAATCTCATTAATTTACTCTCTTTTCTGTAATTCACTCATATTCTATGTACTCCATCCATTATTAATTTGAACTTAGCTTAATAAGAAAAGAAATGTTAATGACCGTTTTGATGAATGAAACAAAGTTTAACTGTTTACGTTACAAGCAAAAAGAGATTGCCGTAATAGGCTAGGTAGGGGCAGTTTCTGCGATCGCAAATAGACACAAAGCCAATGAACTGAAACTCATATCATAGCGTGCCACAACAAATATTTACAACCCACGGATGCAATGTACGCGAATATATCAATGACAAACATTCAACTATACGGATAGAAAGCTCTAGAAGAAATTCCTCAACAACCTTTTAATATTGCTAGCAATTTTGTTGGCTTGGATAAAGTACCTTTTAATGTTATGTTTTGTTTTAAAACCCACGTTTTACCATGCCATTAATAATTATAGCAAACTAACTTCTGCTCGCGACTTCGTCCGCGTGGTATAGATACTTTGGGCTAACGCTAACTTTAACCATAAGACTTCGTTTACGTAAGAGGTAAAAATATTTTTTAATAATACGATTCTGTCACAGTTCTGATATTTGCGAAAATTTAGGCGGTTACGCAGCGGAAACTCTCAAAAGAAAAAAAAAGCGATTTTGAAACCTTCTTCATTAGTGCTCCGCTCCTGTTAGTCTCAGCGTGATGATATATAGCCTATAGCCTTCCTCGATAAATGGGCTATCTACACTGAAAGAATTTTTAAAAAAATCCTTATATTAGTGCGTTCAAACAAACAAACTCTTCAGCTTTATATATTAGTATAAAGTATAGATATTTTCCGTATGGTGACGGAGTAAGAATACAATTCACCATTCCCTTTCTTGCTCGTGGATGTCGTAAAAGACGACTAAGGGATATAATATGCATATAACATTTACGCAAGAGAAGGGAAACTCGAAATAAAACCCTGTATCAACCTGTCTGACCAGAATGGTATAGTAAGGTCAATTTCCCTCCTATTGTAGCAGAGGCTCGAGCCCAACAGTGGGACGTATATAAGCTAATGATGATGATAGATATAGAAGTATCAGACCATAAACTGACCAAAAAAAAATTGTTTAGTAGGCCGCATTTAACTAATACAATTTAACGAATAATTTTCTATGCGATCCAAAGTTACCACGATTCTTTATTTTATGTTGGGTATAATTTTTCTGACATTTTAAATTTGCGATGTCCAAAGAGTTGTCTTCATAGAAACTAGACGATATCACAGACAGATCTTTAAGATTCAGCAAATATATCATTTGAAAGCAGATGCTAAATTTAAAACTATATAAAAAGACTGATGGAGCAAAATATACGGTTAAAATAGAAGACATATCTCGTCTTCATCCAGAACGTTAAATACCCAAGATTTATTATGAGCTACTGAGGCAGGTGGCTTTTAGTACAGAAATATCAATAATATCAGTCACGCTGACATGAAAATAAGGTATAAATGTATATGAATGCATAAATGGCGAAGTGGGTTAAACAGTGACTTGCGGTAATATTTAAGCGAACCAAAAATACTTATAGTGTAATTACTGTCCGTTAATTATTTGTATTTATAGGGTTCCGTACCCAAAGGGTAAAACGGGACCCTATTACTAAGACTTCGCTGTCTGTCCGTCCGTCTGTCTGTCCCCATGCTGTATCTCGAGAACCGCGATAGCTAGACAGATGAAATTTTTACAAATTATGTATTTCTATTGCCGCTATAACAACAAATCATCATCATCATCGCAGCCCACATATGTCTCACTGTTGGGCTCTGGCTTCCTCCACAATGGGAGGGAATTTGACCTACTATACCATGCTGGTCAGACATGTTGATATAGGGTTTCATTTCGAGTTTTCCTTCTCTTGCCTTAACAACAAATACTAAAAACAAAATAAAATAAATATTTAAGGGGGCTCTCATACAACAAATGTGATTTTTATAAATAATGGTACGGAACCCTTCGTGCGCGACTGCGACTCTCACTTAGCCGATCTTTTTTTTTGCACACCCTGCAACCTGCACTAAGGCAATAATACTTGTATTGAGGTAGTCTTAACAAACCTATAATTCATCATCATCATCTCAGCCTATAAATGTCTCGCTGTTGGACTTAGGCCTCCTCCATAATCGGAGGGAAATTGATCTTATTCATGCTGGTCAGACAGGTTGGTATAGAGTTTTATATCGAATTTTCCTTCTCTTGCATAAATGTTATATGCCTATTATATCCTTTAGTAGTATTTTACAACATCCACGGGCAAGATAGGGTGATTTGTATTCTTACTCCGTCACCACACGAAACATATAATTAACGGATAGAAATTATATCCAGACTCAGAACAACAATTTGTAAAACGCACAAAGTGTTGCCCTGTGCGGGATTCGAACCCATGACATTGCCACGGTATATCGTTATCTTAACCACAACACCACCTGTGCAGTCATCTTGTAAGTGACCTCGTAAAACACGTAAAGCATTAGTAGTCCTTAATGTGCAGTTTCAAATTAATTCGACGTTTAGAAGGGGGTGAAAATCCCGTTAAAATTTGCCGCTATATAAAAACCAAGGTGAATATAAGCGTGTTAAAAAAAGTAATATTTATGTAAACAGAATAAATTCGCAGAATGTAATTAGCACATCTAATTATAATCTTTATTGCCACATCAAAGAGTGTAATTTGGTGAACTGACCAATTAGTTTCGTTTCGTTTAGAGAAAAAATAACTGTTATTTATGAAAATAATATTACAGCAGAAGTTAATATATTACCCGGCTATGCAGCAAATAGCAACGATTTCTTATATACGGGTGTCTGGACCGGGGAATCCGGGATTTAGTCCGGCACCCACGGAGAGATTAGCTTCGCGGCAGCGATCGTCGTCCCGAGGGACGTCGATGGAACAGGGTACTCCCTAGGATTATTCCGTCGGGTCGACCACTGAAGTCAAGGAACTCTGCACCGGTGGTCGGCCCAACGACGAAGGCGACGTGTTTTATGGGTGCGTTACGGGGCCGCGCGCCACCTCTCTGTCACCCCGAACGGAGGATGCGCTGACTGTAGCCTACCCCGCCTCTCAAAAAAAAGCGATTTGTTATATGCCAGCAAATCCTATATTAATCCCACTATTAGGCACAAAATTATCCCATACTGGGAGGGAATCACACCATACTATACCACGCTTTCTACCCGTATTTTATAATACACATGGGCAAAAGAGAGTAGTGAATAGATAGTATAGAAATCTTGTACTATTACCATATATAAAACATCGCGTCGCTCCGTCTCACTCATACACTATTACGTATAGGCCACGTACATATATATATAGCGTGGCATTTTGTCGCTACAAGCTCCACCATCCGACGTCCTCATCACGTCCTCGACGAAGAGGACGACAAGATCACACTCGCTCAACGTAGAGCCTACACGGCCCGCGAGGCCTTAACACATAAATATCCGCGGTTCCGCCCTCGCCGTCGAGGTGCGAAACCGCGCCGCGCAAAAATCATTAATCAAAACGTGGGCACGCCCACTTTGCCTCCAGCGACGCCCCAAGCCGAGGTCTGTTCCCCACGGGGGGAGCCATTGGGCGATGTCGCTTAGCATACTTTTCTCCGAGTTGAGAGCCCTCAGCGCTCACCCATAGTCCGCGTCAAGCTGTCAAGGCCATCTGCGGCCAACAGCTGTACAGACACAAAATTTTATTATTGTAATCTATTTCTTTTTCTTCTTTCTTTCATTTAAATTTTTACTGTTTACTTGATTAACTTCATTAGAATACTAAGACGAATCAAATACGCGTTTAAGCCAATATATAGGCTTCTGTCGTATTTGTAAGTTAGTTGTCAAAATAATTGTAAAACATTGTTATTAAATAAATAAAATAAATAAAATTAAAAAAAAAAAATGTCGCTACAAGCTATTACGCCACGACAATAATCAGGTTTATCCTCGCATATTCTGCCCTATAGCGTGACGTCATATCGCCACGAGCTGATTACGCCACGGAACGGGATAACTTTTAATATTCTCATGAAGGACTGGCACTCGAACTGTATGGTATCGGCTATGAATAAAACCGACCTTTACTCGTAGGTGTCGTAAAAGACGACGAGCTTTACATCTGATAACATCTAGTCAACAATTACACTCCTAAGAAGTTCTGACGTCAGGTGGTTGACTATAAAACCATTGCCTAAATCTTTGCAATATATACTATGAAAGAGAATATATTAAATTGACTTCAAATATTTGGCATAAGGACAAGATAATAATGATATGCTGATACCCTGGGACTCTGTGGCTTTACTTTGAATGGAATACATAGGAAGCACTAAAAAACGGAAATATCTACCACGACTGGATGCTAGCGTAGTCTCTATAATCATCTGCTACCTATTGAAATGAGCCTTCACCCTAGTCCAGGTAGGTTTTCGAAAGAACCGGCCAAGGAATTCAATAAAAATGATATAACCATTTTTCCACTAGCATAGTCTGTTATATATTTTCTCAGCCACATCCCACTACTGGGCCCGAGCCTCTTGCTCCTCGAGAATAGAAGGTAGATTGAACTACATCAAGCTGATCAGACAGGTTGGTATAGGGTTTTATTTTCTTTCTCTTCCATAGATATGCCTCAGTTTTTTTTTTGCGACAGCCACGGGAAAGATGTTGAATTGTATTCTAAGTTCGTCACCATACGAAAATATTTACATGCATTATATTTATCGACATAAATATAAGACTTGCCGTGTAGGGACGGAATAAGAATACAATTCACCACTCCCTATGTTACCCCTGGATGTCGTAAAAAACGACTATGGTTTATAATATGCACATTACATCTGTGCAAGAGAATAAAAACTGGAAATCAAACCTTATGTCTGACCAGCATGGTATAGTACCCAACAGTGGGACGTATGTGGGCTGCGATGATGACTCTCGATTATGATTACACATAAAACAAGATGATGCAAAATAGTTATTTATAGCTCTCAAAGGAAACAAACAAATTTTAAATTTGTGAGATATGTTTAGTAATTCAACGATTTGACTAAACAAGTAGCGAGGCCGATCTAATCAATTCCATCTAGGCTAGATTATAAAAAACAGAGATTGACTCAGAGAATTCATTCTTGGCATTTATAAAAGAAAATAAATAGGTATTTCTTTTACGTAGAACCTCAATTAGGTAAAGCTCCATGGACCGGGTTAACAAAGTATTTTGGTTTTCTCCAGATGATATATATATACTCACAAATTCTCACGGTTTCACCCGCGCAGTTCCTATTCCATGGATAAAATACCATACCATACCAGGATAAAATATAGCCCAAATGATTTCATACGTAAACAGCAACTTGGTCGTAGAATATTATCAGTCTAGCGGATTTGCAGATTGCTCAGAACAAACAGACAGACAGAGAGAACTTAAACTGAAATTAAACTGGTTTTTAGGCATAGGTACCGTAAGTATATATATATATATATATATATATATATATATATATGTATATTGTCTCTGTTTTAAAAAGTGCGTGATTTTTTTCATCTACTTGGACAACGCACATGCTGTGGATAAAATTGACTTGCGTTCAGGCGGTTTGCCATATCTACTATTGCAACCAATCCTAAAGCTCGCATGTAAGTCCCTTGAGCTCTGTTACATCCATGGTGCGGTACTGCTTCGCTTCACGTAGTTGTACATCCTTTTATTTACTGGCTTATACAGGCTTTGTTAGCCTACTTTGCTTCATGTCTCCCACTGTTGCATAGGAGGGAAGGGAGTGTTTCCATCTCCTCCTGTTTTTTTTTTTTCAAATTAAATTTGTTGCGGGTCCCAAGACAATTAAAAGCATTTCCCGGGACTTCCTAAGGGTCAAACCTCGGTGTCTTATACAGAGACCATTGTGAATCCTTGCTTACAGAAGTTACAGTGGTGGGAATGTATGGTGGGATTAGTCCCAATAAAAAGAATAACTTTTTTAATACGTACGATGTGAGAGGGATAAAAATTGATTCGACCCTAAGTACTTGGGTACAATGGCATTTGAATTGCTCAAACAAATAAGATCGAACCCATGCCACTCGGCATGAATACTCTCAATTTAGGCCATCGCACTATATATGCAATCATATAAAAACTATACCTATATAGATCGTTAAAGTAATAATATTCAAAAATTTATTTCGTTGCAGCTGTAAAAGATTTTATAGTGGCCCATCTAAATGGAACAGTGAAAAACACTATTTATTTTCATTTGGTCTATAAAAATTTTTACGATACTTTAAGCATGCTCTCCGTTTCTGAACAACATTTTGTGAGTATCTTAGTTTTAATGTTTATTTGTTTTTGGGCTTAGTTAGTATGTTTAGTACATGTCAAATCTATTATACGTCCTAGTTAACTGCTCGTTTCACGGTAACAATAAACTGCGGTAGAGAAATTAGGTTGTGAAAGATATGAACTGTAAAATTTTGACGTTTAAGTTTTGACAGTTAATTAATATATAGTTTGGTATCGTAGAGAGATTTTACGATTAGAATCGAAAGAAAAAGAAAGGATCTCTATTTATATTTATAATTAAAATAATAAATTATATAAAAAAAAGACTAAAAACACACAAGTAATGTAGTAGTACGCTACATAGTTCGCACGCTAGCTCTGTCTCTCTTGCAAAGAATACGATTAGAAATTTTTAAATCCTTGCGAATCTAATCAGGATATTCGGTTATTTTGATCGAATTTTTGCATTGTGATGGGCCCTTTGACGAGTGTGCAAAGTTTAAATATAATCTCTCCTTTAAAGTGGGGCAGTTAGATATATAGATACATAAAGGTAAAACTAATAAAAGCATGTTAAAAATACAAAAGTATAAAATTACAAAAAAAAATAGAAAGTCAAAGTAAATATAAAAGAATTTATTATCTATATATTAATACGTGTACGAAAAACTTTGTACCCCTTTTTACGAAAATTCCGTCGATGGACCAGTATGAAATTTGACAGAGTGGAAGAACATATTGAGGAGAAGCGCATAAAACTAAAATTTGATATAATAATGGATTTTAAATACATTAAATTCATTAAAAAAGGCACTACGCACACTACCATGCAATCGATACACACGCTTATACACTTTTGTTTACGGTTAAAATCTCTGATCGAACTGAATGTCAAACAATCATAATTATGATGACAATGTCTAATAGATATTAGTACTAATTATTGTATTAGTTATTAGTGAAATACAGCTTGCTCAATATACAATTATAATCAAAAGAAAGTTAGTAAGTATAATTATAATTTATATTAAAATTAATAAATATAATTAATAAATATAATTAAAAGAAAATTGTGTAGCAGAAAAATTAATTTAAATGAATTATGACCGAATTTCGATCACTCGGCGACCACTAGTTTGAATAATTTCCTAAACCTAAAGCAGAGGGCATTTTCCATGTGGGAGGATGAAGTAAGCATACAATTCGCTACCCGTTTCATTTTTATAAAATAGGTGACATGGATTCAATCTTATAAATAATTGGTAATTGTATTACTTTATAAAATCATTGTAAATGTTAAAGAATATTATACCTGCCAAGACTGATAATTAAATTTAATATGAAATGTAAAAGCATAGAAATGTAACCGAAGAGAGTTCTTCGCTGTCACAATAACATTAGTTGAATACTAAATAGAATATGATATACCCAAGGTTGGAGAAGGACGTCACGAATAGAGTTGTCACGACTTTTTTTTACGCATTAGATATGCAGAAAATGTACTACGTTTCTAGTAAGGGATGGTGATTAAAAAAACACATCTATAATCCGATTACAGAATATTTTTTTGATCATAATCATCATCATTTCAGCTCATATATCTCCCACTGTTGGGCTCGAGCCTCCTCCACGATAGGAGGCAAATTGACCTTGCCATACCATGATAGTCAGGCAGGTTGATATAGGGTTTTATTTCGAGTTTTTTTCTTTTTCATAGGTGTTATATGCGTATTATATCCCTTAGTCGTCTTTTACGACATCCACGGGCAAGTGTTGAATTGTATTCTTATTCCGTCACCACATGGAAATTGACGTAAGAATAATAATAATTAACCCTTTTTTCTCACCACCATAAACAACATTATTATTGTTTTTAAAAACATATACTGGAAATAAACAAGTTTAAACTCAGTTGCACAAATACGACAAAAGTCGTACAAATATTTGATTTTTTATATTAGCCCTAGTATTTTGTTAAGAACGCTAGGATTCTCAAAGGATGTGCCGGTATAATTCGCGACCGTCCGTCTCTGTACCTACATTGTGTAATTCCACAGTATGTGTGTAAGAGATACCGACATCCGTTGTATATATATATATATATATATATATACGCATTTGTATTCAACGCGAAATCCTTAAATCTGCGATCGTAACGTTTACTTGAAACTAAAGATTTTTATATGTTCAAAGAAAACGTAATAACGATATTGTTGTATAAATCTTCGATATGGTGATTCGATCTATATAGATACCGCAATTATGCGCTTTGATTAATGATTAACAGGTGATAAGCGATTTTACTTACTACATCGTACTAATATTATAAACGCGAAAGTTTGTATGTGAGAATATTTGTTGCTCTTTCACGCCAAAACCACTGAATGAATTTTGATGAAATTTTACAATAATACAACTTACATATCAGAATAACACGTAGGCTATAATTTATCCCGATATTCCCACAGGAAGGGGAACTATGCGGGTAAAACCTCAGGGCGCTGCTAGTACAATAATACTTTTCTGTGTAGGGACAGAGTAAGAATAAAATTTACCATCCCCTTTGGTATCATAAAAGTACCTAGATTAAGGGATATACCAACCCGTCTAACCAGTGTGGTATCATCTTCATCTCGGCTCATACACGTCCCACTGTTGGGCTCGAGCCTCCACCGAGAAAATTAACCTACTATATAAGATAAATTTATTTTAAAACAAATTTCACGTTCAGATAAAATTAATAATAGTTTTATTGTTTCTTTTTTGTAAACACAACATTAAAAAAAATCTAAATTAAAGAATTTTATATTTCTAGAAGTACCTGACTGAGACTTATTGCTGGATCATTCAAAGATTATTCTCATCGTCATCATTTCAGCTCATATACGTCCCTATGAGAGCTCGAGCCTCCTCTATACTAGGACGGCAAATAATCTACTACACCACGCTGGTCAGACGTGTTGCTATAAGGTCTTATTTCGAGTTTTTTTTTCTCTTTCATAGATGTTTTATGCATATTTAATCCCTCAGTCGTATTTTGCGATGCCCACGGGCAAAAGAGGGAGTGGTGAATTGTTACACCGTCACCACACAGAAAAAGACGATTAACGGATATAAACCTCGAAATAAAACCCTATATCAACCCGTCTGACCAGTGTGGTGTAGTAGATTATTTGCCGTCCTAGTATAGAGGAGGCTCGAGCTCTCATAGGGACGTATATGAGCTGAAATGATGACGATGAGAATAATCTTTGAATGATCCAGCAATAAGTCTCAGTCAGGTACTTCTAGAAATATAAAATTCTTTAATTTAGATTTTTTTAATGTTGTGTTTACAAAAAAGAAACAATAAAACTATTATTAATTTTATCTGAACGTGAAATTTGTTTTAAAATAAATTTATCTTATGTCAATATTGGTTGTTATCAATGAAATAGAAAGCGTTTGTTTAGGCTTATATTTAGGGAATGATATTCGCAGAATGTCATCATTGTAAACAAAATTATTTGATTTATGATAATGTGTGTTTATTGTCTACCCTGGGGGTATGGCTAGGGATGCAAATATCGAAACCAAGAACATCGATGTTTCCGAACTAACCTCGATGTACAAAAATCATCGTCCTAAAACATCGATGTATCGAAACATCAATGTTTTTTTAAAGATCTATAATAGTAGCGATACTTGAAAGCATCGAGTACTTTTCATAGATCCTACTTTTTTTTTTATTACAAACGGTGGCAAACGAGCAAACAGTACACCTGATGGTAAGTGTTGCTGCCGCTCATGGACCTTTACAAGGCCGCTGCCTACCACGAAGAAAGTGAAGGAAGTGTGAATGCGTGCATTGAGGCTCGGTGATATCAAGGGCACCACCAAAACCCTCCACATGCAAATACCCTCAGAAAGTTGGGCTTCCGGATCTCTCGCTCACCAAACGAAGCGCAGTAACAAATCGCTACTACTCAGACGTCGATTTTCTGCGAGAGTGTGGTACTGCCCCGGACGGACCGGCCCGCGGCTGTAGACATATAACTGTCAACAGTGTGGTCCTACCTATCAAATATATTTCTTGCAGGATTACGCTTTTTTTTACGATTAAGCTTTTTTAAGTTCTAAGCATATTTCTTATTTGAAGCACCAAGATTGGCCCGAGTCCAAGTACCAAACATTTTAAATATGGCAGGCAAACATCTATGTAATAAAAACGTATAAAATAACATCGATAAATCGTTTTTTACAATAGTGAATATCGATGCCAAGCAATCAATGTTTTTTTTATTGAAACATCGATATATCGTTTGCATCCCTAGGTATGACACCATGAGGTTTTTTCTATTTCAAAAAGCATCCGAGATACAACTTAAGAAAAATCGCTAACTTCTACGTTTTCTTAGTATCATTATGTTTTTGACTGCACAGATGGCGTAGTGGTTAATATACTACTTATCATGCCAGTGTCGCGGGCTCGAATCCCACGCAGGACAACACTTTGTGCGATCCGCAAATTGTTATTCTGAGCCTGAATGTAATTTGAATCCATTAATTATGTTTGTAAAGTCCCTCGCAACACAAAGATTATTTCCTTAATGCGGGGTGTCTGTTTTAAATAAAAAAAAAATGGGTGCGTGTACTTATGTACGCGCGTGAGAAGTTATACTTCTTTGGCATCATTAAAAACTAGTTTTTAATTGCATGCAAATAATTAATTACAATAAAATAATAGAAGGATTGGAAAAGGATAATCAACAAAGTTCAGTTTAATAGTCATCAAATTTAAACTAAAAGAATCTTAGATTGATCTTAGATATCAATAATTAATATTAAAAATTGAAAATTAATATATTTATATAATAATATATTTAATATATATATTTCAAATATATATATTTAATATAAATTTATATAATATATAATTAATATATATATATATATATATATAATTATTAAAAACAAAATTTAGAGAATAATAAATATATAAGACATAATTTGTACTAAATATTATAAGATTCTTAATTTTAAATGTTTATTATTGATTATTTAATATTTTAAAAATAAATTTAATAATAAATTCAAAAATTGAATTTAAGGTTAAGCAGACAGCTTCATACTGTTAATTTTGTGTCACAGATGCGCGCGCATCTTAAAATTTCACTCAATGAGCGGTTAAGCAGACAACTTCATACTGTTAATTTTGTGTCACAGATGCGCGCGCATCTTAAAATTTCACTCTCATAATTTTTTCATAACGCGCCTAAAGAAGTATAACTTCAAAAATATAAGAATAATTTTAAATAAACTTTAATCTCCTAATCTCTCGTGATCTCTTTAAGAAGCGATAGAGTTAATTTATTATTAGTTATTTATTTCACAAAATAAATACCCACGTTATCCATTTAAATATTTTATTAACGTATAGTTTTTGTAATCTGTATCTGGATTAGACAGAAGTACAACATACGCACATTTTGTTACATGATTCTCTAATCGTTTGCTCATGCAAATCCTTAAAAATAGAGGAAATCTCCAAAATCACTTTTTAACCGTCTTGAATCCAAACTAAACATAAAAAATATATTTTTAATAGTAACAAACCCCAAAACATTCTACGATTCGTTTTTTTAACAGATCTTTTAAAAAATAAAATGATATAGTTTTACGAAGAAAAGACAAATAAACTCTTAGTCCTTCAATGCATGTAGTTACTGCAATTAAATTCAGTTGTTAAATAAATTAAGAAATGAACATATTAATAAATATTACTAAAAGTCGTAATTCATTATATCCGTTCAGCATTAAAATTGTTGAAATTAAACAAATTGTCATCCCTGAATCAAATCAATGTACCAGGACACCATAAATGCACAGGACGTTAGATTTAATAGAACATAACGACCAGCGCAATGAAATCCCTCACCACCGCACTATAGTTCCAACAATACACAAGATCAGAGATAAGAAAAGAAAGCTAAGAGATCACAGTTATCTGGTGATTGAAGTAATTAGGCATCCGGTGTTTTAATGAGAACCAAATGAGAGAGTTGAGAGGGACAATCGATTTGTGACCGTAAAGTAATAACCTTTTCCGTTAGTATATTCTTTTTATTAATGCAAATGCTGGCAGATGAGCGGACAATCCACCTAATGCTACTTAAGAGCAATTATCGCCAGTGCTCTAAGGAATACAGAGTATTGAAATTATGAAACGACCATTCTAAAAACTATAACAATAAAACTTTAAGCTAGTCTACTTTTAATCGCGTTTTTTATATAAAACAGAATGGTAATACCAATGTCCCGTATTATAATAAAGAACGTAACAAAATATTACATTACTCTGTACAGAATAATAAAAAAATACGGTCTAATGGCTTAAGGCTCATAGTAACCAAGCCATAAACTCGACAAAAAAAAATTACGAACTAATGCACTAAACGCGCTTTTTTTTTGGGGGGTGGGTTGCGGTCGGCGCACTTCTCGCACCACTCCGTCCGGGGCGATAGAGGGGCGTAAGCATGCACACCAGCAACCCACCCGATCACCACGTCGTCTTCGTCGTTGGACCGACCACCGGAGCAGGATTACTTGTCATCAGTGGTCGGCCCGACGGAATACCCCCTAGTGGGGTACCTTCCATTGACCGACGTCCCCCTCCCCCTCGGGGAAAACGTCGGTCTTTCCTCACGTGATCGGCCTCTCGGCGGGTGACGGACTAATTCCCCGGTCACGTCACCCGCGGCCTCGGCTAGGGCGGCATGGCCATAGGCGCAGGTAGTCGCGCCTACGCCGCCCCAGTCGCCGGCGGCAGGTCGCTTCGTCGAGGCTGCGCTCCTCGCGCACGCGACCTGCCGCCTCCTTTTGCGAGATTACTGCCTCGCAGAAGGCTGCGACCGCGTCCCAGTTCCTGACACTGCCTACTATCGCCCTGGCGATGGTCGGCAGCGTCAGGTTGGCACCAAATCAAATACGCGCTAGAGAAAATTCAGGCTAAAAAAAGAAATGGTTCTTAGAATTTTTGCCGAGAACGTGAAAAGGACATGTAGTAGTATTTTTTTAATTTCTTCTGTTCTGCCTAAAGTAACAAGTAAATTTTTATTACTCTATAACTATTGCTCTCTTTAAGGTAACTATTAACTGAACCCTAAGAGATAAATTAATTTCGTAGATAAATTTACTCAACCCTTAGAATAATAACGTATAGAAGGATAGTGTCAGTACTTGGAACTTTCAAAATTTGAATCTAAAAATACTAATGGCGCGCAGACGATTATACACGCACACACGCACACCACTATAAAAATTATGAAATCAAATTTTGTTTTTATTAACATAAATCGTCGAAATACTTTTAAAAGTAATGTTAAAAACCTTTTATGTTTTTCAAATGTGTTGTGACACCATTTGAATGCAGAAACCGTCATAATTACCTATTTATTTTTTAAGAGTTGCATACGTTCGTGCAGTACAATGACTTGTACATTACGGGACGGTTCCGGTGTAAGCTCCATTAGGCTCCAATTGAAATGCCTCACTTTTTGTGCGTGAACTTACCTTCTATATGTTATTATTCTAAGACTCAACCATTATATCCTTGTATTTGATAATTACTTAGTAAGTGATTGTTAAGCCCAAAAAATGAGAATTAGGTCTCTAAATGAATTGTTTCTTTATTGAAATTATCTTGGCGCAAAACTATCGATTGTTTGTTATCGAGCAAGTCCATTTTCACAATATAATTCTGAACATGGGGCCTAAAACTCATAATGAATAATAAACAAGCAAAAGAAATCATTTCCGATTGCCAAAAATAAATTACATAGGCTCTACCAATGATTTTGATTTTTAACAGATAATTTATATTCCTTGTACGAATCAATTAGAATTTTAAATTCTCAGTATCCCATCCCAGATCTTTGTTAATACGGATGAATATTGAATACGAAATTTTCAAACGAGGCTTTTAAATTTAAAATGCCTGTAGATATTCAATAAGCGTATTTTTCATTCCATTGTTAGATTTTAGATATAGTTGACATTTACAACAAACGAATTAAATTTTACTTCCTACATTTCAGAAACGTAGGTACAATAAAACGCGAGTATATCCTCTCAAAAATAATTATTAATTAGGTACATAATATAATGTTCCAAATTATGTTGTCTCTATTATTTTAAAACTCACCTAAAATAATATCTCTGGCTGTAACTACGCACGCTGTTGCCAAAATCAGAAACGACGTGACAGAAGCGATTGGCATTTCGCGCCAAAACGCAATGGCGTCGAGCTTCATGTTTCAGCAGCGATCTCAACTTCGCTTATTTGGATCCATTAGTTTCTGAAACAAAAGTATCCTAATATTAATTTACATCTATACCAATAAATAAAATTGGAGTGTCTGTTTGTAATGTCAAAATAATAGGCCGTTTTCATGCTCAAGGGTTATTTGCACTATACATATGCGTAAAAATCACTTTATATTTTTTTGTCTGTCTTCTGTCTGTCTGTTTGTTCCGGGTAATCTTCAAAACGGCTGAACCGATTTAAAAAATTCTTTCACCAATGGAAAGCTATAAACATCAGGGAGTAAACTAGGCTATATTTTAACCCGGTAATCCCACGGGAGCGGGAACTACGGGGATAAGGCGACAGAAACCTAAGCGAACCGAGGGCGGGTTGCTAGTATTACATAAATCTAAAATCACTGAAGTGCATATCTCGGAGTAAAGATTATATAAATTAGTTTAAGAAAAACTTTCAATGTGACTCTTTAATGTCGTAAAGACTAATCAAAATTAATCTATAATATACTATAATTCAAAACTTTTCCGTCATTTCTTTGAACTTCACAAAGATGTGCATTATTTATGTGTTTTATTTTATATAAAAATAAATATCAATGATTTAAATTTATAAAAATTTGAGCGGCCATGATATTTTGTGCGATTTGAAACTATTGAAATATTACGTATATTGGCCACCATCTCAGTTCATAGGTATAACATGTGCTACTGCTGGGTTCGAGCCTTTTCCACAATAGGAGGGACACTGACCTACTACACCCCGCTGGTCAAACGTTGGTTGTTATAGGATTTTATTCAGAGATTTTCTTTTCCTGCCTACCATACCATATCCATAGCATAAAATGTAATGACAACTAACGGATATATCCCTTAGTCTTAGAATAATAACGTATAGAAGGATAGTGTCAATACTTCGAACTTTCAAAATTTGAATCTAAAAATACTAATGGCGCGCAGACGATTACACACGTACATATGCAAAGCACTATACAAATTATGAAATCAAATTTTGTTTTTATTAACATAAATCGTCGAAATGCTTTTAAAAGTAATGTTAAAAACCTTTTTAAGTTTTTCAAATGTGTTGTGACACCATTTGAATGCACAAACCGTCATAATTATCAATTTATTTTTTAAGAGTTACGTACGTGCAGTACAATGACTTGTACATTACGGAACGGTTCCGGCGTAAGCTCCATTAGGCTCCAATTGAAATGCCTCACTTTTTGTGCGTGAACTTACCTTCTATACGTTATTATTCTAAGCCCTTAGTCGTCTTTTACGACACCCATGGGCAAAACAGGGGGCGGTGATTTGTATTCGTACTTAGTAACACACAAGCAGGGTTCACAAGCCACACACAGAAGTAACACATAGAAATAACACATGGAAGTCTTAACTACCTCCAAACATATAAGACTAACCTAACTATAACATTAATATTCATCGTTGTACTCGATTTCACTTACCGATGTACTATATTGATAGGAAGCGATTAATATCTAAAAATAAAAGGGTAATACTGCAGTGAAAGAACGTTATATATGTATATTCCTAATTCCCAAACTGCGCACGCGCTGCTCAATAAACTGTTAGTGAACTGTTTATTTTATAATCTAACGAGAATAGAGACCAAATTTAACAGGGTTTAACAAATTAGAAGCGTGATTAGTTAAGTGACTGTCGATATTATGTATATTAATAAATTTATTCCGTTGGTTCTTGAGTAAAAATACTATTAACCACTTCCTTGACCTCATCAGACAGTATAGGGTTTTATTTCGAATTTTTCTTCTCTTGCATAGATGTTATATGGATATAATATCCCATATTCGTCTTTTACGACATCCGCGTGGGAGATAAGAAGTGGTGAATTGTATTCTTACTCCGTCCCCACTCTGAGATGGCACGTTAGGTCGACATTACTTCCACTGAAGTCAAGGAACTCTGCACCGGTGGTCGACCCAACGACGAAAGCAACGTACTGTATGTGCTTACGCCCCTCTGTCGCTCCGGACGGAGTGGTAGGAGGAATGCGCTGACCGTAACCCACCTCAAAAAAATTGTAAATATTATTCACTACACCATCTGTGCAATCTAGAATCATATCGCACTTATAAAACTCACCTTAATCTATCACATTCAAATCCAAATATTAAAGCAAATTGTACCGCTAAAGATAAAAAAACAATCTCAGTCAGACTATGCGCAACTTTTCTCACATTGTAAACTCATTCCGATACATGAAAAAGTAAAACTAGCACTACTTTCTGAAAATTATTTTAATGAATATCTTAAGAAATACAACACTAAACCTAATATGACACTACGTAATACTTTTACAAAACTAATAATACCCACATTTAAAAACTTTTTTGGTCAAATGTGTCTTAGTCATATCATACCGGTACTAATTAATAAATTACCACCGGAATTTAAAAAAACAGTTACACCTAAAAACTTAACTCACAAATTAAAAAAACATTACATTGAAGAAATAACACTCGCTAATCAACATATATTTAATAAATATAAAAGGAAACATGCTGTATCTGTGTCACATTAATATTAATATGTAATAACTTGAGGGTATATCTATGAAGATGTGCGGGCTCACTGCTTGCCGCCGTTATGTATAAGTATTCTTGTAAATATTGTCGACGTTTCCTAGGTGTATACAGATAAACCTAAACTGGTTTTTGGCTACACCTTTTAATAGAATTTAAGCACTTGATGTACTAATATGAATAAATAAATAAATAAATATGTACTACATTGTAGGTATATTAAATGAGATTTACGACAGCTAAAATAAATAAGCGTTAGTCAGAATGCCAATTACACGTATGAAAATATTATGGAAAATATATTATGAATGATTTCTAACTAAACGCATACACCCCATGAATAGTATGCAATATTATGAATAATATGCATAGTAACTCAGCGAGTTTGTGGAAGTAGAATTATATTTATATTCAGTACATAAACGTACTTATTGTTTTTCTTGATCGTAATTTTCACTCGTTTCGTTACATCCTTTCTTTTAATTCTTTCTTTTTTAATATTATTTTTTTTTAACACGCTTCTTTTGTTATAATGGAATCTTTGAAAGTGATTTTCACACACTTCCATTATTCTTTTTTTTTATATTGGCAATAAGTTACAATAATATGAGCTATTGGTATCAGCTTCAAGTTAAAAAATTCTTCTCAATACGTCTTTATATGAATAGTCATATTAGTCTTAGTCGCTGCCATTGATCGGATGCTAACAACCAAATCACTGTCTCGGTATTTTGTGGAAAATGAAAATGCACGCAATTCACAATTAAGTCATATTTACTACACTTCAGATTTTTCTCTGCGTTATCTATACCAATAAATAAAATTGGAGTGTCTGTTTGTAATGTCAAAATAATAGACTTTTTTCATGTTCACACGGTTATTTGCATTATACACATGCCTAAAAATCACTTTATATTTTTTTGTCTGTCTGCCTGTTTGTTCCGGGTAATATTCAAAACGGCTGGACTGATTTCAAAAATTCTTCCACCAATGGAAAGCTATAATATCAAGGCGTAAACTAGGCTATATTTTATCCCGGTATTCCCACGGGAACGGGAACTACGCGGGTAAAACGACTAAAACTGAAGCGAAGCGAGGGCGGGTTGCTAGTATTACATAAAATACCAGCAAAATTAATCAATATATGCCAAAATAATAATTAAATTTTAAAAGTGCTACATGACATTTTGACATTCCATAATATACCCCCCCACACACTTTCAAACAAAGAATTATTTTAAAATTTTGCACACTTATCAAGTACTGGTACATTTTAAATAAAACTACTTTACGGATTTTATCGCGTTTGTATTTGATTTTTGATTACCCGACGTTTCGAACACTTTACAGCGTTCATGATCACGGGTGGACTAAGATGTCTCACGTCCAACAAGTCATCGTTACTGCAGAAAAATTTTAAAATTATAAAATTTTCTGCAGTAACGATGACTTGTTGGACGTGAGACATCTTTCCACCCGTGATCATGAACGCTGTAAAGTGTTCGAAACGTCGGGTAATCAAAAATCAAATACAAACGCGATAAAATCCGTAAAGTAGTTTTATTTAAAATGTATAATACTCGCGTAAACATCAGAAATCATTAAGTACTGGTACACTTATCAAGTGTAATAATTTAAATAGTCTGTCCCTTATCCTTACCGAATTAGCAATTTTCATATCGGTGGCTGAGATTTGGCCGTGAGTCGATAGATGTCGCTATTTGTGTTTTCTGTATCGCACTTTTTAGTTATATTAACTACAAAAGCGTGATTTTAGTTTTTTGATCAACCTTTTTAATAATAATATTATATAAAGCACAAAATTCAATGCCAAGGAACAAAGACTTGTTTAGTGAGAAAACTTACAAATATAAATGAAAAAATTTAAAATAGATGCGTATTGTCAGAGTTAATCTTTGCGTATTGTACTAGTTATGAGAGTGATAGCATCAATACTATTGAATGAGTTTTAAAATTTCTCTTAAAAAGTGTATTAAGATTACTTTTAAAGATGGATATATTTTCGGTGTGGTGACGGAGTACAAAATCAATTCACGATGGAGTTCCGTCTGATGGTGAATTGATTTTGTACTCCTCCTAAGCTCCATGCAGAACTCTTGGTCGTCTTTTACGACACCCACAAGCAATATAAGGGTTAGTAGTATTCGTAGCTACCACACGGCTTATTGTTAACCCATTATGGCAACCCTTTTTTGGGAGACCCATGGTCAGCAAACAGGTCGTCCACTTTTTCCAGTGTGACACAAGTATCCCGCCGGACTGGCCATAGACGTCAAGGAACTCGGTACCGATGGTCGGCCTAATGGCAAAGGAGAAAGTGGGTTATAGTGCCGCCCTCCACCCTTTCATCACTCCAGTCGGAAGGGGCTACGCGTGCGATGACCATAGCCCACGTAAGAAAAGGTGGAACAATGTGACGCCTCTTAGCAATATTAGACAGAATAAATATTTTATATGAAGGCATTAAATCAAATTTAACAACATTAGTAAATAATATTCGCTACCATTTCAATTTCGCCATATTTGTGTGAATATTTGCCAGTCACGATTGTATTTCGAACATCTGTAGTATCTGAAATAGATTTTCTAACACAACAGCTATAAAATACAATATACGCAAACGCATACATTAGTAACTAAGTACTATCTTTGTCTGGGTGGTGACGGAGTAAGAATACAATTCATCACTCCCCATCTTGCCTGTGAATGTCATAAAAGACGACTAAGAGATATAATACGCATATAACATCTATGCAAGAGAAGGAAAACTCGAAACAAAACCATATACCAACTTGTCTGACCAACACGGTATAGTAGGTCAACTTCCCTTCTATTGTGGAAGAGGCTCGAGCCCAACAGTGGGACGTATATGAACTAAAATGATGATGATGATGAATCCCTTAGTCGTCTTTTGCGACATCCACGCTCAAAATAGGGAGTGGTGAATTGTATTCTTCTTCTCTCACCACACGGAAGAAATAACAATATTATGTCTCAAAATTCTTGATTCTATATGTATTTTAGGATCCGTAACAATGACTATACTCAAGTTTTATGTATGTTTCATGATTGCCAAAATTACATCAAACGGATTGCTGAGTCACATATACTTATTTAACGAATGGAGGTTACATTAAATCAATTAAGATGTAAACTTATTTGTACGTTGTCACACTGATCAGGGACGGTCATGAATGTCTGCAAAACATCGCGAACTATGTATGTATATCAGATTCTGAAGATCCTTAAGAAAATTGCTGCATAAGCAAAAAACATTTCAGATCTTTTTCGTAGATTGTTAAATTCCCCATAAGAATAATTATTTGTTTACACTAGACAATTATTCGTTTAAATACATTAAATAAATTAAAAGAAAACCTCTGTTATTTAAATAGGAAATCAATAATCACAAATCGTCACCTGTTAATATTAATATCAAAGAATTTTTTTCATCAATTCGGACGATATTTTAATGGTATCTAAGGGGTAAAAGATTTTTTTTATGGCCCACCCTAATATATTTATATATATAAACTACTTTATATTTTGTCCGTGGATGTCATCTTGACTAAGGGATATAAAACAAAAAGAAGGGGTAACTCGAATTATACGGTTGCTAATGATTTAAAATTATACAATGAAATCAGAGATCTATCTCCTCTTCTAGATAATAAGAAACTGTCTCTATAAAAATCTATATGATTATCAATACGGAACCCAACGACCAATATATATTAACAACATTTTTATAAATATAATTATAACCTGCCTCCATTACGGTCAGGTCGTTGGCACGGTATAAATATACACATTAAAACAAACACCCATATAAAATAACTCAGGTTTGATTCACGGCTAACGTTTTAATGAAAGGGGTAAAACTTTTTATTTTATATTAAACATTTATATAAATATATTTTGGTGTTGAATTACTTTACGTACGTAAAATGTGATAAGTTGTATTTAAATATAATCTGTGTGGTGACGGAGTAAGAATACAATTCACCACTCCCTATCTTGCCCGTAGATGTCGTAAAAGACGACTAAGGGATATGATATGCACACAACATCTGTGCGAGAGAAGGAAACCTTGAAATGACAACCTATACCAACATGTCTGACCAGCATGGTATAGTAAGTCAAATTCCTTCATATTGTGGAGGAGGCCCAAGCCCAACAGTGGGCCGTATGTGGGCTGCGATGATATATTAATGAACATAATCTGTGTGGTGATGCATCACCACACAGATTATGTTCATTAAGTAAGTAAGAATACAGTTCCACAGTCCCTTTCTTGCCCGTGGGTAAAATCTATGCAAGAGAAGGAAAACTCGAAATACAACCGTATACCAACCCGTCTGACCAGCGTAGTTATAGTAGGTAGGTACACACAAACTTTTCAAATTTAGTAATTGATGGATGATTTAAAAATACCAATTTTGCAAAAGATATATGGATAAATTGGACTCGGTAAGTGACAGTTTTCGATATTTTATCAAATTCTATCGCCTATACAACTGACAACAATACGAAATAGCATATTTAATGTAGAGTTACTTTGCCAGGTAGAACGAAGTCTACCTGATACACTAGTAGTTTAAATAATACACGTTTCGTCTCCAAGTCTAACATTTCGAGTTTTCTCCATATTGTATCTTCAGCTAGTAAATCTATATCTTTTAATCTCAGTACTACTACTGAAAGCCTTCGCTGAAAATTATGTACATGAAAATTCTTTGATTCTTTGTCGTGTGAATCACCTCAGCGAATATGCGTCCCACTATCAAGCTCGGGCCTCCTCCACTGTGAGAGAAAATTTTAATTTATACCACGCTGGTCTGACGTGTTGGTTCACAGTTCTATGTGGAGTTTTCCTTCTCTTGCACCGATCTAATCTGCATATCATATCCCTTAGTTGCCTTATACAAGACCTATAGGCAATCTGGTCGTGAATTATATTCTTAATCCGTCATAATACCGTTATTTTTTATTTTTAATTATTCATATCTTAAACTTTAAAATATTGTAACACTATAAAAATGACGCATGGCATTTTCGTGTTCCCTCCAAGACTCGAATATGAAATACCGAAACTCAAATTACAGTTGCCATATTTTCACATCACATATTTAGATATAAATAAATCTAATCTCTAATGATACTAACATCGCGTATTATATGTGAATAATTGCAGTAAATGTGATATACTATTAGTCGTAAAACGTATAATGTTAGACATTACTCACAAAATTCAACAATAAATCATAAACATTTTCTTGCTTTTCTTACTTTTGACTACGTTCTGTTTTATATCAGTCTAAATATATATATTCTTATTAATGTAATGAACGATCTCGTTGGACGAAATACAATTTTTATTGCAAACGGTGGCAAATGAATAAACAGTACACCTGATAGTAAATGTTGCTGCTACTCATTGTCGCTGTCTACCGTGAAGAAAGGGAAGGGAGTGTAAAGGAAATACGAAACCCACCATACGCAATCATCTCAGAAAGTCGGGCTTCCAACTCTCTAGCTCAACGAATGAAGCGCAATAACAAATTGCTACAACTCAGACGTTGATTTTCTACGAAAGTGGAGTACTACCCTGGACGGACCGGCCCGCGGCTGTAGACAGATAACTGTCAATAGTGTGGTCCTGCCACTAATAAAGTACCACAAATATACCTTCTTTAAACGAGGTTTAAGAAGAGTATTTTCTTCACGGTAGGCAACGGCCTGGCTGTGCCCCTGGTATTGCAAAGGTCCATGTGCGGCAGGATCACTTACCATCAGGTGTGCTGCTTGCTCGTTTGCCACCGTTAGCAATAAAAAAAAATATGGAAATAGTATTTGTATATCAACCATTTCAGCTCATATACGTCCCCCTGTTGGGCTCGAGCCTCCTTCACAATAGGAGAAAATTGACTTTACTGTACCTTGCTGGTCATAGAGGTTGGTATAAGGTTTTATTACCAGTTTTCTTTCTCTTGCATAGATGTTATGTGCGTATTATATCTCTTAGTTATCTGTTACAACATTCACAGGCAATATAAGGAGTGCTAAATTCTATTATTAAGGTACGACCTACAATACAATACCAGTATCAGGCAGGACAATGCTTTGTGCGATCCACAAATTGTTGTTCCGAGTCTGGATGTAATTTGTGTCCGTTAATTATATGTTTGTAAAGTCCCCCCTAATGCAAGGATTATCTACTTAGTCTTTAAAAAAAATAGATATAAACTCTAACCAAGCGAAGCTGCCGTTACAGCCATTTGTAGATATTTCTCATTCGTTGTCGCATATCATAATACCGAGGGGTGAATATTTAAATATGGATACATCAGCTCTCGGGGTATATTCATTTTTTATTGTCCACCCTCGCTCTAAAATACTTTTCAACAATCCTTTCACGGAGTGATTTATTTCTTTCGAGGGGTTAGGATTAAGTGTGTAATTGTTTTTGTCTATTAATAACTTTGTTTATTTCAGTGTATTTTTATTTTTCTTCTCAGCCGATGTACTTTCCATTGTTTGGACTCCTGTACTATGAGAAGGAAATTTTCGTATTATACCACGCTTTAACGGGTACGTATAAAGTTTTTTTTTTCTAGTTTTACTTCTCTTTGTAGATTTTACATGCATATTATATATCTTTGTCGTCTTTTACGATACTCACAGGCAAGCGAGGGAGTGGCAAAGTGAATTCTTACGCTATTAATAATTAATATTACTTTTTTAAGTTAACACTTCGCGTTAAGTATTAAATCCTCATGCAGCGAGTGATTCAAAATATGGCATTATATTGAAAACAAATTACAACCAGATGAAAGATAACTAGGGCTCATATCAAATATTTTCCTTCATAGTAATTGAACACATGAAAACACGGAATATTATTACTAATTTCTATATCAGTCAGACTATTACGAATACAAGCAACCCTTGTATTACTCGGCTTAGAGCTTTATAACCTGGACCAAACCTATTTCGGCCACAATTAGATTCCCAAGCAGGGTTGGCGTTAGTACGTTCCTAAAAATACTACTTCATCATCATCATCATCACAGCTTATATAAGTCCCACTGTTATACTCGAGCCTTCTCCACAATGGGAGAGAAATTGATCTACCATACCATGCTGCTCAGACATGTTGGTACAGGGTTTTATTACGAGTTTTTCTTCGCTGTAGATGTTATATGCATACTTAATCCCTTAGTCGTCTTTTACGGCACCCACGGGCAAGAAAGGTGGGGTGATGAATTGTATTCTTACTCCGTCACCATACGGATAATACTTACTAAAATACTACTTACCATAATAATAATAGTGAATAGCCAATGGTATAAAAGTTTATCCAGTAAACTAAAGGTTTTTTTAAACTAAATGTGTTCATAAAACAAATAATTACATAAGGCAACGCCAGATGTCGCGTGCGGCGAGTTTTTCTTATTCGTGTTAGTAAACACTGCTTTATGGATAGATACAGAGTGTTTCCATATGAGCGTATTGTATTCTTAATTGAATAAATAATATAGCCAGCGAGCACAGTAAATTGTATTTTAATAAAATCAGCCAAGTGCGAGTCGGACTCGCGTACGAAGGGTGCCGTATCATTGACTATAGTCTATATAATCTAAGAAGTGCATTTTGACAGATGTCAGAGTAAGTTGTCTAGGTATTTGAACCAAATAATCACTATCGAAAACATCCGATTTTAGTGAGAAATCGATATTGATTCTCTTTATTTAATAATCGGTTTATTTTTCTTTTCACAAAAACGAAATGGATAAATTAAATGCTAAATTAATACTAAATAAATTTAATTCTTTTAGCATAAAATCTATTCATCATGTTTAGTAGGATTGGGTTAAGTAAAAACAAAAACTGGATTCGAAAATAGTTATTTATTCAGGTTCACTACTATTACTTGAAGTATCGTCATCGCGAACAATACAAATTACAATTCAGCCATTGAAGGACAATGTAGAATCACGGTTTTGTTTCAATACGAATATTTTGAGAATTTAGTCTATTCGATTAATTATTTAATTCTAATGTTTTTACCGATTTTTTGGATATTCGTGAATTGGAAGTGGTCAAGCACTACTGTTTAGAATGTCATGACGTGATATTGTAACATCGTTAATAACAACTACTGTTTTACATGTTGCTTCTATTTTAAATTGGTTTTACGAGTTTCAACATTAGATTACTGTACAAGAAAGTTACCCTCAACGTTAATTATATAAATAACTTAATAGTTCTTTAAAATTTAAGATTTATTGTTTGCGATCATGTGTATACGTTTGGCCAAAGTAATTGTGTATTAAAAAATGCGAAACGTCAAAATGCACTTCTTAGATTAGATGAACTATAGGTAAACAAGTGCCTACCTGCTGCCATTATCAATATCGAGCAAAAAGGGCAAATCGCAATGTTGGGATCCTGCTCAAAAACAGTAGGGAAATTAACCACACGAGTTGGTATAGGTTTTATTTAAAATTTTCCTTTTCTTGCATATATTTATATCTTATTTATATTATCCATAGTTCAATCTAACTTTTATGAATGTTAAGACAAATTATTAAACTATTTTGATCTCTAACATTTACATCGAAAAACACATCTTAAAATAATAAATTCATTAATTAATCCTTTTAGCTACCACGTGTAAAATAATACCGATGTAGAATGAAATTACTGGCAGTACATTGACAAGGCTATAAACAAACAGTTAATCACGCAATTAGACCACACATTATCCGCCAAAACCGCAAAACTGGCCTCCCATTGACAGCAAACCGCTATTCTGAATAATTGATAGAACAAACGATTGTGTTTTAACCACAAAAAGATTAAATCTTCAATTATTATGTTTTTAGTCCCTTCTGTAATGTTATTCATTTCAGCTCATATACGTCTCATGGCCTCCTCCACAATAAGAGAGAAATTAACCTACTGTATCACGCTGGTCAAACAGGTTAATCATCAACATCATCATCATCGCAGCCCACATACGTCCCACTGTTGGGCTCGGGCCTCCTCCATAATGGGAGGAAAATTGACCTATTAAACCATGCTGGTCAGACATGTTGGTATAGGGTTTCATTTTAAGTTTTTCTTCTCTTGCACAGATGTTATGTGCATATTATATCCCTCAGTCCTCTTTTACGACATCCATGGGCAAGATAGGGAGTGGTAAATTGTATTCTTACTCCGTCACCACAAAAAAACAGGTTAAACTAAACAGATTAATACTGGGTTTTTGTTTCGAGTTTTCTTGCATAGATATGTATATTTAATCCCTTAGTTGTCTTTTACGACATTCAAGGGAATGGTGTATTGTATTATTACTCTGTCACTTCACGGTAGTGGTATTAGGTCGGATACTGCGGTACTGTGAGGATTACAAATATCCTCTATAATATATATTTTATCCTCAAAGTGATTTGTAATAATTAAATAAACACGATTTCTTAAAGTCTAAAATAAATATTGCTTGGCCTTCATATCTAATAAGAAAGTAATATTAATGGTCGATTCTATTGTTCATTATTGTTCATTTCATTATATTGTTCTAATTTATTTCATTTGTTGGTTGTAATGATTTATTTTGCCATACTTTTATATTAAACACTTCTTAAATTTTCAATTCTTCGCCACTAAATCCTTACTTTGTTACTTTTTTATCAGGATTTACCATAATAACTTATTATTTTGATATTATAATAATAAATTACAGTGGATTTCATTAATAACGACCTCGGTTGTAATGTCTTTTCGGTTATAGCGAGGTCGAATTTGCGTCTCTAGAATTCATTCGGTAATAACGACTCCGGATATAACGCCTAATTTGGGTATACCGACTTGTTTTTATGAACTATTTGGGACAGATTCCTAGAAATTCCTTGCGAATGTTGCGACTGAGTTGTCAAAGGCACAAAATCTCATTCGTAAGCTTTAACTATTAAGCTTTCGCAGTTATGTAGCTATTTCCAGTGAGTGAACAGTGTTTCTTAAACTTGTGAAAACGGCTCCTAGACGTACATTTATTATTAAAGAAAAACTGATTTCGGATATAAAGACCTCCGGATATAGCGACAACACTAAAGTGGTCCCTCCGCCAACGTTATAACCGAAATACACTGTATATATTTAACATATTGTTATAAGTGTAACAGGTTATTTATTATAATATTTTCCGAAAAACTATAAAATACCTACTATACCACGCTGGTCAGGCGGGTTGGTATTTATTTCGAGAGGAGGTGGTGAATTGTATTCTTATTCCGTCTCCACACGGATAAACTATCATTTACTCTATGAAACAGTAAAGACTTAAAGAGTATTAAGTAAGTAGAAGAAAAGATTGTCAGAAAACAACACGACAATCTAAATACTCGCCAACATACGTGGATTTTTTCAGTAACTCATCATTCTCGACTAAACTGCACCTCTATGATAATCGAGATTAGTTCGATTTAAAATTTATTCTTTGAATTCAGATCACAAGTCAATCATTATGTGCCAAGCTTTATAATTTAACTAATCCAGAACAATGAAGTCTTGAAGAATTTCTGATTTTTCTAAAACAATAATTCATCATCTCAGCCCATATAGGTGCGGGCCCACTATTGGGCTCGGGCCTCCTCCATTATGGGAGGGAAAATTGATCTACTATACCATGCTAGTTAGATGTATTGGCGTATAGTTTTATTTTGAGTTTTCCTTCTCTTGCACACATGCTATATGCATAATATATCCTTTAATCGTTTTTACCTCACCCACGGGCAAGAGAGCGGGTGGTGAATAGTATTCTTACTCTATCACCATACGAAGAAATGAATATGAGAAACAATAATTAATAACAGAAATTATAATCGGTATTTTGTTACATCCTGTATTCTGCGCACGTGCGAGTTAACTTCCTGCGTAGAACACACCTAGCCGCCTGGGCGCTCGCCGCAGTACAAAGATCCCGAACCCCGCGTTAAGGCGCCCCGATCAATGCTCATGAATGCTGCCATTTCACTTGTTCAAATATGGATAATCGCTGACTCTGTTTGCTTACTAGATAGAATTGTTTAAATTTCTAATGTATTTATTACAATTAGTGTTAATTGTTTTGAATATATAAACAAAAGATAAGGCGTGTTTTTTTTTTGGTCGGTTATGGTCGGCGCACTTCTCGCACCAAAGATAAGGCACCTAAAGATGTTAGTAGTTCTAGTGCTTCTGTAAATTTTCCGCATGGTAATAGAGTAAGAATACAATTCGCCACCCTCTCTCTTGCCCGTGGGTGTCGTAAAAGATGAGTAAGGATATGGTATGCATAAGGCATCTATGCAAGAGAAGAAAAAATCGGAACAAAACTCTCTCCCGACCCGTTTGATCAGCGTGGTAGGTTAACTTCCCTCCCATAATACAAGTGACCTGAGTCGAACAGTGAGACGTATATGGACTAAGGTGAATGTATTTTTCCTTGGGATAATGGTTTACTTTTTTAGTTCATCAAGCGTAGATTGAAGGGATTTGGATAACATTTCATCTTGGCAAAGTTACTTTTTACGCGGCTGAAACCGTGAGCAGAATCTTATAAGCTATATAATCACTTCAACTCATATACGTCCCACTGCTGGGCTCGAGCCTCCTCCACAGTAAAAAGGAAAAAGATCTTATTACACCATGCTGGTCAGACAGGTTAGTATAGAGTTTTATTTCGAGTTCCTTCTCTTGCATAGATATTATATGTATATCTTTTAGTCGTCTTTTACGACACCCACGAGGAAGAAAGTGGGTGGAATTGTATTCTTACTCCGTCACCACACGGAGTATTCAAGCTTAAAACTAACTATTCTCAATAGCCGAAATCGTTCTTTTTTTGCGGGCTATGGTCAACACATAGGTGGCCATTCCGTCCGGAGAGACTCCTTTGCCATTGGGCTGACCATCGTACCGAATTCGTTGTCGCCCGTGGCATGCAGCCCGGCGATCGAAATCTTCCTTGACTTACCATAAGTTACTTTTCTTTGATATTTGTTAGCTCTCATGATAGCAATATTTAGATTGTATAGCATTTCAGTTTTTATCCCTATACCAACACGACTGACCAGCGTGGTATAGTAGGTCAATTTCCCTCCCATTGAGGAGGAGGCTCAAGCCCAACAGTGGAACGTATATGAGGTGTGATGATGACGAAACTTGAATATTGCATTGATAATAATCAATACCGAATGTAGTGATGGTTACTGAAGTTATATTCATAAATTTATATTATCTAAATCATATACTTGGAATCTTTCCAACTCTTCCTATTTGTGTTTAATTAAATTTACTGTGGGTTCCAAAACAAATAAAAGTGCTCCTGTGGTTTAAACCTCCTTGTCATCGTAAAAATCAATGGATATCGACTTATAGTAGTCCTGATGGTGGAAATGGCAGGGGAAATTAGTTCTAAATTAAATGATTCAATAGATTCCGTGCGGTGACGGAGTAAGAATAGAATTCACCACTCCCTTTCTTGCCCGTGAGTATCGTAATAAACGACTAAGGGACCAAACATGTATATAACGTTTATGCAAGAGAAGGAAACCTCGAAATCAAACTCTATACCAACACGTCTGACCAGTGTGGTATAGTTGAATTTCCCTTCTATTTTAGAGGAGGGTCGAGACCAGCAGTGATTCATATATCAGCTGAAATAATAAGTTGGTACTCTAGAACAAAAATCTGCTGAATATTAACAAGAAACCGTAGCAATACCTTGTTAAAGGGCCTTATGAAACAGCTGCGCGTTTTAAATAGATTCAATACGTCCTACGCCCTTTTGAGTTTTTTTACCCTTACTTCAAGTTACTTAAGGGGATAAGTCGAGCACTCAAAATCCTCAATTTCAAGTTAAAAGTACGCCATAAAGCTTGTTGGTCGCGCAGTTAATACCAGGGTACATTAACCATGGTATATGGGATGCGTTCAGGCTATTGATAGAGTACCAGGTAACGACAAAAATGTGCCGTGGATATGATATTATAGATTCGATATAATTGTAATGAAAAGTTTGAAGTTGGGTAATTAATATTGAAATCACTTCGAATAAAGGACGACTAGTAGATGCGAAACATCGACATTATTTTGTACAAATACATACGCATAAAAGAACAAATTACGACAGGAAATAATATAGCATAATGTATAAAGAGAATATTACGATTTTACCAGAAAATCATGATTTTTATTCATTAAACATTTATTTTCAATAAATACAAGAATTAATAATTCAAAAAAATCAAATTGTGACAACTCGATTCTTTTAATCAGTGATTTCTGTAATAGTATAATAGTTAAGCAGAAAAGTCAGAGGCATAAAATATGCCTCTCACGATATTAGTGTGACAATTGGTCGGAACTACACTTACTATCATATAGCGTGGCGATGCCTCGCCACACCGGCAATCGGTTTTACGTGCGGCTATAGATGTATCACATCAATAATCGATTAATAAATGAACAGTGACAAATAATAGTGATATAATGCAGGGGCGTACCCAGGTTCTGGGCCAGGGGGGGGCAAGTCAGATTTTTTATACGCTAGGTGCTTATCTATACATATAAAAGGAGAAGCTGACTAACATATCAACGCAGAGCCTAAAATATAAGAGCTAGAACCTTGAAATTTTGCACAGGGGTTCCCTTTATAGCGTACGGGAGCACTAAGAAAGGATTTTCGAAAATTCATCTCTTAACATTTTATCTTCTAGGGCGGGGGGCAGCTGCCCCATGATATAATGTATTATAATGAAACGTATCTACTAGCCACTGCCAGAGCGCTGGACAAGATGGCTGCATCATCATCACCTCATATACGTCCCACTACTGGGTTCGAATCTCCCTTAAAATGGAAGGGAAATTGATCTACTATATCATGCTGGTCAGACGTGTTGGTATAGGGTTTTATTTCGAGTTACCTTTCTCTTACATCTTATATCTTTAAATTCTTGTGTATATATATATAAACAGCATGGGATCGAATCTCGATGTTTTTATTATTATCTTTTTGTAATTTTGATATTTTTTCATTATTTAATTTTTATTTTTTATTAATATACCTATATCTAAATAATATCGACAAAAATACAACAAAAATATACCGAGCGAAGCTCGGTCAACCAGATATTAATTATTATATGCGTCTTTTACGGCACCCACGGGCAAGGCAGGGACTTGTATATCTTATTCCGTCACCATCCAGAAATATGATCCGGAAGATCGTTATCAATTCATCGTCATGTTAGCTTATATACGTCCCGCTGTTGGGCTCGAGCCTCCTCCACAATAGGAGGGCAAATTACCTACTATAATACAGTCAGAGGTGTTAGTATAAGATTTCATTTCGAGTTTGCCACCTCTTGTATAGATGTTATATGCTTATTTAATCCCTTAGTCGTCTTTTACAGCAATCGCGGGCAAGATAGGGGGTTGTGAATTGTATACTTACTCCGTTACCACACGGAAAGATCACAATACTAAATGAATTGCCCTTTCATTCCAAGAGAATCGTGCACAAGAAAGACATACATTATCTTAAAAATGAACGATAAGATATCCTTACTAATATTATAAATGCGAAAGTAAGTCCGGAATACGGCAATCTACAAGAATGGGAGCAACCGTCATAGCACGAAGAATTAGCACGCTAAAGTGACAATGGGCAAGCCACATCGCTCGATGAGCGCTGGGGACGAAAGGTTCTCGAGTGGCGACCACGTATCGGACCGTCCGATAGGACGTAGCAGTGTAGGACGCCCCTACACTAGGTAGACCGACGACCTGGTGAAAGTTGCTGGGCGTCGTTGGATGCAGGCAGCACAGAACCGCACTTTGTAGTGTAACATTAGGGAGGCCTACGTCCAGCAGTGGTCGGCGATAGGCTGAAATGATGATGATGAAAGTACGTTTGTTTGTTACACTTTCACGCTTAAACCACCGAACCGATTTTAAAAATTCTTTCACCAATGGAAAGCCATAATATCAGGGAGTAACATAGACTATATTTTATCCTGGTATTCCCACGGAAATAAGAACTACCCGGATAAGGCGACTGAAACCGAAGCGAAGCGAGGGCGGGTTGCTAGTACAATTATAATTCTATACTAATGTAATGTCTTAACCTTGAAATAGTTCTAAAAATATACAAAAGAGGTTGCACTTGAGTTTGATATTGAAGTAATTGATATTTATTTTTAAAAATCTAATAAGACTGGTTTAAATAAATTGCCGCTTATATCAAGTGTACTTAAGAATAATATTCATAAGTCATTCGGAAGGCCTTAATTTAACTTGGTACACGAAATGTTGTACACGTTTTTAGTTCTGATAACAATTTTCTAAATTCAAGATCATTGTAATAATGATTTTTGATATTTACGCGAGTGTTATGCATTGTAAATAGAACTATTTTACAGATTTCATCGCGTTTATCTTTGATTTTGGTTGCCATAAATTTATGTAATAACGATGACATTTTGCACGTGAGACATCTTAATCCGCCCGTGATCATAAACGCTGTAAATTGTATCTTTGTAATAACGGGGGCTTGTTGGACGTAAGACATCTTAGTCTACCCGTGACCATAAACGCTGTAAATGGTTCGAAACGTCAGGCAATCAAAAATCAAATACAAACGCGATAAAATTCGTAAATTATTTTCATTTACAATTATTGTATTTCATTGCCTTAAATTTTATTATCATCATCATCATCATTACAGCTCATATACATCCCAGTGTTGGGCTCGAGCCTTCTCCACTATAGGAAGAAAATTGACGTACTGCACTACGCTGGTCAGACGTATTGTTATAGGGTTTTATTTGGAGAGGGTACTCCTCAAGGGGTATTCCGTCGGACCGACCACTGACGTCAGATCACTCTGCTCCGGTGGTCGGTCCAACGACGAAGGCGACGTGTCATGGGTGGGTTACGGGTGTGCGTGCTTACGCCCTTCTGTCGCCCCGGACGGAGTGGAGCGAGGAGTGAGCCAACCGTAACCCGACCCCAAAAAAAAAGGGTTTATTTCGAGTCTTTCTTCTCTTACGTAGACATTATATGCATATTTTATCCCTTAGTCGTTTTTTACGATACAAGAAAGGGAGTGGTAAAATGTATTCTTACTCCGTCACCACAAAGATTTTTTTTATTATCATCATTCTTTATCATCATTTCAGCACATGAACGTCCCACTGTTGGGCTCGCACCTCCTCCACAATAGGAGGGAAATTGACACCAGGCTGGTCAGACGTATTGATATAGAATTTTATTTCAAATTTTTCTTCTCTTACATAGATGTTATATGCGTATTATATCTCTTAATTGTTTTTACGACACCCACACGGCAATTTTTATTATATACTAGCAATCCGCCCTCACTTCGCTTCGGTTTCAGTCGCCTTAACCGCCTAGTCCCCGTTCCCATGGGAGTACCAGGATAAAATATACAGCCAATGTCTATCCCTGATATTATAGCTTTCCATTTGTGAAAGAATTTTTGAAATCGGTTTGGTGGTTTAAGCGTGAAAGCGTAACAAATAAACTTACTTTCGCATTTATAACACTAGTAGCGCCCTGCGGTTTCACCCGCAGTTCCCCTTCCCGTGTGAATATCGGGCTAAATTATAACCTATGTGTTATTCTGATATGTAAGCTATATTATTGCAGTTTGATCAAAATCCATTTAGTAATTTTTGTGTGAAAGTGCAACAAACATCTTCACATCCTCACATACTCACACACAAACTTTCGCGTTTATAATATTAGTAGGAAGTAGGATTAGTAAGGATCTATATCTTACGTGAAACAAAAACTTTGTACACCTTTTTACGAAAATTACGTGGATGGACAAGTATGAAATTTGGCACAGTTGAAGTATATAATGAGGAGAAGTGCGTAAAACTGAAATTTCATATAATAATGGATTAGAAATACATTAAATTCATTAAAAAAGGCATTACGCACACTACAACGCAATCGCTACACACACACGCACTCATGCGCGCGCTTATACACTTTTGTTTACGGTTAAAATCTCTGGTCATACCGAATGTCATTTATACTTAGTACTTTTACTTAGTACTTTATGTCTTTAAACGAGCAATTCTTGTATATATATATATATATATATATATATATATATATATATATATATATATAAATTTTTTTTTTCCAGGATCTCGGAAACGGCTGCAACGATTTTGTTGAAACTTGGCATACTATAAATATACTAGAGGTTTCGGGTCCAAAAAATCGATCTAGCTAGGTTTGATTTATAGAAAATGTTGTTTTGTCCGTGTTTTTAGTAAAACAATGTAATGACATTAAATTTTAAAAGAATATGAATTCAAATTTCGTTGTCAACGTCATGAGTTACGATAGCTGAGTTGGGGAGACGGTCGGTTCTAATTTTGGTTTTTTTGGCATTCAAACAGCGTCGGTTCGAATCTAGGTGTTATTATTATTCTCTTTTTGTAATTTTTTATATAATTTTCATTATTTATTTTTTATTAACATATATCTAAATAAATTCGACGAAAATATTCCGAACGAAGCTCGGTCAACCAGATATTGTTAGTTATTAGTGAAATACAGCTTGCTCAATTTACAATTATACATTAATAAAATTATTTTTTTATAAAAAAAAATTGTGTAGAAGAAAAATTTATTAAAATTAATTACGGCCGAATTTCGACTACACGGCGATCACTAGTAATAATAATTACATATTTTTGTTACTAGCATATAACTGTACTGGCTGAACTTCACTCACCTTCTGTACAGCGTGATCACAACAGACGCTGGTGTAATCAAACAGTACGTTCACACGGTAGGTCAAATTCGTACCATCACCGTTATTTTGGGATTTGTATACCTTATGCTGTGTTTGTGTGTGAGGCGAGTGCGCGAACTAGTATAGTAAAAAAAATACAGGTGGTAAGTTACTTGAAAGAATTAGTAGCAGTTTAAATTTATCTATTGAAGACCGATTTAAGGATAGCTTTAAGAAATAGTTTGATCGGAGCAATATAATTATATCTTGGTAGTAATTAATAGCAATATCAGGGTGCTGTGTGGTAACGGCTATGTATAATCCCACTACTAGCTGGTTAGCCGGGTTGGTATAGGGTTTTATTTCAAGTTTTCCTTTGCACAGATCTTATTTGCGTGTTATATTTCTTAGTCGTCTTTTGCGATACCCACGGAAAGAGCGGGGATGGTGAATTAATCTCTTACTCGTCACCACAAAGAAAAACGATTTATTTAAATATTCAAAAATAACGTCAGCTTGTTCATAGTTTTGAGTTTTCACTTTTTTCAATATCACTCATGACTGCTTGATGTTCTTATATTACCTAAGCCCCTAAAATAGAGTTTCTTAATCCGTCATCATACGGAAAGAATACCTTTAAAGAACATCAAACATAAACTTGATTGCTAATATTTAAGACCCTAAAAAGATTTTAAAGTCTTTTTACATCACTTGGAAACTCTCATGGGCTTTAATTAATCTAGAATGAACTGCAATAACCGTTACCATAGGCCTCATCACCTTTCGTTCCACTTTCTAACTATAAATCAAAATAACAAATAATGATGTTATTAGTACAAAATGTACTGGTTCGGTTTACTCAACCGATAATGTAAACAGGTCATAAGAGTCATCGGGTGCTGGTTACTGTCCGTCTGAATGTTCTGCAAAACTGCGAGTACGCTTTTAAGAATTATGAACCGACAATAGAATAATGTAAATACTGGAAGTTAAGGACACATCGGCTTTTAAATTAAATATATAAATAATTATAGTACTTTGTTTTTTGGAGGGTGGGCTACGGTTAGCGCACCAGCCTTCCGGCTCCGTCCGGGGCGAAAGAGGGGCGGCGCACGGCCCCATAGCCCTTCCGTGACACGTCACCTTCGTCGTTGGGCCGACCACCGGTGCAGGGTGACTTGTCGTCAGTGGTCGGCCCGACGGAATACCCCTGAGGAGTACCCTCTCCTCTCTCTCTCTCTCCTCTTGGCGGGAGACAGACTAGATCCCCGGTCCAGTCACCCGCAAATAATTATACTACTCCCCGTATGGTGACATAAGAACACAATTCACCTTTACTACCCGTGGGTGTCGTAAAAGACTACTATGGGATATAAATACGTAGATAACATTAACATAACACTAACGGTCAATAAGGCAAATTTGCAATAAAACCCTTACCAAACCGTCCAGCGTGATAAAGTTTTTTTTTGGCAGTCTATCCTGTCCGGGGTGACAACTGTGCGCAACTCCATAACCCGCCGTATTCTTTCCCCTTCGCCATTGGGTCGACCACTGGTGCCGAATTCTTGACGTCCGCGACCAAGTCGGTGGGGTATCCTTTCAGGCACCCTCCCTCTCCGACGCCCTCGCCCTCACATTTAAGTGATTTACTAAACTATTAAAGCTTATTTTCCCTATAAAAAAAATCTCGTGCGCTTAGGCGAGCGCACAGGGACTGCCAGTACAACTTGTATTAGTTATGAGTTAAAACGCCTGGCGCGTGGGACAGAAGATAGTTCATAGAAATGTACTGAAAAATGAGTCTGTTGCCGTACGTCGCACGGGCGAACCGAATATTGCCGAGAGAACTCGACTTTCGACGAAATTCGCTGATGACGTCTCGTTAAGTACAGTAAGTAGTTACAGTTTCGATATATCTGTGACGCGTTAAATATGGTTTGTTTATATTAATTGTTTTTTTCTATTTTAGCATCGATCAGTATTATTATTAGTGATTAGGGAACGTTGTGGAATGAATGTAGATGTAGTGACAAGGATTGAGAAAGGTATTGGTTCGGCCATGTAGAGAGAATGAATGAAAGGAGACTAACAAGAAGAATTTATAAGGCGAATGTGAACGGTAGTGTTGGAAGGGGAAGACCGAGGCGGACGTTCCACAATCAAATCGGGGACGTTCTTAAGAAAGGCCAGGTTAGGAGTACCCTGAACCGAAGAACATGTATGAAGAGATTAATGAATGTGGAAGAGGCGAAAGTGGTATGTCAAGATCGTAGCAAGTGGAAGGAAGTGGTCTCTGCCCACCCCTATGGGAAAGAGGCGTGATTATATGTATGTATGTATGTATTAGTGATCGATGTATTTTTTTAGTCTTAGTTCTATTTTATACTGCGTATATAGTGTGTGATGTGAGTGAAAATGAGCGTAAATATCGACTATATTAAAAACAATAATATTTTTTATAAATAAAGTTGATATAAATTGGCGAAACCGCCAAGGCCCTCTTTTATAATTATTTTTTAAGGTGAGAAAAACAAAAAACATATTTTTCTTCGCAAGTACCTACAAAATGTAATGCGTTCAAAAATAATAAAAAAAAATATTTTTTGAAACGTAAATTGTTGTTTCATTGCAATTTCTGATCTTAATACTGAGTGAGCAAGTAAAGTGCACCACCATTTTCATGACCCACCAGCCGTCACTGATTATAACCCATAGTCGTCTTTTATGACAACTACGGGTAAGATAGGGACTGGTGAATTGTATCCTTACTCCGTCACCACACGGACGGAGTGGGGTATAGTAAGTCATTTTTCTCCCCATTACAAAGTAAGCTAGACATGGATGACGAAAGGCCACCATCCAGAGGACCGACGAGATCCATAATGAGACCCATCGCAGGCGCGCGAGCGGAAAGCAGGCCTGCATCAGTGGCCTCCTCAACCTCTCACAAAAACGTGAGGCCTTCCAAAGCGCCCTCTTCTAAAAAGAAAGCGCGAATAGTGGTACCCAGCCACCAATCATTCACTCAAAGAGGAGCCGAAACGATCCACGCAGTAATCGACTGTCTCCAAACAGTGATGGTGGCCTTGGCCCAAGAACATGTTAGCGACCAGTTCGTAGAAGTGTTGGTCACTAACATCCAAAGAATAATTAGCCTCCACATTCGCGGGTGAACTCAGAATAGTTCATTGGAACGCCCGCGGCCTTAAAGCAAAGGTTACGCTTTTCCGCCTCCTTCTGCAGGAGCAGAACATAGACGTGGCGCTTATAAGCGAGACTCACCTGGGACCTGCAGACCAAATAAAATTCCCGGGGTATCTCGTTTATAGGAGGGACGAGATTTCGCAACAATCCATTAGATACCGTGGCTTGGCAGTCATCATTAGAAGACGCATAACTCACCAGCCTGTACCTTCGCCTCAGCTAAACTCCATCTACGTCTTGGGTGTAGAAATCCTGCTGGGTGACTCACCAATTAAACTGTACGCCACCTACAAACCACCGGACCCAAACTTGTTGGATCCAGGCGACATCACCACCCTACTAGAGTCCACCACAAAAACCCTGATAGCAGGGGACTTAAATTGCAAGCACCCAGCATGGAACGCAGCCACCCGGAACACATCAGGCAGGCGTCTCCACCTTCTAGCTGAGGCCAGGGGCTACACGGTCATGGGCCCAGAAGTGCCCACCCACTACCCAGACAACAACGCGCATACGCCCGACGTTCTGGATATCATCGTATGCAACGACATAAACTGCCAAGTAACCCAAACGGTACTGGACGTACACATACTATCGGACCACCAGCCAGTCTTACTTACCATCCAAGAGATGCCGTCTCGTTCCTCCCCTCCAGCGCCACGTCACAGGATAAACTGGAACATTTTCAAGGAAGCGCTGGAGACCACCTCACCAACTCGGCCTGTCAGCTCCGCGACTGACGTAAACCTTCTAGCCGCAGAACTAACCTCAGCCATCCAAGCGGCCTTAAACTCGGCCAGAATCCCCCTACCAGCAGGAGGGAAGCTGCCATTGCTACCATATCATATAAGACGCCTTATTCGCCAAAAGCGTAACATGAGAAAGCAATGGCAGCAAACAAGATGCCCCACAACGAAGGCCGAATTAAACCAGCTCGCGGAGAGAGTGAAGGCCGAGTTGCAGGACCACTCCACCGAGAGCTGGGATCGATTCATTGAGGATTCCAGCGGCGACTGGAACTCGATTCACCGCCTCTGTCGACGTCTCACGAAAACCCCAGCTCCGGTACGCCCCCTTCTCCACGGCGACGGGACCATTAGGTACAGAGCAGCGGACCGCGCCGAGTTGTTCGCGGACCACCTGGAGCAGCTGTTCAGGCCAAACCCAGAATCGGAAAAGGACACTGAGAGCTCAACCAAAATGTCACAGGACCTCCAACACTTAAAATCCTACCTTGCAAATCCGGTCCCACCGGAGGAGGACCCGATCGAGTTTACTCCAAACACAGTTCGCAGCATGATAAAGACCCTAAAACCCAGGAAAGCCCCAGGACCCGACGGGATTCCAAATTCCGCCTTGCGACATCTGCCGCACAAAACCATCTCCGCTCCAGCCAGGCTGTTTACAGGAATCCCACGGACGGGAGAGTTCCCAACAGACTGGAAGGAAGGAAGGATTATCATGCTGCCGAAACAGGGAAAAACCGTGCTCCTCCCCGGTAGCTACAGACCCATTACACTGCTCTCAACCACTTCCAAACTATTTGAGAAGCTCCTACTGCGCAAAATGGCACCCTTTATCATCCCCAGACCAGAGCAACATGGGTTCAGGCCTGAACACAGTACCACGCTCCAGCTGTCGAGGGTACTGCATCAGATTACGGCAGTAATGAACAGGCGTGAACACGCCGTGGCAGTACTCCTCGACATCGAACAGGCATTTGACCGTGTATGGCATGACGGTCTGCTGCTCAAGATGTCACAAACACCGACACCCCGTCGCATCGTGAGGGTGGTCTCCTCCTTCCTGTGCGACAGGACATTCCGAGTGGCCGTGGACAATGCAGTGTCCACCCCCAGGAAAATCTCGGCGGGCGTCCCACAGGGCAGCTGCCTGTCCCCGTCCCTTTACACCCTATACACGGACGACATCCCCTCCATACCAGAGGTGGAAATCGCCCTTTTCGCTGATGATGTAGCATTCACATCATCCAGCATAAAGGCCGCCCATGCCGCCAAGAAAATGCAGCGAGTGTTGGACCTTTTGCCACCCTGGTTCGACAAATGGCGGCTCAAGGCCAATGTAGGCAAGACCCAGGCCATGACCTTCGGCAGAGGCCAGCTATTCCCTCAGCCGCTCAAATTAAATGACCAAACTATCCCCTGGAGACGCCATAGTAAATACCTCGGTATTACCCTGGACAACAGGTTGTCCATGAAACAGCACATTAAGTCGCTAATAGGGAAAATTAGAGCCTCCCGCGCGTTACTGCGCCCTGTCCTCAAGTCCCACCTCCCAGTACGCACCAAGCTGGGGATCTACAAAATCTATGTTCGTTCAGCACTAACTTATGCAGCCCCAGCTTGGTTTGGGCTGGTGCACCCTCGCCTTATGGCTCGACTCCAAGCGCAGCAAAACCTTACCCTGCGCACCATATTGGCTGCCCCCTACTTTGTAAGGAATACAACAATACACAAAGATCTTCGGATGGAAAGTCTTACGGACTTCTCCCGACGCCTGGCAGTCAACATGTTCTCACGAGCCGATGCCTCTGAGTGGGATCACATCAGAGGCATCGCGCCCCTTCATGCTCGCCCCCCTGAACTTCACCCCGGCGAAAAGCCCTTCCCCAGGGATTTCGCCGGCGTTTAAAAACCCACAGATACTTCTTCCAACCTGGTAACCCTCGGGTACCAGCGTCTGTCCATATACCTACCCATCATCTTCCTTCCTTCCCCCGGCCTCGTAATCCCAACGGGGCCACCCCCCAGCCGGCTCAACACCGTCTGGATACTCAGGAGTGACCCGCCCCGCGGCCGCTGCTCCCTTTGCATCTGCGAGTATTATTTATAATACCCGCATCATGCTTGGGGGCACCGGTCTCGGCGTGAGGTCCCATAGAAATGCCCAAAAACTACAACAAAAGAGATGCCACAACCTGCCGTCCCTCACACGACTAGTCCCCCCTTGTCGCTGGTCACTCGGAGCTGGACCTCCCCCGGGGCTACCGGGGGTCTCATCCGGCTCGGGCAGACCGCCATTGGGGGTGAAGAGTGGAGGGGACGAAGGTGAAAAACTCCAAGGACACGTGGCTTTTTAGCCACGGAGAATGAAGCTGCAGGAAGAGGGCACAGGCCCTGAAACTGCCTCTCCCACCCCAACAAAGGGTGGCGAGCAAAACACTGAGCTAGACATGCAGTCTAAGCCCAGAAGTAAGACGTATACGAACTTATTTGATGATGATGATGAATTAAACTTATTAAAAACAACTAATAATTGGAGCGTATTTTTTTCGTTTGATAACAGTAGAATATGCCACTGCTATTACAATGGCGTAGGAATCATAAAATTTGGTTGGTAGACCATTAAAAGAGTGAGGAACTGCAATCACCAACCCTCTTGTTAAACCTGACATTTATGGCAATATAATTAGCGGTTGTAAATAATTATGTAAATGTCTCTTCTTCTTCTCTACCTCATACACTTTCTATCACTAAGAAACTTTTATAAAAAAGGAAAAGAATGTGACTTTATAGTGGTTGGAGCATACTGTTGACAGTTGTCTGTCTACAGCCGTGGGCCAGTCTGTCCGGGGTAGTACCACACCCTCGCAGAAAATCAACGTCCGAGTAGTAACAATTTGCTACTGCGCTTCGTTCGGGTGTTTGCGTGTGGTGGATTTTAATGATACCTTTAATATCACCGAACCTCATTGCACGCATTCACATTCCCTTCACTTTCTTCGCGGTAGGCAGCGGCCTAGCAAAGGTCCATGAGCGGCAGCAACACTTACCATCATGTATACTGTTTGCTCGTTTGCCACCGTTTGCAATGGAAAAACGGTGATGGTATAAAATTTTAGTTTTGAATTGTCCTTCTCTTTCGACAAGACTGTCGGCCTATTTATCTTAGTTGCCTTTTAAGACATCTAGGAGGAAGAAAGTGATGTTGAAATGTATTCTTCTTCGTCATTACATGAAAATATAAACATTTTATTTTCAAGATTAAGATTTTTCTGCCTTGTTTAATAATAACGGGTATCACCGTTATTATTAAACAAGGCAGAAAAATCTTCCCTAAATATATTACCCACATTAAATAACAATGAAGATATTAACCACGCCCTTATAAAGAATGATTAACATACAAATATTCCCACATTTCGCCGCAACAACATAACGGTAACTAATTTCATTGAATTTATCGAAAAACTTCCGCATTATTATAGTATCTTTATCCTCGTGGTCCCCTCTCTCGACCTTGATCCTTCTCCCCTATAACTATTGTTCGTCTCAACCATTTGTAAATCATCGATAAAGAGCCTGAGATTTTAAAGTGATGGGACTATATCGATAAAGTAAATCTCATTAAAATGAATGACTATTTTCATTGAATAACCTGTCATTTTACTATTGGAAAGCTAAACTTATTATTGCTTTGTGAGAATATAGTCTTAACAATGAAATAGCAGTATCTATAATTATGATACAATGTGAAAGTAATGAAGTGATTTTGTAGATTGTTAGACAAACTGTTCATGTTTAACGTGTTCAAAATTTCCGTGTGGTGACGGAGTAAGAACACAATCAGCACTTCAATTGCCCGAGAGTTTAGTAAAATATGACTAAATGATATAATAATTGTGTATATAACGTCTATCCATGAGATGGAAAACTCGAAGTAAAACCGTATACTAATCCGTCTGGTCAGCATAGTATATATAGTACATCAGGTTTCCTTCTATTACAGAGGAGGCTTCAGCATAGCAGTGGGAAATATATGAACTGAAATGATAATGATAAAGATGTATCAGAAATATAATCATAAATACTATTACAACTATAAAAGAGAGGAGTTTGTTTGTTTGAATACGCTAATCACATGTACTGTGTTATATAGCCTATTTATTGTCAAACGTTAAGGGCTATAAAATAAAATAAAATAAACTAGGAACAAAAATTAAGGGATATAGAAAGAAATCTAAATTTTTGTGTAAAATTCAACGAGCTGTAACTCTAAGGAAGGATACCATTTACAATACCACACAGTAGACCATTTTTTAGACGAGAAAAAATTTGGAAATTTTTTTTTGGTAGTTTCCTTGGAATTTCTCCAGACTCAAACATGAAAAAAAATTTTCATTGTCATATCTGAAAAGTAGATACTTGGAGCTACAATTTGCTTTTTTTTTATTTGCTGTACGATCATTTCCCTCGGAGTTGCAGCTCGTTGAATTTTACCCAAAAATTTAGATTTTTTTTATATCCCTTAATTTTTGTTCCTAGTGTATAAGGCTGCACTAAATAGGAGTTGAGTAAATATAATGAATGTGAGGAAACTGTGTAAATATTGGTTGTACGAGACATTTTTAAACCGTTACTAGACAGTCTTCGTTATCATAACGACTGTTATAATAACAAATTTATTTTAAATTTTTATTATAGTACAAGGTCTAGATATTATCTTAAAATTAAAGAAAACTAATTTAAAGTAAAGACACGAGTACTTAAAATAATAAGAAATACTAGTGAATCTACAGTAACACGTATTAAAAGAATATGGATAATTTAGAAAAATAAATATGTATTTGACATCGGATAAACATGACGTTTTCAACATTTTCTTTTTAATAACTATATTTTACCTTAAAATATACACCAGGATGGCATGCATTACAGTAGCCCTTACCTGAAAACAATTTAATATTTAAAAAATATTTTTCTATTTAAATTGAAAATATCTGTACTTAAAATAGTAAAACGATTAGGATACATTATTTTCATTCATAAATAATTCTTTAATTCTCTAAAAATCGGTAAAAACTTACTATATACAGCTTTAATAGTGTCAATGTGAAATATAAATATAATTTAGTACGTTATCGATAACAAGCGACTCGATGACAGCACTACAATTGCGTTCGCGCAGAAAATCGTTATTCAATTGTAGCTGCCCCCTACTACGGACTATTACGGCTACTATAAAATACGTGTTTTGAATCGTAGAATAGATATAATAATATTTTAGGCAATGATTCCAATAGTACATGCCATGTAATGGCAGTATTTAACAAACACTCATAAAACATAAGAAGTAGGATAAGTAACAGTCTTTTATTAAATATTTTTGTAACGTAAAATTTGCAGTTAGTTCTCGGTATTTCCTATACTGAAGTTGTGAAGCGTTAATCGCTATTCCTAGATTTATTGAATACAAATCATATAAGCAGTTGTATACAAAGAATATATAGATCTAGAATCCAAAAATATACAGTATTCAGGAGACTCGTAGTACTTCGCGATACCTAAAAGGAAAATTTACATGAAATTGCTAACACATCTAGTATATGAATAGACAGAATTCAATTAAGCATATAAATATTTTCATCGTCATCATAACTCAGCACATATACACCCCACTATGTGCTTTGAATCTCCTCCGCAATAAGAGGGAAAATGACCTAGTACACTACACTGGTTAAACGAGTTGGAATACGGTTTAATACCAAATTTTCCGCCTTTACTACACAGATTCGCGTTAATGTAAATTATATTCCTTAGTCGCCCTTTACGAGACGCACGGGTAAAATGTGGTGGAGTATTATGTTCCTACTCCGACACAACATGAAAAATTAATATTTTGAACTAATATTAAACAAAGGACCATTCGATACAGTATATTTTAGTCATAAAACTAATTATAAATTTATATTATGAACGTAGTTAAAATTATAATCCAGATTAATTCACAAGCCTAATATCGATATATATGAATAAAATTAGCACCACGTAAATATATTTATAAAGAACAACAATAATTTGAAATTAAATATAACTATCACAATGTTTTGTTTTTTTATATTAATTGTGCACTAATCTGCGATCCCACGAAAGACGCGATGATGCTTATAGCTCCTTGACAATTTCTAGGTGGTCATCATGTAGAACTATGTAAAAGCCAGTTATTATGAGAAAAATCTTTATACAGACAGAAATTTAAAGTAAACAAAATATGATTTCTTCCAAATATTAGAAAGCAAAATTTTTTTGGAAGAAATAATCTGTTTTACTTAGTTTTACAGATTCTTTGTTTTTCTTTACTTTATTGATAAATACTCAATTTTATATATCATATCTGAAATAATAGAAGTAAATATACCACGACCAATAATGTGAATTCAATTACGAAAAATCCCAAATATTTTCACAATCTGGAGATAGTGATATTGAATCTGTCATTTATAGAAGATACTATATGTGACTTATAAAAAAGTATAATTTATGTATGACGTACTTAATAATAAAATTATTTATTAAATACAATAACTTTTTAAAATGTATTTTTAAGTCTTACAATATTTGCTAAGGGATATTAAAATAAATCATTTTAATATAGCAATTATAGTTTTGTTAAATAATATCGTAGATTTTAAACATACTGTGAATTCCTGAACAAAAATTTACATTGAAGTAATCTTTTTGATTTAAACCGCCAAATAATAATATATACCCTATTATCTACTACATAGTTTACAAAATAAAATACATCAAGAATTTCGTATTTATATTCAGCCCACATTTATAAGTCGATGCAAATAGTATCTATTTAATTCCCATCGGCCAAGTGAACGTTATTTATGCTACAGCTCGCTGAAGTTTTCAAAGCATTAGATAATTTATATCGAGTGTTATTCTTTTGCAATATAGTTTAGTACGTATAAAATACGCAATACTGAATCTTATTATTCGGTAAGAGAGATGAAATTCGTACATTATTTTAAACAATAGTAGTTCTCAACTGTCAAAAAGGTTTATCGATAAGAGAATTTATCGAACAATTCACAGCATTGTTTTTAATATATTTTTACATGTAGCTATATGTTTTTATGAATATTTTTGAATATAAGTGACGTGAATAAAAATATTTAGGTCGTACATGTTGTATTGTAAACAAATTATTATTTTAGTATGTCATTTGCATGAAAAATAGGCGTCCCCGAATCGTTAGAAACAGTGTTTCATTTGTATTGGCTATTGTTAATTCAAGTTACACGTATTGAACTTGAGAAATAATTTGGTGTCTTTCATTTTGTTAGTATATTGCTTTTTATTCCATCATCATTGGCTTTTTTTATTCTTAAATACGTTTATATCTGCTTTAAGGTTTTAAAGTAACTTCATATTTTGAAATTCATAAGTTTTCACATACCATAATTATACCTGAAATATATGTATAAATACTTCGATTTTATATTTCGAATATACTTTAATTTTTCACTGTTTCAAAAGCAGGCTTCAAAAAAGCAGAAGACTCTCAATTAATATCAATATTTTTTTGTACGCTCATTCATAATGCTGTAATACAGGCATAAATAAACGGAATTGCAAAATAATTTTTATGTTCAAAAGAGGTTTATTCTTAAATGGTACTGCCATTTAAATTTCGTTAAGAAGGTCGGCTTATTTTTTTATTAAAATTATTTTCATATTTATTAGAAAATTATTAGTAGCAGCCCTATGGTTGATAAAGTGATAAACTACAGCTATATCATTGGTCTTGAAGTGTTCGACAATCTAGTTATATTTTACACAAGTGTGTCAATTAAAGCTAAAAAAAATATTACATGTTTTTTCTATTCTAATATTTATTAAAAAAATATGTTTAATTCGCGTTAAAAGTGGCGACAGTGATAATTCACAGTGTCTACACCGGTCGGCGACTGATTTGTGAGCGAATAATATAACGTTAAGGAAATAATGTGTTATTATGTCACAGTAATTGGCCATTAAGAGTAGCAACTCTGAAATAATTAGCTAAGAATTAATAACCATCAAGATTAGTTAATTTCTTCAGAATATAGTTTTATTGTGTATATTTTTGTAGCTTTTCTGTGTGGTGACGGAGTAAGAATACAATTTACCACTCCCTATCTTACCCGTGGATGTCGTAAAAGACGACTAAGGGATTAGCATATAACATCTGTGCAAGAGAAGGAAAACTCGATACAAAACCCTATTCTAACACGTGTGACCAGCGTGGAATAGTAGATTAATAACCCTTCCATTCTGGAGGAGGCTTGAGCTCAATAGCGGGATATATATAGGCTGAGATGATGATGGTGAATTGTAGCTTCTTTTCAACCAGAGCCGTTAGTCAATATAGATTCATCATCATCATCATTCAGCTTATCACCGTCCGCTGCTGGACGTAGGCTTCCCATGAGTGAGGCATTATGAATTTCGCCACACAGAGCCAGCCCGTCTATCGGAGTAGGACCACACTCTCGAAGAAAATCGCCGTCTGAGTAGTAGCAATTCGTTCGGCGAGCGCGAGATCCGAGAGCTCAATTTTTTCAGGATGTTTGCGGGTTTTGGTAATGCCTTTAATATCATCATACCTCATTGTAAACACTCACACTCCCTTCGTTTTCTGAACGGTAGGCATCGGCATAGAAAAAGTCTATAAGCGACAGTATCATTTATAGATGTGCCGTTTGCTCGTTTGCCTCTAACAATAAAAAAAAAATTAAAACTCAATTTTCCACCAAACGTGAAAACTATGAAAGCATTACGAAAATGGGAAACCACATGTTTTTATAGTAAACTGGCCTCTCATCTCACGTAAGCTTTATATATAGAAATCTGGTGAAATATCGTTTGTTTTTGTAACGTTAAGTTTTTAGTTTGTAATCGTCTGAAGTACTCGGCAGCTGGTTATATAGTGGCCTAATGGCAAATTGGTTTATTTTTCAATGTTTACACCATCGCAAAGGTGAGTGCTTTAGATATACTTCGTCAAAATTTTTAATCGTTTTCAATTTATAGGTTAATCTTAATAATTTTCTGTGTGGTGACGGAGTAAGAATACAATTCAGCACTCCTTATCTTGCGCGTGGATGTCGTAAAAGACGACTGAGGGATATAATACGCATGTAACATCTATGCAAGAGAAGAAAATTCAAAATAAAAACCAATTTTTTTTTTTTGGGTGGTGGGCCATGGTCAGATTGGTTAGCTCGCTCGCCGCCCAGCTCCGTCCGGGGTGACAGAGGGCGTCGCGCGGCCCCATGACCCACCCGTGGCACGTCGCTTTCATCGTTGGGCCGATCACCAGTACGGAGTTCCTTGTCTTCAGTGATCGGCCCGACGGAATACCCCTGCGGAGTACTCTCTCCTCTCAACGTCCCCCCTCGGGGACGTCGGTCACCGTCGTGCGGGCAGCCTCTCGGCGGGTGATGGACTACATCTCCGGTGCAGTCACCCGCGGTCTGCAACAAAACCGTCTGACCAGCATAGCAGGTTAATTGTCTTCCCTATGTGGACGAGGCTCGAGCCCAGCAATGGGGCATAAACGAGCTGAGATGATGATAAATCTTCATCATTTGATTGTTGTAATATTTACGTCGTTTTGGTAATATTTTTTTGCCGTCGATTTCAGAAAATACCATAGAAATGCCCATCGTCAATTCTTTAAATGTATAAAAGAAACATTAACAGAACCTTTTTTTGTGTACAGTTGTACGTCTGGTAACCACTTAATATGATGAACATAAGTTTTTACGGGACGCGTGCAAGTGGGTCACGTATCTGAAACTAATCGGCTAAACAATAGGGCACTGTCCAACAAGCTGGATTGGATAACGAGCCTGTATTTCACTGAGGGGAGTTGAGTAGTCTTATGTCTTGAGCTTACAATTGACCAGATTTTAAATGATTAATGCATCTATGGCGTAGCGAGAAAACCAAGCGGCTACCGGGCATAATTTTGCATTTGAACAACTCTTGAGTCTTTAAAATGATGATCTTGAGTGTTGCAACGTAATTTTAAAATTAAAGATAATATTTGAAATGAGAGTTTGTATAGTGTAGGTCTACGTCTCTCTCTTGGGCTCGAGCCTCCTCCACAATAGGAGGGCAATTGACCTTACTATACCATGCTAGTTAGACAGGTTGGTATAGGGTTTTATTTCGAGTTTCCCTTCTCTAGCATAGATGTTATATGCGAATTATATCCCTTAGTCATCTTTTACGACATTCACAAGCAAGATAGGGATTGGCGAATTGTATTTTTACTCCGTCACCACACGGTACGTAGGTAGATTTAGAAGGATAGTAAATCCATGACAGTTTTCATCAACACTGTCATATGACGCGTAGCTCTGCCAGAGTTACTATATCTGTACCAATAGATGTCAAAATCAGATAAATGTAAAAAAAAATAATTTAACATCAAACAATCAATTTGAATATCCAAAAGTAACTTGTGTGTTCATGGTTTTATGTTTTCACTTCTGTAAGTTTACTTACAAACACACGAACAGAAGTTTTATATATATAAAGATAACATTTATGCAAGATAAATATAACTCGACATAACACTATGTCAACATGTCTGACCAGCGTAGTATAAGTAAGTCAGTTTGGGGCAGAGCCGAGCCCAGCAGTGGGACTTATGTAGCTAAAATGACAATGTAAATGGGCTGATATGATGATGTTTAATGCTATCCCATAATAATATAATAGATATAAAAACTATAGCAAATCACGCATTCAATCCACGACGCACGACAGAATACTTTACGCATATCGACACATTTTTCAAACGGCAATTCCGAGAAACTGCCGTCCTATTCTTGATTCGGCTCACTTCTCGATCGTAGGTAGCGAATGTCAAGCGTCAGATATGTATCTTAGAGGACACAATAGGAGTTATTAACACCTCTTTATGCCTGAGATAACGATACAATGGGCGGTGTTAACACCTCTTGTAAAACATAAATATAACATTATAATTTGTCGTGAGAATTGATTATTTTATTAAATTGGTATTATTTAATTTATTACCATTTCATAGTGCTTTTTATAGCTCCGAGCTTATATTCTTTCGGTCATTGCTAAGTTGATACTAAGTATTATGTATTTTATAAGCGACAATGGGTTATAGAATCATGGTTGTCAATTAAACATTCATGCTTATAAGACTTGGAAATTTTGGTAAGTAACAAATATATGGACATCAATATAAGCATCCGGATCTTATGCCAATTACTTAGTGTCGCTAAATACTCAATATATAGGTACTCTGCTTTCATAGTCGCCTACCTGACGTCAACTCCCTGGCTTTTAGTAGTCATTCATAATATCCACGAGCAATGTCAGGATTGATTGTTTCCGTGTGGTGACGGAGTAAGAATATAATTCACCACCCCGTATCTTCCCATAAGTATCGTAAAAGACGACTAATAGATATAATATGCAAATAACAATTATGCAAGAGATTCCTTTAAAAACTATTTTGTGTGTAGGTAAAACATTGTTAAGCTATCAAAATACGATGATATTCAAGTAAATCTTAATATTATCTCGCCTAGTTAAGAAATTTAAATAATGTAATCAAACAAAACATTAGTTAATCACGTACGAAGTGAATTCAAACGGGACGTCCTAATTCTTACAAATGTAACGTGAGCCGGGCGGTACAAATTATATGTGTTTTGATTAGGGCTGTCGCATGACAGGACTTCAAAGGACACTAACACATTTATCACTAGTTATTAATTCTTTTTCAAGAGAAATATTGTTTTGTATGACACTATTTTAAAGCAGTCTCCGGTCGTATTACTTTTAAATTACATAAATCGTTTTTAATTATTATAATATAATTAAAAATATCAAACGCTTTTAAATCATTGGCGTATAATATTAAAAACAGGCGAAATTATTTAAAGATGTTAAAAACAGAGTAAGAGACTGGTGTAACTGGGTTATCATACACATATTCGATTTAGAATATAACTTAAAAAAAACATCGCCCAAAAAACATCGATGTATCGAAACATCGATGTTTTTGAGAAACCTATGCGATGAGCTTTTTCTTTAGGTAAATCAATACTTTTTACATGAAACACCAACATCTGCGTGATGTGAAAACCTTTTTTTTTTGCAGGCTCTGCTTAAAGTTCCATACATTTTAAATCGGCAACACATCGACGTCAAAACATCGTATAAAATAACATCGATAAGTACATCGATGTTTTACAATAGTGAACATCGATGGCAAGCATCGATGTTTTTTATTGAAACATCGATGTTTCAGAAACATCGACGTATCGTTTGCATCCTTGATTACACTGTATTTAAAGCAGACTATGTATTAAAAGACGGGACTTGTACAATGTATTCATTGAACTAATATCTTTCCAAATCTTTTGTACGGATTAGGTATGCGTGTAGTGTACCAGGACTACAGTAACATGTTATTTGCCCATAAGTTAGCACAGAAAGCGTAAGATTTAAATAAATACTCAGCCAATCTGTAAGACGCGCTAGATATTTAGTATTTATATCAAGTTGCCCTTATTGGAGAAGTGTGGAAGCTACTAAAATAAATATCTTTCTGTTTGAATGTACTTTGTATACTTTGCTTAAAATTCCTCATGACTACTATTTGCTCCGATTTTTTTTATTGCTAACGATGGCAAACGATCAAACAGTACACCAGATGGCAAGTGTTGCTGCCGCTTATGAACTTTTGCAATACTAGGGGCACAGTTAGGCTGCTGCCTACCGCGAAGTAAGTAAAGGAAGTGTAAATGTGAGGAATGAGGTTTGGTGATACTAAAGTATCACCAAGACCCGCCACAGGCAAACACCCTCAGAAAGTTGGGCTGCCGGCTCTCTCACTCACCCAACGAAGCACAATAACAAATTGCTACTACTCAGACGACGATTTTCTGCGAGAGTGTGGTACAACCTCGAACGGACCAGCCCGCGGCTGTAGACAGACAACTGTCAACAGTGTGGTCCTACCACTCAAGAGAGATAATAATGATGATGCAAAGATTTTTCAATGATAACATCTTAATATGCTGATAGTAATAAAATCTACATTAATTTACGCACTTTACTGACAACCCTAATTAAAACAGCGATATTACCATTAGCATTCACTGTGGCGCATACAAATTCTAGTAGTTCGTCCACGACACTGTTTCTTGTAAACACACTGATTTACAGAATACAATCATCGGACGGTAATACATTGTAAACGAGTTTTACTATACCGTGTGGTTACGGAGTAAGAATACAATTCACCACTCATCTTGCCCGTGGATGTCGTAAAAGACGACTAAGGGATATTATATGCATAAAACATCTATGGAAGAGAAGGGAAAGACAGTGGTAGGACAACATTGTTGACAGTTGTCTATCTACAGCCGCGGGCTGGTCCATCCGGGGTAGTATCACACTGAGCAGAAAATCGATGTACGAGTAGTAGCAACTTGTTACTGCGCTTCGTTCGGTGAGCGAGAGAGCCGGCAGCCCAACTTTGTCAGGGTGTTTGCGTGTAGTGGGTTTTAGTAATGCCTTTAGTGTCGGCGAATCTCATTGCAAATATTCACACTCCCTTCACTTTCTTCGCGGTAGGCTGCAATGGTCCATGAGCGGCAGTAACACCATCATGTATAGGTACTGTTTGCTCGTTTGCTATCGCATGCAATAAAAAAATATACCAACATATCTGACCATAGTATACTATAGCTGGCCGATTGCCCACCTATCGGATTAAGCTCGAGTTCAGCAGTGGAACGTGTATGAACTGAAACAACGACTTTATTCTTTAGTATTTATATTAGTACCTACTGTTGTCTTTTTTTTTGGGATGGTCTGCGGTCGGCGAGCTCCTCGCACCACGTAAGCACGCAACACCCGCAACCCACCCGAACACCACGTCGCCTTCGTCGTTGGGCCGACCACCGGAGCAGGGTGATCTGACGTCAGTGGTCGGCCCGACGGAATACCCACTATTTGGGGTACCCTCCCAAATAAAACTCTATACCAATCCGTCTGTAGCTGTGTCAATAACCCTTCTCTTACGGTGGAGGCTCGAGTCCAATAGTGGGGCGTATAATGATGATTAGGCAGAATAATTGATATACAATTTCATTTTGTCTAGCTGGAATGGTTGACAAAGTGTTTAAAGGCATGCCTTATCCTCGAAGTAGGAATCCACCGATTTATTTACCAGTCTTTTTATTGCGTTGATGGTAAACAAGTAAACAGTAAATGAGAAGTGATACTGCTGCTAGACCATTGCTAACCAGCTGCCTACCGTGAAGAAAGTGAAGGGACTGTGAATAAAGCGTGAAATGAAATTCGGTTACGATTAGGTTGGGCAAACAGGATGATACATATGTACCCTGTATAAATTATCTAAATTAATATCATTGCTAATACCATAGATACGAATGTGAGTTTGTTTGTGTTATCTTTCCACGCCTAAACCACCAAACCAATTTTAAAAATTCTTTCACAAGTGGAAAGCAAAATCAATGAATAGGCTATATTTTATCCCCGTATTCTTACGGGAACAGGAATTACGTAGATGAAATCATTTTTCTTTTGGACGGGCTATATTCATCACACGATGTCCATTCCGTCCGGGGCGACGCAAGGGCGACATGCGTCCGCATAACCCACCGTATTCATACCTCTTCACCCTTGGACCAACCACTGGTACCAAATTCCTTGTCGTTCATAGTCCCTCATAGATGAAACTATAGCAATCTTCTAGTAATATATAATATAAACAACCAAGATATTTATAAGCAATAAGTTTAGTCTCCATCAAAACGTTAAGATAAGGAATGCAACAGCCCCCATTGTATGATATAAAGTAATGCACAGAACCCACTCGTGGTTGAGTGCTCTTAATTTTTTTTTGTTTATATGCTGTCTGTACTTGCAATGGAGGTTTTTATTTTCGTTTTAAAAAGACATTAACTCGCTACAAAGTCCTAGTGTCTCTGGAGACTTTACATACAATCAATTAACAAACACAAACTACACCAAATTTGTGGATCGCATAAAGAAATATTACACGCTAAAACTTACTTCAGTAAATTATCTGTATTACATAAACAGCGGCAAAATTATTCTATATAACACTATAAAATACTAGGATATTGAATAAAACTGAAGAGCGCCACATGACATTTTCATATCCCCGCCAAAACGGTTGGGTCGTACCAAATTTAAAGTGTTGTAACACAATTAAAAATTCTACTGTTGATTGGTGTTGCCAACACCACTCTGACAAAAAAATAACATAATATCTTTTTAAGTTAAACATTAAGCACCTTATAGTTCCTCATACACAATTATAAAATATGTACAATACTTCAATCAATAATACAACCAGTTAAAACTACAATGAGAACCTTTCACAAGTCAACGACTCGACAAACCGGAAGTTACTATAATATTCCACGAGCTACCAAGAATATAGATGATTGACTGCAATAAGACGTTCTTTGGACAGTCCACCTCTCTCTCTTACCATCAGAAAGACCCATAAATTGAATAAAGATAAAAGATGTCGAACAAATGCATTTCACGTACGAGGAAGCGGGTATGATTCCTGATGCTTCAGAAATATTAATGGGACGAGTATTGAATGTGAATATGTGTTTTTAGTATTACACATTTGAATAAATTATAATCCTATGTGATTATTATTATGTAAGATATACATAATCATAACCTTTACTATTCTGAAATGTAATAACGAATCTAATCACCTTCCGTATGGTGACGGAGTAAGAATACAAATCACCCCTCTATCTATATATATCTAGATATCTTTTGAAAATAACAACAAAGCAAGAGTAGGAAAGCATGAAATAAAACCCTATACCTATCTACCTGATCGGCGTGGTATAACGCCAGCTAGCTAGACGCCAGCGCCCACCGTCGTTGGGCCGACCAACAATACCGAGTTCGTTGTCCTTCGTAGTCAACCCAAAGGAATATCCCGTGGGATACCCTCTCCTTCCGACGTCCAGGACGTCGGTCGTCGTCGTGCGGTCTCTTCACAGGCGAAGGACTAATCCACCTGGATATGTTTCTACCCATCACGCTGGGGATGTTTCCACGATGTGGAAATTTCTCCGTATGGTGACAAAGCGAGAATACATTTCACCACTCGCTGTTTTGCCCGTGGATATCGTAAAAGACGACTAAGGGATTTAATAAGCATATAACATCTATGCAAGAGAAGGAAATCTCGAAACAATACCCTATACCAACCTAACCAACATGGTATAGGTAGGTCAATTTCTCTCCCATTGTGGAGGAGGGTCGAGCCCAGTAGTGGGACGTTAATGAGCTGAAATGATGATGATGATGCAAATTCTCCACAACGTAAGATTTTATTTCTTTGGTAGAATGTTCATGAATGTTGTCTATGAAAAAAAAACTTTCATCTGAACGCCATGAAATAACTAATCAAAGTATCAAAAGTATTAATAAAACCAAAATAACCTATTATTGAGATAATAAATAAAATAAAAAAGCATTTATCACTCAAATAAAAGCAGCCATAGTCTCGCCATTGAGTATGACAATTTGGCACTGAGAATAAACAAATTACTACATGGCACGGAAGCTATAAAGTCGGTTGACATTATTCTAAATTCTGGGCACATTATTTGACACTCATATATATTTTCATTAGCTGATAAAATAGATTAGACGTGTGAATACATTGTACCGTTAATAAGGGATTTATTACATAACTGTAACCTAGCAACGGTATGTTTACATATTTTGATAAACAAAATGTTCTTAAAGTTTGATTCGCGAGGGAATTAGCTGGTAACGCAGCAGGATCACCTGATTTTCTAAATCGTCGCTTCGTCGCAGCCCATATACGTCCCATTGCTAGGCTCGGGCTTCCTCCACAATGGGAGGGAATTTGACCTACTGTACCATGCTGGTCAGACATGTTGGTATAGGGTTTCATTTCGAGTTTTCCTTCTCTTGCACAGATGTTATGTGATATTATATCCCTTAGTCGTCTCTCACGACATCCACGGGCAAGATAGGAAGTGGTGAATTGTATTCTTACTCCGTCACCACACGGATTTTCTAAATTAAAATATATATTCTGTAATATTTCAAATATCCTTTTTTTGTATTAATAATCAGCAAATCAATTGTTGCCGGGGTCGATTTTCAATTTTCTTCATAAATTATCAATTTCTGCACTGTCTTCATCTCAGTCATTATACATTACTAAGTCAAATCGTCACCTATAACAGTGCTATGACTACATTGTTAATGATATCTTCTGCAATTTTGATGGCGAACGCAAACAAATTATAAAACATTTTTATTTCATATTCACTATAACCTAGCAGTCCCTCCGCATTGCTACATAAAATGCTAGGACAAGGCATTTTATTTAGAGATGATTATTTAATATAACACGTTAAAACACCAAGGTATTTAATATATTATAAAGATTATCAGAAGACAATACCACCACATAAAGCTTTTACGTTCCCGTCAAACACCGGTAAAGTGAAAATAATCTTCATAATCGTATTAATATTTAAAATTTATACAGTCCTATGCCAAATATTTCATCATTCCAAAAAAAAAATACATGTTTGAGAAGTATAGATTCTATTTCATAAAAAAGATACTTCGACTTAACCATAGATAAATAAACTCTCAACAAACAATAGTATATAATCGCAATCCTATGCCAAATATTTCATAATGACGAAAAAACATGTTTCTAAAGATTATATTTAATACAAAAAATACTGCGACTTAACCATAGATAAATAAACTCTCAAACAATAGTACATAATGCTAAGATGCGCATACGCATCACAATAAACTGCTCAACGTATTTATTCCAAACACTTTTATTTCCATATAAATCTAAGAAAAACCCCAAGCGTCCGGTATTTGCTACCATTTAAGATCCTATTATAGAATAATAGACGTCTACGGATTTTGCCTATAAATTTATTACGTAGTTTCTTTAAAATATAAAAATATTCAAGAACAAAGAATATATTTTTTACCAGGCAATTACTTGAACTATGGAATAAATCTTTTATAGATTTATGTATTGACATTTGGTTTTGTTTCAAGATTTCCTTGCATACATAATAAATGCATATTTGATCCGTTAGTCGTCTTTTACGACACCCACGGGTAGGAAAGGGAGTGGTGAATTGTATTCTTACTCCGTTACCACACGGAAAATAAATAATGAATAAATACAATAAATTATGTATGTTTTGTTTTATCAAGGAAATATATGGTTTTACCATTAAAGTATGTTTTGTAATTCAAAACATATACAGATAAATTCTAATTACTATTTGTAACTCATTAATTACGACAAATGAATAACAATAGATTAACATACTATACTGATTACATTTTCCGTGTAGTGACGGAGTAAGAATACAATTCACCACTCGCACTCTTGCCCGAGACCACACTAGGACCACACTGTTGACAGTTGTTTGTCCACAGTAAAAAAAAGGTTATAACCTTAGAATAATAACGTATAGAAGGTAAGTTCACGCACAAAAAGTGAGGCATTTCAATTGGAGCCTAATGGAGCTTACACCGGAACCGTTCCGTAATGTACAATCAATAATTGTACTGCACGAACGTACGCAACTCTTAAAAAATAAATAGGTAATTATGACGGTTTGTGCATTCAAATGGTGTCACAACACATTTGAAAAATATAAAAAGATTATTAACATTACTTTTAAAGGTAATTCGACGATTTATGTTAATAAAAACAAAATTTGATTTCATAATTTGTATAGTGGTGTGCGTGTGTACGTGTGTAAGCGTCTGCGCGCCATTAGTATTTTTAGATTCAAATTTTGCAAGTTGGATGTATTGACACTACGTTATTATTCTAGGGTTATAACCTATCTCGAAGGACATCACACTGGAGCTATGACTAAATGTTGTATACGTGTAATTTTATTCAAAAAATGACAGCCCGCTGAGTTGCCGGGTCTTTTCAGCTTGTGGCCGCGTTCCGATCCGGTGGTAGATATTGGATTGTATTCAAACGATGTATAAATTTGACAAAATGTAAGTACCCTCAAGGGGCCTATGCATAATAATTGATTTGATTTGATTTGAACAGCCACGGGCCGATCAGCCCGGCGTAGTACCGCACTCTCTAAAGAAATCGACGTCCGACTAGTAGCAATTTGCTACTGCGCATCTTTCGGTTAGTGAGAGAGCCGGAAGCCCAACTATCTGAGGGTGTTTGTGTGTGGTGGATTTTAGTGATGCCTTTAGTATCATCGAACCTCATTGCACGCATTCACACTCCCTTTACTTTCTTCGCGGTAGGCAGCGGCCTTGAAAAGTCCATGAGCGGCAGCAACACTTACCATCAGGTGTACTTTCTGCTCGTTTGCGACCATCATCATCATCTTGCTCTTATCCCAATTACTTGGGGTCGACGCAATATGTCATCTGTTTTGACATATTGCAAAAAGTTTCGGCAATGACTTTTATGACCGGCCGCCTGCCTGACGTCAACCCTCCTTGGGAATATAATCGTTGACCCAAATGGTACCAGATGGAGTTGGTCCGGGTCAATCTAGGGCTCTTAGTCGTCTTTTACGACACCCACGAGCAAAGCAAGGGTTGGTAGTATTCGAAGCCGCTACCACACAGCACCGTTTCATTTGCGACCGTTTGCAATAAAAAAAAGTGTCATAAAAGACGAGTAACGGATATGGTATGCGGATAACTATGTAAGAGAAGAAAAACTCGACATAAAACCCTATGGCAACACGTCTGACTAGCGCGATATAGTAGGTCAATTTTACTCTCATTATGGAGGAGGCCCTAGCCCAACAGTGGGATTTACGTGGACTGAGATCATATCGTCTTCCTGTCTTTATATTAACATATCATCATCTTTAATCCCCATTACTTGAGGTCGATGCAAAATGTGTCCCTCTTTCATAGTAAGTATTGCAAACTTACGTCTAAAGAAGTTTTCTTTCTCTTCATCATTGCAGCCCATATACCTCCCACTGTTGGGCTCGGTCCTCCTCCACAATGGGAGGGAATTTGACCTACTATACAATGCTGCTCAAACATGTTGGTATAGGGTTTTATTTCGAGTTTTCTTTCTTTTGCACAGATGTTTTGTGCCATAGTCGTCTACGACATCCACGGACAGGATAGGGAGTGGTGAATTGTATTCCTAATCCGTCACCACACGGATTTTCTACTACGATAAATCTTAATTATTTAATTTTAACATAAATTAAGATTTATGCGATCTGGCTTAGTGTATTATTTTAAATATTACCAACATTCATCAATCAATTAGTTTTTTTTCTCTCATAAAACGGCAACGGAATCGTTCAAACAGTCTAGCCAAATCTCTACAGCAAAACAATGTCATACACATTGTTGACAGCAATAATTGAAATTTATTGCGCCTTAACTTACGTTTCGGAACGTAACATGACACTTATTACATGCATTACACTAATAAAATTTGAACTTTAATCTTAAAGTAGTAATGTTGATTTTGCGTTGTCCTTCTCTAATAGGGTTGTTACGTTTCGAAGTTAGGAATATTAATATTTTATTGTAGACGTTCAATCGAAGATAATGCTTGCACTCATGTGATTTGAAACAATCGCCGACGGTTTTTGTCTTATTGAATTATGTAGATTTATCTTATGTTCTAGATTAAGATGTAAGTAATCCATCTTTTTGACGTTTATGTCTTATATTTTACAGATGGGTTAAGTCAAAGCGTGGGCTAATGTAAACCACTTTTGACTGACTCTCAGTATCATTTCATTTGCCAAATTAAAAATGGATACGATTTCCAACAGCACAATTCTTTGAGAGATCTACAAATTGTTGTCCAGATCACTAAATCTATTATGTGTAAATCTCCGAAACAAGGTCTTCATCTTATGTACCGTAATTAGTCTTATAAAATACATTACACAAATATTTATCATATGAGGTGCCTATAAGTGTAGATTTTTTACACAGCTACCCCGAAATAAAATTATCAACTTCTTATAACCGTCGTCCGCTTTTAGTACATAATTATATGAAAATCACAAAATAACCGAGGAGTTAAATATCTCCCTATAAATGCCCGTCAATAAACTTCCAAAAGCAAAAAAAGTATTTTTTTGCTTATAAAAAATATTTTATTATATTAAAATATTTAATTATTTATTGTTATTATATTAAAATATTTAATACTGTTCAAGACCGCCGTGACACACATGTGACATTTACACTAAAATTCCGAATTTAAAAACTTGATAAAACAAAAATGTCACCGTATGTGTTTTTATTGTTTTATTATTAAATAAAATTCAGGAACGACAATAAAACATTCAGCCACACTTTTTATATTAAAAATTACAAAGTGTGTAAATAAATCCAAAAATAACACTTCCTTTCATCGTTACTTTAAGTTTTGGCATAATCAGGTCGTCATAATATTTTCACAAACATTCGAAAGTGTACCAGTCTTATGACTCATGTTGATTGAACTACAGGATATTAGTACATTACTATGATTAATGTTTCCACACTCATCTGGGAACGGAGTGAAAATAATCAAGAAGTTACATTTACCCAAAAGACTAATTTTATACGTACTTAGGAAATAATGTGGATTTTTATTAACTTTTTTTGCTGCCTATGGTGGCAAACGAGCAAGTAGCACACTTGATGGTAAGTCATACTCCCGTATAGAGAACCTTGCAATACCAGGTACACAGCTAGGCCGTCGCCTACCATAAAGAAAATACTCTTCTTAAACCTCGTTTAAAGAAGGACATGTCATAGCGCTCGTGAAATATAGCATCAGGTAGTTCAATAGCTTGCACGTACGTAGGGGAAATGATTGCAGGAAATGTACAGTATGCTTAACAAAGTTTTACAAACATATTATCATCATCCATCATCATCTTGCTTTTATTCCAATTACTTGGGGTCGACGCTATAAGTTTTGTTGATAGCTCTATGAGAGATCGCCTTTTTTATGGCAGCAGAATATGACGCTTCGCGTCTGATCCGTCCGGGGCGACGAGAAGGAGCGGCGAACCTACCCATAGCCTGCCGGATGCGTACATCCTTCAAGCGCCAAGTGAGCAGGCCACCGGTACCCGACCTTGACAACAGTGGCCCGTCCAGGCGGGTTATCCTTTCGGGTACTGTCTCCAGTAGACGACCTGGCGGTGCTTCTATAAGTGCTATCGAGGCATCGCCCTCACGTGATCGACCTCTCCGCGGATGACTGGACCATCACCACATGACCAAATGGCACTTTTATGTCACCTACGAGCAATGTTAGTGTCACACATTGTGTCATTATACCCTTTTATGGCCTCCCCCTCCCCATAAAGCGAGTATTAGACGTCTATAGACAAACGATGACGATGAATACATTAAAATGTATTAATACGTCTATGTTATTTTTGTTTTTTTTTAATTTTTTAAATTTTTTTTTGTGGGTGGGCTGCGGTCGGCGCGCCTCCGCACCACTCCGTCCGGGGCGACAGAGGGGCTTAAGCAGGCAACTCCCGCAACCGACCCGAAAACCACGTCGCCTTTGTTGTTGGGCCGACCACCGGAGCAGGGTTACTTGACATCAGTGGTCGGCCCGACGGAATACCCCCTATTGGGGTACCCTCCAATCGACCGACGTCCCCCCCTCGGGGAGGACGTCACCCGCCGAGAAGAAAGGCCGACCGCCGAAAGACCGACGTCCCCCCCTCAGGGAGGACGTCGGTCTTTCCTCACGCGGTCGGCCTCTCGGCGGGTGACGGACTAATCCCCGGTCACGTCACCCGCGGCCTCGACTAGTATGTATCGCCAGGGTTAAGTGCGAGAATTTATGAGTGAAGGACTAGCGTAAGTCTGCCGACTTGGATGAGAGAATGATAATGAACATCATTATTTTTCTCTCATTCCGATAATGAATTGCTAGGACGTTGAAGATAAAATGTCAAAACACACAGCCGTCAATAAAATCATTATTAAACATAACTCTTTATTATAACTCATCTATCTGTACATCTCAAGAACTTTGGATAATCGATACTTATACATAATTTCCAAATCGATGTAAATTTTAAACTCTTGTCATTTAAAAACATTTAAATGCCATTACGTCGGACATATCTTGTAACGAGATACACAGTAACTCAAATAACATAAAGAGGGGCACAAAGAATGTAAGGAAGGACATTAACGTCCCTTTTATGGGGTCGTGATGGGGACAGGGCCCACACATTAGTGTCGGCTCGTGACCCCCGGTCATCCTTCTGTATGACATTAGTTTTGATTTTATCGCTTTTAAATTTGAAAGATAAATAAATTGTTTAAAGTTACGCACAGTTAAGAATACGACAATCATATTATTTCTGAATACTAATATTTATTTTAAGCAATTTGTTTCTTAGTCATAAAAGACAGATGTCGCTTTTAGATATTGAGCTAATGAAATTTTGACAAACACTAAAGTTTTAAATAAAAATATTGTAAATTAATTGGTGAGATTACTAGTGTGTTTTAAAGACCTAAATATGTTTAAGTATTTATTATGCCTCATCATCACAGCTCATTTATGCCCAGGAATGAAATTAATTTACCCCGCTAGCTAATTATGTTTGTTTAGGTTTTTGTTTCAAGTTTTCTATCTCTTTTAAAGATGTTATATGCATATTATATGCCTTAGTCGTCTTTAACGATAGCCAGAGATAAGATTGGAGTTGGTGGGTATGGGTGGGTGGTTATTATTACTCCGTCATCATACGGACAAGTCATTATATTAAGGGATACCACTTAGCTAATTTCACTTTAATACCACTTTTACGACATCCACGAGCAAAGATAGTGAGTGGTAAATTGTATTCTTACTCCGTCACCACACAGATTGAATAAAATAATAAATCACGATATATTGGATGACATAAATCTTCTACATTGCTAGAACTAAGTATTGCAAAATGATTTCTGATGTTAACGTGAGTATTCATGATCATGATCATCGCAGCCCAGATACGTCCCACTGATGGGCTCGGGCCTCCTCCACAATGGGAGGGAATTTGACCTACTATACCATGCTGATCAGACATGTTGGTATAGGGTTTCATTTCGAGTTTTCCTTCTCTTGCTGATGTTATGTGCATTTTATACGTGGTGACTGAGTAAGAATACCCGAGTATTACACATTGTAAATAAAGCTGCAGATTTTATCACGTATCTTAGTCTGCCCGTGACCATAAACGTTACAAAGTGTTCGAAACGTCGGCCAATCAAAAATCAAATACAAACGCGACAAAATCCGTAAAGTAATTTCATTTGCAATAAGTATTGCAAAATAATTAGTTCTGATGATTTTTCTGCCTAGCATTTTATAATGCTCCGTAATAGAGATGGCAAGTTTTGTCTGACAGGCCGCACATTATTTTGCATGAAATGCTATTTATCTTAACGATCTTATCAAAACATGGCGGTCAATCCCCCGCGAAGTGCCCTGGGCTACAAGCTTTTATTCATTAGTTCTTTTCCTTCAAAAAATAAACACTTTTTTAACATTTTGTTCTTTAGAAGACGACATGCTGGCAGTGACATCATAGATGCTGAGATAAAGTATGATGACAATAACTCTCAACGTTTATCAGATAATCAATAAAACCGCGGGAATTTAAATATCCTTTCGTTACAAATATTCAATTTGTCCAAACAATATTCAAATCAGAGTTTATTTTTTCATTGGATATTTTCCAAATGTATTTGTTTTGTAGAATTGATATATTTACACCACCCATCAACCCCATCAATGTCCACTTTTAGACATAAGACTCTCCACAAGACGGAATAATGCCATAACGCTTGGCAGACGGATTAGCGATCGCACTTGGAGTGGTAGGACCACACTGTCGACAGTTATCTGTCTACAGCCGCGGGCCGGTCCGTCCGGGGCAGTACCACGTTCTCGCAGAAAATCGACGTCTGAGTAGTAGCAATTTGTTACTGTGCTTCGTCCGGTGAGCGAGAGAGCCGGAAGCCCAACTTTCTCAGGGTGTTTGCGTGTGGAGGGTTTTGGTATCACCGAGCCTCAATGCACGCATTCACACTCCCTTCACTTTCTTCGCGGTAGGCAGCGGCCTTGTAAAGGTCCATGAGCGGCAGCAACATTTACTATCAGGTATACTGTTTGCTCGTTTGCCACTTCTTGCAATAAAAAAAAAAACAAAACTCGATATTACAAGATATCCAGGTTAGTGCTATTGCCTACACTTATGATGTGCGTTTTTTTTACAACTTTCACACCAAAATAAAGGCACCTTAGAATAATAACGTATAGAAGGATGGTATTGGTACTAAAGCCATCAAAAACGTAAAGCCAAAAATACTACATGCGTGCAAGCGATTACACACGTACACACGCACACCACTATACAATAGAGTGGCCTTGTACGCAGTGATCTTGTTCACTACGTCACGATCTGACGTAGGGAGCCATTTCTGGCTCCAATTTAAATGCCTCAAATTTTGTTGCGCAAATGGAGCTTCTACGAGTTATTATTCTAAGGCCACAGACATTGTATTCTTTTAACGCAATACAATATGGAGTGTTTTACTTTCATCAGATGAGATGAAGATAAGCCATATTCAAATCTGCTTAAAGACTCCGATCTAACACAAGATATTCAGATGTTTAACGAACACAATGTATCTATAGTAATTATAAAGATTATTCTAGTATAGTATGGTAGTGCTATGTGGTGAAGGAGTAAGAATATAATTCACCAAACCCTCGCATGCCCTTGGGTGTCGTAAAAGATGACCAAGGAATAAAATATGCATATAACATCTATGCAAGAGAAGGAAAACTCGAAACGAAACCCTATACGAACAAGTCTGACTAGCGTGGTATATTAGGTCAATTTCCCTCCTATTGCGGAGGAGGCTCGAACCCAACAGTGGGACGTATATGAGCCGAAATGATAATGAAATGATTTTAGTATCTTCTACAAAAAAGGAACTATGCCTGACTAACATTTGAACCCAGGATCTTATGATCAACAATCAGGGTTTTTTAGTATCTGTACCGTTGATCCCACTAGATCATAATATAAAAATATTGTCATACCAAAAAAAATATGTGCTAAATATCTACAATAAGAAAGCACTTAATATAACGAATAAATATTATGTATTAATATTCTATTGTTAGTTCTATAGATATTATGTAACAGTTACTTAGTTGTGCCTACTTATGCATGTCTTACAAGTTGATACGTCAATCATAAACTCGCTAGTAGATAATACCGGCCTATTGCAAAAGCGGAAGCGATAAAAAAATATTTTAGATCAAAATAGTTTCTTTTTCATTTCTGTACAATAAACTAAACTATTTATTTATGCTGTGTGGTAGCGGCTTCGAATACTACCAACCCTTGCTTTGCTCGTGGGTGTCGTAAAAGACGACTAAGAGCCCTAGATTGACCCGGACCAACTCCATCTGCTACCATTTGGGTCAACGATTACATTCCCAAGGAGGGTTGACGTCAGGCAGGCGGCCGGTCATAAAAGTCATTGCCAAAACTTTTTGCAATATGTCAAAACATATGACATATTGCGTCGACCCCAAGTAATTGGGATAAGAGCAAGATGATGATGAAACTAAACTAAACTATTTATTTATTTAAATATTAAATTAGTGATGCCAATTGAAAATTATTAGTACATTTACTAATAATAAATTGTAAATTTAATTATAAGGCGCTCTTGTTCGAATGCCAATACCTGTTTTGACTAAGCCCTTTCTTAAAATAAACAAGCGATATTATTTAAAACAAAGAAATAAGATATTTTCGTTGATATATTATTTTCACTAACTACTTATAAAGTATTTTATATCTTTATTTATAAATTTCTTGTGTACGTGTGTATGTCACTGAACTCCTCCTAAACAGCTGGACCGATGTTGATGATTTTTTTTGTGTTTATTCAAGTGGATTTGAGAATGGTTTAGATTCACAATTGGACTCGGTAGGTGGCGCTTATTGGAACAGAATAATGTCTGTTGAGTCAGCTCATATTATATAAATTTCATTTGTATTCCTATTTATATAGATTAAAGGACATATTTGATTTAATCTAAGACTAGGACGCTGCAATAATATTTAATATGGTCATTTATTTGAAAAACTTCCACGCAAAAGTCAACTAAAAATGCATGTATAATATATTGTATTCTTAAGATTTAACAGCTATTTAGTAACATTTACAATTATTATGCAATACCCCTTTATCGCACAGAGGTTTTTTTATATCAGCTATTGATTATAACTATAAAATCAAATAAGCGCGGGCTCATCGTTATTCTGTATTATCGCCATAGAGACAACTTTTAAATAGCATTTTTTACTCGTTATCGCTTATAACATAGCCCCTACCTTATCCCTTAGAACATAAAACAGTGACACGTCCAATAACGTTATCATTCGTCCATCGTATCCACGAGGAAGCGATGATGTATCGGCGGAAATTGTGCTACGCGACTGACCCATTACGGTTCGCAACTTATCTAGACGTGCCAGTCACATTTCGCAAATGAAGTGTACTTAACTACTTGAACACGTACTTGTTATATTAACAGTCAATGTTAATTTCTAAACCTCGACGCAAAAATAGGCGTGTTATAAGTTTGACGTCGAAATCTATCTGTCTGTGTGTGTCTGTGGCACCGTAACTCTCAAACAGATTTTGAAAGCCAGATTTCTTGGGGTCTTCTTGAATTGTATTCTTACTCTGTCACCATACGGAACATTCTGTCACCACACGGCACTTTATTTATTTATATATACCAACAATTAACTTAAAAAACTTCTAGTAATATTTTTTGACGTTTCCATTCTCAATTAGAACTCTCTCCAAGATTTTATTTGAATACAAACAGTTTATTAAAAGTTTAGTAATATTTTCTTTACGTTGCAGTTGATACTGTTTGATCTTTGCAATAAATACCCTCCGTATTTGGAAAAAAATCACAACTTGTTTCTACAACCGTCATTAAGATAGTATAGCAGAAGATTAGAGACAACTCCGTCCGCCAGGCAGTTGTGCCACTCGGTGTTTTCATAATCGCTGCAACTACTGAATCATTGATAGGACATTGTTTAGAGGAACATTTGGACCGCCATTATAGTGTTCTGCTGTGCTGTGTACTGCATATATATAAATAAGAATATAGTGAAGTTGATCGCGCGGTTTGACGAGCCTACGACGACGCTACTGCCCTCGACGAGAGTGGATGAAAGGTTGGTGAAGTATTCCATGTTTACTACGTTGCGGCTTGCAGGGATACGATAAGATCAGTCCCTCACCTAACTCCATAACCTCACCTTATACAGCCCACTGCAAGCTATGCATACCGTGAAGATACATCTTTATATATATATAAATCTTCTGTTTGTAATTGATCTTCTAAATGGCTGTGTTTGATGAAATTTTTTGTTTGTGTTCCAAAGGATTCGAGAATGATTTAGATTAGTAATTGGACTCGGTAGATGGCGCTACTATCGATTTCAAGGCGAATTCTTTTTATTTATTTGAACAGAATAAAGTCTATTAGGTCAGCTAGTATAAACTAAATTAATATAAGCGTGTTAAAAATACTCATTAATTAAAAACTATGAATTCTCGTATTTCATTAAGAAAAAATATAATAGACTCATCATCGTTATCGTCATTTCGGCTCATATACGTCCCACTGCTAGGCTCGAGCCTCCTCCATAATAGGAGAGAAATTGACCTTACTATACCATGCTGGTCAGAAGTTGGTATAGGGTTGTGTTTCGAGTTTTTTATCTCTTGCATGGATGTCATATGCGTAATATGTTCCTTAGTCGTCTTTTACGATACCTACGGATAAGGAAGGGGGATGGTGAATTGTATTCTTACTTCGTCACCATACGTAAAATAATACACTATCAACTCTAAATATATTTATAAACATATTAAGTTATTAATACACAACAGCTCTTGCATACGCTGAAGAATCAATTGAATCTACCTTATTAAGTCGAGAAGATTGTATAATAAATGCATTTATTTTTATAATAAAAGCATTATTAAGCCTTAGAATAATAACGTATAGAAGGTAAGTTCGCGCCCAAAAAATGAAGCATATATTGGCGCCTAATCGAGCTTACGCTTGAAGTAAATAGGTAATTATGACGGTTTGTGCATTCAAATTGTGTCACAACACATTTGAAAAACATAAAAAGGTTTTTAAAATTACTTTTAAAAATATTTCGACGATTTATGTTAATAAAAACAAAATTCGATTTCGTAACTTGTATAGTGGTGTGCGTGTGTACGTGTGTAATCGCTTGCACGCATGTAGTATTATTGGCTTCATGTTTTTGATCGCTTTAAGTACCGACACTATCCTTCTATACGTTATTATTCTAAGTTATTAAGCATTATAAAACATTCAGTTAAACATATTACATCAGATGTTTAAATATAGAAATTACGCTTATAAACACAATCGGCTTATGTTAAATACACTTTAGCAATGGATACAGAGTATGCATTTAGTTTGTTGAAATTAATATTGAATATTGATATATGAATACTAGATATTGACGTCAATATTCATATAACGGATGTTTGATAGAAACGGGAAATATTTACTAACATCCTTACTAATATTATAAATGCGAAAGTAAGTTTGTTTGTTACGCTTTCACGCTTAAACCACCGAATCGATTTCAAAAATTCATTCACTAATGGAAAGCTATAATATCAGGGAGTAACATAGGCTAGACGGAGTAAGAATACAATTCATCACTCCCTATCTTGCCCGTGGATGTCGTAAAAGTTGACTAAGGGATATAATAAGATAATAATATATGTGCGAGAGAAGGAAAATTCGAAACAAAACCCTATTCCAACACGTCTGACCAGCGTGAAATAGTAGGTCAATTGCCCTCTCAAATATGGAGGAGGCCCGAGCCCAACAGTTGGACATAGATATATAGGCTGAGATGACGATGATGATGATGAACGTAGGCTACATTTTATCCAGGTATTCCCACGGAAACGGGAACTACGCGGGTAAGGCGATTGAAACTGAAGCGAAGCGAGGGCGGGTTGCTAGTTCTGATATAAAGCACTGCTCTTGCCCAGTGTGACCACTATTTTTGTATAAGAACGGGACATTATGCAAAAATATGAACTATAAAGCTAAAGAAAGTGTTTGTCTACTTATGTACGCACGTCAGAAGTTATAATTTTTTGGCGTAACATGATAAAATATTATTAAAAATTTTATTTTTCGCGTTGTCCTATGTTTGTAGAAATAAAATCGGCCAAGTGCGAGTCAGACTCGAGCGCGAAGGGTTCCGTACCATTGACTAGATAAACAAGTTTATTACCATTATCGATATTGAGTAAAAAAATCAAGTTTGTTGTATGGGAGCCCCCCTTAAATATTTATTTTGGGGGGCGCGGCCGGAGCACCTCCTCGTGGTGCTCCCTGGTAACGTCCATTTGGACGTCATGCGGCCATCTGGACGGCCAAGATTCCGGCAGGGGGGGGGTCTCCGCGTGCGGCTCTGGTGGCAGAGCGCACGGCGGATCTGACCCGGGGCCAATGGGGCGGATGTGCCTCATGGCACTCCGTCGCCAGGGACGGTTGCGTCACGGCCCGGGGGCGTGACGGGTCGGTCGCTCGCGAGCGGCCAGACCCGGAAGGCCCAAACCGTAATCCTGAGCAGGGGGGTCAGGACCGGGGGTCTTCGGACCGCGGGGAAGAAAACCCCTATAAAAAATTACCCCTAATCCTAAGTTTGGCCACTCGGCGAGGGGATGAATGGTTGGTGGGTTAAAAAGCGCGCGAGCATCCAGCCGTTAGAGTGGTAGTCAAGGCAAGACTTAAAAACGTCCAAACAATATGGCAGAAGTCAAGACAGGTAATACTTCACCAGAGGGTCCCGGCCAGGCCGGGGAGTCCCTTGCTGTGCCGGTGCTTGCGCGCGACGTCCATTTGGAGTCGCGCCCAAGTCCCGGCACAGTCAGTCCCCAAACGTATGGGTGGGGGGCAACTACTGCCTTAGAAGCCGAGAGCCCGGCTCAACATCAAGTGGCTCAGGGGGGGAAGGGGAATGAGGAGGAGGTCAGGAAGAAGACCCGGAGGACGAAGCCGAGGCGTTCCGCCGCTGCGCGAGCCCGCATAAACGCCACAAGATCTAAGGCGAGGCGGGAGCGGAAGAAGGCAGAAGCCATTGCTGCACGCGAGGCGGGTGGCAGCATTGTTGCTTCTACTGGTCCGTCGGACCTGGAGAGCGAGTCCACCGCAGAGCCGTCGCTGGAGGAGAGCGTCGGCAATGGCAGCGGATCCGAGGACGAGGGCGGCATTGCCGCAGGGCCGTCCAAGACGATGGAAGGCAGCTCGGAGTCGAGGCTGCTGAGCGACGAGGGCGGCGCTGCTGCAGAGCCGTCGCGAGACGAGGGCGGCAGTGCCGCAGGACCGTTGGAGGCGGCAATACACACGGCCTCGGAGATGTCGGCGGACGAGGGCGGCAATGCCACAGAGCCGTCCGCCGACGAAAGTAGTAGCACCGACCGGATGCAGGTCGGCCAGAGAAGGGACGAGGGCGGCGGATGCGTCGCAGGTCCGTCCGATAGGTGTAGGAGTAGGGAGACGATAGGCAGGCCGTCAGCTGGGGAGGAGCTCACGGGTAGGCCGTCGTCGAGGAAGGAGGTGCAGGCTGCCGAGTCGAACACCGACACCACGGTAAGTGGCACGAAGGAGAGGGAGGAGGCCCTCCCCCCGAGCGTCCGGAAGCGCCCCCTTAACGGGGGCAGCTCGAACACCGACTCGGAGGGGAGTACCAACATGCCTCCTCCCAAGGTCCCGACCATGCCCCGTGGACGCAGAGGTCGAGGATCGGCGGTGGTGGCGAGGCCGGGGACCCCCGGTCCGGCCGGCCACGGTGGCGAGGTGGCGGCCCTACAGGCCGCGAACGCCCGCCTTAGTGAGGAGGTCTCTGGCTTGCGGGAACGCAACCGCAAGCTGGAGACGGAGCTATCGGCGGTGCGACGGGAGAACCGCGGGTTGGCCAAGGAGATGGCCGACCTGCGGGCCCAGTTCGCGCGCCTGGCGCCGGCCACGCCGCCGGTGCCGGCCTCGCCACCGAAACGGGCTGCGCCGGGGAGGGCGGGCCCGTCGTCGGCGTCCGTGGTGCCGGCTGCGCCCGTCGCGGCTGCTGCGCCGGCTGCGCCCGTCGCGGCTGCTGCGCCGGCTGCGCCCGCCGCGGCTTCGGCGCTTCCTCCCCTCGTCGTGGTCCCTCCGCCGCCTCGTGGCCGCGGGAGACCGCGGAAGGGGGAGGGGCCGCCGCTCGACGAGGTGCACGGCGTGTCGGAGACGGCGGTACGCGTCATCTTAGCCCGAGTAGGGGTGATGGTGGATGCGCGTATCGCCGCCGTAGCGGCCAGGCTCCCGCCTGAGCCGCCCCTCCGACCGCCGCTCGCCGCGGACGGGGCGAGACGCCGCAAGCGTCAGCTCCCACCCCGCTGCCCTGTCAGGGTGGCCGCGTGGTGAGCTACGCTGTGGCCGCGGCCGGGCCCAAGGGGGCCAAGAAGGCCGGCAAGGTGCCGGCTCCCGCCAAGGCCGGGCTGCGGCCGGCGCCAGCGGCTGCACCGCAGGCGCCGGCTGGCGCACCCGCGACCGCTCCTGCTGCGCTCAGCGCTGCTGCCAGGCTCGAACAGGGCTGGCAGGTGGCTGAGCGGGGCAGGAAGGCACGCGGCCAGAAGCGGAGAGCGGCGGCCAAGAGTGCCGCCGTGGCCGCCGCTCCCCAGGCGGGAGCCGGCAGAAAGGGGAAGAAAAGGTCGCGCAGGGGCCTCAAGTCGCCGAAGACGGCCGCGGTGGTCATCACCGTGCTGCCTGAGGCGGCTGAGAGGGGCCTCAACTATGAGGCCGTCCTAAAACGCGCCCGGCGGGAGCTGGACGTCTCCGGTATCGGGGGCGTCGAGGCGAGGACCCGCAAGGCCCGGACAGGGGCTCGAATACTCGAGTTCCCTGGGGCCGAGGGCGCGAAGACGGCCGATAGTTTGGCCACGATGTTGAGGGGGCTGTTCGGGCCGGAGGATGGTGTCCGAATCGCCAGGCCTGTCAAGTGCGCAGAGATGCGCCTGACGGGCTTGGACGATTCCGTGACGGTGGAGGACGTCCGGGAGGCCATTATGGCGCGTACCGGATGTGCCTCGGCCACCGTCCGGATTGGCACCATTCGCACTGGTCCGGGCGGCGTCGGTGCTGCCTGGGTGCAGTGTCCGGTGGAGTCGGTCAAGCAATTGGCCGACTCAGGCAGGCTCCTCGTGGGCTGGAGCTCGGCGCGGGTAACCGTGCTAGAGCCCCGGCCCGCGAGGTGTTACAAATGCATGGCGGTCGGGCATACCCGACCGACATGCAAAAACTGCTTTGATTGCAGCGGACTATGTTTCCGTTGCGGTCAGACCGGACACCAGGCGGCATCGTGCTCTGCGGTGCCCCACTGCCCCGCGTGTGCGGCAGGCAATAGGCCTGCCAAACACCGCATGGGCTCTGGGGACTGCAGACCCCCGGCATCGGCCCCAAAGGGGCGGGACGGCCCATCGACCGGGCCAGTCCCCGCTCCGAGCGCGGCCCGATCGCCCGTCAGCGCGGAGGAGGTGACGATGGATACGGACCGTTAATGGACCCCGTATCCATTCGTCTCCTCCAGGCCAACCTCAACCACACCGCCGGTGCGCAGGACGTGTTCCTGCAAGCCATGGCGGAGTGGTTGATAGGAGTAGCCGTAGCCGCGGAGCCGTACGTGGTGCCCGACCGGCCTAACTGGTTGGGTAGCACCGATGGCACCGTGGCAATCGTCGCCTCCACGTCGTGGCCTTCGTCGCCTCTGACCCTTAGGGACAGGGGCGTCGGATACGTCGCGGCGGACTGGGGGGAGATTACGCTCCTCGGAGTCTATCTCTCCCCTAACTGGAGTGTGACCGATTTCGAGGCCTCCCTCACCATCATGGAGGCCTCGTTACGGCGAATGGCATCGCGCCAGGTCTTCGTCTTGGGGGACTTCAACGCCAAGTCCGTGGCGTGGGGGTCTCCCCGGACGAACGACCGAGGACGGGCGATCGAGGAGTGGGCGGCGGCACTGGGCCTCTGTTTGCTGAACAGGGGCTCGGTGCATACGTGCGTGCGACAACGGGGCGGGTCGATAGTGGACCTTTCGTTCGCTAGCCCCGAGGTCGCCGCACGCGTGGGGAGCTGGCGCGTCGTGGAGGAGGTGGAGACCTTGTCGGACCACCGGTATATCCGGATGGAGGTCTCCCCGGTAATCCCGACGCCCAGCAGGGGTCACGGGGCGGATGGACGTCCTGCGTTCCCGCGATGGGCTGTGGGTCGCTTAGACCGGGACCAGCTGGCGGAGACAGCCATCGTTTACTCGTGGCTGTCCTCTGCCAACCAGTCGGACGGGGTGGACGCCGAGGCTGGCCGCATCCGCAGTGCGTTGACGCAGATCTGCGATGCGGCCATGCCCCGGGTACGGCGTCCGCCCCCGAGGAGGGCGGTCCACTGGTGGTCCCGGGAGCTGGCGGATCTCCGGGCCGCGTGCATTCGCGCCCGGAGGGCCTACACCCGCAGCCGGCGGCGCCAACGCGACGCGGAGCGGGAGGCCTTGCTGTATGAGGGCTACCGCAATGCGCGGTCGGCCTTCAGGCTGGCCGTCCGCTCCGCCAAGGACGTCAGTCGGCAGGAGATGCTGGACGGTCTCGACCGTGACCCCTGGGGACGCCCCTATCGCGCGGTGCTGAATAAGCTCCGCGCGCGGGGCCTTCCCCTCACCGAGACTCTCCAGCCCAGCCTTCTCACCCGGGTCGTCGAGGACCTGTTCCCGCGGCGGGCGGAACACACGCCCCCGGTCATGGCTCCGCCAGACACTGACCGGGAGGCCGACGACGACAGTGTTCCGCCCATCACGGAACCCGAGATGGGAGTGGCGGTGGCGCGCATGTGCGCAAAGTCCACCGCCCCCGGGCCCGACGGTGTTCCAAACCGCGTGTTGGGCCTGGTCCTCGACCACCTGGGTCCCCGCCTCAGGGAGCTGTTCGACGCGTGTTTAGCGTCCGGACGGTTCCCTGGGTGCTGGAAGGAGGGAAGGCTGGTGCTCCTGCCGAAGCCGGGACGGTCTCCGGGGTCGCCTTCGGCCTACAGGCCTATCGTGCTGCTCGATGACACGGGCAAGCTACTGGAGAGGGTGGTAGCTGCCCGCATCGAGCGGCACCTCGTCGGCACGGGGCCCGATCTGTCGGACGCCCAGTTTGGGTTTAGGAGGGGTCGTTCGACGATCGCGGCTCTGTTGCGCCTGAGGGCCGTGGCGACTGAGGCCGTCACCGGTGGGGGAGTGCTGTTGGCGGTGTCCCTAGACATCGCCAACGCATTCAATAGTCTGCCATTCAGCTGCATCAGGGAGGCGCTCCGGTATCACGGAGTGCCAGCTTACCTGAGGCGGCTAGTGGCAGACTATTTGGTGGGGCGCAGCGTCCTCTGTACCAACCGAGCAGGGGACGTTGTGCGAACGCCCATGTCGTGCGGTGTCCCACAGGGGTCGGTCCTCGGACCCACCCTGTGGAACATCGGCTACGACTGGGCGTTGCGGGGGAGCCTCCCGCCCGGGCTGGGCGTGATTTGTTACGCCGACGACACGCTCGTCACAGCCCGCGGTGGGACGCTAGAAGAGGCGGTAAGCCTGGCGACCTATGGCACCGAAGAGGTCGTCAGGCGGATCGAGGCGCTGGGGTTGAGGGTCGCCCTGGACAAGACGGAGGCTCTCTTGTTCCATGGGCGCCTTATGAGCCCTCCCATCGGCGTCTCGATCACCGTCCGATCGGTTGACATCAGCATCCGGGCCCATATGAGGTACTTGGGCCTGGTGCTCGACGGGCAATGGTGGTTCCGGGAGCATTTCCGCAGGCTCGCTCCGCGGCTCGTCGGCGCGGCGTCCGCCCTATCGTGGCTAATGCCGAACGTGGGCGGACCGAGCGCTACGTGCCGACGGCTGTACACGGGGGTCATCCGGTCGATGGCCCTGTACGGCGCACCGGTGTGGGCGGGGTCCTTGACCGTCCGACTTAGGGCCCTTCTGTGGCGACCACAGAGGGTCATGGCGGTCAGGGCCATCCGCGGATACCGCACGGTGGCGACGGAGGCAGCGTGCCTATTGGCCGGGACTCCCCCGTGGGACCTGGAGGCGGAAATGCTCGCCGAGTTGTATCGGCGGGTGTCGGGGGTGCGCGGGGAGGGCGGTGTGATCTCGTTAAGGGATCTCACCGCCTGGCGCGTCGACGCCCGCCGAGACGTCATTGCCCGTTGGGCAGTCCGGCTGGAGAGGCCTCGGTTCGGGGTGCGAACCGTGGAGGCCTTCCGGCCGGTGCTGATGCAGTGGTTGGAAAGGCGGCACGGGGTGCTCTCCTTCCGACTAGTGCAGGTGTTGACGGGGCACGGGAGCTTCGCCAAATACCTGCACAGGGTCGTAAGGAGGGAGAGTACACCGTCCTGCCACCACTGCGATTGTGACGAGGACACGGCGCGCCACACGCTCGAGGCCTGCGCGGCTTGGGCAGTGCAGCGCCGTGAACTCGTCGCAATCATCGGTGCCGACCTGACGCTGCCGGCCATCGCTAGGGCTATGGTCGACAGCGTCAGGAACTGGGACGCGGTCGCAGCCTTCTGCGAGACAGTGATCTCGCAGAAGGAGGCGGCGGATCGTCTGCGCGTGGAGCGCAGCCTCGATGAGGAGATCCGCCGCCGGCGACTGGGGCGGCGCCCTAGCCGAGGCCGCGGGTGACGTGACCGGGGATTAGTCCGTCACCCGCCGAGAGGCCGACCGCGTGAGGAAAGACCGACGTCCTCCCCGAGGGGGGGACGTCGGTCGATGGGAGGGTACCCCGCGTAGGGGGTATTCCGTCGGGCCGACCACTGACGACAAGTAAACCTGCTCCGGTGGTCGGCCCAATGACGAAGGCGAGGTGGTTTTCGGGTGGGTTGCGGGAGTTGCGTGCTTAAGCCCCTCTGTCGCCCCGGACGGAGTGGTGCGGAGGCGCGCCGACCGCGACCCACCCAAAAAAAAAAAAAAAAAAAAAAAAAAAAAAAAAAAAAAAAATTATTTTATTTTATTTTATTTTTAGTATTTGTTTTTATAGCGGCAATAGAAATACATCATCTGTGAAAATTTCAACAGTCTAGCTATCACCGTTCTTGAGATACAGCCTGGTGACAGACGGACGGACGAACAGCGAAGTCTCAGTAAGAGTCCCGTTTTTACGCTTAGGGTACGGAACTCTAAAAACGACACTAATAGAAGAAAAAAGTTATCTAATACATTGAAAGTTTTATTATAAGCCATTATCTAGTTAACATTATTTGGTGATGGTGTGCGCATTATAAAAATTTACTCTCATCATCTTTCCCTAACCCGCCAAAAGAATTATAACTTCAACAAGAAGACAGTCTTGCAGGTAAGTATGCGCCTGATGCCGCCCTAGCCGAGGTCGCGGGTGACTGGACCGGGGAATTAGTCCCTCACCCGCCGAGAGGCCAACCGCGTGAGGAAAGACCGACGTCCTCCCCGAGCGAGGGACGTCGGTCGATGGTAGGGTACTCCCCAAGGGGTATTTCGTCGGGCCGACCACTGACGTTAAGTCACCCTGCTCTGGTGAACGGTCCAATGATTACAGGTGTGCGTGCTTACGCCCCTCTGTCGCCCCGGACAAAGTGGTGCAAGGAATGCGCCGAACGTAACCCACCCCAAAAAAAAAAGGTACTTATAAGTAAAAATTGAGTCTGATCTTTGATTAATACTTCCATATGCGCTGCGTCTCATTGTGATATCATTGTTTATACTTTGTAAAATTGCAAGATATGTAATGTCACGCTAGGGAGGGGTCTCACTAAAAGATCATGAAAAAATCACGAAATTAACGTGACGTACAATATGGATGAACCCTATCGCAAGTTACAACTGCAAATGTTATCCAGGCAGTGTGCATTTTGTTCAAAACATCTTTTTTCGAATGTCTGTTTCTTCTTTTAATTATTTTGTTTACAATTTTTAACAATACCACATTATGATTCAGAAACATAGTAGAAAAATTAATCTACCAAGCTGGTCACATCAAGTGATATAGTGGGTAGGTTTTTATAGCACCTGCGAGAAAGGAATGTATGGTCCAATGTAGCTTATTCTTATTCCAACAAAAAACAACACATTATCACCTGGACGCTTATCAACGGATAACTTTTTTTTATTGCAAACGGTATGTTGTAACGGTAAACGAGCAAACAGTACATCTGATGGTAAGTGTTGCTGCCGCTCATGGACCTTTGCAAGGCCGCTGCCTACCGCGAAGAAAGTGAAGGGAGTGTGAATGCGTGCAATGAGGTTCGGTGATACTAAGGGCATAAAAATAAAGGCATAACTAAAAGACACCACGCACAGAAAGTTGGGCTTCCGGCTCTTTTGCTCACCGAATGAAGCGCAGTAACAAATTGCTACTACTCAGACGTCGATTTTCTGCTCAGTGTGGTACTGCACCGGATGGACCGACCTGCGGCTGTAGACAGACAACTGTCAACTCCTACCACTATTTAAACTAGGGCTTCCAATCCCGCGCCATGGATTACGGGCGCGGGATCCGCGGGATTTGCGGGATTGAAAAAAAAGCGTGCATGCAACCTCAAGCTTAATAAACTCTCAAACTCAAACAGTAACATATTCTATATAAAGTAGTAGTTACTAAATGTGTTTTTATTAGTTGATTTTTTAATTTTCTTTGTGTATTTTTTGAAAAAGATTTGTTTTTTATTCAGTATTTGTTAATGTTTTGTGAAGAAAAAAAAAACGGTGTAATTTGATTTATCTCATACTAATAGTAATACGTAAATTAATGTGTAGTTAGTTGATTAAATCACTCTTTTTGTGTGATAAATAAACAATGTAATTTGATTGATCTTATACTAGTAGTAATACTTGAATAATTGTGTAGTTATTTGATTAATTCCTTCTTTTTTTTTGTTACAAATACACGATGTAATTTGATTGATCTCATATTCATAGTAATACCTATGTACGTAAATAAATGTGGAGTTGATTAATTTATTGTTTAATTTGCCTTATACATGTGAATATTTTCGATATGCGGGATCCTGCAAATACCGGGATCCCGCGCGATTGAAAATTCGTAATCCCGTAAATACCGAGATTGAATTCAGGCAGATTGGAAGCCCTAATTTAAACATGTCAAACATCAGTATTATTCAAAATAAAAGAAAGAAAATATTTATTTTGCTAGTGTATCTATATATAGGAGAAGGTAAACTCCAAATAAAACCCTATACTCACCACTCACCGAACTCACTGAAGTCAAGGAACTCTGCGCCGGTGGGTCGGCCCAACGACGAAGGTGGGCTGACCGTAGCCCACCCCAAAAAAAATTAGTTCTGTATTATAATCATCATCATTACAGCTCATTGCGTCACATAATAGAAGGAAAATTCACCTACAATACCACGCTGGTCAGACGTGTTGGTATATGGTTTTATTTCAAGTTTTTCTTTTCTTTCATTGATGTTATCAGCATACTACATCTTTTAGTCATCTTTTACGATACCCACAGACAAAGAGAGGGGTGGAAAATTATATTCTTACTCTATCCTAGTATAACAACACGAGCATTCTGACCCCCTGATAGCCCTTCTGATTAAAATATTTGTTTAAGAAATATTTGTACATTCCAAACACAAACATGGCGGCACTATTTCTTTTTACTGCAGAATCAATTATAATATGCATGATAATACAGATGTAAAAACATATTCCCATACACACGATTGACATTCATTCACTTCCAAAGAACTTATTATGATTACTATCTTGTATGTGTAGCGAAAAGATATGTTTTACTATGCATTTCTGTATAATAACGGAGTACACATCGATCAGCACAACCTTATTTGAAAATTTCGTAAAGTGAAATAAAGTCCGTCACCCGCCGAGAGGCCGACCGCGTGAGGAAAGACCGACGTCCTCCCCGAGGAGGGGGACGTCAGTCGATGGGAGGGTACCCCAATAGGGGGTATTCCGTCGGGCCGACCACTGATGTCAAGTAACCATGTTCCGGTGGTCGGGCCGACCACTGATGTCAAGTAACCATGTTCCGGTGGTCGGCCCAACGACGAAGGCGGCGTGGTTTTCGGGTGGGTTGCAGGAGTTGCGTGCTTAAGCCCCTCTGTCGCCCCGGACGGAGTGGTGCGGAGGCGCATCGACCGCAGCCCACCCACAAAAAAAAAAAAAGTGAAATAAAGGAATTGGTCCTCTTCCGTTTTCAAATAATCTAAGTCTAGAATTAACGTTATACAAGCAATTAAGATCTGCGCCTAATGCCGTCCTAGCCGAGGCCGCGGGTGATTGGACCGGGGAATTTAGTCCGACACCCGCAGAAAGGCTGACCGCGAGACGGCGACCGACGTCCCAGGACGTCGAGAGGTGAGGGTACCCGAAAGGGTATTCCGTCGGGCCGACCACTGACGACAAGTCACCCTGCTCCGGTGGTCGGCCTAACAACGAGGTGACGTGGGTACAGGTGGGTTATGGGCCCGCGCGCCGCCTTTCATCGCCCCGGACGGAATGGACCGCGCATGCGCTTACCATAGCCCACCCATAAAAAAAAATACAAGCAACTAAAAAATTTGATATAAAATAAAAAACAACCAGCTAAGTGCAAGTCGGAATCGCACACGAAGGGTTCCGTACCATTATCTATAAAAAAATCGCCTTTGTTGTATGGGAGTCCACCCTTAAATCATCATCATCATCATCATCATCTTGCTCTTATCCCAATTACTTGGGGTCGACGCAATATGTCATCTGTTTTGACATATTACAAAAAGTTTCGGCAATGACTTTTATGACCGGCCGCCTGTCTGACATCAACCCTCCTTGGGAATGTAATCGTTGACCCAAATGGTACCAGATGGAGTTGGTCCGGGTCAATCTAGGGCTCTTAGTCGTCTTTTACGACACCCACGAGCAAAGCAAGGGTTGGTAGTATTCGAAGCCGCTACCACACAGCACCACCCTTAAATATTTATTTTATTTTGTTTTTACTATTTGTTGTTATAGCACCAACAGAAATACAATTTATGAAAATTTCAACTGTCTAGCTATCGCGGTTCTTGAGAGACAGACGGAAGGACAGACAGCGAAATCTTGGTAATAAGAGCCCGTTTTTGGGACCTTAATAAAACATTAAAAAAAAATTCCGTGTGGTGACAGAGTAAGAATACAATTCACCACTGCCTCTCTTGCCCGTGGGTGTCGTAAAAGACGACTGAGAGATATAATATGTATAGTACATCCATACTAATATTATAAATGCGAAAGTAACGATGTTTGTTTGATTGTTTGTAACGCTTTCACGCATAAACCACCGAACCGATTTCAAAACTTCTTTCACCAATGGAAAGCTATAATATCAGGGAGTAACATAGACTATATTTTATCCCGGTATTCCCACAGAAACGGGAACTACGCCGCGGGTAAAGCGACTGAAACCGAAGTGAAGCGAGGGCGGGTTGCTAGTCTAAAAAAATAAATCAGCACTCCACAAACAAATTTTTTTTGCGATCACTCAAACCTAAAACTTCATAAACGACTGCTTGTTACTCTGAATCAGTTAGTAAAATAAAATTAGCTATAATTTTTGTGCGACAGATAGTTTACAAAAATCCAACAACTACACACAAATTATGTCCCGATTCCACACTTATATACAATTATTTATAGATCATACTTAAATCGTCAATCAAAAGGTCTATCTATGTGTGGTAAGTGACAAAGTGACCACTTACATCATCACTTCAACCGTTGAATAAATTTGACTGCACAGATGGCGTTAGTGGTTAAGATACCAATCTGCCGTGCCAGTGTCGTGGGTTTGAATCCCACGAAGGACAACATTTTGTGCGCTTCGCAAATTGTTGTTCTGAGTCTGGATGTAATTGGTGTCCGTTAATTATATGTTTGTAAAGTACCCCACAGCATACGGATTATTTCCTTAGTGCAGGTCTGTTATAAAAAAAAATATGAAAATAATATAGATTCCTACATTAAGTTTGGTAGATAATTTAAAAGTTTAAGTTTTAAAGGTTTATTTGATAAAAGATAAATAAAGCTAATTTCTAGTATTTTTGAAGTAAAAGCTTCTATGCATGTTTGGATGGGGCTTAAAGAATTCATGTATGTCGTCATCGACATGGTCACGTGACGTGTTAACGCTAACATCCGTAGCTATGTCAATGTCACTATATCTGTACCGATAGATGTCTAAGCTAAATAAATGTAAAAAGTTGTAATTGACAAATTTCAATTAAAAATCAAACAATTTAGTTATCATCATCATCTCAGTGTATATAAGCCCCACTGTTGGGCTTGGGCCTCCTCCATCATGGGAGGGAAATTGACTTGCTGTACCGCGTTGGTCAGACATTTTAGCATAAGGTTTTATGCCAAATTTTCCTTCTCTTGCATACATGTTATCTGCATATCATATCCCTGAATCGTCTTTTACGACACCCACGGGAAGAGCGGGGTTGGTGAATTATACTCTTACTCCACACACAGAAAAAAAAATTTAAATATCCAAAAATAAAATCTGTTTGTACATAGTTTTAAGTTTTCACTTCTATCAACATGCCTCATGACTGCTTTGTGTTCTTATGTTACTGTAATTAGGAGTAAGAAATCTCGATTCCTATCATGCAAAATACGAACCGACAACTATTTGAAAATATAATAGATATTATTCTAATTCGTATGTATCAAGCTTCATTATTAGTTCCATCAATAGAACAGAATACACACATCGCATAAGGATGGGCATTTTGAATATAACTCTTGTATTCGTATGTCATACTTATAACTTCCTTGTTAGTGATGGACCACGTTATCGACTAGCTTATTTATTCTACTAATATTATAAGTGTGGTAACGGAGCAAGAATACGGTTCACCACCCCCTTTCTTGCCCGTAGGTGTCGTGAAAGACGACTAAGAGATTATAATATGCATATAACTTCTATGCAAAAAAAGGAAAATTCGAAATAAATCCCTATACCAACCAGTTTGACTAACGAGGTGTAGTAGATCAATTTCCCACCTATTGCGGAGGAGAACCGAGCCCCGCAGAGGTACGTAAATGATGATGATTATTTATGTATGTAAATGTTTGTTTGGATATTTATTAGTCTTTCACGCAAAAGTACTAAACTAATTTTGATGATACTTTACAGTAAAATAGCTTATATATCAGATTAATACACAAACTACAACTGATAAAGATTTTACAAAATTAAAATCGACTTGAGTGAAGCGCCATTAGGCACCTAATATATGAAGTCGTCAGTGCGAGGAGTGGGGTTTGAAGGATGGATTAGGCAATGATCGCTTACTCGGTCGTTGAATATTTTAGCCTTATAATATAGCTTACTTAAATGCAACTTAATAGATGTTTTATTTTTTTTAATATTCTGCGATGATTAAAAAATTGTACTTATCGATAAAAACGCATCACTCCATCCCATCTCTAACCCAAAAATACTGTCGCCAAGCTGTCAACAATGACGTAATCAATGAATGATGACAGCCGCTGGTATGCTCATCTTATGCAGAGCGCGTCCTGCCCAACCGGGGTACTGAACTTGAGACCACACGTTCAAATTCAAGGTAAGGTGTGATGTCTAAAAAGAATTATTATATAATGCATATTTTAACTAATATTATAAACGCGAAAGTTTGTGAGTTATGTGAGGATGTGAAGATGTTTGTTGCTCTTTCACGTAAAAACTACTGACTGAATTTTGATGAACCTTCACAATAATATAGCTTACATATCAGAATAACATATAGGCTATAATTTGTTCCAATATTCCCACGGGCAGAGGAACTGGGGATGAAACCGCAGGGTGCTGCTAGTAATGCAAATTTATATTTTACTATCTGAACGATTTTTTTAAATGCGAAGTCACCGCTTCGCATTTAAAAAAATATATAATTTCTTTTTTTCTATATAAGTTTTATTTAAATTAAAGGGCAAAGCCGACGTTTTGCCGATTTTATTTACCACTAGCTAACCCGGCGAACTGCGTACCGCCTTTTTTCGTAATTATTTTGTTTTAGTATTTATTAGTTTGGTTTTAGTATCCATGCGATGACGGAGTAAGAATACAATTCACCAACCATGGCTGTCGTAAAAGACGACTAAGGGATATAATATGCATATAATAGCTATGCAAGAGAAGGGAAACTTGAAACAAAACCCTATATTAATACGTCTGACCAGCGTAGTATTTACTTCCCGAGGGTGGTAAATAAAGGCGGTACGAACTACGAAGTTCACCGGGTCATCAAGTTTTAATAAAAAATATATTTTCTATTATTTTTTTTCTATACAAACCTTGTTCTGACAACAAAAAAACACAATAAAAATAATATCCAATTTGATGCAGTCGATCGGAAGTTATGGGCGTACTTAATATAACGCCTTTACTTATCGATTCCAAAACCTTTTTTTTAATCTAGATCCACATGTAATTATGCCAAAAATAACGAACTGACGGGACGAACATCAAATGTTTGACAGGTAAGAACAATTTGTATGGACAAATTGATTGTTTTTTCAATTTACTTTTTTAGTATTTTACTCGCAAAATTTTCATATTTTCTCACCGTTTAAACCTTCCCTGGACTTTCACGAATAATGCAAGACCAAAATTAGCTAAATCGGTCCAGCCGTTCTCGAGTTTTAGCGAGACTAACGAACAGCAATTAATTTTTACAGATTAGCTGACGATTTTATTTACCACTTCTGTACAAGTTATAAATAATAAAATTTTTGGAAATCAATTGATGTCAATAAATTTTTATCGAACTATTTTGTACACACAATTTTAACTTTTCATTCAAATACACTACTTATTCTGTAAAACTTTACCTCGCACTTAATTAAATTATTTTAATAATTTTGTAATCCAGTTGGGAAACAGTGTTTGTTATACTATATGCAAATAAATAGTTTTATGATCAAATGTAAAGTTAAACTTAAAAAATAAAATTACAATTTTAAAATACCACCACAAATTTATCAAAAGCTTGAAAATGAATTTAAAAAATCTATAAAATATATATTCTTAAAATTTACTATATAAAAAGTAATATTTCAATCTTAGAATAATAACATATAGAAGATAAGTCCACGCACAAAAAGTGAGGCATTTCAATTGGAGCCTAATGGAACCTACGCCGGAACAGTCCCGTAATGTACAAGTCATTGCACTGCAGGAACGTACGCAACTCTTAAAAAATAAATAGGTAATTATGACGGCTTGTGCATTCAAATGGTGCCATAACACATTTGAAAAACATAAAAAGGTTTTTAACATTACTTTTAAAAGTATTTCGACGATTTATAAATAAAAACAAAATTTGATTTCATAATTTGTATAGTGGTTTCCGTGTGTACGTGTGTAATCGTCTGCCCGCCATTAGTATTTTAGATTCAAATTTTTAAAGTTCGAAGTACTGACACTATCCTTCTATACCTACGTTATTATTCTAAGATTTCAATATACAAGTATACCTTGTAGGTGGTCTTTCCGACACTTCTTAAAAGTCAAATCGATAAAGAACTTCAAACAGTTTAAAAGGAACACGCAAACGGAATTCCAAATTTGAATTTGTATTTAGTTCTTTTCATTGTCACATGCGTTCTATTTTTGTTTCTGTATTCTATACGGCCAGTGTTCTGATTCCGTCGCCCTTCGTGTACTCGTATTGTATCTATCTTCTATTACTGACAAATTATTTAAAATTAAACTCTGCTTCTCAGCATTAAGGTTCACCTAAGGTAACGCTGCTAATTAAGAACTACATAGTAATATATTTTTAATATACCTAGTTCTTATTTTTGGTTTTTGGACAGGCTTTACAATTAATTCTATTTTCATCCATGTTGATAGAAATAATAGGGACTACGTTTAAAATACCTATAATTATAGGATCATGAAATATTTCAGTAATTAAATTTATTATAAAAATGTGTATATTGATATGTTTCAGGGTGCTTGAACTACTTGAAATATTTAAAAAAATAATTTAAACAAAGGCAGGAAAACGAGTACCTTAGAATCATTAGCTTTACGCTGTGTCTATAACATGTTAAAGAGTAGGAGTATCCAAAGCGTGAGTCGTAACCCACTGGTGGATCGCAAGCGAAAATTTGGGTGTCCTGGAATATAAAATAACCTGACATAAAATAAAAAAGGTCCTGTGAGACAAAATCTCGGTGAATATTTTCTGACCACAGCGTAACCAATATTTTGTCGCCCCTTTTTAAAACGGGTAATTCCGGGGGTTCTAAATTTGCCATTTACTGTTAGATGAGTCCGAGTCCAATCATGTTTGAAAACCACTGTTACAGAGGAAAAAAAAACACTAGAAAGATTCCATGTGTGAGTGGATTCCATGTGAAGTGGAATCTTTCCAACTCCTCCTGTTTTTCTTTTCTAATTAAATTTGTTGCAAGTCCCAAGACAATTAAAAGCGTTTCCCGGGACTTCCTGAGGGTCAAATCTCGGTGTCTTATACGGAGACCATTGTGGATCCTGGCTTACAGGAGTTACAGTGATGGGAATGTGTGGAGGATTAGTCCCAAAAAAAGACAGATTCCATATAAATTAAAATAAGGACAGAAAGATGTCTATGGATATATCTGAATCAATCGAAATCTAGGAATCACTTACACGATAAGTGATATTGTTGTACTACCAAGAAAACAACTTTGTAATTTGGCAGCAACCGTTTATTGATGTTTTCCGAGGAAATTCATGGGATTCGTAAAGGAATGTGGTAGATTGCAGTAATCGAATCCGTTGAAATATTGCACAGTTATTCTTGGCAGACATTCAGTAACATAAAACGCATTTGGATCTTACTTCGTTTATTTTAGTTTACTTATTTTTTTGATATCGAAATAGGATTGCATTCGAACGCATTCAAATGACTTTATTATTGAAATATATTATAAATTAGTTTTGCCTGCTCCTTTTCTTAATATTTATTATACATACAGTTATTTATTGTAATTTTTTAGGGTTCCCTACTCAAATGGTAAAAACGGGACCCTAATACTAAAATTTCGCTGTCTGTCCGTCTGTTTGTCAGTCACCAGGTTGTACCTCAAGAATCGCGATAGCTAGACAGTTGAAATTTTTACAAGTTATGTATTTTTATTGCTGCTATAACAACAAATATTAAAAACAAAATAATTATTTAAAGTGAGCGCCCATAATACAACAAATGCGATTTTTATAGATGGTACGGAACCCTACGTTCGCGACTCCGACTCGCATTTAGCCGGTTTTTTATTCTAGATGCCACTACATTTTAGGTTAAACCTCTAACAATGCATCGGTGAAAACTTAATGCTAGTTTTTGTTTTTTTTTTTTATTTTTTTTCTTTTTTTTTTGGCGGGAATCTGAAGTGTCATGTGGTGTTCTTGTATTATATTCAATATCTTAGTGTTTTAACTTGTTATATTAAATAATTTTGATGGCATTTTATGTAATATATAGTGGCAAAACTGCTGAGGTATAGTGAATATGATATAAAATTGCTATACATACCTTTTTGTTTCCACCAAAATTCTCAGAAGATACCCTTAACAGTGGCCATTACACTGTTGAGGGCGACACTTTGACTTACTGACACACCATTACTGACATGAAGAAACTGAGAACTTGAAAAGATAATTATAGCTCGACACTGGCAAAAATGGCTCGTATTTGTACCTGATTGCCAAGACAAAAAAGAAGAAGAAGAACTTTATGCTATTTCACAGCACACTCAGAAACTACTGTTTTGAAATGTTCTTCCCCCATCAAAATATGGGTGATCTTTTATATTGATAATTTAATATTTTAAATTATATTTTAACTTACTATCATCACCATTCATCGTTTCAACTCATATACGTCCCACTGTTGGGCTCGAGCCTCCTCCACAATAGGAGGAGAATTGACCTTACTATACCATGCAGGTCAGACAAGTTGGTATAGGCTTTTATTTCGAGTGTTCATTCTCTTTTATAGATGTCATATGCGTATAGTCATTTTTTACGAAATCGACGGGCAAGATAGGGAGTAGTGAATTGTATTCTTACTCCGTCACCGCACGGAAAACTTAGGAAGGTTACTATATAATATTTTAAATTCTTAAACTAAAAATATAGTAATTACACATGTTAATTCCTTTAATTGCCATCGTTAAATCTCAAAGAATTTACAGAATCCCCGTCGAATTTATAAATACAAATGAACACAGAAATGTTTCTTTTTTTTAATACAAGCTACAGACGCGATTGATAAATGACTAATGTTGTTTGTATAGTCTGTGATATTCTGAACCACGCATCACACTTGACCTAAATCAATGACATTATTGTACTAAGGCACTGTCTGCCAATTTGATACTTTAAATTCAATAAGTATATACAAATAAAGAAATATTACAAATAAACAAATACCTAGATTACTTAAAAAAAATCGGGTTTAAATTTTGTAGCGACTTATCGAAGCTACATATATATATATCGTTTTATGTGTGTATGTCACTGAACTCCTCCTAAACGACTGGATTGATTAATGTCTGATGATCAAGGGGATTTGAGAATAATTTAGATTCACATTTGGACCCGGTAGGCGGCGCTGCTATCGACTTAAGGGAGAATTCCTTTTATTTTATTTGAACAGAACAACGTTTATTGGGAGCAATTTTTCAATAATTTTATTATATGGGTAGCAAGAATGGTTTCTCGGATCTCCCTTCCTTCCAATGTGGTTGAGGGGGTGTTATGGCTGCTCTAGTAATTACCTGGCCCTTATTCTGTTTATGCATAATAAATGATATGATTTAGATCAACAATTGGACTGGGTAGAAGATAGTGTCTTCAATTTCAAGATTTCAAGAATTAGTATGAATTTGGAGCAGAACCTCTATCGTTCAATAGAGGCGCTGCTCTAAATCCCATACAAATTGGTCTCGATAACGATACGAATACTTTGATTTAAATATTCGTGCTGAGGTCACAGAATAGGTAGCTGTTGGATTGGCTCGTAGGTCCTTCTTTAAACGAGGTTTAAGAAGAGCATTTTCTTTACATTAGGCAACGGCCTAGCTGAGCCCCTGGTATTGCAAAGGCGAATGTGCGGCAGCATCGCTTACCATCAGGTGTGCTGCTTGCTCGTTTGCCACCATCGGCAATAAAAAAGCGTAAGATATTAATCCGATCTAATATAGTACCAAAGACAATCGCTACGGGGATAAATATATATCATCATCTCAGCCCATATACGTCCCAATGTTGAGCTTGGGAATCCTCCATAATGGAAGGGTAATTGACCTACTATACCACGCTGGTCAGACGTGTTGGTATATGGTTTTATTTCGAGTTTTCCTTCTCTCGCATAGGTGTTATATACGTTTTATTTCCCTTAGTCGTCTCGTACTCGTGGGTGATCACCCATGGGTAAGATAGGGGGTGGTGAATTGTATTCTTACTCCGTCACCACACGGAATTATATTGATTTAAATATGATTAGCAATTATAAACGCTCGGAGGATATACAAAATTCATCATCATCAACGTGCCACTGCTGGGCTAGACCCCAAATAGAAGGGAAATTATACCGTGATGGTCAGATATGGTATTGGGTTTTATTTCGAATTTTCCTTCTCTTACATAGATGTGACCGATATGCATATTATATTCCTTAGTCGTCTTTTAGAACATCCACGGGCAAGATAGGGAGTGGTGAATTGTATTTTTGTGCTCACGTCACATTTAATTGCATATTCAAATCAAGTCATTAAACTATTACCAAAAACTCTTTTTTTAATAATCCCCGCAGTTATGAATTTATTAAGACATATGTTACAAAAGATTTCACAAACACGATTAACGGATATTAATTAAAATCTGACTCAAAACTATTATTTATTAACTACACAAATAATTATTCGTACGATTCCTGGTACTGACAAAAATCTTCAGAATCCACCAATAGCCAAAATAAAATGCCACGTATATCTATAGCAAATGTTAAAAGGTTGCCAACTTTATAGAAAATGTTTGCGATAACAGCACTTTTGACAGTTGACACTTCCGTTCAGTTTCGCTGTCATATTTTTATGTCATAAAACTGAAAATTTCCAATTTATTACGGTCTGATGTTTCAAACATTAGTTAGAATTTATATGCTACACATATAATAATTTGGTAGAATATAAAAATGTAACAAGTGAATGATTTTATTGGTATATCTGTATTTATTAATTATTTTACCACTATGCTCGTAAATATTCAACACAGTGATAGATAACATTCAAATTTGACTTGTCCTTGTGTTAGATTTTTTTTTCTAAATACCATAGCACACCTTCATTTCCATTCACAAAAGTGCCATTCTTGTGTACGAAACTACTCTATAAAAGAATGAAATGAAACTAACCTATTTGGATGGGTTTTTGGCGGGAATGTGGAGTGTCATATGGTGGTCTTGTATTTTACTCAATATCTTAGTGGTTTAAGATGTTACATTAAATAATTTGATGGTATTTTATATAATATGTGACGGAGGAACTGCTGGAGTATAGTGAATATGATATAAAAGTGCTTTACATACATTTTCGTTGCCACCAAAATTCTCAGAAGATACCGTTAACAGTGGCCAACACTGTTAAAGGCGACAGTTTGACTTACCGACGGACTAATTAGAAAAACTGATAATTTGTAAAGAAAATCATAACTCGACACTGGCAAAAATGGCTCGTGTAACTGATTGTCAAAACAAAAAAAGAAGAAGAACCTATTTGGAATAGTATTGGTAGGAACGTGTAAGCGTCAGTAGACTTGTATTATATTCAATATTTCAGTGTCACGTTAAGTGTTATATTAAAAATGTTTTGACATTCTGGTGTGACGTGGAAAAATGCTAGATTGTAATGTATACGATATAACCGTGCTTTACATATGTAATGGTTTTGTTTCATAATTGCCAAAGTAGTTTATACTAACAATTTAGCCGTGGCATTGTTGAAGGTAAAAATTTAACTAACTGCCGGGTAATAACTTTAAATGAAATCTTAATTTATAAATAAAAACTTAAGCTAGCAGATCCTAGTAATCATGCCATATAATTCTTTAAAAAAATAACTTTATTGATGTTTTTTTCTTACATTGATGGCATTGGCTTGTTGTCTCTTAATCGACTCTGTCGCTAATCTACGCAAAATGAACGGGTAGTGAATTGTAAATATATATTTACACTTTTTATTTTAGATACTTCCGTGTGGTGACGAAGTGAGAATACAATTCACCACCCCCTTTCTTGCCCGTGGATATCGTAAAATTCGATTAAGGGAGTATAATATGCGTACAATATCTACGCAAGAGAAAAACTCGAAATTTAAACCTGTACCAACCCTTCTGACGAGCGTTGTATATTAAATCAATTTCCCTCCCATTGTGGAGGAGGCTCGAGCCCAGCAGTGGGACGTATATGAACAGTGATGATGATGATGATTATTATATCGATGCTTTTCCCTTAGTCAAATAGTGACAAATATTGCATTATTTAACAAGGTTTTATTTAGTTTCACCTGTGCAAATCTTGCAAGTTAAAAAGCCACTTCCTGATTTGTGATTGAGCTGAAATTTTTCATGCATGTATAAATTGGATGACAATGCAATATTATTCTGACATAGAGCTGATCTGATGATGGACCTGGAAACTGGCCATAGGAAAACGACGCAACCCCATCAAATTTGGGCTCAGTTGATTCGTATTGATAACCCACTTATTTTAATTAAATATAAATAATTAATAATTAGTACATAAATAATAGGCATTGTTTAATAATTATAATTTTTTTAGTAAATAATTAACTTTATACAACGTACTGATAACTGTAACTCACGCTTGACCATATATTAGGCCATATATGACTGTACGCGGCGCACTCTTCGCGGTCTACCGCAAAAACGGTTGATCGTATGAAATAAAAGTTCAAACAAAAAAGAATTTTATACTCTACAACTTTTATAATAGGTGCAAATCTCATTTAAGCAATAGAAAGCGAGATATTCGCGAAAAACCGATTTTTATGACCTTTGATCTTCAATATCTTAAGACGCGGACACGATAACATTTGTGACTTTTGAGACAACATTTAGAACGACAAAACAAAGGTTTATACCAATTTACAGCTTATTATCTTTCATTCAGAGGTGAAACCCCTAATATGACTGGGCTATGACCATTACTTTGATTATGGTAACTAGGGTGTGATGTTGGACCTGGATTTTTTACTTTTTATTTTATTTTATTTACAAATAATAAAAGCTTGTTTTTAAAAACCTTTTTTTCTTTAATTATTTACAAGAAAGTTCTTTCCTGAAGGCCAAATTGTGCATACAAAATGTTGCATATAAATATACCGTCAAATATAACGTCATAAATAATTACTAGATGTGACTTGTATAACATTGAAATAAACTTTAATATCACTTCTTATCTTACAGATATTAGGATCGTTGCCAATACATTAATCGATTAATGTACGACTCGATAAACGTACTCGATTTGAACTAACATGCGTCAAACAGAAGTCTGGCTTAATTCTGAATATTTGTTATTAGTTATTTATTATATAGCGTATTAGACTAGCTAATCCGTGTAGTTACAAGAGGGGGTGGTATACAACAGAAGAACTTTAAATAAAACCCTATACGTTAGTCGTCTGAGTAGCATGATATAGTAAGGTCAATTTCCCTCCTACAGTGGAGGAGGCTCGAGCCCAGCAGTGGGACGAATAAAGCCGAGATGATGATGATGGTGAATCCACCCTCTCTTTACTTTGGTTTCAGTTGGTTTTAGGCATTTTAAACATCTAATCTATACCAATAAATAAAATTGGAGTGTCTGTTTGTAATGTCAAAACAATAGACTTTTTACATGCTCACACGGTTATTTGCACTGTACATATGCCTAAAAATTATTTTATATTTTTTGTCCGTCTGTCTATCTGTTTGTTCCGGGTAATCTTCAAAATGGCTGGACCGATTTTAAAAATTCTTTCACCAATGGAAAGCTATAATATCAGGGAGTAACTTAGGCTATATTTTATCCCGGTATTCCCACGGGATTGGAAATCACGCGGATAAGGCCATTGAAACCGAAGCGAAGCGAGGGCGGGATTGTACACTTTTACTATTTTTTAGAATTGAACAGAACAACGTCTATTAGGTAAGCCAGTATTTTATAAAACAAAAAAGCAGCCATGAGTCCTTTTTTTTTTCTTCACGCTGTGGAAATGCATTTACGCACTATCCCCCGTCGGTTGAAAACAGATGGGGGAATGTGTGTGGGACTCGCCGGCCACGGAAGTGACCGAAATACCCACTAAAACCACAGCGGTCCCTTCCGCGCTTTTACGAGGTGCCGGAGAGATCGTCTGATGACATTCTATCCCCGACAACCCAACGCTTGGCTGTCTGGCCACGTCCTGTCATCATTCAGGGCGATGGATGGAGGAGCGGAGCATAACGGCGTCTCCTCCTCCCTGGTCGCCGCCGGCGGAGCGAGTCTGCGGACGCAAGTGCCTCGCGTGCCCGCTCCGCGGCCTCCTTCCTTGTCATGACAGCCTCACAGAAGGAGGCCATCGACGACCAACAGCTGTCGCTGCCGAGCATCTTGGAGATGATGGTCGACAACGACAGGTCCGTTGTTCCCATATCCGTTGACAGGACGTGACACTGAGGCCCCCAGGCGGGGCATACTTCTAGTGTATAACGCGCATCGTCGATTAACGCGCCACACTCATGACATCCTGGGGCCTCTTCTCTTCCAATTTTGTGCAGATACTTACCGAAGACCCCATGTCCGGTAAGCACCTGAGCAGCCATAAGACCTGCCGACAGATGTGAAAACTTAAAACTGTGAATCAACAGTTATTATGTTTGGATATTTAAATTAATTGTTTAATCTCGGCTTTGGCATCTATCAGCATACATATATAGTGACACTGACATAGCTACAGATATAGATTTAGCGTTAACAAGTCACGTGGCCATGTCGATAACGACTTACGTGAATTTATAACCCATCCATAACTGCCTATAGAAGTTTTCACTCCAATAACTTTTTTATGAATATTTATTATAGGATAGAGTAATCTATACCAATACCAATAAATAAAATTGGAGTGTCTGTTTATAATGTCAAAATAATAGGCCTTTTTTCATGCTCACACGGTTATTTGCACTATACATATGCCTAAAATACTTATATGTATTTAAAAAATTCTTTCACTAATGGAAAGCTATAATATCTGGGAGTAAACTAGGCTATATTTTATCCCGATATTCCCACGGGAACGGGAACTACGGGGATAACACGACAGAAACCGAAGCGAAGCGAGGGCGGGTTGCTAGTAAAGAATAAAGTTATGATTTTTTTCTAAACTGACTGCATAGATGGCGTAGTTGTTTCTAGCGACCTACAGCAGCAATGTCAAGAGTTCGAATCCCAAGCGGGACAACACTTTATGCGTTACGCAAAGTCGTTCCGAGATTGGACGTAATCTGTGTCCGTTAGATATAATGTTTATAAAGTCCCCCGCAAAACAAGGATTATTTCATTATTGCAAGGTGTAGGCTTTAAAAAAAGAGCGTGTCGCATCGTGCGCATGTCAGAAGTGAAACTTCATTGGTGCCACGTGTTTTTGTTAATATTTAAAAAAAAAATAAACCAAATATATAAATTTTAAAAAAATAGTACTCTCTCTCTCTCTCTCTTTCTTTCTCATCGCTTGCTCCTTACACTCGCTCCATGGCTATGTGCTTCGTGCTATGTTCACCCTTTCGCACTCTCTCTCAATCGGTCTTAATCGGTCTATCCCTCTTCTTGGACAAAAAGTCCCACATTTTCGTGTCACTAAATTGCGTTTCATCCGTAAAAATTTTATCCCCATACACGCAAAGAAGTTTCACTTCAAAAAAAGTCCTTAACTTTCAAATCGACTTCATTCTACCTAATCTTATTATTACCAATAACCAAAACCAAAGAAGCGGTTCCAACTCATGATTGACTAACAATAAAATGTTCCATTACTTGAGTCACACTCTAGAATAGACTTTTTCTCAATAATTCCAGTGTCTAATCGTTCGACGTGGGTGGAGGCTAATGTAACCATATTTTACTACATTTTTGACAGATATCTTTGCTTTTAAAAACACTCATAATGTCAACTATAACGCCACCTATAATAAAAATATATGAAGCTGTTGTTTTGTGTTTTATATTGTACAATGATTGATATATTGTGAAGGGCATGACTTTAATATATGTAAGAATGATTTATAATTAATTTATATTTGATGACAATAAGAATTTGGAATAATGATTACTGATGTTTACGCGAGTATTACACATCGTAAAGGAAACAACATACTCGATCATGTTTGTATCTGATGATTTCCGTATGGTGACGGAGTAAGAATACTAATCACCACTCCCTATCTTGCCCGTGGATATCGTAAAAGATGACTAAGGGATATAACATAGGGGTATAACATAGCATATAAGGGATATCAAATAGCATATACATCTATGCAAGAGAAGGAAAACTCGAAATAAAACCCCATACCAACCTGTCTGACCAGCATGGTATAGTAAGTTCAATTTCCCTCCTATTGTGGAGGAGGCTACAGCTCAACAGTGGGACGTATATAAGTTGAAATGATGATGATTGCCAGGCTTTCAGAGTTATTAGGACCTTGCCACATCTCATTTTAGAAAGCAGATCACTACAGGAAGTCCTGGTTATAATCTTAATTTGGGTAAGAAGTGTAATCTTACTAATTAAATTTAAAATTAATGCGAAAATATATATATATTCCTTAGTCGTAATTTATGACTTCCACGGGCAAGATAGGGAGTGGTGAATTGTATTCTTATGTCCGTCACCACACGGCAAGCCTGGCAATACCACGTCAAAATGATTCTGAATTAAAAAGCTTGTATTGTTTTAAATTTATTCAACTAAATGACTAGCTAGTTGAATACGGTTTAAACATTCGTCTTTGATTCAATGCAATTGGAACTTCCCATCGCTTTGAAATGTTCAGTTTTTAGAATCTAACGTTCATAACTTTTATTGTTACGATCGACATAAAAAATATGATTTCAGAGAAGTCTGCTTAAATTTGAATGGCGTTTATTTCGAGTTATTTTAAACAAACTCTACGCTATGAAAGATAACTCTTTATTGCAGAATTCTCGAAATACCGACATAAAGTACTCTACTGTAAATAAAATATTCAAAATTGTTGAATTGCAAAACAACTCTGTGTATACGATGTTTTTTATGGCTGGACAATTAAACCTATTTGAATTTTGTTTTTTAAGCATAAGCTCCTTTAAAAAATTTGTAACTACATATTTAAAACAATCCCTACGTCGTGACATTATTATATCATACGCTCGAAGTGTGTGCAGCAGCGCCGTGAACTCGTCGCATAATTGGTGCCGACCTAACGCTGCCAACCATCGCTAGAATGATACTTGATGAAAAGCATTCCATGAGGCAGTGATCTCGCAGAAGGAAGCGGTGGAGCAGGAAGAAATTCCTTTACCACGACACGCCAGGCGGCGGGTTAAGAGGCGCAGATGCGAGTACCTGCGCCCGATGCCGCTCTAGCCGACGTCGTACGTGGACAGACCGAGGATTTGTCCGCAACTCGCAGAGAGGCCGACCACGTAAAGGCGATGCCCCGGCAACACTAAGATTGATATTATTAAAATTAGGAATGTTATCCTACTTAGCAGGCCAAGTTTAAAAGTGGCTTAAGTATATAACTAACGATTGTAACATCCTAGATCGAATGTACCCTTTTGATAGATTAAGAATATAATTTATCCTCATACTTTACATTCAGAACATAATTAAAAAATCGGTTGTCTGTAAAGTCGGTTTACTGACGATAGTTGAACGTGACAACGTCATAAGAAAATACTGATGGAATGGTTTCATTTTTCAAAAGAAAATTTTAATTTTATTTGTTTGATAGATATTTTGTATGGATCAAGCTTTAAATGGAACGCCTCAGAGCGTGGTAACGCCGCATACGTCATGTTTTTTCGTGTGTGCAGTCGCCTCCATCGAATTATAAGACTTTGTCACGTCAAAAAAAACAAGACTAGGATAATTAAAAAAAAATATAACTAGGGAGGCAATGCAACTCTTTTTTTTTAAAGACAACAGCCTGCACTAAGAACTTTTGCAACCATACAATCAACGAACACAAATTACAACTAGATTCAGAACAACAACTGTCACACAAAGTGTTGTCCTGCATGGGATTTGAACCTGCGACACTGGTGCGATAAACCGGTATCTTAACTAATACGCTATCTGTGCATGATTGCACAGATAGCGTATATATAGCGTAACTATAACACATATTGTAATAAATATTTTATTATCATATGATAAGAATTCGCAATAAAAGCAAAACATTTATTTATGATAACAATCTTCAAGTTCGTATCGTCCTTATAACCTGTTAATGACCTGTACTTATCATCTTTTGTGACAAACTAGCAAAAAGTAGCCATGTGGTGACAGAACAAGAATACAATTCACCACTCCCTATCTTGCCCGTGGATGTCGTAAAAGACGACTAAGGGATAATACGCATATAACATATAGCAAGAGAAGGAAAACCCACAATAAAACTCTATACCGACCTGTCTGACCAGCATGATATAGTAAGATGAATTGGCATTCTATTATGAAGCAGGCTCGAGCCCAACAGTGGGACGTATATGAGCTGAAATGATTAATAATGATAGTAAATCTATAAGAATCAATTAAGGAACATGACAGAACATCTTTATTAAGGCATGTGTCAGCTACAGATTAAGGGCAACATCTATATTGTCTGTTCGTGTTTTTGCTACAACTCCCAAACCACGTGTTCCGCACGTTACACCGGAAAGAACAGAGTAGTTTCGGAAGTATAGAGTCGCTATATGTAGAAAATAAATTTTATGTTTTAATATTTATCTTTGTATTCTTTGTATTCCAGAATTATTATTCATAACCTAGACCTATATACATTCCAGTGTTGGGTTCAACCTCCTCCACAATAGGAGGGAAATTGATTACTTCCCCGCTGGTCAGACGGGTCGGTATTTTTTTTATGGGTGGGCTATGGTAGGCACACACGCGGTCCATTCCGTACGGGGCGACGAAAGGACGGCGCGCGGGCCCTTAACCCACCCGTATCCACGTCGCCTTCGTCGTTGACGTGGGATACGGGTGGGTATAGGATTTCATTTTGAGTTTATCTTCTCTTGCATATTTACATTCATATTATATTCCTTTGTCGACTTTTACGATACTCACGGACAAAATAAGGGGTAGTGAATTGTATTCTTACTCCGTTACCACACAGAATAAAATCATGGAATTTTTTATTTATATTTAATAAAAAAAAAATTGAACAAATAAATTCAAATTTTAATGTTATTTAATTTTACTAAATTATTTTTACTGGTCTTTATATATGAATTTCTTCTGTACGTGTGTCTGTCACTGAACTCCTCCTAACCGGCTGGACCGATATTGAAGAAATGTTTCGTGTGTGTTCAAGGGGATTCGAGAATGGTTTAGATTCACAATTGAACCAGGAAGGTGGCGCTTTATTTTATTTGAACAGAACAACGTCTGTTGGGTCAGCTAGATTAGTTGTTTTTTTTTTTATACATTGAAATTAATTGTCTGCTCTTAAATTAACATTTGTAAATTAAAACTGTTTAAATTTATCTGGTTTTATTAAAGTAACATAGACGAACTATCGGCGGGATGTTAGCGTTAACACGTCACGAAATCATTTTGATGACATTTCAATATAATAGGTCTTTGCTTTCTGCTTTGAGAAAAATCTGTATAATAGTAATTTCCTTCAGATAGATGGATGGATGGTATAAAATCAGTATACATATTCAAATTTTAGCAATATCTACATATTTTATCTTAAGAAATCATACTATATTTTTAATTAAGGTAAGATACTAAAGTCTTACCCGCGTGGTTCCTGTTCCCGTGGGAAGACCGGGATAAAATATAGCCTATGTTACTCCTTGATATTACAGCTTTCCATTATTGAAATTTTGAAATCGGTTTAATGGTTTAAGCATGAAAGCGTAACAAACAAACAAGTAAACAAACAAACTAACTTACTTTCGCATTTATAATATTAGTAAGGATATGTACTAAAGATTATAATCAACTAGCTGACCCAACAGACATTGTTCTGTTCAAATCTAAAAAAAAATTAAAAGGAATTCGAAATCGAATCACCACGCCACCTACCGATTCCGTCAGGTCGGGTTGTTCCCACACACACAAAAACCTTTGCGGACTCATGCACAACACTTTGCTGAAGATCATTACATGATCAAATCCATAGTTTACGATTCTATAAGGGACATACAGACAAACATTTTTTATTATATATTATAGATATGCTTGTAATAGAATATAGTGATATTACTTGCTATTTTTAAGAATATTTGACATTAATATACCCGCTAGAATAAATAGCAATTTTCTTACAAAAATTTAAAATAAATTTTTCCATACATGTAATGATATACGACTCTACTCCATTCCTTGTTCCTTAAACAACAAAAACACATTGTTTGCCACGTGTTACACGTTAGGACACCGCGCGGTGAGCGAATGCCAAAAGGGCCACTAGTTTGATTCTCGAACGAAAATGCCCTCTGCACAAAACTTCTGTGAACGTTTTTTTATGTTAGCCTTAGATTGTAATCGGTACAGTGCATGTACTAATTACACACAGTACAAATTGTTGAAGGTAATGATGGCGCAACATTTTACGTTTATTTTCTATGTATATATATACAGGTGTGGTGACGGAGTAAGAATATAATTCACCACCACCACCCCCGCTCTTTAACCCGTGGGTGACGTAAAAGGCGACAAAGGGATTTAATATCTATACCAATATATAAAATTGGAGTGTCTGTTTGTAATGTCAAAATAATAGGCTTTTTTCATGCTCACACGGTTATTTGCACGACACCTATACCTAAAATACAAATTAAAAATTTTTGTCTGTTTGTTTGTTCCGGGTAATCTTCAAAACGGCTGGACCGATTTCAAAAATTCTTTCACCAATGGTAAGCTAATAATATCAGGGCGTAAACTAGGCTATATTTTATCCCGGTATTCCCAAGGGAACGGGTACTACGCGGGTAAAACGACTAAAACCGAAGCGAAGCGAGGGCGGGTTGCTAGTACATAATATATCTATGCAAGAGGAGGTAATCTCTAAACAAAACCCTATACCAATACGTCTGACCAGCATGGTACTTAGTAGTTCAATTTGTGGAGGAGGCCCGAGCCCAATAGTGTCCCATATGAGCCGAGATGAGATAATAATATATATATATATATATATATATATATATATAATATTATATTATAAAATAGAAGGAAAAAGAATAAAGGTTGAACTAGCTTATCATAATCTTCGAGGTATTACTGTCTGTGAAAATGTTTCAACAATACTCATGCTCGGTTCAAGATCCTTAGGAAATATTAGATAGGAAAGCCTCGGGCCCTATTTTAATATTCATCTTTTAAATCAGGGATGAAATTAAAAAAATTACTCTTTCAATTGCATGAAATTATGCGTTTCCGTGTGGCGATGGAGTAAGAATACAATTCCGCACCCCCCCATATATCTTGCCCATGGGTGTTGTAAAAGACACCTAAGACATTATATGCATGGTAGGAAACATACATACATAACATATGTACATATATGCAAGAGTAGTGAAACTCGAAATAAAAGCCCTTTACGAACCCACCTCACCAGCGTGGTAAGGTCAATTTCACTCCTATTGTGGAGAAGGATCGAACCCAGCAGTGGGACGTTTATGAGCTGAAATGATGACGATGGGTACCTTGGATACCGAATTCTAAAGAGCATTTTACTTAAGTGGGCATAAAAAGTGACAAATATATCATCCGATCCTATCTACTTTCACATTGACTTTCATCAAAAATAGCACAGTATTTTTAGCGTTTAAGGCTAACAAATATGCGAGGGTTGTTGTTGCGTATTATCGAAATTTATAATAAAAATATTTTAAATAAGTTACCATTACTTTGCATGAATTCTTAGTAAAAAAAAAGCTTTATCTAATCATGATCCAAAAAAGTCAATACCCAGAAAACGGGCTCATAACGTATGAAACTAATTATGTTTTCATATAAATGCCGCCGGTCTATATTTAATTATATCTTAAAATAACACAAATCGCCTTACCAACTTCTGGGAATGAAGACAATTCCCGCTCGGGATATTCGCAACAAAATATCAGAACAGCCTTGAATATGTTCGTTTATCACATAAAACGTCACAAAAGTCGAAAAACACTATCACTGAGACACAGTCACAATAAAAATTTAGCTCCGTCACGTGAAAATTCGATTATCGTTATATGTATATACGGGACGACTATACACATCGAGCTTTAAACGACGACTGAAGACAATCGGCGCGCGAGCTTTCAGCGATGCGCGTGCGCAGTAATTGAAATTACAGACGACCCTGCGCGATTACATCTATCTCTTTCACATCCATAAATTTCCTCAACGAGTATATCTCTGTACTTTTTCGACTTTATATCCGCGCGTGAAAATCAAGGAAAACGCAAGTAAACATTTGTTTTATATTAATCGTTTGCGTGATCTTACGTAATCGAAGGTGCATTTAATTTTATGATATATTTTGTCTCGTGATTAATGTATTTTCACTGTTATTCTTTCGCTTATATTAATGTTGGCTTTTATTCGATAATATGGACGACAAGACGATGTTTTACTTGGATATATTCATTTCATTGGGAAAAGCGGTCATCTATAAGTGTCTTGCATTTTTTATTATAATGATTTTTATGCTGAAGCATATCTTATTTTTAATAAGATGGGAAGTAGCTATGTGATATACGTAGGAATGTGACCTGGAGGGAAAATAATCGATTTTTAAATAATCGATTTTTTTGTTCGTTAAAATAAATCGATTTTAAAATAATCATTTTTTTCTGCCAACAGGATTGTGAGGATTATTTTTTTTTGTTAGGAAATGTAAGCTTTATTTTCCAATATAGTATGAAAACGATTCTGATGTTTTTTTTTTTAGGAAATGTGAACTTTATTTTGTAATATAGTATGAAAACACACCTGAAACAATCCTCATGACCTTTCTTTTTTTAGGAAATCTGGCCATGAATAATCGCTTAATTTCGAATAGTAAAAAATCGATTAATAATCGATTTTTCTCATTTTCATAATCGATTATAAAAATCGATTATTACAAAAAAATAATCGATTAATAATCGATTTTTATAAAATTCGATTATTTTTTCACATCCCTAGATATACGGTGCCTGTTATTTTTAAACAATTTGTTATTGTCAACTATATGTATTCTTGGGTGTAACTTATTTATTTGATGGCATGTTTCAATTTGTTTAAAGTAGAGACGCTATATATAATATACGGGCAATCGGGGTTCCGGGGGGACGTCGATGGCAGGGGGTATTCCGTCGGGTCGACTACTGAAGTCAAGGAACTCTACACCGGTGGTCCTCCCCGTATGCGAATTAAAAGCGTCTAACACTTTTATATACCCGCGGGAGTGGTAACCCACTTTATAAGAGGGTGAGCGAGTGTCTATAGAATAATAAATGGATATCGTTTCAGCTTATATAGGTCTGTCCCACAACTGGGCTCAAGCTTCCGTCACTAAAATAGGTAAATACCCATTATAGGAAACAGGTCAAACGGATGACTAAGTTATGTACCTATCGATTTTTCATTCTTTTGCATAAATTTTATCTGTACATAGGATATATAATTTATAAATAATATTTATCCTTCCCTTTAATTATTGGTAAAATACGACTTTCTTTCGAGTTTTCCTTCTTTAGGAAAACTTGAAATAAAACCCAACACGAATCTATCTGACTAACATGGTACAGAAAGCTAATTATCCTTCCATTCTGGAGGGAGCTGGAGGAATTAACAGAACATATATAAGGTGAGATGATGATCACAATATGTGCCTATCCTTTAATCATCTTTTACGACAACCGTGACAAAAAAAGTGTGAATTGTATTCTTATTCCATCTCTACTCGGAATAAAACATGTAGGTATCCGGAGGGTAAAGAAATACTACCGCAGAAGGAGGCGACGGAGCGTGTTCGGGGGAATTCTTCTACCACGACACGCTCTGCTGCCGACGCTTTGGACAGCGCAGGCGCGAGTACCTGCGCCTGATGCCGGCCCTAGCCGAGGTCGCATGTAGACGGATCGGAGATTAGGCCGCCACTTGCAGAGAAGGCGACCGCGTGAGAGTGACGCTCCAGCAACACTATCTTGTTACCAGGGTGTCGAAGGGGACGGTATCCGAATGGGTAACCAGCTGGGCTGGCACGGACAAATTAGGCGGCGTGTGTCCAGACTATAGCTTACCAATAAAAGAAAAAGAACTTTTTAAAATACTGAGCTTTTTTTTACGGTCGGCGTACTCCTCCCACCACTCCGTCCGGGGCGACAGAGGGGCGTAAGCACGGATACCCGTAACCCACCCGTGACACGTCGCCTTCGTCGTGGGGCCGACCACCGGAGCAGGGTGACTTGACGTCAGTGGTCAAGCCCGACGGAATACCCCTTTAAGGGTACCCTCCCATCAACCGACGTCCCCCCCTCGGGAAAATACCGAGCTAACGTTCTAGTGTCGCAGGTTTGAATACGAAACACTGTGCGTAGTTGTTCTGAGTCTGAATTTTTTTTTTTTTTTTTTTTTTTTGTGTGTGTACAGCTGTTGGCCGCAGATGGCCTTGACAGCTTGACGCGGACTATGGGTGAGCGCTGAGGGCTCTCAACCCGGAGAAAAGTATGCTAAGCGACATCGCCCAAGGGCTCCCCCTGTGGGGAACGGACCTCGGCTTGGGGCGTCGCTGGAGGCAAAGTGGGCGTGCCCACGTTTTTGGTAGTGACTTTTGCGCGGCGCGGTTTCGCACCTCGACGGCGAGGGCGGCACCGCGGATATTTATTTGTTAAGGCCTCGCGGGCCGTGTAGGCTCTTTGTTGAGCGAGTGTGATAATGTCGTCCTCTTCGTCGAGGACGTGACGAGGACGTCGGATGGATCTGAGTCTGAATGTAATTTGTATCCATTAAGTACCTTACAATACAAGGTTTATTTCCATAATAAAGGACGTAGTCTTTGAAAAAAATACTGTTACTGCATAACAAGAAAATATATCTTAACATATACGTTAATTTAACATGTCTGCGAAACTAGATTAATGCTCTAGGAAACAAATTTCCTGCAACAGTACCGGGAATATGGTACTACTTAGTGTTATTCGTGGTACTACTGAACGCACTGTCCTCACCATGCTTCTATGTAAACACAATAATAACTACGAATATGTTAAATAACCTCATCTACACTAATATTATAAAGCGGAAAAATTTGTATTTTCTTGTGTATGTTTGTAATGAATAAAACTACGATTTCTGATGTTTAGGCGAGAATCTCATAGGTACTTTAAATAAAACTACTTTACGGGTTTTATCGCGTTTGTATTTGATTTTTGATTGCCCGACGTTTCGAACACTTTGCAGCGTTCATGGTCACGGGCGGACTAAGATGTTTCACGTCCAACAAGTTCATCGTTATTGCAAAAAATATATAAATATTTACCCGATACAGAAATTAGTTATTAAATATTGACCCAAATTTGGATACAAATTTATTGCCAGTGTAAGAAGATAATGATTCTATATGAAAAAAATATATTGTTTATGGTTAGTAATTATTTAACATTAAAATTAATAGTAATTATATTTAAAACCTAATTTTATTTACTGTGTCGATTTCAAAAATTCTTTCGCCATTAGAAAATTACATTCACCGTAACATAGGCTATATTTTATCTCGGTATTCCCACGGGCACGGGAACCATACGGGTAAGGCGACTGAAACCGAAGCGATGCGAGGGCGGGTTGTTAGTGATAAATAACTAAAAGGTTAAAGAAAGTCAGTCATACATGCAATGTGAAATTATGGCTATGAGTAAAGGAGTCTCTCACAAACACTAATTATTATAGAGTAATTAGCATAGTAAGTGAGGACTGCCGACAAAAGTGAAAACTTAAAACTATAAACAAACATTTGTTATTTTAGGGCTATTCAAATTGCTGGATCTTAAATTCATCATCATCATCACAGCTCATATATGTCCCACTTCTGGGTTCGAGCCTCTTCCACAGAAGCCTTTACCTGGACGGAAATTGATCTACTATATCATACTGGTCAAACGTGTAGGTATAGGGTTTTATTTCAAGATTTCTTTCTCTTGCATAGATATCATATGCATATTATATCACCTAGTCATCTTTTACGATACCCAATACCCATGGGCAAAAAAGGGGGTGGTGAATTGTATTCTTAATCTGTCACCACATGGAGAATATAATAGCAGTATATATAAATAACTAGCAACCCGCCCTCGCTTCGCTTCGGTTTCAGTCGCCTTACTTGCGTAGTTCCCATTCCCGTGGGTATACTGGGATAAAATATACCCTATGTTACTCAGGGATACTGTAATATTTTAATGGTGAAAGAGTTATCGAAATCCGTCTAGGATTTTTTGCGTTTATTCGTAAGGAACGTTTCGCGTCGATTCACACTGTTTTGCCGTTCACGGTTCGCTCTCGCTCAGGTCTCGTTCCGTTCCCGGTCTGGTAAAATATTCTTAAATAAGAAAGAATCAGAGTATTCACACTATCGTATCGCTCTAGTTACGATTCGATATCGCGCTGGTTTTTTTTTTTTGTGGGTGGGCTGCATTCGGCACGCCTCCGCACCACTCCGTCCGGGGCGACAGAGGGGCTTAAACACGCAACTCCCGCAACCCACCCGAAAACCACGTCGCCTTCGTCGTTGGGCCGACCACCGGAGCAGGGTTAACTTGTCATCAGTGGGCGGCCCGACGAAATACCCCCTACTTGGGGTACCCTCCCATCGACCGACGCCCTCCCTCGGGGAGGACGTTGGTCTTTCCTCACGAGGTCGGCCTCTCGGCGGGTGACGGACTAATCCCCGGTCACGTCACCCGCGTCCTCGGCTAGGGCGGCATGAGGCGCAGATATCGCGCCGGTACCGGTTGATCGAAAAGAATATTTGACTGAAGTGAGATCGGACTTGTCATCACTTGTACCGACAGTGTGAATACGTTTTTGTTTCAACTCCAGTATTTCTTCGGTCGTGCAGGGAGATGTTACATTTTTCTTCTAGTAATGGCTAGTAATAAATCGTGACATTCTGAAAAAGGTAAGTAATGTAATTTATGCGTGTGATTTATAACGATATTTGATTATGAATAATAAATAATCACAATATAATTATTTTCGCCAGCTTTTCTGTAACGGTTTTGCCGAGAAAAAGTGTATACGGTGAAATTCGCGAACATTTTAAAAGAATAGTTGACTTATAAAAACTTGATTACGAGCGAAAAATTATCGTCACACATAGGATTCGAACCCACGCCTATCGACCATGGATCGAAACAGACTGATTGTGGAACTAGTAGTGTAGACACAGCGAGATTTGATCGGACCGAGAGCGGAGCGAGATCGGACCGTGAACGGCATCATAGTGTGAATCGAGCCTTCCTCTTTATAATATTAGTGTAGATAAAAATAGTTATGAAGACTGCCGACAGAGGTAAAAACTTAAAACTATAAACAAACAGTTGTTATTTTTTAACATTCCAATTAATTGTTTGATCTTTGATATTATTTTAAATTTATTTCAACACTAGCAACTCGGCCCCGCTTCACTTCGGTTTGAGTCGCTTTACTCGCGTAATTCCCGTTCCCGAGGGAATACCGAGATAAAATATATACCATATTACTCCCTGATATTAGCCTTCCATTCGTGAAAGAATTTTAAATCGGTTCGGTAGTTTAAGCATAAAAGCATACAAACAAACTTACTTTCGCATTTATAATATTTGGATTAATCTGGTTGACACTTAGAATAATAACGTATAGAAGGATAGTGTCAATACTTTGAACTTTCGAAATTTGAATCTAAAAATACTAATGGCGCGCAGATGATTACACACGTACACACTCGCACACCACTATACAAATTATGAAATCAAATTTTGTTTTTATTAACATAAATCGTCGAAATTCTTTTAAAAGTAATGTTAAAAACCTTTTTAAGTTTTTCAAACGTGTTGTGACACAATTTGAATGCACAAACCGTCATAATAGGGAATATGCATGATTTTTTTTTATTTTTTTAAACGTTTCTACTAGTTATTACATTACTAGAAATAAATATAAAACATCCAAAATATAAACCATTACGCTGAAAAAAATTTTTAAAAATTGCCATTATTTATGGGCGATGTAAACGCGACTACTTCGGCGCGCGTATTCTGTGACGTCAGAGTACTCGACACTCGTACAAGTTGCTAGGGCTGCCAACTAGGGCTGTTGATATTTTTATAAATATCGTTTTTCGACATATCGATATTTTACAATGTATCAATATCGGGGTTCGCTATATCGGAAAAATATCGATATGTCGATAAAAATATCGATATTTTATTATTATTACGATTATTAAATATATTATATCTTATTTACCTTGCAGCTTTTATTCCTCCGAGTTTAAAAAACATTAAATCTGAATTAGCCGCGAAATATGTTGTCATCATATACACGTCTATTTTAGGAAGATTATCCGACTATACTTTGACGAAACTAGTTTCAGTCATTGTAATAAGACTTATTCACAAGATTAATACTTGAACACAGAAAACTAATAGCTTATTATGAAATAACTGGGTAACAATACAAAATAATTGGGATGTGACTTGGAGGGAAAAAATCGATTTTGTAATAATCGATTTTTTGTTCTTTAAAATAAATCGATGATAGAATAATCGATTAATTAAAAAAAATCGATTATAAAATAATCGATTAATTAAAAAAAATCGATTCGATCGATTAATTAAAAAAAAGACGATTATAAAATAATCGATTAATAAAAAAAAAACGATTTTAAAATAATCGATTTTTTCTCCCAACAGGATTATGATGACTTTTTTTTTAGGAAATGTGAGCTTTATTTCCTAACATAGTATGATGAATTTTGATCGAATTTCGAATAATAAAAAATCGATTAATAATCGACTTTTATTATTTTGATAATCTATTGTAAAAATCGATTATTAATCGATTATTTTTTTGTAAAAATCGATTATTATAAAACGATTTTTTTCACATCCCTAAAAATAATCACCAGAAACATACAAACAGCAACTTGATATCACAAGGTTCTACTATCCAAGGTTCAAGGAGGGCTGTTGATAAAATATCGATATGTCAAAATATAGATATTATGATTTAAAAATATCGTTACTTAATACTGAACTTTTTTGGACGATAATAAAATGTACGCATCGAGGGTCGATATTTATTTGAATAAATTTGGTGTTTTATCTTTTCTTCTAAAGTATTTATTCTATAAAATCACCGTAAACTTAATCTACTGTAGAACATGGCATGAAACTGATGATCAGTTATCACTTACTCCTAGAATTTGATAAAAATCGGTTCGGTAGTTTAAACGTAAAAGCATAACAAACAAACTTACTTTCACATTTATAATATTAGGATTAATCTGGTTGACATTTATTAGTGTACATAGATATAGGGCTATTGATTGCTGCAGATATAATGTGAACTTTAAAACGCCACGTGAGCATATCGATCGCTACTTCTATGTAGGGACACGATATCGAAACGAAAGTATCGATACTGTACTCGTGAGTAGTATCGAAGAAAAAGTATCGTACTCAATAAAGTATCGAAACAAAAGTATCGATACTCCAAAGTATCGAGTACTGAGTACTTTTCCTAGGATCCAGGTCGTGATGACCTTTTTTTTAGGAGTTAGTTTTATGTGTTCGTATTAAAATGTGACGAGCCACTTTTTAGATGGCTCGTTACGCTTTACCTAAATGGCGTTACCATAAGCATGGGCTATAAGGTCAAATTTAACATGGATACTTTGTACAATTTCTTCGATACGATACCTGCCTAAAAGTACTTATTGAGTAAAAGTATCGAATAGAAAGTATCGAGTACAAAAGTATCGCTATACCAAGACAAGTACTCGATACCTAAAAGTATCGATACTTTTTTCGTGTTCCTACTTCCATGAGTTTATTCTCCACCCAAACCTGTCTGTAGAAGTTATCGCTTTAAGAATACTTATCAAGGTAACTCGTTCATTCTCTGATATCACCATGACATAAAAACATTCATCATCATAATCTCAACTCGGATACGTCATACTACTGAATTAGAGGGTCCTCCAAAATTGACAACATAGCCAATGTACGCGCCCTTTATAATTTAAATAAAATATTAAATACACTCCACACTTTACGCATTACAAAGGTACACAATCCTTATATACATTTCCGAACGCATCCTTTCTTGGCCACGCCCTCTCATATCCGCTTCCCCAAAAAAAAAAAAAAAAAGAAAAAGTTAGTTAAAAAACAAGAAGTCAAGAAATGGCCGCCTCGTAAACAAAATCGCTACGCTTTCATAAAGTTGAGTTGAACTCCTAAAACTAATAAACGCAATTGCGCACGCGCCGCTCGGTAAAATTCATTACCTAAATCAATATTGTTCGTAAAGTGTAATTATTGATGAACTTTGTGTGGGAACATTACGATCAGCGAGCCGAAGGAAATAAAAATGTTGCTGCGACCAGTGAACTATCGAAGGACATTACAGGTACCCAGCCTTTCCTAGAATAAAACCACACAACCCCCTTTTTGGTCCATCTCACCGGATCTATTTACTCAATCATATTTACACTACACAACGTCCGCAAATTTACAAGGTATTCTCGCCGCCATAACACGTAACCATATCTATTCGATAAAAATCGTCTAGCATCGCATTATTGAATAACCTGTGCCTTGTAAACTAAATAACTAAGAATCATACGCAAACTTTTCTAAATTATTTCAATAATATTTAATACATTTGTATCGCTTTCGTTAATTGAAAATAAATTACGCATTTTACTTAGGAGTCCATCTTGTTTCGCTTCGCTACTCTTTAAAAACATTAAACGCTTAAATACGCTTCTTATACGCCAATATATCGCTTATAATATAATAAAAATAATAATTTAAGTAACGCTTCGTATTCTGCATAAAAAATCTATGTAGGTAGTTTTATCCGTCGTCTTAGTATTAACTCGTTTCGTTTTTACGCCGCCATTTATGATAAATATTATTATACGCTCAACTGCTAATCGCTGAAAACGCCGCTAATCTCTGCGAATCGCCATACATATCGCTAAATCGTCACACACACCGCTAAATCGACATACATATCGCTAATTGCCAAACACCGCTAATCGCCAAACGCCGCTAATCGCCAAATAATTATAAAATATATATTGTTTCTAGAAAATTACTCTTACAAACCGCCACGTGATAAAACTACGTACTTACCTACTTTATATCAAAAATGGTTACTTCATCTGAAAAAAAGATTAAAACTAATAATAAGCCTAAGTTTAGCGCTAAATACCTATTACTTGAAGCTAAGACGAATGGTATATTTGAGATTGTACAAGATATTTACGACCTCAGTTTAAAGGTTTCCGATCCGCAAATTAAATTACAGTTTTTATCTCGTATACACTCGTTGGATGAGTTGCGATCTAGTTTTATAAATACGCTGGATGAATTTATTATGACACAATTGGAAGACGATCCGTCGTCAAAGCCGAACTACTCTGCCTTAAAATCTTTCGATGAACTACACTGTTATATAAAACAAACAGTGTCTGCTCTCAATCCACCGCCAAGCAATCGTAGTGATAATAGTAAATTCGATTTATTCAATCGCAAACTTCCACCGCTAAAGTTGGTGTCATTTGATGGTACGCCAAGCAAATGGTCATCATTTTATGAGAATTTTAAGAGTCTTATTCACGACAATCCGCAACTCTCAGAGGCCGAGAAGGTTCAATATCTGATCGGCTGTTTATCCGATAAAGCGTTAACGGTTTGCTCGGGTATTGTGCCTACTGCTGTCAACTATTTAATTATATGGAACGCTCTTTTAGAAAAATATCAAGATACACGCGTGCAAGCGTCAATTTACGCTAATCAACTTATCAATTTTAAATCCATGCAATCTATAGATATGTTTATTGATCAGTTCTGTTCAGCTGAATCTGCCTTACGACGTCTGCAGATTGACGATCTTTCAGATTTTATTATCACGCACATCGCTCTTACTAAATTAAACAAAGAAACAGTTAACTTATTTGAACAGGCGCATAGACATATTTCAATTCCACCTTTCTCTGATCTTTCTAAATTTTTAAAGGAACAAAATAAAATGGAAACGCTGCGTAATCCCTCTAATAATTATTTAAATTCGCAATTATCTAGTCGTAACGTTAATAATAACGCAAAAAATTATAGATCAAAATCTACGCATGTTTATATGGCTAATACTAGTTCGCATCAAATTGAACATCATTCATGCAAAATATGTAACTCCTCAATGCCGCATCCGCTCTATAAATGTTTTAAATTTAAAAACTATAATCCGCACGCTCGACTAGATTTAGTAAACAAATATAACTATTGTTATAATTGTCTTGGATTTCACAACATTAAATTTTGTAAATCAACAAATACTTGTACCATTTGCCATAGAAAACATCATACTTTAATACATATAGATAAATTTCTCGATTCAACTCGACGTGAACCCATGTTCACGCGAGCGCAATTCTCAACGCATGCACCGCTGAGTCATAGGTATAACAGCGATACGAACGCGGTGAGCGCGCCTGAGCAACGCCGCGCGCCAGCGCCGCGTCCCGCTTCGCCTCGCCCCGCACCCGCCGTCTCGTCGCCCGCTCGCGACTCACACTTACGCATGGATACAAGCGCCCGCGAATATTCGAACGCTCTCGCACTTTCAATTACTTCAGCTTCTTGCAATATTCGCAATGAAACTACTGTATTATTACCAACCGCTTCTGTATATGTTTATAAACAAAATATACCTAATAAAGTACGCGTTTTTATTGATACAGGTTCAATGAGTCATTTTATTTCTAAAGCTTGTTGTGAACGTTTAAATTTAAAAATTATTCCAGATAACTCTACTATCACAGGTATTGGTAATGCTCAAGTTCCCTGTCTTGGATTAACGACATTTAAAATATTTTCTCGTTACGATTCTCGCTGTTATTACAATATTAACGCTCGCGTAATAGACAGTATTACTGATGGTCTGCCTAGCTCACCTATCGATATTTCAAATCTTACTCATATTCGCAATTTACCCTTGGCGGATGATGTGTTCTATTTGCCCGCTGAAATTGACTGCCTTATAGGAAGTGAACTAGTACCGTTCCTCTTACGAAGCGAAACAGTTACCGCACCCGATTCCTCAGTCGTTGCTGTACAAACTACACTCGGTTATATTATTATGGGTAAGGCAGACTGTGACTTAAACTTTAAGTCATTCACAGACCGCTGCAATAGTATTCAAGATAAATCCTTTTTATGCACCTCTAAATATAATTCGTTAGAATCGCTAACTCAACGCTTTTGGGAGCTCGAAAATGTTCCTTGCAGAGTTCATATGAGTCCTGATGATGAAGCTTGTGAACGAATATTTAAAAATACATACTCACGCGACGATACAGGTAGATATATCGTTCAACTGCCATTTACAATCTCGTGCTCAGCACTAGGAAACTCTTACGCTATCGCTCAACGCCGCTTAATTAGCTTAGAAAAAAGGTTAGATTCCGACCCAAAAATTCGCGAAAATTATAACGCTACTATTCAAGAATATATAAATAAAGGTTATTTGTCTAAAATTGAGAATCCTTCTCTCGATGCGCCGCATTATTATATTCCGCACAGAGCTATATATCGCCCTGATAAAGCTTCAACAAAGACACGCATTGTATTAGATGCTGGATGCAAAACCACATCTCTTAAATCGCTTAATGATCTCTTATATGTAGGTCCTAATTTGCAGTGTAATATTTTTGATTTGCTCATTAATTTACGCATGTTTTCAATAGCTGTCACGGCAGATATAGAAAAAATGTATTTTCAGATAAAATTAGACGCCAAACATCACGCTTTTCAACGCATAATCTATAGGTTCGATATCAATAGTAAGTTTAATACATATGAGTTCAATAGAATTTCATTTGGTATATCTAGTTCTCCATATCTTGCTATGAGAGTTATTCGTCAGCTTGCAGCTGATAATCGAATTACGTATCCGCTAGCCGCTTATGAAGTGGAAAATCACATGTATATGGATGATTATGTGTGTTCGTTTGACAACATTGATATTGTCGAAAAAACCTATAAAGAAATGACTACTATGCTCCAATCGGGAGGTTTTAACCTCGTGAAATGGATTTCCAATAGCCCAGAAATTATGAATATAATACCGCAATCGCATAGAAATAATCAAAATATTAATTTTGACGCTGATAGTAATAATACAAAAATTATAGGAATGCAGTGGAACCCTAAACAAGACAAATTTCAATTTAAAATTAACGCTAACTCATTTAAATGCACTAAACGCTCAATTCTCTCTGTTACCGCACGACTGTTCGACCCGTTAGGTCTTATCAGTCCAGTTACCGCTTTTATGAAACTTCTTATACAAGAATGTTGGCAACATCAATTGGATTGGGATAGTCCAGTCCCTACGCATATCGAAAGCAAATGGATTCAATTCCATAATGAACTTAGTTATCTCGAAAAAATACAATTCTCACGACATGTAGGTATAAAATCTGCTTCTCATATAACGCTACTCGGTTTCGCCGACGCTAGTGAGCGCTGCTATGGTGCCGCAGTGTACATAAGGGTTAGTTCGAATGAACAATCCGCTGGCTCCGTAAAATTACTAACTTCAAAGTCACGAGTCGCTTCTCTAAATAAAATATCTTTAGCTCGCCTTGAACTCTGTGCCGCACTTTTGCTAGCTAACCTAATTAGCCATGTAATAGAAATATTAAATAAACGCTGTAAAGTTAATAAAATATACGCTTTTTCCGATTCAACTGTAACTCTTACGTGGATCCATTCACCAGCATATAAATTTCATACATTTGTCGCAAATAGAATAACAGAAATAATTTCTAAATTACCTGCTGCGCATTGGTACCACATCAGTGGGAGTGATAACCCTGCCGACATAATTTCTCGCCCAGTTACGCCCAAAATATTATTAAATCTCTCATTATGGTTTAATGCACCGCAATGGTTCACAGAACCTCCGCTTAAATGGCCTATCAAATCTTTTCAAATCAATTCCAATAATATTCAATTTATTGAGGCTAAACCTGTTACTTTAACAATAACGCATGTTGTGCAACCTGCATATACGCATGCTTTCGAACTGTTAATTGATCGCGTCTCTAGTTACACGAAATTGCTTCGCATCATTGTTTATATATTACGATTTTCAAAACGCTTAAAATCTAAAGGTCTTGTCAACCCTGTAGATTTAGATAACGCTGAAATGTATCTCATACGTTATGTACAAAACGCTCATTTCGCTAATGATATTTCCGCTTTAAAATTAAATAAATTCGTTACAAATAAAATCGCTAAACTCAACCCGTTCATTGACTCTAATAACATTCTTAGAGTTGGTGGTAGGTTACGCCATTCTCAACTCGACTATGGTCAAAAACACCCTATTTTACTACCATCTAAGGAACGTGTAATTGAATTAATAAAAGATTATTATCACCTGATCAATATGCATACAGGTCCCGCTCTCTTACTTTCGCTTATAAGACAAAAGTTTTGGATATTATCCGCTAGAAATCTAATACGACAAAGAGTACATAAGTGTAATAAATGTTTTAAACTTAATCCTAAAAATACTTTTCCTCCAATGGGAGACCTGCCCATATTTCGAGTTTCGGAAGTGAAAGCTTTCGTTCATACCGCTGTGGACTACGCAGGTCCTTTTTACATTACGCATATTCGTAAACGCGGCATTAAAAGCCAAAAGGCATATATCTGCTTATTTGTATGTCTGACGACTAAAGCGCTACATTTAGAGTTAGTCTCTGATTTGAGTTCTGACTTATTTCTCGCCGCTTTTAAACGATTCATATCTCGTAGAGGTCCTGTTTCGCTAATATACAGCGACGGAGGTACTAATTTTATAGGCGCAAAACGTAAACTCGATGAGATCTATTCTTTTATACAGTCCAAATCGCATATTAATTACATTGGTCAGATATTATCTGAACAACGTACTCAATTTAAACATAGTCCGCCATACGGCCCACATTTTAACGGCCTTAGTGAAATAAATGTTCGCTGTGTTAAATCTCACCTATTTAAGGTAATAGGCTCGCAAATACTTACATACGAAGAATTTAATACAATACTTGTACAGATTGAAGGTCTACTCAATAGTCGACCTCTTTGTATTTTAAACTCAGACCCTTCAGATATAACCGCATTAACGCCTAATCACTTTTTAAATATAACTCCGCTTAAATTTTTACCCGCTGAAGATATCTCAGATGTTTCGACTAATCGCTTATTACGCTATCAATTACTTAATAAAATCACTAGCTCCTTTTGGCGACGATGGAGTCAAGAATATTTGACTTCATTGCAGCAAAGAGAAAAATGGAATTCGCCTTCTAAGCCTATTAAACCAGGAACTATCGTGGTTATAAAGGATAACAACGCTCATCCTCTTTGTTGGCCTCTAGGAATAGTGGATGAAATCTATCCAGGAAAGGATAAAATAATACGCACTGTTAAAGTACACACCTCTTCAGGTTCTTATATACGTCCAGTGGTTAGACTTTGTCCACTGCCGTCGCAATAACAAATATCTCATAACATTTAATTTATATTCTCTTTATTCTTAGTTATAGTATAGATCGCACCTTAATTTAACAAATTAAATTAAAATTTTTATCTCAATGTTTAGAGGAAACCTCTAGGCCGGGGGAGTTGTACGCGCCCTTTATAATTTAAATAAAATATTAAATACACTCCACACTTTACGCATTACAAAGGTACACAATCCTTATATACATTTCCGAACGCATCCTTTCTTGGCCACGCCCTCTCATATCCGCTTCCCCAAAAAAAAAAAAAAAAAGAAAAAGTTAGTTAAAAAACAAGAAGTCAAGAAATGGCCGCCTCGTAAACAAAATCGCTACGCTTTCATAAAGTTGAGTTGAACTCCTAAAACTAATAAACGCAATTGCGCACGCGCCGCTCGGTAAAATTCATTACCTAAATCAATATTGTTCGTAAAGTGTAATTATTGATGAACTTTGTGTGGGAACATTACGATCAGCGAGCCGAAGGAAATAAAAATGTTGCTGCGACCAGTGAACTATCGAAGGACATTACAGGTACCCAGCCTTTCCTAGAATAAAACCACACAGCCAAGCTTAGTCAGAAAAATACAAATTACCACTCCCTATCTTTATCCGTGTGGTGACGGAGTAAGAATACAATTCACTACTCCCTATCTTGCCCATCGATGTCGAAAAGACGACTAAGGGATATAATACGCATATAACATTATGCAAGAGAGTGAAAACTCGAAATAAAACCCATTTTTTTTTTGGTGGGTTGCGGTCGACGCACTCCTCGCACCACTCCGTCCGGGGCGACAGAGGGGCGTAAGCACGTACAACCTCAACCCACCCGTGCGACACGTCGCCTTCGTTGTTGGGCCGACCACCGGAGCAGGGTGACCTGACGTCAGTGGTCGGCCCGACGGAATACCCCCTATTTGGGGTACCCTCTCAAATAAAATCCTATACCAATCCGTCTGAAACTGTGTCAATAACCCTTCTCTTACGGCGGAGGCTCGAGTCCAATAGTGGGGCGTATAATGATGATGAGTCAGAATATTTGATACACAATTTCATTTTGAGTTTGCCTTCTTTTACATAGTTATTCTCTGCAAATTATATTTCTTTGTTGTCTTTTATGACATCCACAAACATGAAAGAGATTAATGACTTGAATTCTTACTCCCCAAGGTAAATATTATTGCTAAAATATTTTAGTACGGCTATTGATATCGGAAAAATCTCAACTACAATTATATATTTGCAACTAGCAACCCGCCCTCGCTTCGATTCGGTTTCATTCACCTACCCACATAGTTCCCTTTCCCGTGGGAATACTGGGATAAAATAAAGCCTAAGTGACTCCTTATATAGACAGCTAATTGGTAGTAAAATTTTATCAAAATCAGTTCACCCGTTTTAAAGGTTACCCCAAACAATCGGATAGACAGTCAGACAGATAGAAAAATATTGAACTGGTTTTAGGCATAACAGAGGCTTCAATAGTAGGTCAAATTCCCTCCCATTGTAGAGGAGGCCCGAGCCCAACAGTGGGACGTATGTGGGCTGCGATGATTATTTGTAAACAATTGTAATTGTTCACAAATAATTATTGTGAACAATTATAATTAATTATTTACAATTTATTAAATTATTCAATAACAAATATTTTTTCAAATTAATTCTTAACAAATAATTATTTCTGAACAATTATAATTGTTTTTAATCTGGGTATAATTGTGGACGTTATGTATTTGCATATTTGATGTCCACCGCGATACAATGCTTTTCATTAATCCGAATTCTAGTATTAAAAAAAAAGAAAAAAGCAACCATGACGAAGTGAAAACTTATTACTTTGACCAAAGTTATTATTTCATTCAAATTAGTTTATTTTTTTTTTGTGTGTGTACAGCTGTTGGCCGCAGATGGCCTTGACAGCTTGACGCGGACTATGGGCGAGCGCTGAGGGCTCTCAACCCGGAGAAAAGTATGCTAAGCGACATCGCCCAAGGGCTCCCCCTGTGGGGAATGGACCTCGGCTTGGGCACGGCCGTAGCTAGGGGGGGGCATTGTGGGGCAATGCCCTACCTTGGAATCGCAATGCCCTACCTTAAAAATACCAAAAATTTATTTATATAACATTATAAGTCAATTGTTTGTTCATAGTTTGAGATAAAAAATAATGTAGCTTTAGGTATCTAAACTTTGCCGAACATACCACAGTTTGTGACATTCATTTCATATTATAATAATTTTGTGTTCAGTCTATAGATGCCATTTGAAGCACCATCACATAAAGCCATGGGTCTACTTAATTTTAGTATCTGTGATCAAAGGATTCTCCGTACCATATATTGCAATATGGGCTATTTCGCAGTCTATGGTTCAGGAAATCCCCTTTTAAAGTAAAATAAACATAAACTAGAGATTGATTATGATTGTTTGTAGGGCCGTTGATGTTTTTTAAAATATCGTTATTTCGTCATATCGATATTTTTAAATATATCAATATCGAAGTTCGGTATATTGAAAAAAAATTCGATATATCGTTCTTTGCAGGGATTCCGTGATGAGATTTTTTAGCTAAATTCTAAGCGTAAGTGATAACTTACAATCAATTTCGTACCGGCATTTGTACACTAGTTAAAGTTTACGGTGATTTTGTAGAATAGATACTTTACAAAAAACCATAAAACAACAAATTTATTCAAACAAATATCGACCCTCGATATTTGTTTTTAGTATGGATATATCGTCCAAAAAAATGACGGTATTATGTATCGATATTTTTAAATAATAATATCGATATACCGATATTTTATCAACAGTCCTAATTGTTTGTAGTTTGGTGGTGGTTTGGTAAAGTGAAGTGAACGGTAAAGAGTGTTTTAGTCTAAAATCGACAGAATTGTTACTTTTATTGCCATACATTGAAGTGTCATTGTTTCGCGATGGATATAAGAGCAAATTAACCACGAAGAACCTCATTGCTCAAAACAGGTGGAAGCCTTATATAGTGGTAAAAGGATTGGTCGACTCCTCGAACAACACTGGTCTGGACATTTGGCGGTTACAAAAGAATTCAGCTGCTTTAAATATTTTTTCTTATTATGTTTCTCCTCGTTCACGGGATCTATATGTTCTGTTATGTTCTCGTTATTATTATGTTAAATATTATAATAAGTTTGCAGAAATAATATAATCGAAATGGTATTTTTAGTCTTAACTATTTACTCGTCTTACCCCACCCAACAATGACTCACCCAACCTCACTCTCACTCAGATGTGGATCTCTACATTTAAATCTTTAAGTTCAACTATCTTGTGCGCTTGTTCTTCCGCATTTAATAGTTCTTAGATCCATGCATTGTCACAGAAATTATTTGTCTACGAGTAGTTGTGGAATGTACATCACTAACCTAGAGGTCAGTGATATACATAATGATTGATCTAGGAGCTCGTGCTTCGAGGACCGTGATATTTTTTTTACTTCCGCCCTACCTGTATCCAATGCTGCCCTACCTCAAATTCGACTCCAGCTACAGTCCTGGGCTTGGGGCGTCGCTGAAGGCAAAGTGGGCGTGCCCACGTTTTTAGTCGTGACTTTTGCGCGGCGCGGTTTCGCACCTCGACGGCGAGGACGGAACCGCGGATATTTATTTGTTAAGGCCTCGCAGGCCGTGTAGGCTCTTTGTTGAGCGAGTGTGATATTGTCGTCCTCTTCGTCGAGGACGTGACGAGGACGTCGAATGGATTCATTCAAATTAGGTGATTGATTGATCTTAAATTAAAATTATGTAAATTAATTTTTATTACAAAATACTTATTTTGTTTTAACATCTATGGGCACAGATATAGTAACATTGATATAGCTACAGATATAGTGTTAACGCCCAGAGGGGCTTCGTGGAGGGATGGCATCTGAAAGTTTATCCCGCTGGGCTGTCCACCAACGTCAAGTAACTCGCTAGTAATATTCGGCCCAATGGCGAAGGGGACCATAGCCCACCCAAAAAAAGAAGAAAAGAAGGGTGAACACGTCACGTGACCATGTCGATAACGGCTTAAATTAATTTACTACACATGCGGCCCTAGAAGATTTCACTTCAAAAATGTGTATCAATAATCAGTATTTACTATTTGAGATCAATCAGAATATCATATCTTTACATATATAAATCTTCTATTCGTCTATTTTTAATTGAACTCCTTCTAAACGGCTGGACAAATTTTGATGATTTTTGTGGCTGTTCCGATGGATGTGAAAAGTTTAGATTATTAATTAAAACCGGAAGGTAGCGCTATGATCGATTTCAAGGAAAATTCCTCTTACTATTTTAGATTTGAACAGAACAATGTCTGTTGGGTCAGCTAGTTAATACATAAATAGTTAAATATCGTTTACTCAAGACCTACCGCACTCAAACGAGTCTAACGTTTATAACGATTTATTTATATCAATTAGATCGATTATCCGATAACATGTTTTCATAGCTTATACATAAAGATTCCGGTTATGACAGGATTAACTAGAAATTGACGTGTGTATTAGAAGTTTTAGATAGACTGATAAGGATCATATAGGCGACTGATTGAGTCGGGGATTAGTCCGCCACCCGCAAGGAGACTGGACGCGTGAAACTGACGTTCCGACCCTGTGTTGATGGGATACGGAGAACGATTACCACCAACATATTCCGTCTCTAATTTTACTTTCAAAAATTATTGCTCTCGAAAACTTGTTCTGAAATTATCTCTAATTCAGGCTACATTATGATATGATAGTAAGTAGGTAATAAATAAAATGGAAAAGGAAAAATAAATATTACATTATTTTTAAGTTTTTATTTTGTGTTCGAAAGGGCAGTAATATCTATTAGCTTGTAAGTTTGGCTTAGGTTGAAAATCAAATGCTTAAGGTGCGCATTCCCAGCCATAAGTTGAGCCCAATTCCATTTTGTGTTATATTTACTTTTTGTTTTGTATTTTTCAATTGTTAAAACAAGTAATGCTCTTTTCATTCTTAATACACATCGAACGAGCCATCGAATTCAAACAAACTGTAGTGCCCTGCTTGATTACATAGAGGTGTGATAGAATAAAAAAGTTACTTTAGCAATATGATAAATTTGCCTGTGGTGACGAAGTAAGAATACAATTCACCACACACAATCACAATCGAGTACTTTGAAAAGTACCACTTTGGAGTGATGCACGCAATGATACCAAATCAATAGCAAAAAATATGAGATATTGTTTTCTTTAAGTTGGCATTGATAAGAATGTTGTTTACATTATTATTAATAATTGTACGTAACTTTTAATACGGCTGGACCGATTTTGATAATAATTTGCTACTAGCTGTCTATATAAGACGTAACTTATGCTATTTTTCTCTCGGGAAAATCACTATAAAGTTTTATCCGATCTAGAAATCGAACCCGAGACCTCATGGACTACTGTAATATCGCATAGCGACTGAAACTGAAGCGAAGCGATGGCAAGTCGTTAGTTTAAAATAAAACTATTATTTACGAACTAGCAACCCGCCCTCGCTTCGCTTCTGTTTCAGTTGACTTACCCGCGTAGTTCCCGTTCCCATGGGAATAGCGGGATAAAATATAGCCTATATTACTCCCTGATATTATAGCTTTCTTTCCGTGTGGTGATGGACTAAGAATACAATTCACCACCCCCTATCTTACCCGTGGGTGATCGTACGAGACGAGTAAGGGATATAAAACGCATATAACATCTATGCGAGAGAAGGAAAACTCGAAATAAAACCCTATACCAACACTTCTGACCAACGTGGTATAGTAGGTCAATTACCCTTCCATTATGGAGGAGGCCCGAGCCCAACAGTGGGACGTATATGGGCTGAGATGATGATGATGATTATAGCTTTCTATTGGTGAAAGAATTTTTTAAATCGGCACAGTGGTTTTTGAGTTTATTAATTACAACCATACACACATACAAACTTTTCCTCTTTATAATATTAGTATAGATTTTAAATCCATTAAAAAAATATTTTTATTTCAAACTTAAACTCCTAATTTTTACACAAATGTCTGTTACACAAAAATAGCATACACTACAGATATTCTTGTCACGTGCCACAATTTAAAACCGGAAACGGATACACGTAGATTTAAGTTAACAACATATTGGTGGCGCGACCCACCTTCGCTGATTGATATATCAGAGATTGATTGATTGATTAATACTAGCAAGAAATGTAAAAACATTTATTTTTTATTGGATAAATTTTCATTTTGACATTTTCTTTCCGTGTGGTGAATCTATACTAATATTATAAATCTGAAGAGTTTGTTTGTTTGTTTGTTTGTTTGAACGCGCTAATCTCAGGAACCGCTGATCCGATTTGAAAAATTCTTTCAGCATTGGATAGCCCATTTATCGAGGAAGGCTATAGGCTATATTATATTTTCAAAAAAATTAGAAATCCGTACTAAAAGTCCAATAATGTAACCCAAGGTGTAAAAAAATTACCCGAAAAAATCTTTATATCGCGTTTGCTGCGAAAACTATTCATTATAGAACAAAACAATATACTACAACTTTGCAGAGCATATAATTTTCTACAAAAAATGTCGCGAGACCATATGTCTAACTATTGTAGTTATCTCACAATAAGTGTTTTTCTTTTATTTTTTTAAATAATTAAAATGCCCACGCTTAAAAACTCTTTATTTTGTATCTTCGTATTAATCCTTATCAAAATAAATTACTTCGTATTCAAGATGAATTCAATACCTTTCTAGAACTTTTTGAATTATTAAATTCGGACATTTTATTCAAAAGATATCGCGATATTAAAAATGTAAGTATTAGTGTTGTAGCCATGTAATTATTAAGTACTAGCTGACCCGGCGAACTTCGTACCGCCTTTTCTTCGTAATTATTTTGTTTTAGTATTTATCAGTTTAGTTTTAGTATTAGTATTGTCCGTGCGGTGTGGTGACGGAGTAAGAATACAATTCACCACCCCCTATCTTACCCGTGGGTGATCGTACGAGACGACTAAGGGATATAAAACGCATATAACATTTATGCGAGAGAAGAAAAGCTCGAAATAAAACCCTATACCAACACGTCTGACCAGCGTGGTATAGTAGCTCAATTACCCTTCCATTATGGAGGAGGCCCGAGCCCAACAGTGGGACGTATGTGGGCTGAGATGATGATGATTGTCCGTGCGGTGACGGAGTAAGAATACAATTCACCACCCGTGTGTGTCGTAAAAGACGACTAAGTGATATAGTATGCATATAATATCTATGCAAGAGAAGGAAAACTCGGAACAAAACCCTATACCAAGACGTCTGACCAGCGAGGTATAGTAAGTCGATTTCACTCCCATACTGGAGGAGGCCCGAGCCCAACAGTGGGATGTGTATGGGTTGAGATTATAATGATGATTTATCAGCCTCCTACAAATGCCGTAAAGTTGCAGATTAAGGCAATATAACACTTACCGTAAATTCAATCCAGTTAAATGATTAATAATACCATTATATCGACATGTACGCCGAGGCCGGCGAACGTCTCACCTTCGGCTCCAGCCTCTCCTCCTTCCAACATCCAGGAAACTGGCCAAATGCTATTCAAGTGTTGTATAGACCCGTGTAATGTGGTACCAGGTGCTCAAGGACCAGTACCAGCACCCATTAGGGTTGACCGTTTGGCCGGAGGGTGATAGATTTAACACGAATATACGCCCTTGGCACCCCATCTCCGGTTTCAGGTTTTTTTTTTTATTGCAAACGGTGGCAAACGAGCAAACAGTACACCTGATGGTAAGTGTTGCTGCCGCTCATCGACCTTTACAGAGTCGCTGCCTACCGCGAAGAAAGTGAAGGGAGTGTGAATGCGTCCATTGAGGCTCGGTGATACCAAGAGCACCACCAAAACCCTCCACACACAAACACCCTCAGAAAGTTGGGCTTCCGGCTCTCTTGCTCACCGAACGGAGCGCAGTAATAAATTCCTACTACTCAGACGTCGATTTTCTGCGAGAGTGTGGTACTACCCCAGACGAACCGGCCCGCAGCTGTAGACAGATAACTGTCGACAGTGTGGTCCTACCACTAATTAAACTGTCTGTCTGGTTACTGTCCAGCAAAGTAATGATTGCGGGGGGCTTTCTGTGGTGGGATAAGGTCCTCGACAACCCTGATGGGGAGGTCAGGGAGGCAAATTTCGGCGAGGGGAGGACGGCGTAGCTTACTCAGCACTACGATACAGGCGACCCCAGGGGTCACATTCAAGACTGTCCAAAATTTTCTACTGATTGATCTAAAGAAAAAGTGATCTCTACTTAGTGCCGTTCAATAAGGACGACCCCAGGGGTCACGTTCCACTCTCTCCAGCCTCTTTTGATGGGTGCTGGCGCTGTTCTTTAAGCACCTGGTACCTTGACTGTACAACGCTTGAATAGCGTTTGGCCAGTTCCCTGGATGTTGAAAGAAGGGGAGGCTGGTGATCCTGCTAAAGCTGAGGCGCTCTCCGGACTTGGCCTCAAACGTATCAATATAAAGGAATTATTGATAATCCAACTGAATTCAATTTACGGCAAGTGTTATATTTCTTTAATCTGCAACTTTACGCCATTTGTAGGAGGCTGATAAATCATCATCATAGTCTCAACCCATACACGTCCCACTGTTGGGCTCGGGCCTCCTCAACTATGGGAGGAAAATTGACCTACTATACCACGCTGATCAGACGTGTTGGTATAGGGTTTTGTTCCGAGTTTTCCTTCTCTTACATAGATATTATATGCATACTATATCACTTAGTCGTCTTTTACGACACACACACGGGTGGTGAATTGTATTCTTACTTCGTCACCGCACGGATAATACCACGCTGGTCAGACGTGTCAATATAGGGTTTCGTTTCAAGTTTTCTTTCTCTTGCATAGATATTATATGCTTATTATATCCCTTAGTTGTCTTTTACAACACTCTCAAGTGGTGAATTATATTCTAGCTATTTAAAATACCGCATTTTCTTATCGATTCCACAACCTTTTTTAATCTAGATCTACATGTAATTATGCCAAAAATGCTGAACCGTCGGAACGAACATTAAATGTTTGACAGGTAAGAACAGTTTGTATGGGAAAATAAAATTATTGTTTTTAGTATTTTACTCGCAATTTTGCCATATTTTCTCACCGTATAAACCTTCCCTGGAGTTCCACAAATAATTCAAGACCAAAATTGGTCAAATCGGTCCAGCCGTTCACGAGTTTTAGCGAGACTAACGAACAGCAATTCATTTTTATAGATAGAATGCGCGCGCATGTATGATGTGGCGGGCGGTCATGAGAGACGAGGGGGCGGTAGCCCCTACGAAACGCCTAGAAAAAGACCTCAACTTTCTCTACAGTCTGCTCTTGCAAAACGACTACGACTTATGCGCAGCAATGAGAGAAGTTTTAAAATAAATAAATAAATCCTGAAAGTCACTATGCTCTCCAAAGTCACTATTCCACGCGGACGAAGTCGCGGGCACTGCTAATTAGTTATAATGCCCCTTTCTACTTCCCTTCTTTTCCTGTGGATAATCGTGAAAGACGATTAGTAGGCACTAATAGATAACATCACAGCAATAAAAAAGGAAAACTACGAAGTAAAACCCTTCTAACCAGTATGGTATAGTAGTAGTCAATATCTCACCGGTTTTAAATGAGGTTTTTATATATCTACTCATTCTCAAAGATCCGACTGCACAGATGGTATAGAAGTTAAAATACCAATACACCATGCCAAATGGGTTCAATTCCCAAACAGGACAATACTATGTCATCAAATATAAAATTAAATTCAAATTAAATTAAGATGAGTTAATATAGAAACCCTATATGAATAACTAACAACCCGCTCTCACTTCGGTTTCAGACGCCTTACCCGCGTAGTTTCCGTTCCCGTGGGAATACTGGGATAAAATATAGCCTAAATTACTCCTTATATCTATATTAGCTGTCTACAGCTAACTGGTAGTAAATTATTATCAAAATCCGTCTAGCCGTTTTGAAGATTACCCAAAACAAACAGACATATACACAGATAGCTAAAAATTTTATAAATCGGTTTTTAGGCATAGGTATCGGTATAGGTAGGCATAGGCATTTAGACATTACAAACAGACACTTCAATTTTAGTTATTTGTGTAGATGTATAGATAAATGCTGGGCCCGACCACATAGTTCTAGAAAGGTATGGCAAGTAATGGGGTTCCACGCTCGTCCCTAGTATAGAATCATTTTTTTTGAACTTGTAGTAAATTTGTGTCGGATAAGACTAGATTTAAATTTTACATAGATATTTATAAGGATGACTTGTTGGACGTGAGATATCTTAATCCTCCCGTGACCATGAACTCCGTAAAGTGTCTGAAACGTCGGGAAATCAAAAATCAAACGCAAGCACGATTGAATCCATAAAAATAGCTTTATTTCAAATGTTTAATATTTGCATAAACATTAGAAATCTTTATTATATAGTGTACTAGCGTACCCAGCCCGCTTCGCCCGGCTAGATTTTGCTTTATTTTATTTAAACAATAAACTTACATCATTAAATATTTAATTTAACTCTCACAATATATTAAATTATTCATTTCTCTCCGTATTCATTCTCTTCTTTCAAAAAGAGGAATGCTCCGATAGTCACCAAACTTTACAGGATTACTCGCCAGGTCAATCTGGAGATTCCCTGTTTCATTTCATTGAAATCAGTCCAGCCGTTTCGGAGCCTATATGGAACATAACCACACACTTTCTCTTTTATATATATATATAGATTAAATATACATAAAAGGCTGTAGTAGAATATATAACCTGCAACCCCGAAAAAGTAAAATTCGCGAGAGTTAGAAAAATAATTAATAAAATCCACATTCGTTCCGCTTAAAAAGTTATAAATTAGGTTAATGTTGACTCATAATGCCTTGCCCCTTTGCTTCACTATAAATTGCTGGCGCTAATCGGAAGTTCCAATGTAAATCGATTTAACAACATCGATGTCGGATCGATATGAATGAAGTCTAATAAAAGAACAACACTATACGATCGCGAATGAATGAGTGAAGTACTTCCTTGTTTATATTATTATATGCGTGAATAATGAATGGCTTGTTAATATTAACTAGTAATATCTGGTTGACCGAGCTTCGTTCGGAATATTTTTGTCGAATTTATTTAGATATGTATTAATAAAAATTAAATAATGAAAAAAATATCAAAAATTACAAAAAGAGAATAATAATAACACCGAGACTCGATCCGATGCTGTTTGAATGCCAAAACAAAACCAAAAGTAAACTGGACAACTTCCCAACTGAGCTATTATAACTCTTGACGTTGACGGCGAAATTTGAATTCATATTCTTTTAAAATTTAATGTCATTGTATTGTTTTACTAAAAACAGCGACAAAACAACTTTTTCTATAAATAAAGCCCAGCTAGATCGATTTTTTGGCCTCGAAACCTCTAGTATGCCAAGTTTCATCAAAATCGTTAGCAAGCGAGCCGTTTCCGAGATCCTGAAAATATATATATATATATATACAAGAATTGCTCGTTTAAAGATAAGCTAAGCTAAGTTTCTCAAACGCTGCCCAATCGAGTTAAATTCGTTGCCTGACTTCTTTCTCAAAATTGGATCTACCTAACTGGACTGTTTGTCCATAATAAACATCATCATCGTCATTTCAGCCTATTGCCGTCCACTACTGGACATAGGCCTCCCTCATATTACGCCACAGAGTACGGTCCTGTGCCGCCAGCATCCAACGACGCCCAGCAACTAAAATGAGCTCGTAGGGTACCGAAGCTGCCGTGACTGAGGTCCATTTTTGTTCTACTTTTCATGAGGGGATAATGCTATAATCGCCACGCTTGGCAGGCAGGTTGGCAATTCCAGTAAGATGTTATACATTACCCTGGAGAGAGCTGCTGCCTACTCTTTTGAGGAACCGTTAGCCGATTTTTACGACTCCCACAGGCAAACAAGGGGTGGCGACAAATGTATTCTTATCCCGTCGCCACAAGGGAAAATTTACCTTCAATGATCGACAACTTCGAGAATCACATTATAACATTAATATTCAGTAAATAAATAATAGCTACATTTCTGATTTACTAACTTCTGTATATTTAAATAATATCACGATGAAATTTCATGTATTGCTTAACGTGGACGAGTGAAAGTTACCATTATGTCAATATTGTTTATGGTATCGGAGTATTGGCTTGTTTATAGCCTGACAGAAAGCTTTTGTGTGATATTAATCTTTGTCTCGTTACTTATACTATAAATATTAACTCTAATATTAGGTCCTTACATATGAAATTAGCGTTTTGTCGTACTGACCACTTTGATCTGAAATATCTCGTCTTTGGTTAAGAATTCCAAATTCAAATTTATAAATTCATTTAGCTGGTACATTTGAGTTTTGAAAACAGTCATTCATTTGTTTTTATCTCATTATTTTTTTCTTTGGCTTCGCTTATTATCGCACAATAAAAAACATGAAATATCGGTATATTTACGAGTACGAGTTCTATTGTGGCACCAGTGCTGCAGAAACAGCTCGAAGGATTAATGATGTGTACGGCGCTGGTGTCGCAAAATGAAAGAACGGTACGTTTTTGGTTTCAAAGTTTTTGTTCTGGAAATTTCGACCTTCAGAACCAACCACGTGGACGGCCGGAGACCAAAGTGGAAAATGAAGAATTAATATTCAGGAGCTCATTTGTATTACTGCTCGGCCTCGAGCCTCATTCACAATAGGAGGATAATTGACCTACTATGCCATGCTGGTCAGATGTGTTGGTATAGGGTTTTATTATGAGTTTTCGTTTTCTTGCATAGATGTTATATGTATGTTGTATCTCTTAGTTGTCTTTTACTACAGCTATGAGCAAGAAAGGGACTGGTGAATTGTATCCTCTGCGAGATAGAATCCGAAATACGGAAATTCGCAAATGTACGGGTGTAACCGACATAGCACGAAGAATTAACACGCTGAAGTGGCAATGGGCAGGCTACATCGCTCGTCAAACCGACATCTGCTGGGGAAGAAAGGTTCTCGAGTGGCGACCACGTACCGTACGACGCAGTGTAGGACGCCCCTCACCAGGTGGACCGACGACCTGATGAAAGTTGCTGGGTGTCGTTGGATACAGGCGGCACAGGACCGCACTATGTGGCGTAACATGAGGGAGGCCTACGTCCAGCGGTGGATGGCGATAGGCTGAAATGATGATGATGATGAAATGTATGCTTACTCAGTCACCACACGGACAATAATGTTTAATATTCATCATCTCAACTCACATATCCTACTGCTCGAGCCACGTCCACAATAGGAGGAATATGGTTATACCACCCTTTTTTTTCAATTTTTTTTTTGGTAGGTTTGGACACATCCGGCCTAATTTATCCGGAGCGACGGATGAGTGACATAATGCCTGATAACCTATCGTATTCTATTCCCACCGCAATTGAGCCAATCACTGGTACCGATTTCTTGGCATCCGTAGCCGAATACCACCTTTTTTTTTTGGGGGTGGGTTGCGGTCGGCGCGCTCCTCGCACCAGTCCGTCCGGGGCGACAGAGGGGCGTAAGCACGCACACCCACAACCCACTCATGATGCACGTCGCCTTCGTCGTTAGGCCGACCACCGGAGCAGGGTGACTTGACGTCAGTGGTCGGCCCGACGGAATACCCCCTATTTGGGGTACCCTCTCATCGACCGACGTCCCCCCTCGGGGAGGACGTCGGTCTTTCCTCACGCGGTCGGCCTCTCGGCGGGTGACTAATTCCCCGGTCACGTCACCCGCAAGCCGAATACCACCCTGGTCAGATGAATTGCTATAGCGTTTTATTTAGAGTTTTCCTTCTTTTGCATGGATGTTATACATATATTATTTTCCTAAGTCGTCTTTTGCGACACCCACAGGCAAGGGTGGTGAATTGTATTCTTACGTCACCAAACAGAAAATAATATAAGAAGAAGTTTAAATAGTACCAAGATGACTATTACATAGGTTGGTCCCCCAAAACGAATTCACACCTAAATCAACGAGGGACTTTTATAAGTAGATACTAATATGAACTATTATTATAAAAAACTTCAATAAATCCCGTTTCAATCTTCAAAAGATATTAAAAGAAAATTATATCCGACGCCATGACCAGCACTAATGAAATTGAATATCATTCGAATTGATTGATAATATCTTGTTTGACGTTAGCTTTCACCAGAAGATTTATTTTTTTCTGTTTGTAACCATAAATGAACTGTTTCGAATGCCGTAGTACCTACTGCTTTCGCAAAATAAACCTTTAAATAGTAGCAATTTGCTATTGCGGTATATTCCACAAGCGATTGAGCCGTAGACCCAACCCTCATCTTACCGCACGATATTGCAGAAATCCATAAGCGCCATTACCAATTACGCTGGTGACTCGGCAAACAGACAGTCCGTCATGAAAGCTGAAAAGTGTTTGAAATATCAGGAAATCAAAAATTAATTACAAACCCAATTAAATCCGTAAAAATTGTTTTATTTTAAATTCTTAATGCTTGCGTAATTACGCGGCATTCCGTGTGGTGAAGAAGTAAGAATACAATTCACCACCCCCTCTCTTGTCCGCGGATATCATAAAAGACGGCTAAGGACTTATATATATATGGCATCTATGGAAGAGGAGGAAATACTCGAAATAAAACCAAGATGTCTGAACAGCGTGGAATAGTAAGTCAGTTTCCCTCTTACTGTGGAGGAGGCTCATTCTCAGCAGTGGGACGTATAGGAGCTAAAATGATGAATGCTCGCATACTCATCAAAAATAATGATTAAAAATCGGCCAAGTGCGAGTCGAACTCCCACAAGTAGGGTTCCGTACCATTGACTAGCAAATAACAGTAGGTACATAAATTTACTGATATCGAGCAAAATAGGCAAAAAGTTGTGTTTTTTGTATGAGAACCTCCCTTAAATATTAATTTTATTTTAATTTTATTATTTATTATTAAATTAAAACTACAACTGTTGCCATTATCGATATCGAGCAAAAAAGGGCGTGAAAAAAAAATCGTGTTTGTTGTAGCCCCACTTAAACATTTTTTACATTTTGTTTTTAGTAGGTATTTTTTGTTATAGCGGCAACAGAAATACATAATTTGTAAAAAATTCAACTGTCTAGCTATCGCGATTCTTGAGATACAGCCTGGTGACAGACAGACGGAAGGACAGACGGCGAAGTCTTAGTAATGGTATCCCGTTTTTACCCTTTGGATACGAAACCCTAAAAAAATGACACTCATATAGGACGGAACCCACATGACTAGGGAGCAAACTTCGCTATAAACCACAACGTCATCTTTGCAATCAAGTTAAATATAGACGAAGACATAGACTACGAATAAGTATCTACTTTATTCTCGAACTATCTTTAACTCGTCAAAATAATCTAACACCCACACGTTTCATATTGTTATTGAAACAACGGTACATGGGCGTACCCAGGTAGGGGCAGGGGGGGGGTTTAGCTGCAAGAAGATAAAATAAACGTCAATTTTCCTGGCAAGTGGGAATTAAAAACGTGTTACCTACTCTGCGCAAAATGAAGTGTTGGAAACAAAACATCTTTTCAGTCAGATATTTTGATTTAATATTTTTTATGCTGGGTACGCCCTTGCAACGGTACCTTCGTTTCTTTTAATTATGTATCAAAGACATCGTATATTCCATATTATAATTATTAAACATTATTATAGTAGGTAACTTAAATTTCCTTCGCCTTCGCCGTGACTATCGTAAAAGTGAGAGATTAAGAAACATACTTACTAATATTATAAATGCGAAAGAAAGTTTGTTTGTTTGTTACGCTTTCATGCTTAAACCACAGAACCGATTTCAAAATGTCCTTCACCAATGGAAAGCTATAATATCAGGAAGTAACATAGGCTATATTTTATTCTGGTATTCCCATGGCAACGGGTACTACGCGGATAAGACGACTAAAACCGAAGCGAAGCGAGGGCGGGTTGCTAGTAATAAATAAAACATCGATCGCAAGAGAAGGAAAACTTGTCATAAAACTTTGTTAACCCGAAACCCAAACCTTAAAATAATACATTAGGTCAATTACAAGGACCGATTACAAACTGACCTTCACAATCCAAGGAGATACTGATGTTCTAAGATTACTCAAGATGTTAGAATATTTTCGGAGACTTTTTGTTTCCTTTATTTTGATTTAAAACTATAACGATACTTTTTTTTAATTAAACAATTTACTCTTTTGTCTATAGGTGTCATAAAAGATGACTAAGGAATTTAATGTGCATATAATCATTGTGCAAGAGAAGGAAAACTCGACATGAAACCCTATGCCAATACGTCTGACCAGCGTGGTATAGTAGGTCAATTTCCCTAGGCCAACAGTAGGATGTGTATGGGCTGAAATGAGGATAATGATGAATTTAAAATAAAACTATTTTTACGGATTTTATCGCGTTTCAATTTGTTTTGTGGTCACCAAAAGAATGGAACAAGGACTGGACTGGAACGCTGAAAAGTGTTCAAAACGTCGGGTAATTATAAAAACATCAAAAATCCGTAAAAATACAAATACAAATGCGATAAAATCCATAATAACAGTTTTATTTCAACGGTGTAATGCTTTTTTTTTTGTGTGTGGGTCGCGGTCGGCGCACTCCTCGCACCACTCCGTCCGGGGCGACAGAGGGGCGTAAGCACGCACACCCGCAACCCACCCGAACACCACGTCGCCTTCGTCGTTGGACCAACCACCGGAGCAGGGTTACTAGTAGTCAGTGGTCGGCCTACCCTCCCATCGACCGACGTCCCCCCCTCGGAGAGGATGTCGGTCTTTCCTCACGCGGTCAGCCTATCGGCGGGTGACGGACTAATTCCCCGGTCCCGTCACCCGTGGCCTCGTCTAGGGACGGTATAATGCTCGCATAAACTTCAGAAATTATTATTTTATTGCTGTAAATTTACTTAAAATCAAATCTAATCTGGGGAAGAAAGGTTCTCGAGTGGCGACCACGTATCGGACGACGCTGTGTAGGATGGATGCAGGCGGCACAGGACCGCACTTTGTGGCGTAACATGAGGGAGGCCTACGTCCAGCAGTGGACGGCGGTAGGCTGAAATGATGAAAATATAATTTATCACTAACGACCCACCCTCGCTGCACTTAGGTTCCGATTGCTTTGCCCCCGCATTTGAAATCTATAACATCTAATATATAGCCGGGTGTGAGTCCCGAACCGGGCAAAATTTCAAAAGATTATTCTGAGAGAAAAATAGTCTCAATTACTCCTTATATAGACAACTACCTAATAATTAAATATACCTCGAATCGGTCCAGCTGTATTGAAGATCACCCAGAATAAACAGACAGATAAAAGCTTTAAATTGGTTTTTAGGCATAGGTATCGTGCAAATAACTGTGTGAGCATAAAAATACCTACTATTTTGACATTACAAACAGACACTTCAATTTTATTTATTTGTATAGACTAGATGACCCAATGAACTTCGTATCAATTTTTTATTTTGGGCAAGCTGTGGTTAACCCACTCACCGTCCATTCTAACCGGGGTGACGCAAGGGCGGTGTGCGGCTCCATAACCCAACGTATCCCTTCGCCATTGTGCCGACTAATAGTAGCGGGTTCCATGCCCGTGGTCAGCCCGGCGAGATACCCTTTCGGGTACCGTCCCTCTCCGACACCCCTTCCACCGCGTCGCCCTTTGTTCGGAAAATAGTTAACCTCTCTGCGGGTGACGAACTATTCCCCGGTCCAGGAACATACATCAGTTTATTTATATAGAGATTAACAATGGTGGCATTTCATTATCAATTCAGTAATACTGATCAAATATGTAGGTTTACACCGACGCGTGACGTATGAATTTTTAGTCATAAATTTCACACATTATTAGCTGACCCAACAGAAATTGTTCTGTTCATATCTAAAAAATTAGTAGATGGAATTCTGCTTGAAATCGCAGCGCTACCTATCGGTTCCAATTACTAATCTAAACCATTCCTATCCATCGGAACAGCAACAAAAAAAATCATCAAAACACTAACCGTTTAGAAGGAGTTCAATTCTTTATATATATATTTCTTGTGTACGTGTGTATGTCGGAACTCCTCCTAAACGGCTGAACCGATTTTGTTGAAATTTTTTGTGTGTGTTCCAGGGGATTCGAGAATGGTTTAGATTCACAATTGGACCCGGTAGGTGACACTTATTTGAACGGCACAACGTCTGTTGGGTCAGCTAGTATATATATATAAAGATTTATAATTTGGTATATATCTTTCCTTGCTTCTTCCTTCACTGTTAAATTGAACGATTAATAAAAATTTACGATACACTTTACTCGTGGGAAACAAGCCCGAGACTTTGCGAACCAATTCATTAGTTTCATTCTCGACTATCACTACTCAATGAAATCAATATGTATAGTTTATCACTCATTTGTAGTGGACAGTTATTATGAGTATACAATCAATTGTTATTTATAACAGCAGAAGTACCGCGTAACTAATGACTTCCCGCGTCTGCCCGTCTGTCACAACGTATCGGCTTGTGACATGATAACATGTATGGAGAGAGATTTTATTTTATTTCTATATTTATTACTCGTTCTATCTAGGTAACTTTTGAATTATAAACATATTAAGACGTTCTGTGCGCTTACGAAAAAAGTAGAAAATATGTACCCCTTTTTTGGGGTGGGCTACGGTCAGTGCACCCGCCGCCCGGCTCCGTCCGGGGCGACAGAGGGGCGGCGCGCGGCCCCGTAATCCAACCGTGGCACGTCGCCTTCGTCGTTGGGCCGACCACCGGGCAGGTTGAGGATTTTCATTCTCTACCATAGATCTTATCTGAATATTATAATCACATAGTAATTTTTTACGATACCTATGGCCAGGAAAGGAGAGTGATGAATTAATTCTTACTTCGTCATCACACGGAAAATTTTATTATTTATTGATATCTGGTTGACCGAGCTTCGCTCGGTATATTTTTGATGTATTTTTGTCGAATTTATTTAGATATATATTAATAAAAAATAAAAATTAATGAATGAAAAAAATATCAAAAATTACAAAAAGAGAATAATAATAACACCGAGATTCGATCCCACGCTGTTTGAATGCCAAAACAAAACAAAAGGAAAACTGGACAACTTCCCAACTGAGCTATTCCCACTCTTGACAACGACGAAGAAATTCGAATTCCTATTCAGAGAATGTCAATAACATTTTATGTCATTGATTGATTAGCTAAAAACACCGACAAAACAACATTTTCTATAAATAAAACCTAGCTAGATCGATTTTTTGGCCTCGAAACCTCTAGTATGCCAAATTTCATCAAAATGGTTGGAGCCGTTGCCGAGATCCTGAATATATATATACAAGAATTGCTCGTTTAAAGATATAAGATAATAATAATGAAGTATTTTCACTTTTTTAATGTGATTTATCATTAAAACATTGTTTTTAGTTCTTTTTTAAACTACGTTTACTAGTAGGTATTGTTATATTATCTACTTTCGCAAGAAAATTCGAGATGAAAAAATATTATAGCCAATGTTCATATAAGTCCCACTTTTGGGCACGAGCCTCCTCCACAATAGAAGGAAAATTGACCTTTTATACCATGCTGGTCAGACGTGTTGGTTTTATTACGAGTTTTCCTTCTGTGAAACAATATACTCTGTTGAAATTTTCTTTGATTTTTCATTCATTTTTGATACCGCTAACGGTTACAATGTTGGAACCGCATGGTAGTTTTGACAGCAATATAACAACGCAACTCGTAGACTAAACAATGACATGGCTGAGGAGAAAATAACCAAAACTTTATAAAGATATTATAGCTATAGTATTTTTCGTATGGTGACGGAGTAAAAATACAAATCACCTCACTCTTCTCCCCCTCTTACCCGTGTGTGTCATAAAAATGACTAAGAGATTATAATACACAGATAATACCTAACTATGTAAGAGATGGAATACTCAATATAAAACCGTATTCCAACACATCTGACCAGCGTGGAGTAGTAGGTCAATTTCCCTCCCATCGTACCGAAGGCCTGAGCCCAACAGTGGGACTTGAGAAATAAGTTGAGATGATGATAAAATAACCCTTCCCATACAAATTCCCCATACAAAAAGTGTCTAAAATGCATAGCACACTGCGCGTGCGCCATTCATGAGCATGTCGGTGAGACGTACCCCTAAGATTTTCCCCTACTAAAAAGTACCCAACGCGACTAATGAAGTTTTCACTTCAATAAAAGATATTCAATGATTTCTGATGTTTACGCGAGTATAATACATTTTAAATAAAACTACTTTACGGATTTTATCGCGTTTGTATTTGATTTTTGATTGCCCGACGTTTCGAACACTTTGCAACGTTCATGGTCACGGGCGGACTAAGACGTCTCACTTCCAACAAGTCATCGTTATTGCAGGAAATTTATAATTATCTACCCGATACAGAAATTAGTTATTAAATATTAAGCCACATTTTGAAACAAATTTATTGCCAGTGTAAGAAGAAAATAATTCTATATGAAAAAAATTATATTGTTTATGATTAGTAATTATCTTATATCTTCAAACGAGCAATTCTTGTATATATATATTCAGGATTTCGGAAACGGCTCCAACGATTTTGATGAAACTTGGCATACTAGAGGTTTCGGGGCCAAAAAATCGATCTAGCTAGGTTTTATTTATAGAAAATGTTGTTTTGTCGGTGTTTTTAGCAAAACAATACAATGACATTAAATTTTAAAAGAATATGAATTCAAATTTCGTTGTCAACGTCATGAATTACGGTAGCTCAATTGGGAAATTGTTCAGTTCTCTTTTAGTATTGTTTTGGCATTCAAACAGCGTCGGTTCGAATCTCGGTGTTATTATTATTATTCTCTTTTTCTATATAATTTTCATTATTTATTTTTTATTAATATATATCTAAATAAATTCGACAAAAGTACAACAAAAATATTCCGAGCGAAGCTCGGTCAACCAGATATTTTAACATTAAAATTAATAGTACTTGTATTTGAAAAACCTAACAATCTAGTATACTACCACCAGATCGGAACACGGCCACATCGAGAAAGATTCGGCAAGAAAACTCAGGTGACATGATGCTAAATTAATATTAATTTCGAAGGCGGCTTACTTTAAAGTACTTTGTACAGTGTTCGAAACATCGGGCAATCAAAAATCAAATACAAACGCGATAAAATCCATAAAGTAGTTTTATTTAAAAAGATATTCAATCCAACTCCATACTTTTAAACCGTAGCAGGACATCATTAACCATCCCACCTCAAAACCAAAAAGACAATATCTAAAAGTAGAAATGAAAAAATCTATGTAGAACGGTTATTGAGAGGATGCGCACGCGACACAGCCGCTTAAACAGTCGCTTTTTAACAATTAATAGTTTCCTCTAACACTTCCTCAAGGAAAACATATAAATAGATATAAAATTATAAATGAAAAGGAAATGTATGGGATGTATAAAAATGTTCACACGTCGCATCTCTTGTTCCGGGGAAACGACATTTGTACGACATTATTTTATAATGCTTTCTTGGTTTATGCATTGGTTTTATAAAGTCGCATAATAAATTATAATTTTCCTTGTCGTGACAGACAGGTTGGTATACAGGGTTTCGTTTCGAGATTTTCTTCTCTTGTACAGATGTTATGTGCATATTATATCCCTTAGCCGTCTTTTACAACGTCATCGGGGAAGATAGAGAGTAGTGAATTGTATTCTTCTCCGTCATCACACGGAATAAAGGCTGAATGGTACTGATAAAACTGTTTTGTTTATAATGTTTTCAGATTAAAATATTATTATGTCCAGCCTATGTCCACTTTTTAACTAAGTTACTGATTTAAAATACTAAATCCTTATCTTTACTATCCTTATCTTTACTAATATTATAAACGCGAAAGTTTGTTAGTATGTGAGTATGTGAAGATGTTTGTTGCTCTTTCACGCAAAAACTACTTTTGATGAAACTTCACAATAATATAGCTTACATATCAGAATAACAAATAGGCTATAATTTATCCCGATATGTCCACGAGAAGAGGAACTGCTGATGAAACCGCAGGGCGCTGCTAGTTATTTATAAAACTTATTTGCGAGCACAAAATGATTATCATACGTAGGACTTTTATCCACATCTATTTGGAAATCATTTCAACCGCCTTATCAATTTGCACAATGTCAGTGGGTATCTATAATAACCAAACTCTGACTCGCATTGTCATTTTCATGAATTTTTTTTTATTGCTCTTGGTAGCCAGTTCTATGTGGTGACGGAGTAAGAATACAATTCATTACTCCATATCTTGCCCGTGAATGTCGTAAAAGACGACTAAGGGATATAATATGCACATAACATCTATGCAAAAGAAGGAAAACACGAAATTAAACCCTTTACCAACATGTCTGACCAGCATTGTATAGTGGATCAATTCCCTCCAATTGTGGATGAGGCTCGGGCCCAACAATGGGACGGATGTGGGCTGCGATGATGATGGCAAACGAGCAAACTGCACACCTGATGATAAGTGATACTACCGCTCATGGACCTTTGCTAATCCGCTGTCTACCGTAAAGAAAGTGAAAGGAGTGTGAATATTAAAGGCATCACCAAAACCCACCACACGCAAACACCCTCACAGTATTGGGCTGCCGACTCCCTCGCTCACCGAACGAAGTGCAATAACAAATTGCTAACACTCAGACATCGATTTTCTGCGAGAGTGTCGTACCCCGGATGGACTGACCCACGGCTGTAGACAGACGACTGTCGACAGTGTGATTCTACCACATGTAAACTGAAAAGGCGGCGAATAGCCTAATAACCCATCATATTCCCTTGCCATCGCTGGGCCGTCTATAGCCGGCCTAGAAAAACCTTTGGCTGTATACGTGTATAGGCTGATGAATGGAACTACAACAGACTCAAAATTAAATTCTAAACTTTAAATGAATTTTGATAGTACGATGGTCGAAGATAAACGGGTGTAACCGACACAGCCCGAAGAATTAGCATGTTGAAATGGCAATGGGCAGGCCACAGCTCGTCAAACTGACAACCGTTGAGGAAGAAAGATTCTGGAATGATGACCACGAATCTGACGGTGCACCGTAGGTGAGCCCCTGATAGGTGGACTGACGACATCTTGAAAGTCGTAACCGGCACAGCCCGAAGAATTACCACTTTGGGCCGCCTGTAGCTGGCCTAGAAAAGCTACAACAAACTACTGGAACTACAACAGACTCTAAATTAAACTCTAAACTTTAAATGAATTTTGACAGTACGATGGTCGAAAAGGAACGTGTGTAATCGACACAGCCCGAAGAATTAGCACGTTGAAATAGCAATAGGCAGGCGACATATCGCTCGTCTAACCGACAACCGTTGCAGAAATAAGGTTTTATGTGTTGACTACGAATTGGACGATGTACCATAGGACAACTCCCTACTAGATAGACTGACTACATCTTGAAAGGCACAGGGAACCGTGGATACAAGTGGCACAGGACCGTTCCTAGTAGCATTCTCATGGGAAGCCCTAAGCCCAACAGTGGCCATCTACGGGCTGATGGATAGATGGATGGTCGAAAATATAATTTTAATGGCAAATGTTAGATTAATCAAGAAATTAGATAGACTTTAAGAGTATGAAAACGAACGAAACATCATCTTAGTACGAATTTTGTTGTCTTCTCTTCTTGATTATTATCCTTGCTTTTTAATGTTATAAATGCGAAAGTAAGTTTGTTTGTTTGTTACGCTTTCACTCTTATACGACCGAACATAATTCAAAAATTCTTTGACCAATTGAAAGCTGTAATATCAGGGAGTAACATAGGCTATATTTTAGCCCGGTATTCTCACGAGCACGGGAACTATGCGGTTAAGGCGACTAAAGTGGCAGCGAAGCGAGGGTGGGTTTTAAAAATGTATGAAAGACTAGTAATAAACTTTTAAAATTGATTATTCAATAATCTTATACATCGCAATGCGGAAGTTAAGTTTAGTCACGTAACTCAGATATAAATCTTTACTTAGTCTGTGCAGTAATTACTTAGCAATTTGATGTGAAAATAAACATGACACTAAGTAATAACTGTAATCTGATATCTTTAAACGAGCAATACTTGTACCTTTATATATAAATTTCTTGTGTACGAACTCCTCCTAAACGGCTGGACCGATGTTGATGAATTTTTTTGTGTGTGTCCAAGGGAATTCGAGGATAGTTTAGATTCATAATTGGACCTGGTAGATTGCGCTACTTTGTTATTTGAACAGAACAACGTCTGTTGGGTCAGCTAGTATTTATATTATATACTAGCAACCCGCCCTCGCTTCGCTTCGGTTATAGGCTATAGTCGTTTTACCCGCGTAGTTCCCGTTCCCGTGAGAATACCGGGATAAAATATAGCCTAGTTTACGCCCTGATATTATAGCTTTCCATTGGTGAAAGAATTTTTGAAATCGGTCCAGCCGTTTTGAAGATTACCCGAAACAAACAGACAGACAAAAATTTTTTAATTGCTATTTTAGGCATAGGTGTCGTGCAAATAACCGTGTGAGCATGAAAAAAGCCTATTATTTTGACATTACAAACAGACACTCCAATTTTATTTATTGGTATAGATATTCAAAATCTTGGAAACGGCTCTAACAATTTCTATGAATTTTAGTATAGTTAAATTTAAAGAAAATATCGTTTTGTCGCTTTTTCAGCTATGAAAAAAACTAGCCGCCGCTGTGAAGAGTGACAATAGCTAAGTTGGGAAGTTGAGCAATGACTTTCAAACCATCCGGGTTTGATTTTTAGTAATTTGTCTTTCCCTTTTTAAAGTTTTAATACTTTTTTTCATCAATAATTTTTAATTTCAATATTCATCATCATCTCAGCTCATATATCAGTCACTACTTGGCTCGAGCCTCTTCCACAATCGGAGAGAAATTGACGTACTAGACTACGCTGGTCGGACGGGTTGGTATAGTGATTTTATTTCGAGTTTTCCTTCTCTTGCATGGATTTTATCTGGAACATCCACACCCATGGGCAAGAGAGGGGGTGGTGAATTGTATTCTTACTCCGTCACTACACAGATTATAATAGATCGCATGTATCAACTTTTATAGTAGATCAATATCTCTCCTATGCTGATCAAAGATGTTGGCATAGGGTTTTATTTTGAACTAGCAGCCCGCCCTCGCTTCGCTTCGGCTTTAGTCGTTTTACCCGCGTAGTTCCCGTTCTCGTGGAAATACCGGGATAAAATATAGCCTAAGTTACTTCCTGATATTATAACTTTCCATTGGTGAAAGAATTTTTTAAATCGGTCCAGCCGTTTTGAATATTACCCGGCACAAACAGACAGACAGACAAAAATTTTTTAATCTGTATTTTAGGCATAGGTGTCGTGCAAATAACCGTGTTAGCATGAAAAAAGCCTATTATTTTGACATTACAAACAGACACTCCAATTTTATTTATTGGTATAAATATTCCTTCTCTTGGATAGACGTTACATGCAAATTATATCCCATAATCGTCTATTACGACACCCACGGGTATGATAAGGAGTGGTGAATTGCATTTTTACTCCATCACCATACGGAAAATCTATGTCTATACCAATAAATAAAATTGGAGTGTCTGTTTGTAATGTCAAAATAATAGACTTTTTTCATGCTCACGATATGATTCGTGATATTATAGCTTTCCATTGGTGAAAGAATTTTTGAAATCAGTCCAGCCGTTTTGAAGATTACTCGTAACAAACAAACAGACAGATAAAAAAAATATAAAGTGATTTTTAGACATATGTATAGGGCAAATAACCGTGTGAGCATGAGAAAAGCCTATTATTTTGACATTACAAACAGACACGCCAATTTTATTTGTTGGTATAGATTATGTACGTAATAAATCCTCCACTACGGATGCGAAATATTTGTACAGTATTTCTACTATTTCTATAGATGTAAACAAGTTATGTAATCATTAGCTCATATCAAGATTGTATGCACCACGCGGCCCCTCCATTATTAAGTATCGATATATGGTATGACCTTCATTATCGATATCGGTCGATGCATTGTTTAAACAACAATTGCAATATATATCTACTAGCTATGAACGCGGCTTCACTCGATTGAAAAATAATTTTATCAAACAATTATTTTTCTATTAAAATGTTCACCAATTTGTTATATGATCCATTTCAATTACAGTGTATTTCGGTTATAACGACGGCGGAGGGACTACTTTAATATCGTCGCTATATCCGAAGGTCTCTATATCCGAAATCAGTTTTTCTTTAGCAGTAAATGTACGTCACGAATAGTTACGTAACTGATTCATAATTTTAACTTCGCGTACATGCTAAGTAACGCTACACACAAACAAAGCATTTGACCATCTGCGAATGTAAACAAAGGATAAGAAAGTTAAATAGTTAAAATTTATGAATGAGACTTTGTGCCTTTGCCGACTCAGTCGCAACATCCGCAAGGAATTTCTAGGAATCTGTCCCAAATAGGTCATAAAAACAAGTCGGTATACCCTAATTAGGCGTTATATCCGGCGTCGCTATTACCGCATGAATTTCCTATGAAAGTATGCTTTAAATTCTAGGGACGCATGTTTGACGTCGCTATTACCGCATGAATTTCCTATGAAAGTATGCTTTAAATTCTAGGGACGCATGTTTGACGTCGCTATAACCGAAAAGTCGTTACAACCGAGGTCGTTATTAATGAAATCCACTGTACTTTCGACGAAAAATAATACAAATGATGTTTTCGTTGGAAAGAATAGTGACATTAAATTCTGCCGGCTTGTTGTAAGCTTTTAAAAAAACGAGAAAATAAAATGTACCTACACATCGAGCAAATCAACTAATTTGTGAAACGGATGCATATCAAACATTCTTCATGTATTAAAATATTAATATCATAACGTAAGGACCTAAACCAGGTTGGTTACCTGGTTATATTGGTTTGTAATTGTTTTAACATATCAATTTTTTTTGTTGAACTACAAAAATATTCGAAGACTAGCAACCCGCCCTCGCTTCGCTTTGGTTTTAGTCGTTTTACCCGCGTAGTTCCGTTTCCGTGGGAATACCAGGATAAAATATAGCCTAGTTTATGTCCTGATATTATAGCTTTCCATTGGTGAAAGAATTTTTGAAATCGGTCCAGGCGTTTTGAAAATTACCCGGAAGAAACAGACAGACAGACAAAATTTTTTTAATCTGTATTTTAGGCATAGGTGTCGTGCAAATAACCGTGTGACCATGAAAAAAGCCTATTATTTTAACATTACAAACAGACACTCCAATTTTATTTATTGGTATAGATTACAAAACTTCAAAATAGTAATAACAATTTCAAAAATTCTATGTGGTGACGGAGTAAGAATAAAATTCACCACGCCCTTGGCAGTGGATCTAGTAAAAGACGACCAAGGAATTATAATATGCAAATAACCTTTCCGTGTGGTGATGGAGTAAGAATACAACGCACCATCCCCTCTCCTGCCCGTGGGTATCATATAAGACGACTAAGGGATATAATATGCATATAACATCTATGCAAGAGAAGAAAAACTCGAAATAAAATCCTATACCAACATGTCTGACTAGCATGTTATATTTTGCGCCTCATGCCGCCCTAGCCGAGGCCGCGGGTGACGTGACCGGGGATTAGTCCGTCACCCGCCGAGAGGCCGACCGCGTGAGGAAAGACCGACGTCCTCCCCGAGGGGGGGGACGTCGGTTGATGGGAGGGTACCCCAAGTAGGGGGTATTCGGTCGGGCTGACCACTGACGACAAGTTAACTCTGCTCCGGTGGTCGGCCCAACGACGAAGGCGACGGTTTTTGGGTGGGTTGCGGGAGTTGCGTGCCGCAGCGTGTTGCAGCCCCTCTGTCGCCCCGGACGAAGTGGTGCGGAGGCGTGCCGACCGCAGCCCACCCACAAAAAAAAAAAAAAAAAACCATGTTATATTAAGGTCAATTTTGCTCATATTGTGGAGTAGACTGAAATCCAACAGTGAGCGTATGAGTATGAACGTATAGGAGCTGAAATGATGATCATGAATGATCAGTATAATAGGTCTCTCTCTTTCTTATTAGTATAGTAGGTAAATTTCTCTTAGGGATGTGAAAAATAATCGATTTTTATAACAATCGATTATTACAAAAAATTTATCGATTAATAATCGATTATTAAAATAATAAAAATTGATTATTAATCGATTTTTTACTATTCGAAATTCGATCGTAATTAATCGATTATTCACTGCCAGATTTCCTAAAAAAAAGGTCATCACGATTGTTTCATACTATATTAGAAAATAAAGCTCACATTTCCTAAAAAAAAGTCATCATAATCCTTTTGGCTGTAGTGTGTGGTAGCGGCTTCGAATACTACCAACCCTTGATTTGCTCGTGGGTGTCGTAAAAGACGACTAAGAGCCCTAGATTGACCCGGACCAACTCCATCTGGTACCATTTGGGTCAACGATTACATTCCCAAGGAGGGTTGACGTCAGGCAGGCGGCCGGTCATAAAAGTCATTGCCGAAACTTTTTGCAATATGTCAAAACAGATGACATATTGCGTCGACCCCAAGTAATTGGGATAAGAGCAAGATGATGATGATGAATCCTTTTGGCAGAAAAATCGATTATTTTGTAATCGATTATTTATTTTTAATTAATCGATTATTTTATAATCGATTTATTTTAAAGAACAAAAAATCGATAATTTTCCCTCCAAGTCACATCCCTAATTTCTCTCCTTGTTCGAGGAATCTCGGGCTCAACAGTAGGACGTATATGAACTGCGATGATGTTGCACAAAAATCATAATTTAAAGGGATTCTTTTCTTCTCACTCAGAAGCCTAAAGTAGTTTAACATCAATCATAAATAATATAAGCTAATCAATTACATTCGCAATAGTTGGAGTCACTGAGCGTCTTTCGCTCCCACGCAATCCTCTTCAACAGTCAACTAACATCCTGCAATGGACGTAACTATTGAGATGAATATCACATGAATTAGCGTTCATTGTAAATTCTTGGTACCATTTAGTATTGTATTAAATACTACCAACGGTTTCGCTCGTGTAAAGTTCGGTATCAATTTACATTTTTATATAGTCCGAGTGGTGACGGAGTAAGAATACCATTAACCACCTGTTCTCTTGAACGTGGGTGTCGTAAAAGACGACTAAGGGATTAAATATTCGGGTCGACCACTGAAGTCAAGGAACTCCACACCGGTGGTCGGCCCAACGACGAAGGCGACGTGCTACTCCTTCGCCCCAGACGGAGCCGGGCAGCGGGAGCGCTAACCGTAGCCCATCCAAAAACAAAAGAATTTAATACGCATATAAAACTTAAATTGAAACTCTATACCAACACGTCTGACCAGCGTGGTATAGTAGGTTCCCCTGTTGTGGAGGAGGCTCGAGTCCAACAGTAGAGTAAATGAGCTGAAGTAATGAAATGATGACGAAACATTTTATATATGTCGCAGCGTCACTACCTCTAGCGCCATATCTTAATAGTTTTTAAGACTCAATCGATTACAGGAACGTCAAGTATTATACTTGGGTGTGTTCAATACAACGTTGTCAATGAATTTTGATGTTTGTCGTTTGACCGTTTGAAATATTACCGAGCTTTCGTTATTGAGAGCGGTCCGTGGAATACCTACTAGGGATGTGACCTGGAGGGAAAATAATCGATTTTTAAATAATCGATTTTTTGTTCGTTAAAATAAATCGATTATAAAATAATCGATTTAAAAAAAAAATAATCGATTTTAAAATAATCGATTTTTTCTGGCAACAGGATTGTGATGACCTTTTTTTTTTAGGAAATCTGGCCCTTAATAATCGCTTAATTTCGAATAGTAAAAAATCGATTAATAATCGATTTTTCTCATTTTCATAATCGATTATAAAAATCGATTTTTACAAAAAAATACTCGATTAATAATCGATTTTTCTAAAATCGATTATTTTTTCACATCCCTAATACCTACTCAGTTGGGAACGAGACTCGAGAGCGATCGGTCGTTGTTGCTGCCACGTGGTATCAAATTCACCACGTTTCCCAAACTCTTAGTTTATCTGTCGGCATACGTAATCATTAGTTATAATAGAAAATTGTGTTAACGTTAATTATTGAATATAGTTCAAAAGTAGCTATTCGAAGTGTTATTTTATTACATCGCGTTGTGTGACCGATCTGATAGTGATACGACACGGCCGCCACCCCCTCGATATATCCTTTTTTTTTTTTTTGGAAATCTACAATAGTGTGGCCCTATTGATAGTTGTCTGTATACAGCCGCGGGCCGGTCCGTCCGGGGAGAACCACGCTCCCGCAAAAAATCGACGTGCGAGTAGAAACAATTTGTTACTGGACTTCTTTTGGTGAGCTAGTGAGCCGGAAGTTTAACTTTCTGAGGGTGTTTCCGTGCGGTGGGTTTTGGTGATGCCTTTAGTATCAACGAACCTTATTGCACGTATTCACAAAGGGGGACAAGCGACATTGACCTACTAAACCTAGGGATGCAAATATCGAAAATTACTTCGTTGGTTTCATTGACATATGTCACAGAGATCAAGCTGTATTTTATGGACTATAATAAATAATAAATGCTTATTTACAAAAAAATTTATTTCTTTAATTTATTCCTTTCTTTAAAAGTCCTTAAATACTTATATCGCGTGTAATCCTTGTATGATTTTAGCAACACATTTTTAACAAATACATAAAAATTACACTCTAACTCAAAATAATCATTTGTGGTTCGCATAAAATAAAGTCCTGCATGGTAAAGCCGTAATATGGCACGGTAAGTCTATCCAATAACCATTACGCCATTTGTGCAGTCAACTATGAAGCTTTTTAAATTAAATTAAGTCAAAAACCACAGCCAAATCATTTACATTCAACAATTTTCTTAAAAATACGATGCGACAAACGCTAGCCAATAACTGTCAATATACAAACATAATTGCTGACCAATAAACGCGTCAGCAATAGCCAAAGATGCTAGATATCGGCCGCCGATTTATTTCTGTGGACTATGAGGAAGGAGCTCGACCGTATAACTAGGTCGTAGTATACTGATGCTACGTTTAGACGCGTTACGTCAAAATGTCATCGTACTGCGTTCAATACCGCGAATGTTACACGACAAATTAATTTGTCTAGTTAAATTAACTAGGCAATATAATAATAAGATTGAAAATTTTGAATAAACCCCGACACAAACTAAAATAATAAAAAAAAAGTATTACTTGCTCTTCAACAGGAATTATCAATTAATTGTCATTTAACGATTACCTATACTGGCACGCTTGAAGCACTTAATCGAGTAATCATACGACATATTTACATCATTGGGGAAAAGAGCTGGAATTCATACACTGCTGGACCGATATTAACGAAACATAGCTAAGAACCACCGCAAGCAAACTGGCTTTCAAATGAAAAAACTGCATCGAAATCGGTCCATCCTTTTGAGAGCTACGATGCCACAGACAGACACATACACACGCACAGAGAGACAGACATACATCGACGTCAAACTTATAACACCTCTCTTTTTACATTGCGGGTTAAAAAGGAATACAATTTGTTAAATATAAAAAGACATAGGGAAACCACATCAATTAAATATCTGTAAGATCATTTCAAATGTAAATATAATGGTGTGGTAATCTCTCCAATTGCTTTTCGACGTATACTATATGTATAGGCTTCTTCAAAGGAATATGTATATACGTATGAGTAATGCCACAATCGCCAAACTTCGCCCGCGAATTGGCGAGCGTAGGTAGCCTTATAAATTTCTGATGAATACTGATTTTTTTTTTAGTCTGTTTCAAAATTATAACGACGCATACTATTCTTAAGCCGAAGAACGCAATAAAATGTTAATATAACCATAGTGCTTTGTAGTAGCGGTTACAAATACTATCAATCCTTATTTGCTAGTCAGCGTCGTAAAAGACTATGAGCTTTTACATCGACCTGAACCAATTCCATCTGATGCTGGCTGATCAACAATTATATTCCCAAGAAGGGTTGACGTCACAAAACCATTACCAGGGGACTTAGTGCGAATATTTGCTTTAAAGTATTCGTAACGTGATCGAGATCAATATGTGTGAATTTGGAGTAGTGCTCCTATTGTCCAATAGAGGCGCTGCTCGAAATCCCTTACAAATTGATTTCGATGACGATACGAATACTTTGACGCAAATATTCGTGCTAAGCCCCATAGAACTATTTGCACTATCTGTAGACATATTACGTCGACCTCAAGTAACTGCGATAACAGCAGGATAATGATTATTATAACGTAAGTATAATTAGGTGGCATTTTAAAACGACTCCCATAAAGGCGAAAATTGAACGGAAAGTTGGTAACTCCACACTGCAGGTTTATTGGTAATACGGTGTCTTTCTGTCATTATCAAAATATTAATTAATAATAAACACATTTGATACGGCTTTCTAACAGTGATCTATTATTACTACCTATTAGGCTCCATCTTTGATACTCTCTATTTCAATTCGCAAATCAGATTTATAGAAAACCTTGCGTAAAACTTAGCAAATGTTAAGCACAAAAAATACGTTTCCCATTATCATTAATAACTATTAAGTGCAATTCACAGAGCTAGAATTTTGAATTATCTGGGAATATATTGATACTTACAATCAGGTAAATTTCAATTAAGACTATTTAGAGAATAAAATATCGATTTCGAATAGATACCTATTTATCTAGATGATCTAATAATAATCAGAAAATAAAGCGCATACATTGTAAAAGTTCAGTATATCACTTCATTAAAACGAGAGGGTTTTATTAAATTTGATAAAACTAAACGTGAATTAATGCTACGCTAAGTTAGATTGTTAGTATATACCAAGTAACAAGTACGTCATTTAAATTTAATAAAAAAAAAATAATATAAATGTTGTTTTCACATATGAACAAAAAGACAAGGCATCGTACAATTTATTTTAAATAAATTTGTTTCGTAAAACATTTCACATTCGCTGTTTTGAGCGCTCAATGAAAATGTTTTTAACGAGGCATTTAAAGTTTTAGAGTACACGCTTAGAGCATAGGCAATAAATATGCCGCTTTGTTGTTAGTTCTTAAGTATGTGACGAAGTTGTTAGTGGTAAGATAATTCTTGCTGTTATGCCATGTGTTGAAAGTACAGAATTAACTTTTGTTATAGTGAAAATTCAACAGACATAGCTTATTAGGGCATCAGTAGACTATCACGCTGAGGCCAGAACAGGCTATCTTTTTTAAAGATTTATTGACAGGCTATCTTTATGTAAGATTTATTTTATAAGATTAATTTCTCGTCTAGTTCCGTCATCTCCCGGTGCCTTATCGTTTCGTAGTTGTTCGAGAGCCGTTCTGATCTCGTACAAGCTGATGTCCGGGATTTCTTCAGTATAGTGCCGAGTTAACTTAGATCTAGGATCTTAAACCAAGCTGACAACAGAATTTCGGGATGATTTATATAACTGTCTGTAGAACCTTTCGGCCTCTCCCAAGATCTCACTTTGGGATGAAATGAAAGTGCCGTCATAGGTCTTCAGCTTAGTCATTTAGCTTTGACCAATAGACAGATCTTGTGCGAACACTTTCGAGCCACTGTTCCGCGCTATCGCTTTTTTAATCCGGAACGTATTAAATCGGCGAATATTGCGGCGCACATACCTGGTGATCTACCTATTTAAGTGCCCATGTTCGGACCAATCGGCTGAAGACTGCACCGTCATTTCTTTCCTGAACAAATAGAAACTTCTAATGTATTAATCTTTCTAATTTTATGCTGTTACTCATTCCATTGCATACGGTATGCATAATATTCATGACGAATAGATAGCCGATAGATACATACGTCATTCAGGTCATATTCAATCATACTAATATAATTTACAGAATTAAACTTCAATTCTAAGCAGTTCAATGTCTTACTCATGTCGAATCACGAATATCGTCGTCATTATCATCTCAAGCCACATAAGTCCCACTGTTGGGCTCGGGCTTCCTCCGCAATGGGAGGGAAATTGACCTACTATAGCGCGCTGGTCCGACGTGTTGATACAGGGTTTTATGTGGAGTTTTCCTTCTCTTGCATTGATATTATTTGCATATCATATGCCCTCAGTGACCTTTTACGACACCTACAGGTAAGAATTATATACTTTCTCTTTTACCACATGGATCACGAATTTAGTTCTCAAATATAATGAAAAAGATTTAAGGCAAAACCATCTTTACGCTTGGCTACTTAATCTCCTAGCAATCATTCAACGGGTATTTACGACTCCCAAGGGAAAATAAGAACGTGCAGACTTCACGGGAAAGATTACATACCACATTTAAATGAAACATGACACAAATACGGAAAATAAATATTAACTTTATACCTCCCTGAGGCCAATCATATCTGGCATACCATCACCTATAAAATTGCGAAACAGGAAATACCTTTCACATCTTCAATACACCAATAAATTATTATAAGACGATTAAATAAAAAAAAACAAACAGTATTTCATATGGGCTTGTTGTAGCTGGAGCGAGCGTCAAGTAGGTCAATGTGATGCACTCATCTCGACAATGGAATCCTTATAACTGCAAAAATGCAATATACCGTTGAGCAGTGTTTCTCAAACTGTCGGTTGCGACCTCTAAGATGGTCCCATTCCGATCCAGTAATATTTTATTTAATTAAATTAAGGAATAATTGAAAATATGTAAATTCCCTTGGGTTTATATATAAAAAGCGATTTTGAATTTGAATTACAGAGATCGTGAAGCCTTACTCTATGGGGCACCATCAAAAGAATACTCTAAGTTTCGGCGGTAGGTCTGCGAACGCGAAGAGTGCGTGCGTTCCCAGTGGCGGAGCGGCGATCGATTCCAATAGAGAGGGAGACGCGGTGGAGGAGATCAACCAAAGTAGTGGGGGCTGGGAATTCGAAGGATGTATTTGCTATGACGATCGCTGTCCGTGACTTACGTACCTACTACGGCGTTGTTTCGCTGCGACAACCGGTCTTTTAATGGCATCACTACGCATGTTGATGATGCGATGCTATCAGTACTGCTGTGATCCGAAACTCTTCTGTGGAGGCGGGCCTGCATGACGGTGGGCAGCTCGATCCTCTCGTCGATACCGAAACGTCAGCACAGACACCGAAACAGCGTTCGTCGCAAGACGAGCAGGTCCAAACGTCTCTGAATTATTGAGTTCGCAGCAGCACAAGTAGGTTGTAAAAGTTTTTACAACCTAGATATTCCTTATAGGGTTTAATAGTTCTCAAATGCAAGAAACTTATAAATGTAGTTGCTGAAATCACTTTAATTTTTTTTATTCATTTCTAAATTTAGGGGAGTCGCGAAAATTTAATAACTTGTAAAGGGTTCACATGTTCAAAAAGAATGAATAACACTGCCATAGAGTAACTGGTCATGAATGTAGTTTGATGTTTGTATGTCTTCTCATAAGGCTTATGAAATAAAATATTTCTTACAGATTTGTATGGATCATAATTGCATTTTGTAGTTTTCCTGACGTATCGGACACTTTTTAGCGATAAATCTATAAAAACGGTTTTATTTCATATGTAATACAACAAAAGCTTTTCCGTGTAGTGATATAAGAATAGTATTACACCACCCCATTTCTGGGCCGTGGGTTTCGTAAAAGATAAGGGTTTATAATAGGGAAATAACATATAATATAGCAAAACTCGAAATAAAACCCTATCTACCCTATCATTCTCCATCGACTAGTTCCCCGGCTTGTTGGCGCGGCGTCCGCCCTTTCGCGGTTGATGCCGAATGTGGGCGGACCCAGTGCTACGTGCCGACAGCTGTACGTGGGAGTGATCCGGTCGATGGCCCTGTATGGTGCACCGGTGTGGGCGGGGTCCCTGACCGTCCGTCTTAGGGCCCTCCTGTGGCGACCACAGAGGGTCATGGCGATCAGGGCCATACGGGGTTACCGCACGGTGGCGACAGAGGCAGCGTGCCTCCTGGCCGGAACGCCCCCGTGGGACCTGGAGGCGGCGATGCTCGCCGACATTTATCGGCGGGTGTCGGAGACGCGCGCCCGCGGCGGCATGGTCTCCATCAAAGAGATCACCGCCTGGCGGGTCGACGCCCGCCAAGAAGTCATTGCCCGTTGGGCAGTCCAGCTGGAGAGTCCTCGGTACGGTGTCAGGACCGTCGAGGCCCTCCGGCCGGTGCTGATGGAGTGGTTGGAGCGGACGCACGGGGTGCTTTCCTTCCGACTGGTGCAGGTGCTGACGGGGCACGGTTGCTTCGGGAAGTACCTGCACAAGATTGTCAGGAGGGAGAGCACACCGTCCTGCCACCACTGCAGTTGCGACGAGGACACGGCGCAGCACACGCGCGAGGAGTGTGCTGCATGGGAGGGGGATCGCCGTGAACTCGTCGTAATTATCGGTGCCGACCTGGCGCTGCCGACCATCGCCAGGGAGATGCTCGTCAGCGTCAGGAACTGGGACGCGGTCGCCGCCTTCTGTGAGGCCGTAATCTCACGGAAGGAGACGGCGGATCGTGTGCGAGTAGAGCTCCTATTCGGCGACACGTTCCGCCGCCGGCGACTCGGGCGGCGCAGGCGCGAGAATCTGCGCCTAATGCCGCCCTAGCCGAGGCCGCGGGTGATTGGACCGGGGAATTGTCCGTCACCCGCGGAGAGGCTGACCGCGCGACGGCGACCGACGTCCCAAGACGTCGAGAGGTGAGGTTACCCGAAAGGGTATTCCGTCAGGCCGACCACTGACGACAAGTCACATCTGCTCCGGTGGTCGGCCCAACAACGAGGTGACGTGGGTACGGGTGGGTTATGTGGGCCCGCGCGCCGTCCTTTCATCGCCCCGGACGGACTGGACCGCGCGTGCGCTTACCATAGCCCACCCATAAAAAAAAAAAAAAAAAATTCTACCCTATCATACCAATGTTTGACCAGCGTGGTAAGTCAATTTCAGTCAGCGCCTCAGCCTTGAGCCCAATAATAGGACGTATATGAGCTGCAATGACGACGAGGATGCCAACAAAAGCTATATTAAATATATTATCACTAGAATAATGAATTGCTTATTTTTATGAAAATATTCTTGTTTGGAATTCATTGAAGATTATTTACGAGGTTTGCCTTCTAACATCAACTATCTGCCAGTGAACTACTGGTCCAAATCGACTGGTCAAAGACTTCGAAAAGACACACAGACATAAATTTTAAAAACTTCCTTTTTGATACATCAAATCTATCTCCATATATGATTAATAAAAAAAAACTATAACTTCAACATTACAGACACTTTATCATCATGAATCAACATCACAGCTCATATACGTCCCACCGTTAGGCTCGAGCTTCCTTCAGAATGGGAGGGAAATTGACCTACTATACCACGCTTGTCAGATGTGTTGGTATAGAGTTTTATTTCGAGTTTTTCTTCTCTTACATAGATGTTATATGCATATTATGTACCTTAGTCGTCTTTTACGACATCCACGAGCGAGAAAAGGGGTGGTGAATTGTATTCTTACTCCGTCACCACACAGATAAGACACAAACAGAGACTTCAACATTATTTAGTTCTGTAGATTTAATAACAAAAATCACAAACGGAGTCGCGGCTGCAAATTAGTTCACAGTCTGATCAATAACCTCCGTGAATTACCAATTGCAAACTGTAATTGTACCTTGTAAAAACCATGCCTTAATTATACCCTTGCTGTTTCTTAAATTAATCAATGTTGTATACAAACTTGTCTTACAAACTTGCGTCAGATTTTAATTTGTTTTTTAAGCAAACTTTTGTTACTATACACTTTTAAATCATCTCTCTTACTGCATCTACAGTTTATTACATTTTACTTTTTTCAGCGTAGTAAAATTTCCACTTGTGCTGATGAATAAAAAGTACAATTACGATTTCTAATTTTCCTCGAGTACAGTATTGTAAGTTTATTTTGTCTGTGATAGTTCTAACTTATCGATCACGAAGAGATTTTGGCGAAAAACTATAAATGCCATGTGTTGATCTTGTATTATATTCAATATGTGTTATTTTTTTTTGAGATGGACTGTGGTCAACGCACCCTTGGTCCGGCTCCATCCGAGGCAACGAAGCTCATATCGATTTCTGATGTTTACGCGAGTATTACACATTTTAAATAAAACTACTTTACTGCATTATAAATTTTCTGCAGTAACGATGACTTGTTGGACGTGAGACATCTTAGTTCACCCGTGACCATGAACGCTGCAAAGTGTTCGAAACATCGGGTAATCAAAAATCAAATACAAACGCGATAAAATCCGTAAAGTAGTTTTATTTAAAAAGAAGCTCATCTCCTTCGTCGTTAGGCGGACCACCGGTACCGAGCTCTTTGTCCTCCGTAGCCGACCCGACAGAATACCCTGTGGGCTGTGGGGTACTCTCTCCTTCCGACGTCCAGGACGTCGGTCAGCCTCTCTGCGGGTAAAACTATATAATATAATTTCATTATATCATTCATCGTTATATTAGCTTCATTATATCATTCATCAGTAGACGTAGTAATCAAATTGTCACTCGCGTTCTCGTCTTCCAGCTACCATAAAATATTTACAAATTACATACATATATAGATTCACGCCTCTTTCCCATAGCGGTAGGCAGAGACCACTTCTCTTCACTTGCTACGATCTTCACATACCACTTTCGCCTCCTTCACATTCATTAATCTCCTTATGTTCGTCTGTTTAGGGTACTTTTAACCTGGCCTTTCTTAAGAACGTCCCCGATTTGATCGTGGAACGTCCGCCTTGGTCTTCCCCTTTCAACACTTCCCTTCACATTGGCCCTATAAATTCTCTTTGTTAGTCTCCTTTCATTCATTCTCTCTACATGACCAAACTAAACACTTAACATACCTTTCTCAATCCTTGTCACTACATCTACTTTCATACCACAACGTTCCCTAATCACTGTGTTCTTAATTCTATCACTCAATTTCAAATCAATCATGCTCCTCAGTGCTCTCACTTCCACAGCATTTATTATATACTAGCTTTTGTTCGCGACTTCATCCGCGTAAGTCATGTGAGATAGAGGTTGAAATAATTTTGAAAATTAGCAAACTTTCATACTAACTTTGCAACTCCCACTCCCTTAAGGGATGACTTTCGAAAAAATATTTTGCACGTGTTTCATGACTTTCAATAAAGAACCTTCATACTGAATTTTATTCCAATAACTTCAAAAACGGAAAAGTTTCATACTAAATTTGCACCCCTGTATTACCCTCTTAGGGGATAAATTTTCAAAAATCCTTATTTAAGTACTAAATAAGGAAAACCTCTGTGCAAAATTTCAAATGTCTAACCCTTATATTTTAGGCCCTGCGGTGATGTCAGTCACCTTCTCCTTTTATATATGTATATAGATTACTACAATTTACTACAAATTACTCCGATTGTAAAGGGAAAGGGATGTTATGTATTACTTATAATGAACGTATATACACATATATCAAAGTTCTCAGAAGCAAGGTCGATACAATTGCATTCTATTAAGACGATGAGATATCAATTGATTGATAAGTCTCATGGTAATAACTCTCAGGCGATGCTTCTTTATATTATTAGTACATACATGTAGTATTTCAGCTACTATACGTCCCACTGTTGGGCTCCAGCCTCCTCTACAATAAGAGGGAAATTTACCTAATATACCACGCTGGTCAGACAGGTTAGTATCAGCTCAAGCTTTCCTTTTCCTGCATAGATGTTATATACATATAATCCCTTATTTTTCTTTTACGGGTTCCACGGGCAAGATAGGGGCTAGTGAATTGTATTAGCACGCTGAAGTGGCAATGGGCAGGCCACATCGCTCGCGGCTCGAGGTACCGACAACCGCTGGGGAAGAAAGGTTCTTAAGTGGCGACCACGTATCTCAGGCCCCCCACTAGGTGGACCGACGACCTGGTGAAAGTTGCTGGGCGTCGTTGCATGCTAGCGGCACAGGACCACACTTTGTGGCGTAACATTAGGGAGGCCTTTTGTCCAGCAGTGGATGGCGATAGGCTGTAATGATGAAATGATGATAAATTGTTTTCTTAGTTCGTTGAAAGGGTCGGTAATAGGTCGTACATGAAGAAATATTGATCGGACTAGGTGGCCACTTATGAAACGGTACTGGTGGCCCGCCCACTTGGCGTTAGAGAGAGGCACGCATTGAACGCGATCTAAATGCTCGCGAGCAATCTCCGTTGCCGTGGCCCCTGTCGCCACCATTGGTACTGGTGGTAAGCTCAATAACGATGAAAAGTCGGACAGTTATGACATCGTAAGCTGGCCTTCCTTTTCTTGCTGCGGATGGCTCAGACGCCCTATATTCAGGTATCAATCGACATCTAACAGAAGGAAGTGAGTGGTAAATCGTATTGTTACTCACACATACAGAAAATATTTCGCCTCAGCTGATACAAGTCCCACTGCTGGGCTCGAGCTTTCTCCCCAATAGGAGAGAAATTGACCTACTATATCATGCTGGTCAGACATGTTGACAAAGGAAAGATCTCTTGCACAGATGTTATACGCCTATTATATCCCTTAGTCGTCTTTTACGACATCCACGGGCAAGATAAGGCGTGCTGAATTGTATTCCGATTCCGTCCCCACACGGAAAGAAAATATTGAATAATTATTAATTAGAATATTTTACAATAAATTAGGTACAATAGTTTTTGCATGTGGTGACGGAGTAAGAATTATAATCACCCTATCTTACCCGTGGGTGTCGTATACTAAGGAATATATTGTGCATATAATAATAATGCAAGAATAGGACAAGTCGAAATAAATCTTTATACCAACTCGTCTGACCAAAGTGGTTATAGTAGGTCAATTGCCCTCCTATTCTGGAAGAGGCTCGAGCTCAACAGTAGGACGCGTATAAGCTAAAATGAATAAATGAATGAAAGCATTGAAAAAAAAAGACTGCATTATCGTATAAACGTAGATAAGAAAACACAAAGATCTATCGCTGTGCTGTTATATCCTATCTTTAAAATAAATAAAAATATCTTTACATTTAAACAAACATCCAGTTTATATATTATCAAAGCGCGGCTATCTACTGTCGAGATTGCGTACCCATCCATGTTTGCAAGCCATTTTGAGACACCATTTCTCTAACTATTGAACTGTAAGACAAAAGTCATTTTATAAATATAAGTTTTTATCCGCGGATTCGCTCACACACACATTTTAAATAATATTAACCTGTCTCACCAGTATGTTAGTAAGGTCAATTACCCTCCTATTGTGGAGGAGGCTCGAGCCCAGCAGTGGGACATATATGAGCCGAAATGATGACGATGATGATAAGATCCATAATGATTTCTAAAATTTACGTGAATATTACACATTTGAAATAAAACTATTTGTGTGGATTTTTGACGTGTGAAAAGGTGTGAAAGTAAATTTTTACGATGCGTACGCACACCGTCACGAAAAACCAACACCCTGAAGTTAGCTACTCAACATTTTTTATTATACGCGCACACCGTCACAAATGTCAACTAGATAATGCATTGTAGTAAAACTTTCAATGTATTAAATACCTTTTTTTTAATTAGTGTCGGCTTTCCACAAATGTAGGATAACGTGAAGAATACAATTTGTAGAAAGATTTTTAGAAATATATTTATCCTGTTACGCCAAAGAAATATTATAACTTCTTACGTGTTTACATAAGTATATACACATTTTTTTAAACGTTCTTACATTCGTTTCAAAATGAAGAAAACGGATGTAGGTATGCACTAATCACGCGTAATTCCGAATCTGAATTCCTATTAAGGAAACCTAATCAGATTACGTAAGGTTTTATTTAAAAACTCATTCAAAAATCTCTAAAATACCGTGATTATATAAAGCATTTTAAACTATAACTGATCTAATACGTAAATAATTTTTAAGCAATTGCCTATCTTAGTTTTGAATATGTAACAACCCATACAAATATAGTTACAAGTAATATGTTTCAGGTTTATATTTTAGGAGTGGTAGGACCACACTGTCGACAGTTATCTGTCTACAGCCGCGGGCCGGTCCGTCCGGGGCAGTACCATGCTCTCGCAGAAAATCGACGTCTGAGTAGTAGCAATTTGTTACTGCGCTTCGTTCGGTGAGCGAGAGAGCCGGAAGCCCAACTTTCTGAGGGTGATTGCGTGTGGAGGGTTTTGGTGATGCCCTTGGTATCACCGAGCCTCAATGCACGCATTCACACTCCCTTCGCTTTCTTCGTGGTAGGCAACGGCCTTGTAAGGGTCCATGAGCGGCAGCAACACTTACCATCAGGTGTACTGTTTGCTCGTTTGCCACCGTTTGCAATAAAAAAAAAAAAAAAAAAAAAAAACTTCTTTACAAGGTTATCTTATCATGTTCTTGCTTGTCTATGTACTTCATTATTTTTTATTAATCTGTAATCATACAGATAAACAAACAGACAACACTTATAATACGTTATATAAATATGTGATTTACCATAAACATTAACGTTGAGTTGCAATGCTCTGAACATCTACAAACATTGTTTATCTATGGCAATGGTTCTCAAACTTTTTAAATGACGGAACCCTTTTGGGAAGCAAAATACTTGATGGAACCCTACAATAAAACAATTATTTTTATAAGTGTATTCTATATTAATCAGCATAATAAAAGTACAATGTATCAGTTACTAATTATTATTTACTTCACCACTTGGTAAGGACAATAATAGAAAACATTAAAAAAGAAAAAATCTAACTAGTGGGAGGTATGAAACTGTTTTTTATTTTTCATCAATTGCTTGATATCAGGTTTGATGGAAGAAAGTTGGAGTCTCATATCAGCTTCGGCGTCCAGTCTATTGCGATATTTTGTTTTCGTGGCTGCGTAGGTAGAGAATCCTGTTTCGCACAAATATGTAGTTGGGAACGGGAGAAGAATATCCAGAGCCATTTGGCCAAGCATTGCATATTCATCTTGGATTCTGCACCAAAAATCATTAAGAGGCGTCGTTTTGAACAATAACTCCATACTTGTGTCTGATGACATTTCTAAAAGAGATTCATATATCTCATTTGACATGTTTTCAGGCTTTTCCAAGTTGGGTAAAAAAGGATTATGAATCCAGGAGTTCACTTTAATTTTTGTATTGTGTTCTTCGGGAAAATACTTTTCAAAAGATGCGCGCATCGAACTGAGATATTGGACCAATTCTTCAAACACATTATCTTCAAACATTTCTGAGTCGTTTTCGCTAACAAACTCACTGAGTAACGTAAAACTTTCTATTTCTTTCTTACCAATGCAAATGATCCAAAAATCTAATTTTCTTTTAAAAGCAGTTATTTTATTATAGGCCTGAAACACTGTTGTCTGTTTACCTTGCAACGATAAATTTAATTCGTTAAGTTTTTGAAAGATATCCGCCATAAAAGACAATCGGAACAACCAAGTTTTATCATACAAACGGTCCTTCAAATTAAAAGAAGTATCTGCTGAAAGAAACATTTGTAACTCGGCTCTAAGTTCAAATAGCCTTGTTAAAGTTTTTCCCCGAGACAGCCATCGCACTTCTGTATGGAGCAGCAGTGTTTTATGTTTGCTGCCATAATCTTCACACAATAATGAGAACAATCGGGATTGTAGTGGTCGTGATTTGATAAAATTAATTATTTTTACCGCTTCATCCATAACTAATTTTAGATTAGACGGCATTTGCTTCATCGCAAGTGCTTGTCTATGCAGAATACAATGACTGGAACTACAATTAGGCGCTTTATTTTTCATTCGTGACACTGCTCCTGCTGTTTTACCTGTCATCGCCTTGGCCCCATCTGTACAAATGTCAATGCAATTGTTCCAACTGAGATTATGTTCTTCAAAAAATATATTTATTTTATTAAAAATTTCTTCCCCGGTAGTGTTTGTAAGCAGCGATGAACACATAAGCATGTCTTCTTCAAAAGAACTTTTATATGGATATCTCACAATAACCAGCAGGATAGCCAAACCAGCGACATCAGTCGACTCGTCCATTTGCAAAGCGAATCGTGTATTTTGTAGACGTGTAACTAGTTCTTGTTTGACGTAGCTTGCCAGATCATGGATTCGTCGTGAAACAGTATCGTTTGATAGCGGAACAGTAGAAAGATGCTTTGCAGATTTTTCATCAAGCATACATTTTGTTATGTCTAATACACATGGTTTTATTAATTTCTCAGCGATAGTGTGCGCTTCACCTGCTTGTGCAATGCGATAGCTAACTAAGTATGATGCCTCCGTGGCCTTTTCGTTGGTAGTTTGTGTTACATGCATCATATTTTTTTGACTTTCTAATAACTGATCTTTTTTGCGAACAAAAAATTCTTTATTCTTGTCTTTAGTCTCGGGGTGTACGGTTTCTAAATGTCGACGCAATTTGGCAGGTGCCATGGAACTATTAGGAAGCAGTTTACTACAGAGCATGCAGAGAGGTGAGCCGTTGGAATCAACAAATCCGAAACTGATATAAGATTCATCATACTTCCTTTTTTTCGTCTTTGAAACCGTCGAGCTTGACGTCGTGGCACTCGTGGCATCATCTTCTGGATCGGTGATTGCTAAATTCTCCGCGCGCATTGCTTTTGAACATTCAGCGTCATTAGAAGATGTTGTTGGAACACGTTTAACACCTTTAAGCCAACGTTCCATTCTTCTTTATTTATAATGTTACAAGTCAGGATAGTGGGGTTTAAATAATGCACAATCGTTACTGCGTATAAGAGACTAAATTTAGAACCTACAGGGAAGAAATGTATAAAACTGAGACAACAGAATAGAGCAGGCAGTAAAACAATGAACACTAGTTTCTCGCTAGCGAGCTTGTAAGTAGGTAGTAACTTATCGCTCCGAACGCTAATCATCAACTGACGACGCCAACGCGCGATCGCCGCTTTTATACTTAGTCCTAGACTCGATCTCAAATATTCTCGAAAATACTCGAGTCGGCACCTTTGATAAACAAAAAGCAAAAATAAAAACAGAAATTTAAAAATAGCGTTGTAAACAATATCGACTTTATCCTTTGAAGTTAGAGACGAAAGTCGCTAGTTGACAACTATAGCGTCTAATTCAGAGGCGGCTTTTATCAAAGAGACTGAGCGCTTACAAGTATACTACCCGCTCGTTTTAAGTTTGCCGCTGGCGATAGGTATGAGTGTATGACGTTCGAAATTTTTTATTTAATTGTAACAATAAAAATTGTGTACGTTAGATATTTGGGTAAAACTATGACACATTATAAGTTTTGTTGTCACGTGGGGGAGGGTACGCGCATTCCACAGACCGGCAAACTTAGAGCGAACGCGTTGTACAAGTATAAAATTGTTGAGACCAAACTTATGAGATATTGTACCAGCTAATGTAACACAAGCTTATACAAATACAAATAAATAAATAAATAACATTCATAGCGTTTTGTCTCCGCGCGGCCGCGGAGTCCGCACAGCCGCGGAGCGACCAGAGAGAGGTGTTTTGATTTTTTTATTTCTAAATTCTTGCGGAACCCCGACAGAGGTATCACGGAACCCTAGGGTTCCGCGGAACACACTTAGAGTATAGCTGATCTATGGTATAGTAGTTTGCTGATAGAATTGCATTGCGAAACATTTCTCTGTTAAACATTGTTTTGCTTTCGTATTTCATATTCTTGTAAAGTATTATGGTGTAAACATTTTCAAGTTTTCCTGTGTATTGAAGGAATATAAGAATACAAATTACCACTCCCTCTCTTACCCGTGAGTGTCGTAAAAGAGACAGACGACTGAAAGATTAGAATACGCAGATAATATTTATCATCTCAGCCTATATATGTCCCACTGTTAAACTCAGGCCGCCTCCTAAATGGGCAGGCAATTGACCTACTATTCCACGCTGGTCAAATATATTGGAATAGGGTTTTGTTTCGAGGTTTCCTTCTCTCGCACGTATGTTATATGCTTATTATATCCCTTAGTCGTCTTACGACATCCACGGGCAAAGTAGGGGATGGTGAATTGTATTCTTACTCCATCACCATACGGAAAGCCACCACACATAATATCAATTTTTTCCGTGTGGTGACGGAGTAAGAATACAATTCACCATTCCCTATCTTGCCCGTGGATGTCGTAAAAGACGACCTTTTTTTTTTTTTTTTTTTATTATTGCAAACGGTGGCAAACGAGCAAACAGTACACCTGATGGTAAGTGTTGCTGCCGCTCATGGACCTTTACAAGGCCGTTGCCTACCGCGAAGAAAGAGATGGGAGTGTGAATGCGTGCATTGAGGCTCGGTGATACCAAGGACACCACCAAAACCCTCCACACGCAATCACCCTCAGAAAGTTGGGCTTCCGGGACTTCCGGACTATGGGATATAATAGGCACATAACATCTGTGCAAGAGAAGGAAAACTCGAAATGAAACCCTATACCAACATGTCTGACCAGCATGGTATAGTAGGTCAAATTCCCTCCCATTGTGGAGGAGGTCCGAGCCCAACAGTGGGACATATATGGGCTGAGATGATGATGATGATGATAATATCTATATAAGAGATGAAAAACTCGAAACAAAACCCAATAGCAACTTGTCTGACCAGCATGGTATAGTAAGGTCGGTTTCCCTCCTATTGTGGAGGAGGCTTGAGCCTAGCAGTGGGACATACATATACGGGCTGTGATAATGATGATGATTATAGCCAAAATAGATTTTTATTTATTCATCACTAAATACTTATACTATCATTATTCGATAATATGCAACATTAAAACGTAGAACAATGCACTATAAATGCAATTTTATTTAAATCTCCGGTTGTAAGCTTGTTCCGTTGTCGAAAATTATTAAAATGTTTGCTATTGTCGTTGATTTTAGTATTCAGTTGTACTCGCAACTGTTTCTAAAGATTTACGTTAAGATAAGTTATATGTACTTATTACTATTCTTGTAGAACAAAAATCCAATTGAAAATTATGGGTTCTGTATAATTATAATTTCTTAAAGGTAATTTTTTTGCTATCATGAAATATTTTCCAAAATAAAACATCAATTATAATGTTTGATATGACATTTTAACACTAACAAGGAAATATAAGTAAGCATTTTAAAATTAATTTGCCATTAAAACAAAGAACATAATACAGCCATAGCTCCTGCTGAAAAGCGTGAAAAAATAAAACTATAAACAAACAGTTATTGCTTTTGAATATTGAAATTGATTGTATGATCTTAAAAAAAAATGTAAATTAAAAATATTTAAATATATGCGATATTAACATATATCGGCATGGCTATAGTGACATTGACATAGCTACAGATGTTAGCACGTAAGATGACCATGTGGCTCTTAACCTAAGTTGTTATCTTTGCTGAAAATGGCATTATCTATCAACAGTTTCACAAGGCAACGATTACATTTGAATTTTCTTTTTGAGGTAGCGAACCCTAAAATTGCTGTGAGAGAATATTTTTTCGAATTTGCAATATTTCGACGGATATGCAGATCGATTTGAATTTCTGAACGTAGTTCTCTCTTGTTTTTTTTGTTTCCCTTTTATCTAAGCATCCTGTGACGACGGAGATTTTTAAACGATTTTAATGGTTTAAAGGGCAAATGACGCATATCGGATGCTCGTCTCCTTTGTATGTCCTTCCAAAGGAAGATGGCCAAATACCTTATGTAGTAGGACCCCACTGTCGTCAATCGTCTGTCTACAGCCGCGGTTCATCCAGGGTAGTACTACATACTCACAGGCAATCTAACTTTCTGAAGATGTTCTGTTGGGTTTTGACAATGCCTTTAATATCATGGAACTTTCACACTCCCTTCACTTTCTTCGCTATTGGCAGCGGCATAGCAAAGATCTACGAGCTGTAGTATCACTTACCATTAGGTGTGCTGTTTTGCGCCTAATGCCGCCCTAGGCCACGAGTGACTGGACCGGAGATATAGTTCGTCACCCGCAGAGAGGCTGACCGCGCGACAGTGACCGACGTCCCCGAGGGGGAACGTCGAGAGGATGGGCCGTCGGGCCGACCACTGAAGACAAGTTACCCTGCACCGGTGATTGGCCCAACGACGAAGGCGACGTGTTACGGGCGGGTCATGAGGCCGCGCGCCGCCCCTCTGTCGCTTCGGATGGAGCCGGGGGGCGGGTGCGCTAACCATAGCCAACCCTAAAAAAAAAAGAAGTTCTGTTTGCTCGTTTGCCACCAACAGCAATAAAAAAAAAACCAGCAACATTTTATGGATTTTTGAAGAATTTATTACGTTATCGTTTCAAATGTTATCGTTTTACTTTTTTTTTCATATATTTCTCGTTACTTGCTATTCGTGACTCCTTTGTGTGGGCCCGTAAGAATATCAGCGGTGTAGTATCGTGTCTACTGTACCATAAACTGAGACGGGCACCATATATTGACCTCGTATTTTCATTCGACTAATGTAGGTATTTTTAGTTAGAATTTATTTCTTTCGTTAGTCTTACATATTAATGTGTGAAGTTTTCACAATAAAATTTCTTTGTTTCTTATATAAGCAGACGAAACAAGTTATCTCTTTGCGAAGGAGACCCAAGCTCCATCTTGAGGAGGGCGGATATAAAGAGGAGGAGGTTTGGTGGCGATATAAGAAAATAATGATTAAAGTGTCAAAATCTCCGAATGGTACGAGATCCGACTGTAGGATCACTACGTTCATCGCGTACATAATCAAACTCCGATTCTTACATACATTTATGATTAGGAGAATACATTGATAATAGGCTGCCAGTCAATAAGTGGCCGCAAGTAATTTTAATTAAATTTCTCATCTTCGTCCGGGATCTTAGTCCAGAACTTTCTTACGGGTGATAAGAAAGACTGTTCATCATATAGGATAAAGAAATTTCCTTATATCCCATGTCACCCCGGTTCTAACTCGATGCCGTTATTTCTTTATGTATGTAGTAGTAGTATATTAATTAACTGTGAAACAGTTGCAGGTCTCTCTCTGTTTCCAATTCTAACGTAATAATGTATTACCGATATGTAAAGAAAGAAGGAAGGAAGAAAAACGTTTATTCTGCTCTTGTTAAATCTAATAAAAAAAAAACAAAATCATATCTAAAGAAATAAAATTGCAACATAAAGTAATCTAATTTTCACGAGGCACAAAATAGGCATTTGGATCAGCTCGTACTACTCTTCTTTAAAGAAATAGCGCTGGTATGCTACCAACACCTGGTATATTTTAAAAATAATTATCAAAACTTAACTAATGTATGAATCTATACCAATAAATAAAATTGGAGTGTCTGTTTGTAATGTCAAAATAATAGGCTTTTTTCATGCTCACACGGTTATTTGCACGACACCTATGCCTAAAATAGCAATTAAAAAATTTTTGTCTGTCTGTGTGTCTGTCTGTCTGTCTGTCTGTTTGTTCCGGGTAATCTTCAAAACGGCTGGACCGATTTCAAAAATTTTTTCACCAATGGAAAGCTATAATATCAGGGCGTAAACTAGGCTATATTTTATCCCGGTATTCCCACGGGAACGGGAACTACGCGGGTAAAACGACTATAACCTATAACCGAAGCGAAGCGAGGGCGGATTGCTAGTAATTGAATATGCATGTGTGTATTTATATGTACTGCCTAATACTCGTACAACCAACTCTATATAACTAAAAGGGATTTACTCTTAAATAAAATAAAACTTGAGACTGATGAAGGATCTCTACACAGCATCTTTTCTTGCTCATAGAATAAGGAAAATGATAGTTGCCAATAAGGAAAAGAAATGTCAAAATAAAACTCATTCCATATAAGCGAAGTGGAATGGTCAAAATGCCATCCTTACTAATATTATAAATGCTAAATTAAGTTTGTTTGTTTCTTTGATACGCTTTCACGCTTAAACCACCCGACCGATTTCAAGAATTCTTTCACCAATGAAAAACTATAATATCAGAGAGTAACATGGGCTATATTTTATCCCGGTATTCACACAGGAATAAGAGCTACGCGGGTAAGACGACTGAACCCGAAGCGAAACGAGGGCGGGCTGCTTGTATAATAAAAAATATCTCGGATGCAATGCAATGGGACGTATATGAGTCAATTATCTGGCCCTTTTCATAGTCACATCTAAACTATATTTTTAATTGTTATTGCAGTTGCTGTCGGGCTTTAAAGCGAGAGTTTTCTAAATAAACATTATTTAAAAAAAAAGTTTTTTTGATGCTATACCATACCGATATTTTTTTGAGTCATAATAATATAAAATAAGGTAAAAAAAAGATATAAAAATGAAATAAATTAAGAGAAATGTACTACAAAAAGTTGAAACTTTAAACCTCCCTTGCGAGCAGGGCCGCAGGTGACCACGCACGTTATATTTTTTTTAATTTTATATAACACTAGGACTTAACATATTTTGAGGTTAGACTGCTACACTCCCTAAAACCTTCGTGAAAAAAAATTACGATACGCTATCGATACGTGGTTGCCACACGAGAACCTTTCTTTCCCAGCCGTTGTTGGTTCGTCGAGCGATGTAGCCTGCCCATTGCCATTTCAGCGTGATAATTTTTCATGTTGTGTCGGTTACATCCGTTCTTCTGTGGATTTCCATATTTTGGATTCTATCTCGCAGAGAAATACCGAGCATAGCCCGCTCCATAACACGCTGACCGATATATATATATGTTTTTTGTAAATAATATACAAGTATTCTAAGGCTCGATCCACACTATGATGCCGTTCACGGTCCGATCTCGCTCCGGTCTCGGTTTGATCAAATCTCTCTATGTCCACACTACTAGTTCCGCAATCAGTCTGTCTCGATCCATGGTCGATAGGCGTGGGTTCAAATCCCATGTGTGATGATCATTTTTCGGTCGTAATCAAGTTTTTATAAGTCAACTATTCTTTTAAAATGTTCGCGAATTTCACCATATACCTACATTCTTTTCTCGGCAAAAACGCTTACAGAAAAGCTGGTGAAAATAATTACAGTGTGATTATTTATTATTTATAATCAAATGTTATAAATCACACGCATAAATTACATTACTTACGTTTTTCAGAATTACACGATTTATTACTAGCCATGACTAAAAGAAAAATGTAACGTCTCCCTGCACGGCCGAAGAAATACTGGAGTTGAAACAAAAATGTATTCACACTGTCGATGTCGGTACAAGTCATGACAAGTCCGATCTCGCTCCAGTCAAATATTCTTACCAGCCTTCTGCGAGGCAGTAATCTCGCAGAAGGAGGCCGCGGGTCGCGCGCGTGAGGAGCGCAGCCTCGACGAAGCGACCCGCCGCCGGTGACTGGGGCGGCGCAGGCACGACTACCTGCGCGTCATGCCGCTCTTTTTTTTTTTTTTTTTTTTTTTTTTTTTTTCACGCTGTGGAAATGCATTTGCGCACTATTCCCCCGCCGGTTACAGACAGGGGAGTGTGTGTGGGACTCGCCGGCCACAGAAGTGACCGAAATACCCACTAAAACCACAGCGGCCCCTTCCGCGCTTTTACGGGGTGCCGGAGAGATCGTCTGATAACATTCTATCCCCGACACCCCAACGCTTGGCCGTCTGGCCACGTCCTGTCGTCATTCAGAGTGGTGGGTGGAGGAGCGCATAGCGGCGTCTCCTCCTCCCTGGTCGTCGCCGGCGGAGCGAGTCAGCGGACGCAAGCGCCTCGCGTGCCCGCTCCGCGGCCTCCTTCCTTGTCATGACAGCCTCACAGAAGCAGGCCATCGACGACCAACAGCTGTCGCTGCCGAGCATCTTGGAGATGATGGTCGGCAACGACAGGTCTGTTGTTGCCATGTCCGTTGACAGGACGTGGCGCTGAGGCCCCCAGGCGGGGCATACTTCTAGTGTGTGGCGCGCATCGTCAATTGCCGCGCCACACTCATGACATCCTGGGGCCTCTTCTCTTCCAATTTTGTGCAGGTACTTACCGAAGACCCCATGTCCGGTAAGCACCTGCACCATTCTAAATGTAAGGCTGCCGTGCCTTCTCCTGAGCCAGCGGTGGAGATGTGGCGCGACCGCCTCCACAGTCCCCCGCCCTGCTACGGGGGACTCCAGCTCTTCCCTCCACCGCCGGACTACTTCCCTTCGGGCCACTTCCTGGGCTCTGCCCAGTCCCCTTATGGACACTTGCTCTCCGTTGGCTCGTGCTGTGGCGCGGAACCGGTACACTTCCGCCAACGCCTCCGCCACCAGTGGCCAAGGCGGGTCGCCTGCCAGCAGTGTCGCTGCAGTCCATGACACAGTACGGTAGCCCCTAATGGCCCTCACCGCCATAGCCCTCTGCGGTCGTCGCAAAAGGGCTCTGTTGCGGACGGTGAGGGACTCCGACCAGATAGGAGCACCATACAGTGCCATGGAACGCAGGATGCCGACGTAGAGACGTCGGCATGTCGACCCGGGACCGCCAGTGTTTGGCAGAAGTCTTCCCAGCGCCGCGGCCGACTTGACGAGCCTAGGGACGAGCTGGGCAAAGTGTGGCCCGAAATTCCAGTTTGAATCTAGGTGCAGACCCAAATATTTTATATGGGCCTGCACCGGCACGGCAACCCCAGACACACTGATGTGTGCTCCTCGGGGGGGACCTCGACGTGGGCCATGAAAAAGGAGGGCCTCGGTTTTGTCCAGCGAGACCCTCAGACCCAACATCCCAATCCGGTCTACGACGAGCGCTACTCCTTCCTCTGCCAATCGGACAGCCCCCCGGAAGTCCGCCCTCTTCACCGTGACGAGGGTGTCATCCGCGTAGCAGATGATCCCCATCCCAGGAAGGAGCTGACCCCGTAGGAGCCAGTCGAACCCGACGTTCCACAGCATCGGACCGAGAACCGAGCCCTGTGGGACGCCGCACTCCACCCGATGGCGATGTATACGCCCGTCGCCCCCCTCCCAGAGCACGTGCCTTTCCTCGAGGTACGCTTCCAATAGCCTGCCAAGATACGGAGGCACTCCATGGTACCGGAGCGCCTCTTTTAACGTCTCGTGAGGGAGACTGTTGAAAGCGTTTTTAATATCGAGCGAGACTGCCAGGAGGACTTCCTTTTTGGCCACTGCTTCGGTGGCCAGGGACTTCAGAGTGGCCAGCGCGTCAATTGTTGACCGACCGCTCCTGAATCCGTATTGTCTCTCTGACAGTCCCGGCCCAATTTCATCGAGGTGCTGGACGAGACGGTCTGCGAGCACCTTCTCGAATGATTTAGCCATCTCATCCAGCAGCACCAGTGGTCTATATGCGGAAGAGGAGTCAGCTGGGCGACCCTCCTTCCGCAGTAGACACAACCGTCCACACTTCCATTGCTCCGGAAACTGCCCGGACCTCAAACACGTATTGAGCAGTTCCCGGAGTTCACCCTTGAGGTATTCCGCGGCGATGCCGAGTACGAGTCCCGGGACCCCGTCCGGACCAGGCGCCTTCCTTTTACCACGAAGTCGGGAGAGAGCCACTTCCATTTCTTGGTCGGTAATGGGTGAAATAGGGGTTTCCACCTCCACCGCCGACCAAGAAGCCATGCTGGGGGGTACGTGCCCTACAGAACGCGGAAACAGTTCCCCCATTAGCCTCGACAGGAGACCCGGGTCCATTGATTCAATGATGGGGGCGCCACAGGCACGGAGTTTGTTCCGCGCCCGTTGGTATGGGCGCCCCCACGGATCCCTGTCAAGGCCCGCAAGGAGTTCTTCACGGGCCCTCTCCTTCGCCTGGCTGATGGCCAGCTGCAGTATCTTCTTCCTTGTCTTGTATTCTGTTCGCAGCTGACCCTCAAGGACGTCATCCCGGTTGATCCTCTGACGGCATCGGACGTAGGCACGCCGCGACCTGTTGGAGGCCACCCGCAGATTAGCAATCTCGGGTGACCACCAGTACACCTGGCGACGCGGCGGCATCCGCCGAGCTCTGGGCATCGCCGCATCACATACTGCCTCAAGGGCGTTCCTTATTCGACCTGCGAGCCCCTCCACATCTGTGGGTAGCTGTCCTGCTATACCCCAGCGCTGTACTATGGCGGACTCCCGGACCATTTCCAGATCAAGTTGGCCAATGGCCCATTTCGGAAGTCCACCTCTTCTTCCGCGCCGGGGCCCTAGTGGTCCTCGAGGGGTGGAGATCTCGAACCGTATATATCGGTGGTCCGAAAGAGTCTCCACTCCTTCTTCAACTCTCCAGCCATTCACCTCACGGGCGACACCGGGGCTGGCAAACGATAGGTCCACCACGGACCCACCCCGATGTCGCACGCAAGTGTGGACCCTCCCTTTATTAAGAAGGGACAGACCGGAGAGCAAGGACCACTGCTCAACAGCCGTACCCCTGGCGTTTGTGGTAGGGTTCCCCCAAGCGCGAGACTTCGCATTAAAGTCGCCGAGAACTACAATTCTTCTCGGCGACTGACGACGAACCGCGGCACTGACAGAGTCCAAAAATAATTTAAACTCTGCCAGGCCGCGGTTGGGAGAGAAATAAACGCCAATAATGGCGAAATCACGCCACCCCACCACAACATATCCATTGCCCCTCTCGAGAGAAGAGAGGGGAGGGCCGGCACATCCTCTTGTCAGGACAGCTACATCTTCCCTAAGATCCCCCACCCAATTGGATGATTGGGGAATAAAGTAGGGCTCGCTGGCCACAGCAACATCGGTATTCCACTCCGCCATGGACTGCAGCAGCAGGTCCTGAGCCCCGGCGGAGTGGTTCAAATTCGCCTGGAGGATGCGAAATGTGTCTCCCATTAGGTGGACATTTCGAGCTCCTCCTGGGCTCTGCGGCTACTGCTTAATGTAGTGGCCTGAGGTCCTTGGGCCACCTTGCCTTTCGATGAGGGGGCTTTGCAAAGCCTACCCCCCATTGTGTGCTCTGCTGGGCGGCCAGCAGCGGCGCAAACCGCACAGTGCGGCATGGCCATACATGTAGCCGACTTGTGTCCACTGCTGCCGCACCGAAAACAAAGTTCGGAGCGGTCTACAGTAGACGGGCATAGCGGAGCCGTATGCCCTAGTTCCAGGCACCGGTAGCACCTCAGTGGAAGGTTCTCCAGCACCTGAATGCCAGCCGAGCTCCAGCCAACCAGAAGCCTTCCTGCATCAGCGAGCATTTTAGCGGCGGCGACGGGGCAACGCACCTTCACCATGCCCATACCACGCGGTCCGCGTTGGATTTGTCCAACTTGAACATCCGCGGCGTCACAGCTACATGTACGGACTACAGCCGCTCGCACTTTCTCTTCGGTAGCGGAGTCATCCATCCCGGTTACCCGAATATCAGCACGTTTGACAGGTCGGATGACATCCGCCATACCCGTCAATGCCGTACGCAAATTGAGCGCCAGCTGATCAGCAACTTCCATTGACTGAGACTTGGGCAATTGTAGGACCCTAGCCCCAGTCACGGAGCGCCTAACTTTAAGACCCTCCTTAATCCCCATCTCTTGGAGATTAACTTCCTGCTCGGCGCGAAGCATTGCATCGGCGTATGTGACCCCATTTTTTTCAGCCTCCGGCTGCAATTTCAGGATTACAGCCGGGGAGCGTGGGGCTGCAAGCGCCGCCTTCAATTTCCTCTGCGCCAGAACAGCTGGGTTGGGAGGCGTGGGGAGCGCAACAGCCGCAGAGGGTGGTGCAGAGGGGGAAGGTTTTTTCTTACCCTTCCTAACAACGGTTGCCCAGGTATCCGCAATCGTGGGCTGGACCGAAGGGGCGACTGCCGGAGGAATGACTACGGAAGGAACGTCTGCTGTAGGAATAACTGCTGAGGTACTGGGGACTGCCTGAACAGATGCAGGCACCGATGCAGTCGTACGAACGGCGGCTTTGGCCACGGCAGCTGCTGCATTTCTTTTTTTATCTGCAGCTAAAGGTGGACGGTTCATCTTAGCGGGAAGAAGACGATCCTCTAATCCCGCAAACCGGGCGTTCATCATCTCCCCAACTGACCTAACGATAGAGGATTTTATTTCCTCTATTGTGTCTGTCCCTATTGAGGACGAAGAGGCCCTCATTTCTGAGAACTCTCGGCGGTATGCTTTGAGTTCCGCCCTGAGGGCTTCTACTTCCTGGCGCTGCCTTTTTTTTTCCGCTCTCAGTCGGCGGGTTTCCTCTCCCTCCGATTTAGAGGTACACAAAGCTTCGATCAGGGCTTGCATATCCGCTGCTGCATCCCTTAATTTTTTTATAAAAGGACCCTGAAGATGGCCAGATTTTCGGGTTACCTCCATGATTACTGCCGCGTTGCGGCCCCCGCGGGCGCGTATCTCCTCAGGCCCTATGCTGGAGAGGTTCTCTGTTATAGGGCACTCTGATGCTGAAGTTTCCGCTGAATCCATTTGTGATGCTACGACTTCTTTACGGAAAGCACGAGATCTAAGTACACGCTCATACTCAACTTCTTCGGCTTCGGCGTCTCTGCGTTTGAGATCTGCCTTGGCACGTGTGAGCCCTACGTTATGGCCTCTCTGCATTGCCTTACCCCGCCGTGAGGTATTCACCTTTGATATGGGTTCCGCTTCAGTATCGGAGCCCAAATCCTTCCGTTCAATGTTGGTGATTTTTAAAAAGTGCCTCTTCCTCCCAGTGGGGGTGACATCCGTTTCACATGTGTCACATTCAACAGCTGATGCTGTATCCGACTCTAATTCCGAGTCGTCCTCCATTTAGTAGCTAAGTCAGATACTAAAAGTGTTGATTCATTAACCTAAGAGAACGGCTAAATCGCGATATTAAGTTTTGTTAACAATGTTAGTACGGCTGAATCGCGATATTAAAGTTATTTTTAGATTTTATATATACAAGCCGGGCACGACCAGCAGGCTGGTCGCAAATTTTTAACACCGGTTGAGCGCCTCCACAATGTGGTGGCAATCCCGGTACCTAAGCGACCCCTCCTCTCCCTTCCCCAGACACGACACGACACGACACGACACGACACGACAAGACAAACGAACACGACAAGACAACGACAACAACCCGCCAATGAAATCCGATGCTAAAGACCGACCTAAACCAACAATTCATCCCAATGCACACGTCCGACCTGTACGAGTGCAAACACCTATCCGCGTCATGCCGCTCTAGCCGAGGCCGCAGGTGACGTGACCGGGGAATTAGTCCGTCACCCGCCGAGAGGCCAACCGCGTGAGGAAAGACCGACGTTCCCACTCGGGGAGGACGTCGGTCGATGAGAGGGTAACCCAAATACGGGGTATCCCGTCGGGCCGACCACTGATGACAAGTAACCCTGCTCCGGTGGTCCGCCCAACGACGAAAGCGACGTGGTATTTGGGTAGGTTGCGGGTGTGCGTGCTTACGCCTCTCTGTCGCCCCGGACGGTGTGGTGCAAGGAGCGCGTCGACCGCAGCCCACACCAAAAAAAAAAAAAAAAAAAAAAAAAAAGAAAAAAGTCAAATATTCTTTTCGACCAACCGGTACCGGCGCGATATTGAATCTAACTAGTAACTAGAGCGATACGATAGTGTGAATACTCTGATTATTTCTTATTTAAGAATATTTTACCAGACCGGGAACGGACCGAGACCGGAGCGAGATCGAACCGTGAACGACATCACAGTGTTAATCGACAATAAACCTTCCATTACCATAAATTTAATAAACTTAATTGCAATATACAATTCTACATTACTTAAACTAAATAAATAGCAGTTATATTATTTAAAATATACACACGAAATATGATACTCGAGATAAATATCATATATTTATCCTTAACCGGTTTACACATAACTTTTTACACTTTATCCTAAATAGAAACTGCATTATAAAATCGTACGGTGACACTAACGACCCAATGGGAAAATATTATTTGTCAGCTTGCAACACTGAACATAAAAACTAATGGGGCGTTATATCCGACGCGACCACTATCGCTGTCCACGCATAAAAATTAAAACTGCAGGATAATGTTGCCAGTTTTTAAACATTTTAAAGAAATGCTCCAAAATATTGGTGGACATTATATAAATTTATTTACATACAATTAAAGTCAGCTTTAATAATGCTTCAGTTTTTAGAATTATCTCTTGGCTTTAACTTAAAGTTTGGTCGTAATATTTCACAATCATATATTTTCTGATCACTTCTACGCGTGATATCCGTACGATTTATATTTTGTTATTGAAGTATACTAATTCTACAGTAATATTGCGCCAATATATTTAATATATTGCATCATTTTTCAAATCTTTCAATTTAAATTTAATAATAATGTCAATTTGTTTGTCTGTTTTGCTATCAGTACGTAAAAATCGTCTTTAAGTCCACATTTAGTTTTGAAAGTTGTCATAAATACAGAATTAAGGCTATATCATATACGTTTGCTCCCTGTATGGTGTCGGTTTGAGAAGATAATTCACCACCTTCTTTCTTTGATTGGTGATCGTAAAAGGCGACTAAAAGACACAATCGGATAGTATCACTGTAACAGGAATTTAGAGCATATATGTTGACAGCCTTCGCATTGTGGAGGAGTCCTGAGACCAGCATTAGGATGTTTTTTAATTGAGATGATGATAATGACATATATTTACGGAAAAAGTACTAATTTCGCTGGATGACAAAAAATAATTAACAAAATCCTGCGGTAGGTAAATATGATCTGATTATATAACAGCGTTCTAATCGTCTAAACAAATATTTTATTTTAAAAATCCTTAAACAATATTATACCAATATCCTGCTTCGACGTTAGCAACACTAACATCACCGTAGAGAGGAAATAAACTGAGCGATATCTAAATCAAGAAACTTTATTACTATGCATTTCTTTCCTGAAATCAGGCGCCAAACGTTTTACTACTTCACCAAATTAATTCTGATCGGACTTGCCAGTATTAAGAAAGTTTTGTGATAAGTAATGACCCTTTTTCTTTACAGTTATCAATAAATAATAATAGAAAAATCTACATAAAATTTTGAAAATTATTTAAGTTTTTGAAGTTGCCCAGTGGTAATGGAGTAAGAAAACAATTCACCGCCTCCTTTCTTGCCCGTGGTTGTCATAAGAGACGATTAAAGGATATAAAATTGCAGATAGCATCTATGCAAGAGAAGGAAAACTAAATAAAACCTTATACCAACACGTCTGACTAGTGTGGTATAGTGGACCGGTTTCCCTCTCATTGATGAAGTGGCTGGAGCCTAGCAGTAGGACGTATGTATGTGAGTTTTAATAATGAAGATTTTGAAGTTTTATGAAGTTTAAATATGGGCAACAGTTTAGATGAAAATGTTATAGAATATATTTCGTATATGGCAACGCTGAAGTGGATTCTTCATTCTATGATATTTTTAAGTTTAGTTATATGTATAGTACTCAGAAGTAACGCAACTTTTTGTCATTAAAAGATTTTTGAATAGCATTAGTATTTTCAGCAATTACCCTAAAGTTATAAAAAAATGGTATCGGTAACTTAATAAAATTTGATCTGACTGATCCGTCGGCCTGTAAACATTCACTATTAGACATAGGGTTCGATCACGTAAAAAATTCTGTACTAAATATATTCAACGATTCCATCCGACTTTAAAGATGTTTTTAATCCTGCACTAAGCAAATAAATTTTGTATTGCACGGACCCTTAGAAACATACAATTAACAGACAAATATTCCGCCTAGACTCTGCACAAAAATTTGTATATCGCACTAAGTATTGTTCTAAATGGGAATCGAGTCCACAACACTGGCACGATAGGTCTATACTTTAACTACTACACCATGCCGTAAACCCAACTTTTTTGACAAACAATTCGCCCAATGGGTTGATGGCAGGAGCAGCTTTTAGCACCATAACCTGCCCTATTGCACCCCTCTCTAACTGTTTCGGCTGACAAGCAGTACCGAGTCCTTGTTTTCGGCGACGTCGTCAATTCACCTGATGGAAATTAGCGACATGTATAAATAGTTACACCACGAATCTGTGGTAATGGAGTAAGAATACAATTCACCACCCCCATTTCTTGCCCATGGGTGTCATAAAAGACGGCTAAGGGATTATAATATGCAGATAACATCTGCAAGAGAAGGAAAATTCGAAATAAAACCTATATATCAACACGATTAACCAGCGTGCTATAGTAGGTCATTTGCCCCCCATTATGGAGGAGGCTTGAGCCCAGTAGTGGGACATGGTGATGACGATAAATCTCACGTTGACATTGTAATGCAATCAAACAGAATATATAAAGTGCCGTCCTCATTGCTCTACAATACTATTGTACAATTGAATAACGATTTTAATGCGCACACGGCGAACAGGGGTTCGAAATATTAGTGATGTAACTTATGTGTTATCGATATTATACCATTATTATGTTTATTCTTTTGCAATAATAAATATTATTTTCTTGTCGTGACGGAGTAAGAATATAATTCACCACCCCCTAGCTAGCCCGTGCATATAGTAAAAGACGACTATGGGATATAATATGCATCCTACATCTAGGCAAGAGAAACAAAATCCGAAATAAAATCCTATACTAACCCGGATGACTTATATTATGAGTCAGCTACACATTGACAATTTATATTTAACTAGCCGACCCATCAGGCGTTGTTCTGTTCAAATAAAATAAATGGAATTCTCGTTGAAATCGACAGTAGCCAGCACCACCTACCGGGTCCAATCGTGAATTTAAACCATTCTTGAATCCCTTCAAAGACACATAAAAATTTTCATCAACATCGGTCCAGGCGTTTAGGAGGAGTTCAGTGACACACGACCACAAGAAATTTATATGTATATAAAGATTAACAATACGAACAATACGAACGATATTCTTCTTTTTCTTCTTCCCCTGATCAGCGTAAGTCAATTTCCCTCGAATAGTGGAGGATGGATGGATAATGATAATGATGTGATGATTCTGCTTGTTTAAGCATTTCTTAATCCTTCTCGTATGATAAACAATACATGTCATCAATAAATTGTTTGTTAATCAAAATTGTTACTTTCGTCGTTTTTTAAATACTTTTTATACAACTAAGTAACAACGGAGAGTAATAAAAATTTTTCTGAGTTCGTCATCACAGATAATATATAAATAATTAAATTATCGATAATCTTGATGACGCCTACATCACTAAACAATAGATCTAAAGTGTAGTTCACTTGTGAGAAACACAACCAATCACAATGGCGGTCGAGTGGATACGGGACATGCTTGTTTGCTCATCAACGTGCCGAGGACATGCCAAAACATTTAGAACAGGACACCAAATTTCGCAAGCACTTGATTCCAAAAATTAGTTCTTTTTTGTTATCTATTATGTCATTTTTTAAATTTAATGGAACAACACTACTTAATGGAAGAATGGCTAAGGCTGCCGTAAGTCTTAGGTTTAGAGCTCATTAAATGCTACTTTAATTTCTCAAAAGGCTGTGTGCAGCAATTTGTAAAGTGTTAGTTACTTTCTGTTTCTGCCGTTATGGAAACCAGCTTATTCAGGCGGTTGGAAGTCGACTTTGCGCGTGAGTCAGTTTGTAATGAACCTCGAAAACAACTCACAAACATGACTCAAGAGTGAGACAAGTCTGCAAGTCTTTGGAAGATTTGTCACTCTTCTTGAAGAACAGTACAGCCACAGTCTTGGTCCACGACTCTGGCTGGAACGTCGCACCCGAGAACAGTGAAATTGAATAACCTTTGAAGCGCCTTTAAAACCGGTTTTCAATGCCTTCAGAAGTTCTGGCGTAATTATATCACCTCCAGGTGCCACCGTTTTTTATTTGTTTGAGAGTCATAGTGATCGTGCAGACTAATGTCCGGGTTTTCTTCTGAATAATGCCGAGTTAGCTTAGGTGTGGTATCTTGGACTAAGCCAACCACAGTTTCGAAATGATTTATATAACTCCATAGAATCTTTCGACTTTTCTCAAGGTCTCATTCTAGAATGAAATGACAGTGCCATCATCGGTCTTTAGCTTAGTCATTTGCCTCTGCCCAATAGACAAATCGCGAACACTTTAAAGCCACAGTCCCGCTATATCGCTTCGTTAATACGAAGCGTATTAAATAGGTGAATATCGCGTCCCACAGATCTCGAGATCTGCCCATTTAACAAGCAGCTAGCTGAATACAAGTGTATTCAGACCGATCGCCTGAACACTATACCGTCATTTCCGTCCACCGCTCCTTAAGCTTGAGAGTCTAATCAGAAAGCTATTTATGTCTATCAGCTAGACAAGATTTGCTTTAAACCTTGAATAATAAAAATTTGTAAAAAAAAAATTTGTAACTAATTTTCTGTATTGGGTAGATAATTATAAATGTCTGTAATAACGATTACTTGTTGGACGTGAGACACCTTAGCCCGTGACCATGAATGCTGCAAAGTGTTCGAAACGTCGGGCAATCATAAATCAAATACAAACGCGATATAATCCGTAAAAGTAGTTTTATTTACAATGTGTAGTGCTCGCGTAAACATCAGATATCATTATGTAAACCTTGAATTACTTCATATTTTTATTATCTGGTCAGGTTTAATGATATATTTTCTCTTCCATCCATTCCATCAGTCTACAGACATCCACTGCTGGACATAGGTCTCCCCACAAGAATGTCCCTCGGAACGGTTCTGTGCCACTTGTATCCAACGGTTCCCTGCTACTTTGAACCGACCGCCCCCTTTCATCATAACATCTACGTATAAAAAAGAATACTCAATAAAAGCCTATACCAATCCATCTGACCTGCATAGTATCATCATCATTTCAGCTCATATACGTCCCACTGTTGAGCTCGAGCCTCTTCCATAACAGTAGAGAAATTAACCTTATTATACCATGTTGGTATAGGGTTTTATTTCGAGTTTTCCTACGCTTGCATAGATGTTATATGCGTATTATAACTCTGTCGTCTTTTACGACATCCACGGGCAAGAAAGGGAGTGGTGAATTATATTCTTACTCCGTCACCACACGGAAAGCATGATATACTAGGTTATTTCCTTCCCATTGCGGCGGAGGCGTGATTCTAAAAGCGGCACATATATGATCTTCATCGTAATGAACATGATGATGTTGTATAAAAGAAAATCTGCGCAGTTATTGACGAATTCTATTTAAACAATGGATATAAATTGAATGAGTATTAATTATAACAGGTTAAAACTACCAAAGTTAAAACCGAAATAGAAAAATTCACGTTCTCACACCTTTCCTATTTAAAACAATACTAATTTAGTTTACACGTTTATTATAATTAGCACTAAATAACGAGTACAATGGACGCATTCTTTGAAACGATATTTTCCTAAACAATTATTCGGTTGTAAACTGTTTATTTGTTTTAGAGCTTGTTAATAACTATAGTGAGAGTGAAAACGAGGTGTAGTTATTTTTTAAAGTTATTCTTCTTTATAAGAAAAATTATGAGAGTAAATTTTTACGATGCACGCGCACATCGTCATGAAAAAAACCGGCCAAGTGCGAGTCGGATTCGCGCACGAAGGTTTTCGTACCATTTTAAAAAATTTTTCGTCCTTTTTTATAAATAAAAAAGGACGAAAAATCGCGTTTGTTGTATTATTTTAAATATTTATTTTATTTTGTTTTTAGTATTTGTTGTTATAGCGGCAACAGAAATGCGTAATTTGTAAAAATTTCAACTATCTAGCAATAGCGGTTCTTGAGATATAGCCTGGTGATAGACAGACGGACGGACAGACAGCGAAGTCTAAGTAATAGGGTCCCGTTTTTATCCTTTGAGTACGGAACCCTAAAAACCGACACCCTGAAGTTAACTAGTCAACCTTTTTTACGATATGGGCACGCACACCGTCACAAATGTCTAGATAATGCGTTATAATAAAACCTTCAAGGTATTCAATATATTTTTTTCTATTTATTAGTGTCGTTTATATAGATATAACGTAGGATAACGCGAAGCATTGGAGAGGCCTCGGTACGGTGTTCGGCAGTTCGAGGCCTTCCGGTGCTAGTCGAGTTTGGATCGGCAGCGTACTTTGCTGCGCTGACCATAGCCCACCGCAAACAATTACATTCTAAAGGAGAAATAACATCATGTAGACGGCCGATCATGAAGTTATTATGTACAATAGAAAAAGAGTAAGTGTTAGCCTTAAGTAATAGATCCCTATTAAGAGAGAATGATGACAATTACAAGCTATCATTGAAAAAAATATGTACGCGCAATTCTTACTCGCCCTTATAATATAACTTTAGCATAAGAAGATTTCCTCCCCTTTTTGAATCTTTTTATGAATTTGAAAAATCTCTATTAGTTTTGAGATACATATGTGCAAAAAGCAAACCCCCATGTTTTTAATCCTTACTTCCTTACTAATATTATAAATGCGAAAGTAACTCTGTCTGTCTGTCTGTCTGTCTGCTACGCTTTCACGTCTAAACCACTGGACCGATTTTGATGAAATTTGGTACAGAGATGGACTAAAGCTTGAGAAAGGACATAGGCTACTTTTTATTGCGAAAAAATGGGTATAAGAGGTTGAAATAGGGGATGACATTTTGTATGGAAATTCGTCATTTTATATACACATAAATAAATAAATATTCGTTCAAGCGTTTTGGAAATTTCATTTACATGGGGATGAAATTCAACCCCTAAAATACCAAAAAGCATACAGCTGAAACCACTGGGCCTAGAAACGCATTTTTTTTTACACCATCGTATTTCTTGGGGTGCACGAGCACTAGCAAAGGATTTTTGGAAATTCACCCCCTTAAGGGGGTGAAAAGCATATAGTCTTTCACGTCTAAACCGATTTTGATGAAATTTGGTACAGAGATGGACTAAAGCTTGAGAAAAAACATAGGCTACTTTTTATTGCGAAAAAATGAGTATAAGGGGTTGAAATAGGGGATGACATTTTGTATGGAAATTCGTCATTTTCGATGATAGAACCACGAATCTTTGTATTAAGGTACCTGATAATAAATAAATATTGGTTCAAGCGTTTTGGAAATTTCATTTACATGGGGATGAAATTCAACCCCTAAAATACCAATAAGCATACAGCCGAAACCACTGGGCCTGGAAACGCATTTTTTTTTACACCATCGTATTTCTTGGGGTGCACGAGCACTAGCAAAGGGTTTTTGGAAATTCACCCCCTTAAGGGGGTGAAAAGCATATAGTCTTTCACGTCTAAACCGATTTTGATGAAATTTGGTACAGAGATGGACTAACGCTTGAGAAAGGACATAGGCTACTTTTTATCGCAAAAAAATGGGTATAAGGGGTTGAAATAGGGGATGACATTTTGTATGGAAATTCGTCATTTTCGATGATAGAACCGTGAATCTTTGTATTAAGGCTCCTCTGATAATAAATAAATAAATATTCGTTCTAGCGTTTTGGTAGTTTCACTTACATGGGAATGAAATTCAACCCCTAAAATATCAATAGCATACAGCCGAAACCACTGGGCCTAGAAACGTTTTTTTTTCACCATCGTATTTCTTGGGGTGCACGAGTACTAGCAAAAGATTTTTAGAAATTCACTCCCTTAAGGGGTTGAAAAGCATATAGCCTTTCACGTCGAAACCACTTAACCGATTTTGATGAAATTTGGTACAGAGATGGACTAAAGCTTGAAAAAGGATATAGGCTACTTTTTATCGCAAAAAATGGGTATAAGAGGTTGAAATAGGGGATGACATTTTGTATGGAAATTCGTCATTTTCGATGATAGAACCACGAATCTTTGTATTCAGGCACCTAATAATAAATAAATAAATATTCGCTCAAGCGTTTTGGAAATTCCATTTACATGGGGATGAAATTCAACTCCTAAAATACCAAAAAGCATACAGCCGAAACCACTGGGCCTAGAAACGTATTTTTTTACACCATCGTATTTCTTGGGGTTCACGAGCACTAGCAAAGGATTTTTGGAAATTCACCCCCTTAAGGGGTTGAAAAGCATATAGCCTTTCACGTCGAAACCACTTAACCAATTTTGATTAAATTTGGTACAGATATGTACTAAAGCTTGAGAAAGGATATAAGGCTACTTTTTATCGCGAAAAAATAGGTATAAGGGGTTGAAATAGGGGAAAGTATTTTCTTTTTACATCGTCTTATTTCTTGGGGTATACGAGCACTAGCAAAGGATTTTTGGAAAATCACCCCCTGAAGGGGGTGAAAAGCGTATAGACTAAACTATTAGTGCTAGGAACGTAAAACTTTCTATGCAATTCTCTTTCTTTTGTTGTAAGTGAGCTCTAAGAAATTATTTTATTAAAATCAACTCCTAAAGGGGTGCAAAATATATAGCCGAAATCATTAGGCCTAGAAACATGGAATTTTGTATAAAGTTGCTTTTCTTGGGGAAAGAGAGATTTTTGCAATTTTAGCCCTAAGGGGGTGAACAGCGTTTAACCGAAATCACTGAGCCTACGAAGGATCATTTTAGTACACGGTCGGCTTTCTTGGATTACCCCAAGATTTTCTTAGTGCTCACTTACCAAGCACTATGAAAAAATTTTTGGCAAGGATAAGCGAGCTCTAACAAAGAATTTTTGGAAATTCAACCCCTAAGAGGGTGAAAGTGTATAGCCAAAGATACTGGGCCCAAGAATGTGAAATTTTGTATACCGATCGGTTATTTGGGGTAAGCACTCACTAAGAAACAATTTTGGGCTGCCCCAAAGGGATAAAACGCATATAGTCGAAGACACCCAGCCAATGATATATCATCATTATTTTGCGCTTATCCTAATTACTTTGGATCGACGCGATATGAAGGCACTCTTCTGCCATCGTAGATATATTGCAAAGGTTCTAGCAACATTTTATGACCTGGCAGACGACATTGTTGGCCAGACGGCATCACCAATTGGTCCAGGTTGATGTAAATCTTTGTCTTAGTAGTATTTTGCGACACCCACGAACAATGAAAGCGTGGTAATATTTCTAGCAGCTACCAGACAGTAAGTTACAATCAAGATATTATTCCAATTTTCTATGTCTACAAATAAATAAATTTGAAGCGTCTGTTTGTCTATCAAAATAATAGGTTTTATTTATGCTCACATAATACGGTCCAAATTTTTTTGTCTGTCTGTCTATTCGTTACAGTTAATATTCAAAATGGCTGGACCCATATTGATTACATTTTACCATCAGGTCTACCAGGCATACATAAGGAATAACTTAAGACTATACTTTATCCCAGGCTATATTTTATCCCGGTGTGGCTGGAGCAACCTTGAGAATTAGGTCGATTTTCAAATTATTTCACTAATGGAAAGCTATTTTTAAGCCAGTAACATATTTAAGCTATTTTTATCCTGATATTCCTACGGGGTCGGGTACAATGGCGGTGAAATCACGGGAATTTAATGGTTTTAAAAATTAATTCACTAATGAAAAGCTATATTATCAGTGAATACCATATAAAGGCTATTTTCATCCCAATATTTGCCCGGGAACGAGAACTAAACCGGGGAATGACGACCAATTTTTAAAATTCTTTCACCAATGGAATGCTACCGATGTTATCAGCGAGTAACATAGGCAATTTTTATCTCTGATATTTCTGGGATTTATATTTTTTTTTTTTCACCCATGTAAATTTATAATATCAGCGAGTAACATAGGCATTTTTTATCTCGGTATTGGCATGAAAATGGGGTCTACGTGAATGAAACTGCGGGTGTTTGATTGATATCATTTTTTTTCACCAATGGAAAATTACGTTATCAGAGACTAAGGAAAGGCATATTTATCATCGTATTTCCACGGGAATCTGAACTATAAGGCTGGAAGTAATATTCAAATGTGAAAGTTTGTGAAGATATTTGGATGTTTGTTACTCAATCACGCTTAAACTGTTGAGCAGATTTGGATGAAAATTGACACGTAGATAGAGTATTTCTTAAATTAAGAAATGTAATACTTTTTATGCCGATAATATTCTTTGCGATAATAGTTCAATATTCAAGTAAATTTTACGCGGGTGAAGCCGCGGGCAAAAGCTAGTTGTTTATAACTTTTACAATTTTAGCGAGTAGTAGTTTTTTTTTCAAATATCATCTCGATGTTGTGCCGAATCCGTACACTTCAACCATATTTTGCCGTGGCTGATAAATAAATTGACGAAAAAACACTTGTTGACTAGACTATAGCCTTTTATGCGTCCTATAGAAGTTTTTACTGTACACTATTTCTGGGCTGGCTTCAGATACTCAGTGTAATTATTTCTACGCCTGTTTAGGATTTTGCGCTCTGCTTCTTAGCACTCCGAGCACTTGACTAGCCTTATATGGGTCCGATAGAAGTACTGCTAGGCCCTTTTTCTGGGCTGGTTAAGATACAGAATATCAATTTAATTATTTCTACGCTTCTCCAGGATCTGCGCCCTGCTGGGCGCACCGGGTATGTCCTATTTACAGCTCTGATCTATTCTAAAGCGTACCGGAACACACAATCCTATTACACCTATATTTAAAGCACTTGCACAACCGCAGTATTTGTACGGAAAACCATTTTTAATTAGGCCGCTAGCGTTTGTTAATTTTCATATTAGTGAAAGACAAGCCATTATCAATTTTATGAGGTGGATATAAGATTGAAATTCAATTGAGTTAGATGTTGAAACTTTTGAACAATATTAGTGGTTGCCCAAATCCTTTTGTTCTTAATTCCTTTGATACGGTTTTAAGACTTTGATTTGACGTGCGTTCTAGCTTTTATAAGCGTCATGTTTTGTTTGGTTTTACCCCACCTTTACTTTTTTGTTGTTGTGAATAATTTATGAGTTTATAAATACATAGTAGTAAAAGTTGTTGGAATCAAGGATATGATGGATTACTTTATAACATTACTAGATCAATCATCCTCGTCATTATAATCGTAGCCCACATACGTCCTTCTCTTGCACAGATTTTATATGCATATTATATCCCTTAGTCGTCTTTTACGACATCCACGAGCAGGATACGGAGTGGTAAATTGTATTCTTAATCCATCACCACACGAAATACTGTCATTATATTTGATACTAGCAACCCGCCCTCGCTTCGCTTCGGTTATAGGTTATAGTCGTTTTACCCGCGTAGTTCCCGTTCCCGTGGGAATAGCGGGATAAAATATAGTCTAGTTTACGCCCTGATATTATAGCTTTCCATTGGTGAAAGAATTTTTGAAATTGGTCCAGCCGTTTTGAAGATTACCCGGAACAAACAGACAGACAGACGGACAGACAGACAGACAGACAAAATTTTTTTAATTGCTATTTTAGACATAGGTGTCGTGCAAATAACCGTGTGAACACGAAAAAAGCCTATTATTTTGACATTACAAACAGACACTCCAATTTTATTTATTGGTATAGATATAGATTTTGCATAAATAGCATAGTGGTTAATATGCGTTGCTGTCGCGGGTTTGAATCCCACACAGGTAATGGTTAGACGCCGCTCTACCGTCCCAGCGTCGTGGATTCGAATCCTACGCAGGACCGCTCTGTGAGATCCACAAATTTTTGTTCTGAATCAAGGTGTAATTCGTATCCGTTATCATTAAGGATTATTTTCTTAATGGAAGTTGTTGACTTAAAAAAGGATATATTATGTCACCGCCCCTTAATTTCTCGTAAATACGAAGGAGATACATAAATATAATCAAAATCATCGCCATCATCACCTGTCACTGGACTCCTGTTAATCATTATTAGTGGTAAGACCACACTGTTGATAATTGTCTGTCTAGATCCACGAGCCGGTCCATCCAGGGTAGTAACACACTGTCACAGAAAATTGACGTCTGAGCATTCACACTCCCTTCATTTCACGCGGTATTTCACGGTAGGGAGCGGCCTAGCAAAGGTGCATCAGCGGCAGTAACACTTACCTCGGGTGTACTGTTTGTTCGTTTGCCACCGTTGGCAATAAAAAAAAATCAGAGTTACTCCATTGGTTAACCGGTTCTGACTCTTACGGCAAATTAAGTGGTGGTGACGCAGATCAAGGGTGAGATACTAACGTACAATACTGACTGCACAGATGGCGCAGGGGTTAAGATACCGCCCTACAGTGCCATTGTAGTGGGTTCGAATCACAGGCAAGGACAACACTTTGTGCGATCCACGAATTGTTGTTCTGAATCTGAATGTTATAAACGAGCAATTCTTCCTAAGATCCTGAATATATATATATTCAGGATCTCGGAAACGGCTCCAACGATTTTGTTGAAACTTGGCATACTAGAGGTTTCGGGTCCAAAGAATCGATCTAGCTAGGTTTTATTTATAGAAAATGTTGTTTTGTCCGTGTTTTTAGCAAAACAAACAATGACATTAAATTTTAAAAAAATATGAATTCAAATTTCGTTGTCAACATCATGAGTTACGATAACTCAGATGGGTAGTTGACAGGTTCTAATTTTGATTTTGTTGACATTCAAACAGCGTCGGTTCGAATCTCGGTGTTATTATTATTCTCTTTTTGTAATTTTTTATATATTTTTCATTATTTATTTTTTATTAATATATATCTAAATAAATTCGATAAAAATATTCCGAGCGAAGCTCGGTCAACCAGATATTGTAATTTATCCGTTAATATATGTTTGTAAAGTCCCCCGCAATACAATACAATCCAAGGTGTTATATTTATATTAAAAAAAAATACCAGTCGCGGTTTCGATTCGCCCGCAGAATAATACTTTGTTGCTTTGTTTGTTATAAAACTAGGTACAATTTCCATTAAATTTATTTTGAAAAGTCCCCAACAAAAGTATTATTTTTTTAGTGCAAAATGCTGTTAAAAAAATATTCACATATAAACTACTTCGTTTATAAATCAACTAGCAATCCGCCCTCGCTTCGCTTCGGTTATAGGTTATAGTCGTTTTACCCGCGTAGTTCCCGTTCCCGTGGGAATACCGGGATAAAATATAGCCTAGTTTACGCCCTGATATTATAGCTTTCCACTGGTGAAAGAATTTTTGAAATCGGTCCAGCCGTTTTGAAGATTACCCGGAACAAGCAGACAGACAGACAGACAGACAGACAGACAAAAATTTTTAATTGCTATTTTAGGCATAGGTGTCGTGCAAATAACCGTGTGAGCATGAAAAAAGCCTATTATTTTGACATTACAAACAGACACTCCAATTTTATTTATTGGTATAGATACACACCCCTCTGAATTTGCTTATCACTTAAATCTCATCATCATCATCACAGCTCATATACGTCCTACTGTTGGGCTCGCGCCTCCTCCACAATAGAAGGGAAACTGACCTATTGTACCTCGCTGGACACACGAATTGCTATTATTTCCAGGTTTTTCTCTCTTGTAATAAATATTGCCTGTATATTGCCTTAGTCGGCTTTTATGACACCCTCCTTAATGTCGTAACAGCCTGCTCCTGCAAGACATGGGGCGGTGAATTTTATTCTAACACCGTCACGACACGGAATCTGTTAGTAATTATATTTATAGTTCATCTTTCCTTGTTCCCATTATTAATTTTAGCTCATATAACTATGTCTCACTCTTAGAATAATAACGTATAGAAGGATAGTATCAATACTTCGAAAATTCGAAACATGAATCTAAAAATACTAATGGCGCGCAGACGATTACACACGTACACACGCACACCACTATACAAATTATGAAATCAAATTTTGTTTTTATTGACATAAATCGTCGAAATACTTTTAAAAGTAATGTTAAAAACCTTTTTAAGTTTTTCAAATGTGTTGTGACACCATTTGAATGCACAAACCGTCATACCTATTTATTTTTTAAGAGTTGCGTACGTACGTGCAGTACAATGACTTGTACATTACGGAACGGTTCCGGCGTAAGCTCCATTAGGCTCCAATTGAAATGCTTCACTTTTTGTGTGCAAACTTACCTTCTATACGTTATTATTCTAAGGTCTCACTGTTGGACACGGCGCCTTCTCTGCACTAGCAGGGAAATTGAATTATACCAAGTTGGACAATCGTGTAGATATAGGTTTTTGTTTAGAGTTTTTTTTCTCTTCCAGTGATGTTATATGCATATTTTATCCCTTTTTTTGGGGTGGACTACGTCAGCGCTCCCGCCGCCCGGTTCCGTCCGGGACGTCAAAGGGGCGGCGCGCGGCCCTGTAACCTACCCAATAGCACGTCGCTTTCGTCGTTCGGCCGACCACCGGCGCAGAGTTCCTTGTCTACAGTGGTGGGCCCGACGGAATACCCTGAGGAGGTACCCTCTCCCATCGACGTCCCCTTTCCGGGACGCCGGTCGCCGTCTCGAGGTCAGCCTCTCTGCAGGTGACGGACTAAAAATCACCCAAAATTTTATTCCTTAGTCGTCTAGACCCAAGGCCAAGAGAGGTGGTGAATTGTATTCTTACTCCGTCACTACACGTATTATATTGCCATCATAAAACCATTAGAATCATAATCTAGAACGTGCCTGTCAGAATTTACTAATACACTTGTTAGATTGTAAAATAATTAGTAATATCACTTGTACCAATTAATTTCTCCCCACGCAGAATAATCAATACAAAAACATCTCAATTTAAACGTGTAGGTTGTGTAGTGATGGGACATGTACGGGACTATGTAATTTATCTCAATTCATATACGTTTGAACTGGGCTCGAACCTCTTCTACAGTGGGAGGTATTTCTTTTTTTTATGGACTATGGTAAGCGCACACGCCGTCCATTCCGTCCGGGGCGACAAAAAACGGCGCGCGGGTCCATAATCCACCTGTACCCACGTCACCTTCGTCGTTGGGCCGACCACCAGTGCCAAGTTCCTTGTCCTCAGTGGTCGGCCCGATGAAATACCCATTCGGCTACCCTCACCTCTCGACGTCCCTGTCCCGGGACGTCAGTTGAGGTCGCGCGGTCAGACGCGGCGGGTGCCGTATTAAAGTCCCCGACAGTTGGAGGTATAGGATTTTATTTCGCTTATCGACACCCACGGGTAAGAGAGGGGGTGGTGAATTGTATTCTTACTCCATCACCACACGGAAAGCTATAGCTGGTTGTACTAAAATAAACCCAACGCCTTTAATTTATACACTTCTTTGTTACATCTCCTTAATTCAGTCCGTGTAATTAAATTCTAGTTAAGGATAATAATAATTAGATTTCCTAAATTAAAAAATATATCATCATCATCATAGTTCAAGTCCCACTGCTGAGCTCGAACTTTCTCTACAGTGGAAGGGAAATTGACCACGCTGGTCAGACGTGTTAGTATAGGATTTTATATCGAATTTTTCCCTCTCTTACATAGACGTAATCAGCATACTATAGTCCTCTTAGTCCTCTTATACGACAGATTTTTTCCTGTGATTGTCGTACAAGAAGTCTAGGGCAAAAATAAAAAATATGCTTCTCAGAAAATACTGAAATATTTCTTAATTTGAATTAGTTTTATTTAGCATGTTACATCTCTACTTACCCTTTCGAGGCTAAAAGCACAACATCTCGGTAATAACTTTAAAAAACTTACAGATAATGAAAATCCCGGGTATTCAAATAAGTAATATGCATAACATCACTAAACACTATATTCTAGCACAACTAGAATAAGGCGATATTATCTAAGGCGAATTTATTCGTTGCATATTGGAGTACCAAGTTAATTGCTATGTATCTCACTTTGAAAGCATGATACGTTCATATTAGGACCACTAATTATATCCAGTGTTTGAACAAAGATCTTTACTTAAAAAATCAATTATTTGTTCTATTAATAGTACCATATATTTTCAAATTAATATTTCGGAATTCTTATGCAACAAAACAGTGTTGCCGGGGCATAGCCTTCACGCGCTCGGACACTGTGGGTGGTGGACTAATCCCCGTTGCCTCCACCGGTGACTTCGGCTAGAGCGTTAACAGATGCAGGTAAGAATGGCTTGCCTAGGAAACGGCTTACATTCAAAAATGGACGTCGTATGATTCATCATATCAAAATGTAATTTCACCCTTCAGGGTGAACTTACATTTTTTAGGTATTTCTTAAGGCGCCCGCGGGAACTGAAGAGTTAGTGACATACTGTATTTTTAATTCATCACCACACGGAAGATTTTTTGGCCTTTTTATTAACTCCAACCTCGTCTGTCTAAAAAACATAAGTCTTTTTTAAAATAAATCAACTCCGAATACCCATTCAAAATAAATCACTTTAAAATGCCTAAAATAAAATTCACATAACTGTCTACCCGCTAATTAGTCCTCCTAGAGCCGGCACGAACGCGTGACAATCTCGACTGTTCAGCACGTCTTCCAATTAGCCGTTTCTTTAATAAAAAGACCAGAAAGATGGTATCGAACATCGGCGCCCTCGACGCATATAACAAATGGCATGTGGGTATTGTGAAAAGTTTGAAAACAAAACATGGTGCTTGTAATTTTAATAACATTTAAATTCAATTCTTACTAATTTTGAAGTGAAACTTCTTAAGCGGTGATTCGATAATCGAAATTTAGACGACAATAGCGAGGGAAGTTTCAAGGACGAGTCACTTTTAAGCCTATTTCGTTACGCGAGAGAGACGAAAATTATTACTTACTGAGAAAAAGGGAGAGAAATATTTTTTTTTTTTTTATTGCAAACGGTGGCAAACGAGCAAACAGTACACCTGATGGTAAGTGTTGCTGCCGCTCATGGACCTGTACAAGGCCGTTGCCTACCGCGAAGAAAGCGAAGGGAGTGTGAATGCGTGCATTGAGGCTCGGTGATACCAAGGACACCACCAAAACCCTCCACACGCAATCACCCTCAGAAAGTTGGGCTTCCGGCTCTCTCGCTCACCGAACGAAGCGCAGTAACAAATTGCTACTACTCAGACGTCGATTTTCTGCGAGAGTATGGTACTGCCCCGGACGGACCGGCCCGCGGCTGTAGACAGATAACTGTCGACAGTGTGGTCCTACCACTCCTAAATTTAATACTTACATTTAGATATATAATACATTTAGATTTGACACTGTATATGAACAGCTGAGGTACCACTCGGTGTGTTATTTAATTTATAGTTCTATATCTTTCTCCAGCAAATAGTCATCATCATCATCATCATCGCAGCCCACATACGTCCCACTGTTGGGCTCGGTACTCCTCCACAACGGGAGGGGATTTGACCTACTATACCACGCTGGACAGACATGTTGATATAGGGTTTTATTTCGAGTTTTCCTTCTCTTGCACAGATGTTATATACATATTATATCCCATAGTCGTCTTTTACGACATCCACGGGCAAGATAGGGAGTAGTGAATAGTATTCTTACTCCGTCACCACACGCAAATAGTAAACAAGTATTTTTTTAAATATATATATATATTTCTTGTGTACGTGTGTATGTCACCACTCAACTCCTAAACGGCTGGACCGATGTTGGCGAAGTTTTTTGGGTGTGTTCAAGGGGATTCGAGTACGGTTTAGATTTGCAATTAGACCCGGTAGGTGGCGCTGCTGTCGATTTCAAGGAGAATTCCTTTTATTTTATTTAAACAGAATAACGTTTCTTGGGTCAGCTAGTAGTATATAATTAAAGTGTCTCTTTGTAATGTCAAAAGAGTATTTTTGTATATTTCGACCATCAGGTCGAACAGATTATCTTTTCTAAAAAAAATTGTCAGTATTTATTTAAAATATTCGGTTTCTTTAGACCAAAAAGAATATATCAATAGGCTGATAAAAGGTTTCGTTTAATTGCCATACACGATTGCGAAGTTAAGATTTATTGAGAATAAATTATATTAATATTCATTACTGTATTTATTCAATTAACATTACATGTGCTTGCATTGTTTAATTAAAGCCTTATCTTAAAATAAGTTTATCTTAAAATAGTCGACTATCGTAAGGTTAATGTCAAAATTAACCTTTCTTACATTTTTGAAGTGAAACTTCTTTAGAATCGTTGTGATTTCAAACTCGATGAAACGAAAAAGCGAGTCCATAGAGACACAAACACGTGAATGTGTAGGATTCAGCCGGCGAGAGAATGAGATAAAGGATAAAGAATAGAGGATGAAGGATGAAAGATAAATGAGTTTCACTTCTGATATGCGTACTTTGTACACACACTTTTTTTTTTACTCTTTTAAGTGTCCGTGTGGTGACGGAGACAATACAATCACCTGCGTCTTACCCGTGGGTTTCGTAAAAGTCGAACAAGGGATTTAATGCGCATATAACATCTATGCAAGAGAAGGATATCTCGAAATATAACCTTATACCAACATGTCTGACCAGCATGATATAGTAAGGTCAATTTCCCTCCTGTTGTGGACGAGGCTCGAGCCCAACAGAGGCTGACCGCACGACGGCGACCGACGTCCCAGGACGTCGAGAGGTGAGATTACCCGAAAGGGTATTCCGTTAGGCTGACCACTGACGACAAGTCACATCTGCTCCGGTGGTCGGCCCAACAATGAGGTGACGTGGGTACGGATGGGTTATGGGCCCGCTCACCGCCCTTTCATCGCGCTGGACGCACTGGACCGCGCGTGCGCTTACCATAGCCCACCCACAAAAAAAAAATCCAACATGTCTGATCAGTATGGTATAATATTTCCCTCTTTGTGTGAGGCTCAAGCCCAGGAGTGACATTTATTTCGGCATTTTCTTCTCTTGCATGGATGTTATCTGTGTATTATAATCTCTTAGGGCCTGTGCACACCACGTTTTTTAAACGCGCCGTCGCCGTCGCGGCGTCGGCGCGCTTTTATCCTACAAAACAGTTTCTTGTCGTTTGTATCGATACAAACGCGCCACACCGATGCGAACGCTAGTGCGCGTGCCGTCCCTACGGGCGGGGTTTCCCCCGCAACGAGGGAAGTGTGAATCTACGCTAGTAGCAATCGAGCAATTTTGTTTGTATCGCTAAACACGCGCGTTTGCATCGCGTCTGTATCGCTACACTCGCGCGTCTGTATCGATTCAAACGCATATTTGAATTTATACAGATGTGCAAAGGTCTACAGGCTGCGTCTGATTTGCGTGCGTATCGCGTCTGTATCGCTACAAACGCGCGTCGATGGTGCGTTTAAAAAACGTGGTGTGCACAGGCCCTTAGAAGGCTTTTATGTCTCGTACGGGTCAAAGAAGGGGTGATAAATTGTATTCTTACTCCACTGCTTCACGTAATTATTTTTAAAGGTAATTTTTTATTTTATTTTAATGGCGTTAATGATGTAGTAGTTAAGACTTGTTGTTGTTGAAGTTGGTTTCGAATCCCAAGTAGGACAATACTTTATACGATCCACAAATTTATGTTATGAGGTTGAGTGTAATTTGTGACCGTTAATCTATACTAATTTATAAAGCTGGTGAGTTTTTTTGTTTGAACACGCTAATCTCAGGAACTACTGGTCCGATTTGAAAAACTCTTTCGGTGGTAGATAGCCCATTTATCGAGAAAGGCTTATAGGCTATCATCACGCTAAGACCAGCAGTAGCGGAGCACCAATGAAGGATGTTTCAAAATCGGGGATTTTTCCCCTTTTGAAACCTTCCGCTGCGTAAACAAATTTTCGCAAAAAACTTGTGTGACAGAATCGTATTATGAAAACATATTTTCACTTTCTACGTAAACAACGTCTTAAGTTAAAGTTAGCGTTAGCCCAAAGTATCTATACCATGCGGATGAAGTCGCGAGCAGAAGCTAGTTATGTTTATAAAGACCACCGTAATACAAGAATTATTTTGTTAAGGCCAAGTGTTGTCTTTAAAAAAAAATTTAAATCTTTCGATAAAAAACATCAGCGAAAAAGCAATAGAAGTATAGTTTTTTATTTCATTATGCATTATTATCACATAAAGTTGACTTCAATATTTTGGTATATACATCCACTTCCGTTACACGTGACATGACGGAAATTTAGAAACAATGGTGGAACATGAATTATTAACGGAGTCGAACTTTGCCTCCATTGTTTTTATAACTTTACACTTTTTACACGTGTTATAAAAATGGGCAAACGACTTTTTGTTTTGTGAAAAATTTCTTATCAAGAAATCGTCCGTCTGAATGTTGATGAACTAGAAATATTTAATATCACAGTATTGTACTTATCATCAGGCATCATTGTGCGTTTTTAACACGTTTTTATTAGTTTCACCTGTATGTATCTATGTATATGTATCATGTATGTAACGGAATCTTGAAACGTCATTTTGCCCCACTTTAAACGAACAGATTTGATTTAAACTTTGCACACTCCCCAAAGGCCCATGACAATGCAATAATACGATCAAAATAAACGAATATCCTGATTAGATTTCCCAGGATTTAGAAATCTCTAATCGTATCCTTTGCATAAGAGCAAGAGAGATAGAGCTACGAACTACGCATGCGCGAAATTGGAAACTTCTATGATTCGGGCTGTCACATGTCAGCTTGTAAGCGTTTTTTTTTTTTTAGTTTTTTTAAACTATAATTTTCTATTATTCTGAATATAAGAGAGAGAGAGAGTGACTGAAAAACAAATGAACCGTTAACCATTACTGTAAAATATCCTTTAATATTTGCCGTATGGTGACGGAATAAGAATACAATTCACCACCCCCTGTCTTACTCATAGGTGTCGTAAAAGACGACTAAGGGATTTAATACACATATAACATCTATGCAAGGAAAATTCGAAATAAAATACTATATCAACACGTCTCACCAGCGTGATGTAGTGGGTCAATGTGCCTTTCTATTGTGGAGGAGGCTCGAGCCTACAGTGGGACGTACATAAGCTGAAATGGTGGTCATGCTTTAATATAGGAAATGTAATCCGTAAAATTCGTATGTTGTCCCTGTGGTGACAAATAAGAACACAATTCACCACTCCCTATCTTGCCCGTGTAAAAGACGACTAAGGGATATAATACGCTAATAACATCTATGCAAGAGAAGGTAAACTCGAAACAAAACCAACCTGCCTGACCAGCATGGTATAGTAGGTCAGTTACCCTTCTATTGTGGAGGAGGCTCGAGCGCAGCAGTGGAACATATATGAGCTGTGATGCTGATGAATCCGTAAAATTGCCGTATGGTCACTGACTGAGAATTTATCACTCCATTTCGTACCCGTGGGTGTTGCACAGGTGTAGACTAAGGGATTATAATATGCAAATAAAATCTAGGCAACAGAAGGAATATTCGAAATAAAACCTTATAATAACACGTTCAATCAGCGTGGTATCAATTTCCTGCCCATTATGGTGGAGGCTCGTCCACAGAAGTACGAAGTATATAAACTAAAATGATAAATACGTAAGAATCCTTTTGTAATGACATTAGCGACCCGCCTTCGCTACGCCTCGGTCTCACTTGGTTTGTTCCCGCATTTTAAATATCCTATATTTTCTAAGACATTACCGTACGCGACGACAGTACTATGAGGCCTTAGATTCAATTTCCGGATCGAGTAAAGTTTTTCTGAGAGGAATAATTGCCAAAATTACTCTTTATATAGAAAGCTAGTAAAATATTATAAAAATCGGTCCCACCCGTTTTGATGATTACACGAAGCTAACAGACAGAGAGACAGACAAAAAATGTTTAAAATGGTTTTTAGAAGGATTTTTAAAAAGGCACGAGATAACGTGCAGATAACCGTGTGAGCATGAAACAACCCATTATTTTGACATTAGAAACAGACACTTCAATCTCAAGTCGAGCAAAAACGCAACACTGCCGTAACATATTCTTCTCGAAACAATTCAGGCCATTTTCGACCCCCTATAACTTCGTTGTGAATAAGACTAGAAGCCTGAAACCTCGAGTTTACCTTTTTAGTAACCCAGCAGGCATTGTATACACACGATATATTTCAAATTTCATTCAATTTGAACCAATAGTTTCAGAATTAGGTAGATACTACTAGATAGATAATTATGTTCAAAGGTAACTTATAAAACGGTCAATCAACGGAATGAAAAAACAAGAATGGGACATGTCCTATGAAGTTGTACCAAAATCTCTCAAAGTATTAAGCAGACTAAATTGCCTAAAATTGACGACAGAAAGAACACCATCATCATATCGATTGACATCAAAGCGAAGAGGAGAGGAGACTAGAGATGTTTTTCAAGAAACAAATCAAATTTCTTTATTACCACATCTATCTGTTTAACTTGGGTGTTACACACAGTTATCAGTTGAATCACTGATAATAACTACTATGAGTTGACTCACTGATAACCACTGTTATCGATTGACTCGCTGATAACAACTGCTATCAGTTGACTCATTGATATCAACTGCTACCAGTTGACTCACTGATAACAACTGCTATGGATTGACTCACTGATAACAACTGTTCAGTTCAATTGATACAATTGTTAACAGCTGACGGATATAACTGTTGCTGATTGCTAAGTCAATCTTTTTATTTAAAACATAAAAGATCTTTCACATTGATATGGTTAGTATAAGAAGTTGTTAGCTTAGCTAATTACGTAATAACTTAAGACAGAAGGTTTCTTAAGTAGGGACTGAATAAATTAACTGACTTGGTATTACATGGATCTCACAACTTTGTATGATAGAACAACTGAGTTGCGAGGCTTGGTTTTTTTACAATTTTTGTTTTTGGTGGCATTCTATTTATTTGTAAATAGGTACTGTATTTTAAAATCATGTTTAAATTTTTTCACGCTCGAAGGCCACTTTGTTAATCCGTAAAAATTGTTTTATTGCCGTAAGAATAGTTTAATAGGTATAACAAATATGAAATGAAATCATTTTTACGCGTTTAAATCATAATTGTCATATTTTTTTATACAATATGAACTTTTACACTCTGATATGCAATGTCCTTTTATATATAGTAGCCATCCTCTGTTAATACTCATTTGAGAATGATTAACCAACCGGACGTTGGACAATTGTGCCATCGCTAACCATGGGGTTGTTCGTCTGCTTAATCAATATTAATAAGTAAAAATCAAACGGTGTCCGTCTCCGGTCATATAGTTAATGATTGTGATGTTTTTTTTTATTATGAACGTTAGATTCAAGTTAGCCACCTTTTGCTTTCCAATTTGGGAGGGAAGTGTAATAATAGACCTCCTGTTTTTCTTTTCTAATTAAATTTGTCACGTTTCCTAAGACCTAAGAAGAGGGGTGGACCAGGTGAGAAGAATGCGTAGCTAACATACATTGTTTCTTGGCAGCAAGGTCACGAGGAATAAATCCAAAAGGATAAACAGCTGAGTGTGTAGCTAAAGTTAAGAAGTAAATAATTGCCATTAGGCAATAGCGAGGTGATACGATACTTTATAAGGTCGCACGCCACCCTTTCGTCATTCCGGACGATTCGAACGTGGTTTGTCTAAACCATAGACTGCAAAAACGAAGTGTTGTGAACATAAGAAATAAAAAGAAATCTTCAATTGATTAAACATTTATTTCCTGTTGATCCACAAATTATTGTACTGAGTCCATGTGTAATTTGTGTTCATTTAATAGTGTAAATTATTTAAATGAGAAATGACCGCTTAGCTTTTCTATTACTATTTATTCTTATTATTAAATGAGAAATATTGTCTCGTCGCAATCATCGGTGCCGACCTGACGCTGCCGGCCATCGCTAGGGCGATGGTCGACAGCGTCGGGAATTTGGACGCTGTCGCAGCCTTCTGCGAGACAGTGATCTCGGGACGTCAGTCGATGAGAGGGTACCCCACGCCGGTGGTCGGCCCAATGACGAAGGCGAGGTGGTTTTCGGGTGGGTTGCAGGAGTTGCGTGCTTAAGCCCCTGTCGCCCCGGACGGAGTGGTGCGGAGGCGAGCCGACCGCAGCCCACCCACAAAAAAAAAAAAAAAAAAATGAGAAGTATTGTACTGACTTGATCCACAAATTGTTGTTCTGAATCTGGGTATTATCTGTGTTAGTTAAATTATATCCTCTCCGTGTATAAAAAAAGAAAATGAAAATTGTGGTTACGAATTTTTTTTAAAAGTATTGCCTACACAATAAAATATTTTCTGATGATTCAAAAAATCAATCATCATCGACGAAAGAAGACGGTAGAAAAATTCTCGAGTGGCGACCAGGTAGGATCGGAAGGCGCAGTGTAGGACGCCCTCCCACTAGGTGGACCAACGACCCGGTGAAAGTTGCTGGACGTCCTTGGATGCAGGCGGCACAGGACCGCACTCTGTGGCGTAACGTGGAGAGAGGCCTACCTCCAGCAGTGAACGGCAAAAGGCTAGAATGATAATTAAAAAAATACACACATAATTGGTAAAAAGTTCAAAACAAATAGGTACGTAACAATTGCTTTGCGTGACATAATTAGACATAATTAGACTCCTCAGGAACTTCATAGTTAAATGTCTAACTAGTGTTAGCTGATTGGGCCTTTGTTAACCTCACGCGTGAGCTCTGAACCTTTTAACTAAGATACCGATGAGTTATACAGTAATTGTCACCTTCCAAAGTCACCTTCTCGACCTTCATACGATTATCGTACAGAGATAAGATATTATCATTATTTATTTGTATGTTTCCTTTAATTAGCAACAAAGATCTCATGATCAATAATATGCCTTTCGCTTTGGGTACTGAATTGCTTATATTACTATTAAATACGACTTCCCTGTGGAGGAGAAAGGTCTTTCTTTATTTTGTGGCGATGGAAAAAACAGTTCAAGAAGGGATTCTTGCCCATGGGTGTCGTAAAGGACGACTAAGGGATTATTACTATAGGACTAAGACATGCAAATAATATCTATCCGATATAGCCCCCATAACTAGCTCGTTGAAATGGCAATGGTTAAACCACATCGCTCGTCGAACCGATAACCATTAGGAAAGAAAGATTCTCGAGTGACGACCACGAATCGGACGACACAGCGTAATACGATCCCCTACTAGGTGGACTGACGACATCTTAAAAGTCGCAAGGAAGCGTTGGATGCAAGTGGCACAGGATCGTTCCGAGAGGAATTCTCGTGGGGAGGCCTATGTCCAACAATCGATGTCAATGCCTATTGGATGCATGAACTTCTATGTGAGAAAGATAAATCGAAATAAAACCCTATACAAACCTGTTTGACTAACGTGGTTCGAGTAGGTTAATTTCTCTCCCACTATGAAGGAGGTTTAATCCTACCAACATACGTAAGCGTTGGTGGAGATTGCATAACGTGGTTCTACAAAAAAAAATCTAATCATATTAGTACATTCACATTAACGTTATATTACAAACTTTGGAAGGATATTTAAGTCCATTTTCCCCAAGCATTAGAAGCATTCGTTTTCGAATTTGTACAATTATAAAGAAACGTACAATTATAAAGACTTTTCCAATTATAAAAGCATGGCCAAAATTTAAAAAATAAAACATACATTAAGTGCGAATCCTAAACGCAATTTTTTTTTAATAAGACTACACTTTGCACCAAGGAAATCCTTGTATTACGGGGGACTTAATAAACATATAATTCATCACTCATTTCATCTCAGTCTATATATGTCCCACTGTTGGGATCAGGCCTCCTCCACAATGGGAGAGGAATTGACCTAATATTCCACGCTGGTCAGACGTGTTGGAATAGGGTTTTGTTTCGATCTTTCCATCTTTTGCACAGATGTTATATGCTTATTTATATTAAACATATAAACTCATTTGCAAAAAAAACGGGCGGTTTTGATTTTCATTCATATTTAAAAAGATACAATACCAAAAAGGTTTCAATGGTTTGTACACGTTACTGGCCGGTTTTAAAAATGCTGTGGTATTTAAAAAGGTACGTTCTAAATTCAATTTTTCATTTGATGTTCATTTTTACAGAAAACCCCTTTTTATCCTAGATTTTTGGCGCGAAGTTCCAGAAGTTAACATCGACTTTCATAACTTTTATTCAATTTTTATCGATTAATTTCATATCCTTGACTGTCAAAGCTTTATTTAATGCTGTTTGGCTGTATCAAAAATGGTAGATAAAGTGGTAAAAGCTACCAAAATTATCGCGCTGCTTGAAGAGGGTTGCAGCCAATGTTTCGTGGCTAGGAGGCTAAATGTTAGTCGCTCGACAGTCCAAAGGACCTGGCAGCGATATCAGGAGACTGGTTCCGTCGAGAGAAGGCCTGGTTCTGGAAGAAAACCATGTACCCAACCACGGGATGATCGTTTTCTTGTGAGTCGCGCATTGAGAAATCGAAAATCTTCGTATGTGGATCTTAAGAACAACCTCCAAGAAGTAAGAAATGTGCATATTAGTCTATGGACGGTCAGGAGGAGGCTTCTCGCTGCCAATATACGCAGTCACCGCCCGGCCCGCGGCCCCAAATTACTCCGTGAGCACAGAGTTCACAGGCTTAGGTTCGCTAGAAATTGTGAATCATGGACTCAAGACGATTGGAATAGGGTTTTGTTCTCTGATGAAGCCAGGATATCTCTGTTCGGTGAAGATCGACGTCGGCGAGTGCTAAGAAGACAAGGAGAACGCTTTGCAGAGGCATGTTTCGAAGAAATCACACCTTATGGTGGGGGCTCTGTTATGTTTTGGGCAGGAATAAATTCAATGGATCGTACAGAGTTAGTCTTCATTGAAAACGGCTCACTGACTGGGCATCGATACATAACGGAAGTTCTAATTTCTCATGCACAACCCGCATTGGCCGCTCTAGGTGAAGACTCGATTTTTATGGACGACAATGCTCGCGCCCACCGATCCCGCGATGTTAATGCGTATGTGCAAGAGGTCGGCATTCGTCGTTTGGATTGGCCAGCTCGAAGTCCCGACCTCAATCCCATAGAGCATGTCTGGGACGTTCTGAAACGGCGTGTGAGATCAGTACACCCGGCTCCGCAGACCATCAGAGAGCTGAAGAATGTGATTACTGCGGAGTGGGAACGTATTCCGCAAGCAAGTATCCGGGATATACTCGCTAGCATGCCCAGACGAATTCAAGCTGTGATTTTAGCTAGAGGGGGTCACACTCGATACTAAACATTTATCTGCTTTTACTTTATTAAAGAAAAACAAAAAAAAAACTTTTTTATTTTTACTTCATGAGCATATGCACTACTAGCGAATATACACTACTAGCGAGGTTTAGCATTATTTCCCATAAATTGTATCTAAATTTTATGAAATACTGATGAAAACGATTATTTTCTTATTAATTTAGCAAATTGTGTGGATAAAACTACCTATAATTATCAAACAAAGAAATATTAACATTTGAAATGGTTCATTGCTTAGGTGCCCGTTTTTTTTGCAAATGAGTGTAGTTAACGAACACAAATTACTTCCAGACTCGGAACAACAATATGTGAATCGCACAAAATTTTGTCCTTTTTTTTGGGGTGAGCTATAGTCAGTGCACCCGCCGTCCCTTGCCATCCGGGGCGACCAAAGGGCGGCGCGCGGCCCCATAACCCACCGTACCTCCTCTGCTTCGTCCTTGTGCCGATCACCGATACCGAGTGCCTTGTCCGTGGCCGACCCGACGAAATACTCAGTAGGGTACTCTCTCCTTCCAACGTCCTCTCCCTCTCTGCGGGTGACGGACTAATCCCCGAGCCAGTCACCCGCGGCCTCGCACAGTGTTGTTCTGTGTGGGACTGGTACACGCGACACTCGCACAGTAGATCAGTGTCTCAACCACTACTCCATCTGTGCAGTCAGTTTTTTTATATACAGTAGAACCCATTTAATACGATCACGTTTAATACTATTTCCCACATAACATAATACGCCATTTTGCGTCAGTCCCAGCAACTTGAGACATGTTTTCATATATTTCGTAATGCTTAATACGATCGTCATCCTGTTTAATAGGCCAACACGTGCCACTCAAATACACATATTACCCCTTGCGGCAGCGGCCAGCGGCTGATGAAGTGACGACTGTCGAGCGACCCTAAATGATAATGACCAAGAAGAAGACGAGTCAACTCCGATTTTGTCACATACCCAGGCATTATTAGCAGTTAATAATTTAAGACGCTATGTAACTTCTTTGAATCAAAGCGAAAACGCACTACGAAAATTAAATTACGTTGAAAATCTTGTAATTGCTAATGTCTCAAAATCTTTTTGTCAAACTAAAATAAGTCATTACTTTAGGTAATTTTTAAATGTTAAATTCAATACATAGGTATTCAAAATAATAATATAATATAATAAATAATAATGGCATGTTTTTCCCCTTTCCCGCATAATACGCTTTCCCACCTAAGACGCGTTTTTGGTCGGGTCGCCTTAAACGGGTTTTACTGTATATTCATAAACTAAAACACAACAGAATACCATAGAAACTAAAACGGCTGAATATAATCTGTAAAAAGATCTAACACTGTTCGCAATAAACTTCGTACTTTAAAAGAATCATTCTGTAAATAAAAAAGGCATTACTATATTTCTTTAGAAGGAGTCCACTATAACAAACTTAAGACGATCATATATTTTATCATACTTAGTACCTTTGGGTAAACAAAAAGAACAAAGATACCACATGGCTACTAAGCGCTTATTATTTATACAATCCCCCTTTATTACGTCCTTATGCCATTTTAAGAGCCATAACGTTCTTAAAACACACACAATTTGATTCCAGCTTTAGGTATATTCAAAATGGCAGCATGCTCGTATCTTCTTGGCTGGAGAAAATCTAGCACACTGTGTTTAAAGCAAATCAATTTTTAATTTACAAGAAGCAGTGGACAGCTACCTGGTTGTTGGTATTCCAATGGTCCAAGAGCGCAGTTACTGCTTACCATTAAATGACCTATAAGATTAGCACGATCAAAGTGTTCAGGGGCGTACCCGGGTTCTGGGCCAGGGGGGGGCAAGTCAGATTTTTTATACGCTAGGTGCTTATCTATACATATAAAAGGAGAAGCTGACTAACATATCAACGCAGAGCCTAAAATATAAGAGCTGGAACCTTGAAATTTTGCACAGGGGTTCCCTTTATAGCGTACAGGAGCACTAAGAAAGGATTTTCGAAAATTCATCTCTTAACATTTTATCTTCTAGGAGGGGGGCAGCTGAACCCCCCCCCCAAACCCTCCAACTACCTGGGTACGCCCATGAAAGTGTTCATATCGTTATCCAAACGAATTTGTATGGAATTTACAGTAGCGCATCTATCGGATAATGAACTGCTTGGGCGTCTGCTATCAAAGGCAATAAATTTAGAAACAAAATTAGTAGACATACCGTGAAAAGTCGGGAGCGCGGAAGGGAGTAACCCGCTAACATAACCAATACCATTTGCTACAAACAAAAACTACAGGTAAAGTAAGAAATTCGTTTGACAAAACACGCTACGCTTTATAATTATAATATCAACAATAAAATAAACATGCACCTTTCATTGAAACTGAGGAAATTCCTGAACGAGGAGCTGCTCATAACCAGTCTGTGTTATCATCAAGATAGTAGCGACAGATTACATTCTTAATCCCTTCATAGAGAGAGAAAAAGATAAAAGATAAGATTTCGTAAATACTCGTTTACGTACCGCATTCATTCAGACCATTAACCCATAAAACGTTACTGTATACACAAAAAAAGAGAGTTGCAATGACCTTCGCATTCCTCAATTCATTCTAACGCGAAAACTAACACCTGTCCACTCTAAATAGAAACACTTAAAAGCATACAAACCTATTTCTTTAACGTAAACGTACGCGTTACAGATAAATAGACAGAGATTGTTTTAACATACTTTTATTAACTTGCCTATAATCTCGCCTTATATATGGTCCACTATTAAATTTGAGCCTCTTCCAGAATAGCTTGCTAACACGCTTTTTATTATTTTTTTTTTTTGGGTAGGCTACGGTCGGCGCACCCGTCGCCCGGCTCCGTCCGGGGCGACAGAGGGGCGTAAGCACGCACACCCGTAACCCACCCATAACACGTCGCCTTCCTCGTTGGGCCGACCACCGGTGCAGGGTGACTTGTCGTCAGTGGTCGCCCCGAAGGAATACCCCTTGAGGAGTACCCTCTCCTCGACCGACGTCTCCCCCTCGGGGAGGACGTCGGTCTTTCCTCGCGCGGTCGGCCTCTCGGCGGGTGTCGGACTAACTCCCCGGTCCAGCCACCCGCGGCCTTGGCTAGGACAGCATCAGGCGCAGGATACCATGCTGAAATGGCAATGGGCAGGCTATATCGCTTGTTGACAATTGTTGGGGAGAAAACGTTGTCGAGTGGCGACACGAATCGGATGACGCAGCGTAAGACGACCCCCTACAAGATGAACTCCTCCACAATAGGAGGGAAATTGACCTTACTATACCGTGCTGATCAGACAGGTTGGTATAGGCTTTTATTTCGAGCTTTCCTTCTCTTGCATAGATGTTATATGCATATTATATCCCTTAGTCGTCTTTTACGACATCCACTGGCAAAATAGGTAGCGGTGAATTGTATTCTTACTCCGTCACTACACGGCAAATAGCAATGATAGGATACTGGTTTTGTAATCTTGAACAAAGCTGTATTCTAAGAAGCTGCCAATAACGATGTTCAACAAATTGCACAGCAGATTAGCAGATTTAACCTAAAGTCGTATACTGTATGGAGCTTCATAAATCAGAAATAGCAAAGCGCGTACAAAACGGGCAGCGCGCGCATCGAAAGCGCAAAACATCCTGCGAACGAGGAAACAGCGCGCGTGCGCCGTAAACTTCCTGCGACGTGACACACACTATAGAAAACAAGTCAGAATATGGATGTGGCAATTTATGACACATTTTTATGTTAGATATATTTATGGTATTAGAGATAAGGATCAATCTCTCAGTAGATTTCCACACAATAAGTCGGTTAAAATAATCCACTGATTAACTTTAAATGCAAAATATTCAACTCTTTACTTGTTGTAGCTCAAAAAGTTAATTACCCTGTAAAAAATATTATATACCTACAGTTACTTTCGCTCTCTCAAGACTGATTTAAAAAATCAGTACGTCTCTCAATTATATTTTTTTTAATTCATTTAAATATGTCAATTGCTGTTGCATATATTGCATAATATATTTAAATGAACAGCGATAATCACAAAATCTCATTACAGTAAGGATCTTAATTTATTTAACTCCCAAAAAATAAGAAGAACATAAGAAATGAAAGTTATTTAAAAATATTTGTGTTATTTAAACTCTGTTCACTGCACGAAAAAAAACACCCTTCGCTTATGTTCGCTTAAAAAAAAGTAAAAGAAGTGCACTCCATATAGGTACTTCATCATCGTCGTAGCTCACATACGTCCCACTGTTGGGCCCCTTCCAGGCCTCTTCCACAACGGGAGGGAATTTGACCTACTATACCATGCTAGTCGGACAAGTTGGTATAGGGTTTTATTTGGAGTTTTCCTTCTCTTGCACAGATGTTATAAGCATATTATATCCCTTGGTCGTCTTTTACGACATCCATGGGTAGGATAGGGATTGGTGAATTGTATTCTTACTCCGTCACGACACGTATTATACTGTCTACTATAAATTTAATTGTTTCCGTGTAGTGACAGAAAAAAATACAACTAACCACCCCCCCAGCAGAGGATAGCGTATAAAATGACGAAGGATAATAAATAGATAGCATCTATGCAAGAGAAGAATATTTTGAAACAAAACTAACCTGAATATTCTGACCAGTGTGGAATAGTAAATCCATTCCCTCCCATTATGCGGGGGACTTGACACTGTTAGTAAAGCGTATATGAGCGGGTATGATGTATTCTGTCCACTTTCATCATTTCAGCTCATATACGTCGCACTGTTGGGCTTGAGCCTCCTCCACAATAGGAGGGAAATTGACCTTACTATACCATGCTGGTCAGACAGGTTTTATTTCGAGTTTGCCCTCTCTTGCATAGATGTTATATGCATATTATATACCTTAGTAGTCTTTTACGACATCCACGAGCAAGATAGGGAGTGGTGATTTGTATTCTTAGTCAGTCAAATTTTATTTTTACTCTATCCACTTTATAATCAAGTATTAGCTGTATTAGCTTTCTAATAGCTCCTATATCTCTATTATTGTAACGACCGATAAATTAAAATCATATAGAAAACATAGAGAACAACAACAGAATCATCTTCATGTCGGCTCATATGCGTCCCATTGCGGGGCTCGAGCTTCTTCAAATATAGGTGGGAAATTAACCTACTATGCCACGCTGATCAGACGTGTTGGCATAGGGTTTTATTTCGGGTTTTTCTTCCCTTGCATAGATGTTATATGCATATTGTATATCTTAGTCGTTTTTTACGACACCCACGAATAAGAGAGGGGTTGGTGAATTGTATTCTTACTCCGTTACCGCACGGAAAAGTCACTAACAGAATATATGCACATAAAATGGAAGGAAGGAAGGGAGACCCACCACTTTCCCACGGTAATCAATATACCGCACACCACAATAGAAGGAATACGGGATGGGATTAAGGTGGACTAGGAAATAAGGAAATCTTACTCTCACGTGATGAGCACCTTCCAGAACATCAACTTGCAATTTTCCACAGAACTTCGAATATTTATTCGACACGTGTTTCGCCTCTAAATGAAGCATCCTCAGAACGGTTTGGCTTGAAATGCGCATTTGAAGCCGAACCGTCCCGAGTATGCCTTCTATTGTGGTGTGCGGTGTATTGATTACCGTGGGTAAGTGGTTGGCCTCCCTTCCTTCCTTACTAATATTATAAATGCGAAAGTAAATTTGTTTGTTTGTTACGCTTTCACGCTTAAACCACCGAACCGATTTCAAAAATTCTTGCACCAATGGAAATCTATAATATCAGGGAGTAACATAGGCTATATTTTGTCCCGGTATGCCCACGGGAACGGGAACTACGCGAGTAAGACGACTGAAACCGAAGCGAAGCGAGGGCGGGTTGTTAGTTTTAAAATAAAAATGAATTTTCGCTATATATCGTTAATTCAATCAATTATATGCACATAAATTAATTGAAGCTCAGGAAAATAATAACATATCCAATTTAAGCAAACTTTCTACAATTCATAACTCGGTGTGACATCAGGTCGTCAATGAACTGCAGTGAATATAAATAAAATACAAACCTTCTAATTAGTATGACGTCATCGTTTGTATTCATTATCTGATTCCTGCGTTGGGTAGCGTGTGAGCGCTGACCAGGGCCTTTCCAATATGTTTTTCCAATTTTAGGGCCATAACAAAACGTATATTTATGTACACTAAATGAATACAATATGAACTTTGTCTGTACAACCAAAAAATAATTTATGAACTGTGGGCTTAGCATGAATATTTGCAGTAAAGTATTCGTATCCTTATCGAGATCAATTTGTATCGTTATTTTTTTTTTATGGCTGGGCTATGGTAAGCGCATGCGCGGTCCAGTCCGACCGGGGCGATGAAAAGACGGCGCGCGGGTCCATAACCCACCCGTACCCACGTCACCTCGTTGTTGGGCCGACCACCGGAGCAGATGTGACTTGTCGTCAGTGGTCGGCCCAACGGAATACCTTTTCGGGTAACCTCACCTCTCGACGTCCTGGGACGTCGGTCGCCGTCGCGCGGTTAGCTACACTGCGGTTGACGGACAATCCCCCGGTCCGATCACCCGCGGCCTCGGCTAGGGCGGCATTAGGCGCAGATACTCGCGCCTAATGCCGCCCGAGTCGCCGGCGGCGGAACGTGTCGCCGAATAGGAGCTCTACTCGCACACGATCCGCCGCCTCCTTCTGTGAGATTACTTTGTATCGTTATAGAGATTGATTTGGATCAAATTGTTACCGCACGATAGAGGCGCTGTACCGAATCCCATATATTTTTTTATTATTGCAAACGAACAAATGATGGTAAGTGTTGCTGCTGGAAAACTCGACATAAAAACCTCCGTCAACCCACTTGACTATCATCAAGGTCAGTTTCCCTTCCATTGGGTAGGAAGCCGTGGTCCTCCTGCGAGTCGTATATAGGTGGAAAAGAAGAAGATATCCGAAAGGGTGTCGTGTTATATCCCCACTTGCGTTGAGCATCGGTACCAATTCCTTGATTTCAGTGACTATTATACCACGCTGAACAAAGATTTTCTTTATTATCCTTATTTTGTAGTAATATTTTATGATGCCTATGATGAAAAAAAGAGTGGAACTCTTATATTCTTACTCCGTCACCACGCGGATAAATGATTAGCAGTAAAATATTAGTTTTATATAGCTGAAGTCTTAATGTGCTAATTAACTCCGTTCATGATACAAAATGGCGTTTCTCACGCCTACTTCACGAAATGAACTCATAAATTGGGTTAATTTAAACTGAAAGCTTTCAGAATATCGGGTTAGAAATAATTTTATATCGTTATGTAAAAGAAATATGATTAAAAATAATAGAATGTTTCTTAATTAGGTTCATGCTAATTATGAAATGATAAAGACGCCTTTTTGAAGTTTTGGTGGGAACGTGAAAGTGTCAAGTTGCAGTTTTGAAATACATATATTCAAATTTTGTGTTTTGAAGTTATGTGCAAGGATGTCGTTTTATATAGTATTTCATATCTATACCAATAAATAAAATTGGAGTGTATGTTTGTAATGTCAAAATAATAGGCTTTTTTCATGCTCACACGGTTATTTGTACGACACCTATACCTAAAATAGCGATTAAAAAATTTTTGCCTATCTGTCTGTCTGTCTGTCTGTTTGTTCCGGGTAATCTTCAAAACGACTGGACCGATTTCAAAAATTCTTTCACCAATGGAAAGCTATAATATCAGGGCGTAAACCGGGCTATATTTTATCCCGGTATTCCCACGGGAACGGGAACTACGCGGGTAAAACGACTAAAACCGAAGCGAAACGAGGGCGGGTTGCTAGTAATACTATATAAAACGTCATCATTGCACATAATGTTATGTCATATCAAGAGGCGAAAGTACTAAAGTCTAGTGAATATGAAATAGCACTGCTTTACGTGTATATTCTAGTTTGGTCAAAATTCCTAGATAAAAATGTCAAATCTAAATAAAATTTAAAATGTTAAAATAAATATATTATCCTTGCTCAGTTTTTCGCAGATATAATAGATCTACAATACGGTGTACAACCCTTCTTAATTAAAAAGTTGTATAACTCAAAAATACATTTTCTAGAAACAGTTCTTGTGTTAAAAAACAAATAAAGAACGTTAAAAATTCACCACCCCTTACTTTCCTGTGAAAATCGTAAAAACCGGCTAATATACCACGTGAATAATGGGTAGTAGCAATCTCCTAACAAACTTATAAACTGCACAAACACGCCTTTTTTTTTGGGGTAGGCTACGACTACGGTCAGCGCACCCGTCGCCCAGCTCCGTCCGGGGCGACAGAGTGGCGGTGTGCGGTCCCGTAACCCACTCATATAGCACGTGGCCTTCGTCGTTGGGCCGACCACCTTTGCAGAGTTCCTTGACTTTAGTGGTAGTGGTAGTGGGTACCAAATACTTAAGATCTGTCACCAGCCCGACGGAATACCCTTTCGGATACGGCCCCACAACGGCTGTCAAGCCTGGCGATTATTGCATTAATTACCCTTGGCACAGAACAATGAACGTCAATGAATGAATGAATACCGGCTTCACTTAGATAGCCAATACACACACATAGTTAAAAATACATTAATAGCATATCGTTCTTAAAATACATCACTATGTTTAAATGATGGAAAAATACTCCTTTAATCCATACTTAACTGTAGTGAACCACTCAAATGTGTTTGTTTTGATTAAATATTCGATAATGTTTATTTACACCAAGAATCGAATATACTGCCCACACTAGACTTCATAAGATTAAAAAAACATACAAAGTATTTTTACGTATTTGAATGGAAGTTTTTTTATTTATATTCACGATTTTAACAGTCAAAGAATAAGTAGTGGTCTTATAAAATCGAAATTATTATTAACACCACTACGAGATAGAGAAAATTTGAATACCAACGCACCTTGTACTAAACTTTATATTAGGCCAATCTCCATCGCATTGTAAACAAGTTTCGAGCATACAATTATTATATGCTGGAAAAATAAAGAGAAAAGAAGGTATAAAACAATAAATTCATATTAAATGGTATATTGAACAAAACACGATAACTTACAACTGAGCACACAATTTTAATGTGTGTAAAATGTTACAATACGCCTCCTTTTTAAAGGTAAATAAAAAAAAAACAACAATAAAGAGCCAGTTGATTTTTCTGTAAATTCCAAGATGTCCGCATAGCTATCTTAAGTGGCAAACATCAACGCAATTTAGCAGCGTTTAACTTTCTTTTTAAAAGTATAAAATGTCTACAAAAAAAAGTTGTAAGAAAATATCCGCTGATTAGTTGGATTATTAAGTGTTTATGTACAGTTCAAAAGATTGAAATTACTTACATAAATGGATCTAAACGTGAGTAATTTAAGTGAGTTTAAAATACTTATTGCAATTATTATTAAAGCTTAAAATAATTACTTTTTTATTTATAAAAGACTGCAACTATAGAATAATACTTTATTTAATTAATCCTAAAGTCACGCAGCTACACTCCGCCTAAGTTGTTCGGGGCGACGGAAGGGCGGTGTGTTTTCCATAACTTCCTTTTGCCCTTTGGTCTGACCATCTGAAGTGAGTCTTATCTTCAATAGTCAGTTAGTCAGTCTTCAATAGTCTTCAATAGTGGCAATAGAAACTCCTTAACTAAACAAGATAAAATCGTCGAGTTTGGACTCGTTTGAATAGTCTTGACAAGCACTCTTGTGTTACGCGATACCATAGAGTTATATATATATATAGAGAGAGAAGCTATCCCGAATAAATATTTTGTTCCATTTTGATAACAGTTATTAATTACACTAAAGTTCGCTGCAGCGTATAAACAATAAATAGTAGTCTTTTTTTTTTTGTCGGTGGGTCGCGGTCGGCGCGCCACCGCACCACTCCGTCCGGGGCGACAGAGGAGCTTAAGCATGCAACTCCCGCGATCCACCCAAAAACCACGTCGCCTTCGTCGTTAGGCCGACCACTGGAGCAGCGTTAAATAAATAGTAGTCTAACCCAAACATTGAGGCACACAGCGCTAGATCGCTTTATAATTGTGTAACGTGTGGTTACTATAGTAACTACACGTTATACAACGATTTTACACTACAGACGTGACAATTTTTGTACCTACCTTCATAAAAAAAAACACATACTCTATTCCAATGGGGCACGTTGTCTTATTTTCACAAATAAGTATTAATTGATAATATATACTATAGAAAAAAGAATATAAGCAATCAAAATAGTTTGGTGAAACATCATGTTAAGTCTGTTTTTAGTCATATATATTTTTACCTCAACGAGTTGTGGAATTGAACATCTGCGTTTTAGTCTATGATCAAAGATGGTGTGACATTTAAATGTATAATACATTTGAATATTTTGTATTTATTGTGTTATTTCGATATAATTAATTATTTATTCGCTTTAATAACAAAACATTTTACTTAAATGAATAAAGAATTTTTATTCACATCCAGGTTCACGTTTTGACTCGAATCATCCGAGTTTTCGTATTAATACCGCTGCTCTGCATGCATCCACACTACATGAAGGTCGTACGCACACTAAAGAAAGGTGTACGGATTGCAGTACAGTTCAGTCACGGTAATATAATCTACCAGTAATCCAACTTCATACAAACGGACGAAACGCGAGCTATACGGCATGTAGACAGTCGCGACTGTGCTGCAGTGACGAACGAACGGTGTGTTGTTTTTTTAACAATAACTGCGCGAATTTTTCAGTAAAATACATAATTATACAGATATTTAATATGACAAGTAGGGTATATTGTGCTGTTTTTGGTTGCATGAATTCGTCAATAATGAATCCAGAGATAACTTTTTTTAGATTACCTGGAAACTCTGAAAAGTAAGATTATAAAATAATTTTACTTACTAGTAGGTAGGTACATAATGTGTGTCGTTTTAATTTCCTTTTATCTCCCGAAAAAAAGTTGTCTGGATTAATAAATAAAGTGAATAAAGTGATTGACACGAGTGAAATAGGTAGTTATAGGCGGTTCATGAATCATGTTACGGTACGCTTGTGTTAAAACTCATAATGTGTTTTGTTTTGTTAGTTTATATAATTCAAAGTAAAGACGTGGTATGTTATTATTAATAATATATGTTTATTGTACTATGTGTATGAATAGTAATAGAAAAAAATAATTTGACCGTCTGTCTGTCACTAGATAATTTAAATTTATAGACCGATTTGTTATTTAAACATAAACATGTTTTTTTTTTTAATTAAAACTACCAATCAAAAATCAACACGCATTCTTATTGAACACTTCCTATTCAATTCACAAAGTATTTTATTTGTTTATATAAGAAAACTATATACAAAACTAAATGGAAACACAAAGTAGGCAAATATAATTAAAATGCTGGAGGTGGGCAGCCCTATCACATGTTTACGTTTAGGCATTTAATTCAAGGTTACGGCCGAGATACAGTACTGGATAGATGACTATACTGTGGTTTAGTCGAACAAAACAAATGTTCGGATCGCGAAATCTAGTACGTAGTACATATATATCGATGCGTGATACAATATTAGAAATGCCGAGATTGAGACATAACTAAAAATTTTAAAAATAAAATATTAATTAAAAAAAAATAAAAAACAAGCTTTTATTTAAATGCTCTAAAACGAAGAAAATAAATTTTGAATGCAATCAAACCCACCATTTTATTAAATTATAAAATTTATATTAATATAAATAAAAGATATAATAATTGTCGCGAGATTTCAAACAACATCATAACTATCTACTAAGTAATATTTAATTCCAACAAAAGACTTAGACGCGTATTTATCATTTGCTTAGAATTAAAGTTAGTGTGTTCTTTAGAAAAAAAAATATATATTTGTGTTCTCGCGACAAGTTTTTATTTATATCAATATAAATTTTATAATTTAATAAAATGTTGGGTTTCATTGCATTCAAAATTTATTTTCAACGTTTTCGAGCATTTAAATAAAAGCTTGTTTAAAAAAAAAATTATATTTTATTTTTCTTTTGACATATATTTTTTAATTCCAAGCAACTTTAGGATGGAATTAACAGAAATGATATATTATGTTAGGTGGTTTCTCGGAGCATATACATACTGCGTGGGTAGTTTGCTTTTTGTATAAATAGATCATCATCATCATCATCATCTCAGCCCATATACGTCCCACTGTTGGGCTCGGGCCTCCTCCATAATGGAAGGGTAATTGACCTACTATACCACGCTGGTCAGACGTATTGGCATAGGGTTTTATTTCGAGTATTCCTTCTCTTGCATAGATGTTATATGCGTTTTTATATCCCTTAGTCGTCTCGTACGATCACCCACGGGTAAGATAGGGAGTGGGGTATAAATAGATATCAAGCCTAAATAATATAAGTAAGTCATAGGTAATAAATATAACGTACCAACTTACTTATCGGGTTGAGAGCCATCCGCGCTCACCCATTGCCCGCGTTAAGCTGTCAAGGTCATCTGTGACCAACAGCTACACACACACAAAAAAAAATATATATAACGTTTAATACGTTAATGTATAACAATTACTCTAAAAATAAAACAATGTTTTTTGCAATCTACAGGTAATGCTTGAGATTAGAACATTCAAACAATCAAACTTTTGCTGTGTAATGATAATATAGATTACTATGTAATAACTTAGGTATTCAGCTTGGATTAATATGAAATTTGTTAATATACTTACAGCTGCAACTTGAATGCGTGACTAAGATTTTATGCATTCAATTAAAATATGTGCAGACATTTCATATTTATTACGAACGTGTACAATTCAAACGTGAAGACAGCATTAAATATTCAATTTATTTACGATACACAGTATTCGCATAATGAGCTCAAACCTCTGTCATACAGCAAACAAAAATATTAGAAATACATGTGAGTTATGGACATCTATATTTGAATTATTATTATTCTGTTTTCTGCACACTTGCCGTGTTTGAGACCAAGCTTATTTAACCAAGTATGTATGTTAAAATCGTCCATGGGGTGAGGAAATGAGATTTTTTTTCATTACAAACGTTGACAAACTAGCAAACAGTGCAGCTGATGGTAAGTGTTGCTGCCGCTCATGGACCTTTGCTAGGCCGCTACCTACCATGGAGAAAGTGAAGAAAGTGTAAATGCGTACAATGAGATTCGGTAAAATTAAAGGTATCATCAAAACCCACCACACACAAAAACCCTCAGAAAGTTGGGCTTCCCTCTCGCTCACCAAACCAAGCGTATAGTGTTTGCCAAACAGCATGGCAAAATAGGTCATTTGGCGACCTTCACCACGATATCATCAAATCCAAGTAATTTATTGCTAATTCTATCGCTTTCCACACAAAGCGTCTTATCGTTGTAATATCGTGGTGAACGTGGCTAGACAGTACAGAGATTACAAACATTTATGTCTGAGTGTAATTTGTTTAGAATTTTAATTAAGAAATTATTAAACACCTACACGTGCAATAATAAAGCATACGTACATGTTACCTACCTTACCACTGCCCTAGAATGAAACTGATAGCTAACCTATCTTAAGGCTAACTTTTTGTTAAATACGTAAGGTGAGGTAAATTAATATACTAAAATAATTTATTCATGACTTTACAAAAATCTATAGTTCTGAACTGTCACTTCCACTACTATTATTATCACTGCTGTCTGATACATGAATTATGAATGCATCAATCTTTCGGTATATACTGTCATCGAGGCCTATAATTTTTTTTCAATATCTTTTACGTGCTCCACACGGAATGTCAAACAAAATGGCGACTGGGCCACACGACGCCACTGATCTCGTACACCTGACGCTAAAATCAGTTAAGAAAAGATTTTATGTTTGATACACATAACCTAAAATCTTGCATCTACTTGTGCGATCCTTTAGGTTTATTACACCTGACGGTAAAGTGAGTTGAAAGAAGTGTGTCATAACTTAAAACTTGGCATTTTTTGGGCGTTACATAACTCTTCGAAGCTAATTACGTATTTAATTATAGGATCTATATTATATTGAATATATAAATATTCTCGGTACTTTAATTTTAATGTTACTTAAACACTTTTGATATTCAGACATTTGAAAGTAATTTGGCATTGTTATCAATGATATTATTTATAAAATAATGAAATGTCACCAGTTACAGGTTAATTTGGTATTTTAAAACAATGAAATACATGATTCTAGGATTTTTTTTTTTATTTTTTTTTTTTAAATGGGACTAATCCCACCACACATTCCCACCATTGTAACTCCTGTAAGCCAGGATCCACAATGGTCTCCATAAATGACACCGAGGTTTGACCCTCAGGCAGTCCCGGGATATGATTTTAATTGTCTTGGGACCCGCAACAAATTTAATTAGAAAAGATTAAAGAGAAGGAGTTGGAAAGAGAGATTCCACTCCCAGGCAAAGCGGGAGACAGGAAAACAAAATGACTAGTCAGCCAATAAGTAAACAGGAGTACAGCTACGATAGCGCAGCAGTACGGCACCACGGATACGGAAGAGCTTAACGGGGCCTATATGTGAGCGTTAAGATTGATTGCTACAGTAGGTATGGCAGAAACGCATGAACGCACGGAAATTTTCTCGAGTTGCTACAAGGTCCGTATAGTATACTACCCCACAGGTGACTTGCAAACTGTTTAACATAAGGTTACGCTTGTTTCGCCAGAGATCGCACTCCCAGAGAATGTGATGTGCTGATTGTTCATACTCGTGGTCAGATGTGGAACATTGACATAATGGTGATGGTACGAGTTTAAAAGAAAATAATTTACTTTTAAAGTTGCCATGGCCAGTTAAAAATTGGGCCACGAAGTGGTCAACCTCCAACCACACCTTCTCCAGGCGCTCCCGGATGCATGGAAAAAATAGATAAAGATGACGACCTTTCGATGATGAATCCCATCTTTCTTGCCATTCAGTTAAAAGTTCCTCATAAACAATGGATTGTGGTGCAAACAATCTAGCAATTTTATTTCGGTCGCGCGGTAGAAGGAAATCTGTATTCATAGTTTCCTTTGTGGTGTAATACATTGACGCTCGTCTCTGAATCGCCAAATCAACCGGAAGTACACCCGCGAGTACTGGTAAGGCCTCGGTACTAACCGTTCTATAGGCTTTACATAAGAATATTAGGGCCAATCGTTGGCTCTGTAGTAATTTAAGGCGAGCCGCCCCTATGGTGGCCCTATCGGCCCATACAGGTGCAGCGTAACAAATACACCCCAAATATGTGGCCATGTATATGGTTTTAAGTGTATTAAAACGAAGGCCCCAAGTAGATGTGGATATTCTAGTAAGCGCGTAGAAATTCCGTTTCGCTTTTTCGCCTACAGTTTTAATATGTTCAATAAATGAAAATTTTTTTTCTAAGACTAGGCCGAGATAGCAAACTGATTCTTTCTTTTTGACAGTCATATTATTGAATTTTATACGCGGCGCTGATTGTAAATGTCCTTTTAATAAAAGATGATATGTTTTTTGTGGTGCGAAGGCAAGCCGGTTTCGTGTACCCCAATCGAATATATCATTGAGGCATGTTTCCGCTAATTTCTCTAAACCATCCCTTGTGTTCGATTGTATAAGTAAAAGTCCGTCGTCTGCATAGCCGATCAGTAGACAATTTTTCGGTAGAGGTAACTCGAGAAAATCGTCAAAACCTAAATTCCATAGATATGGACTTAATACTGAACCTTGAGGGCAGCCCATCGTCAGTGGTTTCGACACAGCATGGTGACCAAGTTTCAATTTAGTCGAGCCATTTAAAAAGTACGACTGTATGATTTGGTAGATATTTCTATAGCAACCACGAGCCTTTAATTTAAGAAGTAGCATTGGCCACCAGGCGTTATCGAAAGCACCTGAGATATCCAGGAAGACACCTAGTACGTATTTAAAAACGGATGCGCTAATGACACGTCTTACCGCAACGGCCGCGTCGATAGTTGATTTGCCGTGAGTGAAGCCGAATTGTTTATCCACGTTGAACGTTGGTCCACCCGGCAATAAACGAGGAACAATGAGACGTTCTAAGAGCTTGCCTAATGAAGGCAGTAAGGTGATTGGTCGATATGACTTCGGGTCGTCTGGTGGCTTATCACCGCCTTTAGGAATTATACGTATATAACCACGCCGCCATATACGAGGAAAAATGCCTTCAGTTATGCAACGATTAAAAATTATTAACATTGAGTCGCCCGATGCTCGACTAGCTTCTTTGATCATTTTATTTGATATTTTATCTTCGCCAGCAGCCTTGTTGAGGGGAAGAGTTCTAACGGTATTCATAAACTCGGCAAGAGATGGAAGGTCAGACATAGGCGAGAGAGGTGGCTCGGCGGCCCATGCACGTATTTGTTTATGATGTTCGCTGTCGACTGAGATGTCATCGTCTGGGATTAACGTATTTAATAAAACTTCCGTGGTCTCCTCAATACCCGTAGTGTGTTTACCGTTCACTTTAATGTTTTGTATGTACGCTAAGTCGACTGATCGATTCGCTTTAAACTCGTGATATAGTGGAGACCATGGACCTTCACTTTCTAATCTTTCCACAATCTTATTTAACAAAGCGTCTTTCGATTTTTCTACTGCAATCCGGTAGCGAGACCTGGCAGCTTTCAGTACAGATAGAGATTCATCAAAGGCCCTTCCTACGTTAGGTGACTTTTTAAGTTTATTATGCTTCCTGCGCGCCCTTCGAAAGCGTTTGCGGAGTTCCACTAGGTGATTGTTCCACCAGTCACATCTCTTAGTATTAGGCAGGGATGTTCGGCCTAGGGCTACATCAGCACAGTATATAAGAGAATGTGACATTAGTTCAGCGCCTTCTTCTGCGGTTAATTGTCTACGAGTGAAATCCCTGGCACACGAAGAAAAGAGAGAGCTGAAAAATTCCCAGTTTGCGCCTTTAGATTTGTATCTAAAATTATAACTTTGTCTGGGAGGAGCCCGCAACAGTCTCGATCCAAATTCATACACGATCAGGCGATGATTACTACATGACGCGTCCGGAAGAACGCGCCACCTATTCAAACGGACGTCTGCACTTGAAAGCGTGACGTCAATAGAAGATTCGCCCAAAGGGCTGCAAAAAGTTGGTGGTGCATCGGGTGTATTGTGGATGGACAGATTCATCTCAGCGATGAAATCTTCTATAGCACACCGTCGGTCCGTATCGGTGTATCTAAATTTGCCATACCAGAGAGTAGATGACGCATTCATGTCAGCTCCTATAATTGTTTTACCGCAAGACATGACGAAGATGGTGTAAGTGTGGACTAACGGGGTCTGAATATTGATAATAACAGCTCACAATGTATACCCTACAGGATGGGGATGTGACCTCTGCGACAGCACAGTGTGACGTCATGAGATTTTGTAGTGACGTCACTGTAAATTTGGAACTTGCAACATAAATGCCGGCTCGTGCTTTGTTGTCCAATTGTACAACCCTATTACGTAAGCGACTACTCTGGTATTGTTCTTGTACAAGCACGATATCTAGATTATATTCCGTAACTATACGATCTAACTCTGAAGTCGCAACCCTATCATTATGGAGGTTTAATTGCCCAATATTCAAACTATCCATTTCTAATAGTTAGTATTGAGCACCAGTTGTTCTAGCTTCAGTTTGTAAGTGGGGTAATCTGACGCGCCACAAGGATGATCATACGGTTTTTTAAAACGTTTACAAGACGCACATTTAGGTTTAAAATCTTGATTGTCCTTATTTGGGCAGGACTTCGTAATATGTCCTTCTGTGCAGTGACCACACGTAGGTGTTTTTTCCGTACAATATTTCGCGACATGTCCGTGTACCTGACAGTTTGAGCAGCGTACTACTTCCAAATCATCGTAGAAGCGGCAGCTGGCCCAGTCTATAAATATTTTTTCCTTGGTGTTTAGCAAATGATTCTAGGATATTAAAAATATATATTTCCTATGGTAATTTTACTAGATTTCGTAAAATTTCGAGTTGTGCTGTTTGTAATGTTGCTTCCTTGTAGGCCTCTACCAAGAGAATTTTGCGATACAACTTTTAGATAGATTTGTATGGTAAACGATAGATTTTTTTGCATTTTAAGATATCGTGGTGAAGGTAGTCTTTTGCCACGTTATCTGGCACTGAGTATAGTAACAAATTGCTAGGTACTATTCAGACCCTGGACGGACCGATCCGCGGCTGTAGACAAACAACTGTCAACAGTGTGGTCCTTCCACTAAATACAATTGCACGTCCTTAGTTATGTGACGAAAGCGGAATACAATGCATAACTATGAGGCAATGAACAACATTCTGTTACAACATAGCAAGCTAACTTATAATCCACAACTATTCAAAAATAAACAGTTGTAGATAAAATAAATGCTTTATCCTATATCTATATGACAAGATTAATAAAATCACAAATCGCAACGTATTTCTAGCTAGCAGCATAAATATTAAAATAAAATAGCAGTTAGTTATTTTTAAAATAACTCATTGCTATTTTATTTTAATATGTATAGCAATAGTAGGTAACTAGAAAGCCAATAAGTATAATAAAATATTATAATAATCTCTAGTCGTTTTGTTTAATCTTTGTTTTTATTTGTAATATTGATATAATTTATTCAAATTTTTACATTCAGCTATCAGCTATCGCTCTAAAAATTCGAAACTATTCGCTATAATATGTTTCTCATTTCATTTTATTAATCTTATTTAACGTGTGGTGACGAGGAAAGAATACAATTCGCTACCCCCGTTGTTGTCGTGAAAGACGACAAAAGGATATAATATGCATATAACATCTATCCAAGATAAGAACTCCAAATAAAATCCTATATCAACACGTCTTACCAGCGTGATACAGTAGATCAATTTCTCTTCTATTGTGTTAGATGTCGAACAGTGAAGTCAATTATTTATGTGGTGACAAAATATAAAATACAATAGTCTAAAGTCACGTGAATATCCTATTTTTTTTTTTTTTTTTTTTTTTATGGGTGGGCTATGGTAAGCGCACGCGCGGTCCAATCCGTCCGGGGCGATGAAAGGACGGCGCGCGGGCCCATAACCCACCCGTACCCACGTCACCTCGTTGTTGGGCCGACCACTGGAGCAAATGTGACTTGTCGTCAGTGGTCGGCCCGACGGAATACCCTTTCGGGTATCCTCACCTCTCGACGTACTGGGACGTCGGTCGCCGTCGCGCGGTCAGCCTCTCCGCGGGTGACGGACAATTCCCCGGTCCGATCACCCGCGGCCTCGGCTAGGGCGGCATTAGGCGCAGATACTCGCGCCTGCGCCGCCCGAGTCGCCGGCGGCGGAACGTGTCGCCGAATAGGAGCTCGCACACGATCCGCCGCCCCCTTCCGTGAGATTACGGCCTCACAGAAGGCGGCGACCGCGTCCCAGTTCCTGACGCTGACGAGCATCTCCCTGGCGATGGTCGGCAGCGCCAGGTTGGCACCGATAATTGCGACGAGTTCACGGCGATCCCCCTCCCATGCAGCACACTCCTCGAGCGTGTGCTGCGCCGTGTCCTCGTCGCAACTGCAGTGGTGGCAGGACGGTGTGCTCTCCCTCCTGACAATCTTGTGCAGGTACTTCCCGAAGCAACCGTGCCCCGTCAGCACCTGCACCAGTCGGAAGGAAAGCACCCCGTGCGTCCGCTCCAACCACTCCATCAGCACCGGCCGGAGGGCCTCGACAGTCCTGACACCGTACCGAGGACTCTCCAGCCGGACTGCCCAACGGGCAATTACTTCTCGGCAGGCGTCGACCCGCCAGGCGGTGATCTCATTGATGGAGACCATGCTGCCGCGGGCGCGCGTCTCCGACACCCGCCGATAAATGTCGGCGAGCATCTCCGCCTCCAGGTCCCACGGGGGATGTTCCGGCCAGCAGGCACGCTGCCTCCGTCGCCACCGTGTGGTAACCCCGTATGGCCCTGATCGCCATGACCCTCTGTGGTCGCCACAGGAGGGCCCTAAGACGGACGGTCAGGGACCCCGCCCACACCGGTGCGCCGTACAGGGCCATCGACCGGATCACCCCCACGTACAGCTGTCGGCACGTAACACTGGGTCCGCCCACATTCGGCATCAGCCGCGAAAGGGCTCCTGCAGGCCCGAAACCTCGCCACTATGGCGGATATTTTCGGCCTGCAGGGTTGCCACGTTAGTTGGTGGGTGGACAGCGGGCTCAGTAGCTGCCGCGCCGGTGGGGGGTATGTCCGCTAACACCCTCATCATTCTTGCGGCAGCCGCCTCATTCGCCCGCTTTTGGGCATCAGTCCCCCGCGTATGGCTGATCGACGCCGGAGCCGCTGACCTCGCCGCCACCATTGCAGCCCCTCGCCCCCTACGAGAGGCTGGAACCTTGGGAGGAGGCATGATAGTGCCACTCCCCTCGGAGGCGGATCCTGAGGTGCCACCCATATTCAGGGGGCGCTTCCGCACCATCGAGGGGAGGGCCTCCTCCCCAACCTCTAAGGCTGCCGCGAGGACCGATGCCGGAGACTGGGATGACCCACCGACAGTCTCAGCAGCCGACATGTCGGTGTCTGACGGCCCTGCGGCAGTACTGCCGCCCTCGTCAGCACTCGGAGCGGCTGCAGCGGCCTCCCTAGCCAGCCGCTCCTGCCTGGCCAACTCGCGCCTCTTTACGCTCGTAGCCTTTCCTGTCCCCATGTTCTTCCTCTTCTTTCTCTTTTTAGGGGCCTCGAGTGTCGCCGGCCCCTTGCCTGATCTTGTGGCCTCAAGTGCCGAACTAGCAGCCGAGCTGCAGTCGGACGAGGCATCCCTCTTCTCTGGGCCAGTTTTGCCGTAGCTTGGCCGGGCTATAACGTGAGAACTAATAGGTTCCCCGCTGTCGGTGGTTTTGGGCGTCTCACCCCTCCTATCTACATCCAAATTGTACGAAGAATCCATTCGATTCCCACGAGTATGGGAGAAATAAAGGTCGACCCGGGCAGAGATCCCGATACCCGGGCAAGCGTACATTTGTATCCCAACACAAGGGGTCCGCAGGTACCCTGGCTGGGGGCGCGCTAACGACTGAACAACCCATCAGCCATGCATCCTCTCGCCGCACGCCAGAACTTAGGATTCTGGGTGATTGTTTTATAGAGGTTTGCTTCCTCGCGGTCCAGGCGGTTAAGCCAAGACCCTCGCTCCTGAATCTAGGCCTCAAGACAAATGTCCCGAAGCAAGAATCAGGTCTACGATTTGTCGCGGTTGGCAAATGCCTGCTCAGTCCTCAAACGAATGAGTGACTGAGCCCGTCGAATTTTCGCGTCCAATACCCTCTACAATTAGAGGGCATGGAGCGAATTTGGGGCATCCCACAAACTGGGCCCCCCCTCGGGCCAGATATTTGCCACGAGCGACAATTCCAGAGAGCAGTCTAAGAAATTGTCGCTCGTGCCCAGGGTACACCACGCGGAGGTTTCTGGCGTAGTACCCCACGTGAATATCCTATAGTATACCGTTTAAGGGAGGTAAGGTAAACAAATAACGTCACTACAAGGGAAAGAAATTTTGGAAAGTCTTTTTATATCTTAATACTACGTCATTTGCCTTATAACGCCATCTTGTAATAATGAAGCGAATTTTCTGGTAAAGAGTATGAACATCGTTCAAACGCGAAGTATACCTATGAGTAATCCGAACGAAATGCTGATAGAACTGCAGCAATTTAGGGAACAGATTTTTTGCCGATAGGGCGCGCTGTTTTTCAAGAAGTACTCGTTTAACTTCTTCCGCTGGAGGTCTTGTTGCTACTGATAGCACTGAATTTGTGAAAAATCACGTTCGTACTGCTTGTATTTATACTTTGTATTCATTGTTAATATTAACAACCGTAGCAATAATCGGTACATATTAATAGTCGATTGCCAAAGTAGAAAAAGAAGAATTAAATGTTAATGTCACATATTGACATTGACAGTTCACCGACCGTCGATCGTCTTATCATCAAAAAAGTAAAAAGAACTTTTAAATATTCATAAAAACCTGAATTTAGTTGCTTTGGCTCACTAAGGTAAAGTTACAAAATAAACAGGTTATATTACTTTAGTTACGCAATAGCCCGTCTTACGAAACTCATGGCTGATTAACTACATAAATGAGTAAATCGGTTGTCATTGTCAGCAACCAATATCTTCCAACGATCATTGTGAATCACAACAATTAGGTATCTATTTGCGTTTCTCCTGCGTCGTAGTAAGTGATAAACAATAAGTAAGTGGTAAACAATAATAAATGTAATTTTTTATTATTATTACTATATATTAGATTTAATTTTACGTAAGAAAAAGACACGCTGTTGAATAAATTACATTCCGTTTTGCTATCAGTGAGTAATATAATCACATGTAATTTTTTTTAAATAATGACTAACTCGAGTGTTCCTTACCGGCCAGCACTTGTAACCTAGTGTTAATAATTCAAGTCTTTTTTTAAGTATAATCACACGCATTTCTGTACACTTTGACATTTTATTCCACATAAGTTGACCACAATCGTAAATTTATTCTCAGAGATATCCATTTAATATTAATGTCAATTTTCTTCACCCTATAGATTTGCCATTTTTTTGTTTTAAACAATGAAATCTTAACTGAAGTATGCAATAATTTATTCCTAGTTAATTTATTATTTTGCTATTAGGAAATTTTCAATAATTCTAGGTGTCCTGTAACTGTTAAACAATAGAATAACTGCGATAGAGTTACCAATAAGAATGTGAATGCATTTTACAACTACCTGCTTCATGCTCCACAGAAATTATATTAATAAATTATGCTCATGCTGTAAAAATATCAATTACCATCTCTCCTTTCATGCCTCTGGATGTTGTAAATGACAATTAAGGGATACAATTGTATATAACATTATAGCCTGAGTAAGAAAACTCTAAATAAAACCCAATTTCGCTTCTATTGTCTAGGAGGCTCAAGCACGGGAGAGGGGATGTATATGAATCATTATAAATGATAAATGAATGAAATATATATTTACTGTTTTTATAGTTATAATCATGGCGGAGAAGGAACCAATAAGCGGTTCAAGCCGAGATTATGGGGCAACAGCCTCTGTGCCCAATGTGGGCTTTGCAGACTTTAGTCCAACAGAATTATATAACTTAAGTGAAGGTATAGCAGACAATATCAATACAATCAATAGCGGATTACGGAACCTAGAGAAAATGATGAAACAGATTGGTGGACCAAATGATAGTGTGCAACTGAGGGATAAAATGTGAGTTAAACTTAATTTTAAGTCATAAAATGCTTTACGAATTATCCATAAGCCTATTGATATCCTACCAATCCAGCAAAAGATATTCTCCCGCTTAGGCAAATACAAATCCAGTAAAATATATACTCTGTATTTACAACTCCATAAATACATGAAGCTTACTAACTAGAGATGTAATAGATATTTGTCACCTATACCTGGTACCTAGTATTCGGCCTATCCGGTATCAAGCCTATTCAGCTTAATTTTAAAATGTGGCCTATCTGGCTTAATTTTAAATTATGGCCTATCCAGTATCTAGCCTGTCTGGCGTAATTTTAAAATCCGGCCGGATACTGGATTTGAAAAAAGTACAACAAAGTTTAGAAACACTTAAAACATTTTATCCACATAATAAAGGCAATCATTATTTTATTATAGAACATAAAAATTAATACTTATAATGCACTTAGTGATGATGAATGAATACTGATTCTGATAAAAAGTGCTTAGTTGTATACACTGCAAGACACTGAAGGATAAACTGTAGCAAAGTTATTTGCGTTTTCTACAGCATTAGAATAGGTGTTCCTAAGCTTTAAAGATAATGGAACACCATCCAAATATTTTTTATTTTACGAAATCCCATGTCAAATGATAATACAGGATACGTATGAGGGTCCGAATCTGTTGGACAATGTTGTACATTATCACTGGCTTTGTGCGCTGCTGTGTCCTAATCGGAGCTAAATTCTTGCTATTTACCTATTACATAATAGTAATGAAATCATCTTACTAATTATGCACTATTTCAAAGTAATATTTATAACTGTGATATTATTTCACATCCAAATTACTTACATTAAAAGCTATTTAATTTTGGCGGAACCCTGATGACTTCTATAGAACCCCTAGGTTTCGCGGAACACGCTTTGGGAGTCCCTGCATTAGATTACCACTAAATATAAGGATCACAATGGCAAACAAGGTATACTAAAGAAGTTTTAAAAACTAATTTCATTTGCAACTGCATTATTTTCTTGATCATGGTATTGCGATTAAAGCGATCTCAAAAAACGCCACGCTGATCATGTCAATGATGACTCAAAGTACAGCTGGCTCTTCTCTTTTGCTTTTTGACTAGTGGTTCATCTGCTACTACAGGATGCTTCGCAAGACATTTTCATAAAATTCAATCAACTTCTAGAGAACTGGAAGCACAACTTGCCGAGACTGTTTGCATGTGGTGGGTTTTAGTGATACCTCTAGTATTACCGAATCTCATTGCATGAAACTCCCTGCACTTTCATCACGATAGACATCATCATCATTTCAGCCTATCGCCGTCCACTGCTGGATGTAGGTCTCTCTTATGTTACGCCACAGAGTGCGGCCTTGTGCCGCCTGCATCAAACGACGCCCAGCAACTTTCACCAGGTCGTCGGTCCACCTGGTCGTCCTACACTGCATCGTCCGATACGTGGTCGACACTCGAGAACCTAGTAGACGGTAGACAACAGCCTAGTAAAAGTCCACGAGTGGCAGAATCACTTAACATCAGGTGTGCTGTTTGTTACTGACAGCAATATAAAAAAAAAGGAATGTTGGAGCATAACCCAAGTAATTGGAATAAGAGTAGTATACAATGTCTGATAGACAGTTATTATTAGCTTATGCTGGCTCCTTTAATTTATAAATTTCAGAACCTTTCCTTATCCATAAATGACTTTCTGATGTGCCTAAATTAATAATATGCAATATATTTGAGGAAAAGTGGTATTTATTTTCCTTATTTACATTATTATTATGTATTTATTTTGAAATGCAATATAATGTAACATAACGAGAATAAAATCATTTGAATGTTGTTAAGTCTACGGGGTGCGGGGGTGCAAGAAACAACACGGTCGATACGTGCAAGCTTGTATATTCAACTGTCGCAGCATTCGGCATCCATGTTATACAATTAGATTCTATCCTACAAATCCTTATCTACTTAATTGTCATTAAATACTCTAAACAGTTATTAAGCAATTCATTATATACTCAATACTGATTTGTATCCATCCCTAGACTAATAAAGATTTGATTTTTATTTTAACAAGACAGTGACACACTGAGGGAAGGGGGCGTATAATTTAAGTACAATGTTATGGCCTTGCTTGTGATGGTAAGAAACGCTTAGACATGTGTAGGTACTTTACGCAGATACCACACGGTGGCGACGGAGGTAGCGTGTCTGTTTTGGCCGGGACTCTCCCGTGGAACCTGGAGGCGGAGATGCTCGCCGAACTGCCGCCGTTAGTATTCTCAGCGAGCGGCTCCATCTTACTCAACGAAATGGCGGTTTAGCGGGAAGAGGCCCGCCGCGACGTCATTGCCTGGTGGTTGAGTCGGGGTGCTTTCCTTCCGACTGGTGCAGTTGTTGACGGGGCACGGTTGCTTCGCCAAGTACCTGCGCACGGTCGTAAGAAGGGAATGCTCGACAGCGTCAGAAACTGGGACGCGGTCGCCGCCTTCTATGAGGTAGCTATCTGACGGGAGGAGGCGGCGGAGCGTGCGCGAGAGGAACCTCTATGGCGACATGGTTCGCCACTGGCGACTTGGCGGTGCAGGCGCGAGTACCTGCGCCTGATGCCACCTCAGCCGAGGCTGCTGGTGACTGGCCCGGCGAATAGTTTGTCACCCGCAGGGAGGGTACCCGCAGAACTGACGACAACTTGAAAGTCGCGGATAACTGTTAGATGGACTTCCATCTAGATACAGGACAATTCTTGAGTGGCATTCTCGTGGTGCATATATCGAAGAGTAGATGTCTAGGGGCCGATTGATAGATACTATCTCATTTATTGCCCAGATAAATCAGCAGCTGTTTTTTTGAGTTGTCTTGTCTTATCAGTCAAATATTGTTCAAACTCTATTTTTTTTTTATACAGCCACGACACGCAACAAAGTGTCAACGGTTCTGTTTCGGCGACGGCCCGTGATATTCAGCGTTTGGGTGTAGTCGTTCGACGCGGTGACAAACCGCAAAAATTACAAGTAGAGCGACTAACGCAGGCCTTTAGGGACGCGCTGGCAAAATATACATCTGTGCAAAAGGTAATACTAATATCTTTTTTTAAAGACAGCATTCTACACTAAGATATATGGTAGCGGATACGAATACTACCAACCCTTTCATTGCTCGTGGGTGTCGTAAAAGACGATCTAGAGATTTACATCAAACTGTATCATTTATATCTGATGCTGTCTTGTCAAGAATTACATTCTTAAGGATGGTTGACGTCAAGCAGCTGGCTGGCTTAGTGACAAACGAGCAAACAGCATACCTGGTGGTAAGTGTTACCACCGCCCATGGACCTTTGCTAAGCTTTCAGTGCTTTCTTCTGTGAAGGGAGTGTGAATGCGGCCAATAAGGCATCACCAAAACCCACCACACACAAACAGACCCTAAAAGGCTTATTACACTATACGTTATTCAGGGCCCTGAATCAGTAGGGGTGCTCTACAACAGCTAAATTGTGAGACCTGTTTCAGTTTTAGCGAAATAACAGTTTCAGAAAACTGTTCCAAAATAACAACCTGTTGTGCTGTAATACGAGAAAAAAGGGGGAAATAACCATTCTTTAGGAATAATGTTTAGAAGTGGTTTCAGTGTTTGTTCTTAAAATGAAAACGATCCTTCATGCTTTACATGCTTAGGACTGATTTATGTATATATTTTAGACATGAGCGTTATTTCACGTCATTAGTTACAATAACTCATTACGCGCCATGTAACAACCACTATTTACGAGTCGACTAGTAAAAGAGGTGATTTTTGTAACAACGTTATACTTAACACGACTCACAGATATGGGACAACAGTATTATATTCGAGCGAGCGAGAAAGAGCCGACCGCACAACGTTGATACATTACAATTACAACGCTAAGTACATTTCTTTCGCATCGCGGCCGAGCGAGCGAGCGAGATGGCTAATCGAATGACACGAAATTATTCGAAGTAATCCGACCAAATACCGAAACAATACATTTTATACCTTTAATTTTCATACGTAAAATTGCATTTATCTATACCAATAAATAAAATTGGAGTGTCTGTTTGTAATGTCAAAATAATAGGCTTTTTTCATGCTCACACGGTTATTTGCACGACACCTATGCCTAAAATAGCAATTAAAAAAATTTTGTCTGTCTGTCTGTCTGTTTGTTCCGGGTAATCTTCAAAACGGCTGGACCGATTTCAAAAATTCTTTCACCAATGGAAAGCTATAATATCAGGGCGTAAACTAGGCTATATTTTATCCCGGTATTCCCACGGGAACGGGAACTACGCGGGTAAAACGATTTTAACCTAACCTATAACCGAAGCGAAGCGAGGGCGGATTGCTAGTTGATAATAAAATAGAGTGATTTTGTTTATAAGTAATTTCAACGCCTTAACGTTGCGGGCAACGAAGCGAGTGTTACTTTGAAATTTGAATTTAAAGTAAAGAATTTAATTTATTTATTGTTTTAGTTTGTTGTTTTACTAATAAAATCATCATACATTATAAAGTGCATATAACACTGAAAAAAACTGTAAATATATCAAAGTGTAAATAAACGGTAAATATAATCATTGTATATACAATCAATTTACTTTTAAATACGTCTGCATTAATACAAATTTAATTAAAATAATAGTTTAATTATAACCTCTAATCAATCGTAAATACATATAATGCAGTCAGTCCTCAGCCTGAAAAAAGTATGAAAGGAAGTTAATTTATTGATTTAAGAGGGTTATCGGTAATCGGCACTTCTCGCATGTAGGCAATTTGCTACGTTCCGATATCGACGCACACTAATGCACTACACTAGTTTAGACTACTGTCAACAACGCGTAGAGTTCATAGAATGACCAGTCTTGAGCCTTGGCGCTTATAATCAATCTGTAATATATTCTTCGGAGAAGTAGATTTTCAAAAATCAACATAATGTAAATTTTAAAATTTTTAATTAAAAACCAAAACTCATAACAGTAAAACGGTTAAAATTGTATTTTTAATATGCAAAGTATAGGAAATAGTAAAATATAGGCACAGAGTATAACTTACAAGGAGACCCTCAGACGCGTGGGTCGGGGATTTCCATGATTTTTGGTGGGGTGGTAGAGGGGGCCCGAGGGTATCACAACTACCAGATATTAGGGTCAACTGGGCCCTCGTTAAAAAGATTTTAAGGGTCAAAGTTGGATGGGTAATTTATGTACTAGAAAAATTCGCAGTCGAGTCGCCAACAAGCGGTGGCTCGACAACTTATTTTTTTTTTAATTGTCACATTATTGTGTAATAATTTAAAAAAATAATTTGTTTTTTTTATAATTTTACGCAGAATTATAAATTATTTCCCTCCCTCACCTTCCGACGTCCCTATCCCGGGACGTCGGTCGCCGTCACGCGGTCAGGCTCTCTGCGGGTGACGCACTAAAGTCCCCAGTCTGGTCACCCGCGGACTCGCTTAAGGCGGCATCAGGCGCGGATACTCCTGCGCCGCCCGAGTCGCCGGCGGCGGAACGTGTCACCAAAGATCGATCACACACGAGCCGCCACCTCCTTTCGTGAGATGACAGCCTCACAGAAGGCAGTGACCGCGTCCCAGTTCCTGACGCTGCTGAGCATCTCCCTAGTGATGGTCGGCAGCGTCCGGTCGGCACCGATGATTGCAACGAGTTCACGGCGCTGCTCTGCCCACGAGGCACACCTCGAGCGTGTGCTGCGCCGTGCTCACGTCGCAATAGCAGTGGTGGCAGGATGGTGTGCTCTCCCTCCTAACGAGCTTACGCAGGTACTTGGCTATCGTGACCCATCAATACCTGCACCAGTCGGAAGAAAAGTACCCCGTGCTGCCGACCCAACCACCCCATCAGCACCAGCTAGAAGGACTCGACGGTCCTGATACCGTACTGAGGCTTCTCCAGTCCGACTGCCCAACGAGCAATGACGTCTCGGCGGGCGTCGACCCGCCAGGCGGCAATCACCTTGATTGAGACTATATGTGACTCGCATCTCTGATACTCGGCGGTAAAGCTCGGCGAGTACCTCCGCCTGCAGGTCCCACCAGGGAGTTCCAGCCAAGAGGCACGCTGCCTCCGTGGCTGCCGTGCAGTAGTCGAGTATGGCCCTAGTCGCCATGGCCATGGATGTCTAACAAGTCCAGTCAGAGTTTTAAATCTACCCATTACAGAAATTAGTTATTTGACCCACATTTTACTACATATTTATTGCTAGTACAAGAAGAAAATGATTCTCTATGAAAAAATTGTATTGTATATGGTTAGTAATTATTAAACATTAAATTTGAGTTAGCTGATAATCTTCAGAAGATGAGGCTGTATAAATGTTCCGTTCGGATTTTTGATGTGAAACATCTATAGGCGAGGGTGAACCTTTCGTCGCGTGGCATTAAAAGCGGCGTTAACGCCATGCTTTGCGGTAACGTCTTCAAAATAATTTTGATGTTTCACATCTGCCAGGCGTCCTGAGTGACGGCTCACTTTTATTTTCGTTTACTCTTTTGAAACTTTAAGTACCTTACAGTTTTGTCGTGTGTTCTCTTTTTCCTTGCCTTGTAACCGATTTTGTTCCCAAGATACAATCTGCTTTTTCGACCCATCACCTAAAACGTAAAAAGATTCTATATTATTCTTAATAGAGATCGCATGAAAGTAATGAACAGAATTAGGTAGTAATAAATACTTACGAATCAAAACCGATCAGTCGCAGTATACGCTCAAGTTCGTATTGTCGGTTTTTGCACTGGCCGGCGAAAACCAGAGCGACATGACCCTGCTCCGTTGAGCGCCAATGCGCGACTGGCTTATGAACAATTATGCCGTTCAATTTATAGTAATATTTAAAATTTAATTACGAGGGTGACTATTCGTATTTCAATTTGGTTTTTTTTTTACTGCTTCTACAATAGTCGAACAAATAGTGGATATTTTTTTAAATGTTCCAAAGTTAGTATTATTCACAAAATTAAATGTTTTACAGGAGCCATTTTCGTCAAATTAATCTTAAGGAAATATTTTTTTTTTTAGTTTTAAAAGGAAGAAATCTTGAATTTCATTTTGTACATACACAAGAACAGTAATTTTCCTAACATCCACAATTTTTTTCGAGCTGCCATGACTTAGGGTTTATTCGTACCTGAACTTCAAAACTCAGCGTTTTCGTAAAATCTCATGAACTTAAGTTCAAAATACCCTTGCCTTTTAATAAAATAGTTACAATATTGAGTTATAATTCTATACAAACACAATATAAAGATGTGTTTAATGTAGTGGTTATATAAATTTTTAGTAAGCTATTATCATGAACAAGTAACCAGTCCTCAAAAAACCACATTTTTGGGTTTACGGCCGCTTATTACCGAAAACGCTCAACTGTATAGCTACAAATTTATTTTCGTTTCGCGTGTAACTGTATATAGTTAGTGCAGCTATTCATACAATATGCAAACAATCAAAGTAACTGTATACAAATAAGTCGTTACAAAAATCACTAATTTTGAAACACGTGACGTCGACCAAGTCACTAGTTTCGTTACGTTTCTTAAAAAGAACGTAACGACCCACGTCTAATATATTTAAGCATGTATTTATTTTATGTATATATATAATATTATTATTACATACAATATAATATTATATTGTATGTAATAATAATATTAATAAACTGTTATTTCGCTAAAACTGAAACAGGTGAAACAGGTCACACAATTTAGCTGCTGTAGAGCACCCCTGCCTGCTGTAGAGGGCCCTGAATATCGTGTAGTGTAATAAGCGTTTTAGAAAGTTGGGCTTCCGGCGCTCTCGCTTACCAAACGAAATTCAATAACAAATTGCTGGCAGTCGGGCGTCGATTTTCTGCGAGAGTATGGTACTACCCCGGACGGACCGGCCCGCGGCTGTAGAAAGAACGGTGTCGACGGTGTGCCCCTACCACTTCTGAAATAGTTCTTGCACTACAAAAATTTACCAACTGACCAACGTGGTATAGAAAGTTAGTTTTCTGCCCAGTAGGGGGACATATATGAGTTATAAATGATGATGATGATGATTGTGGGGGACTTTATTATTCTGTATGAGAATTGACCCCGTGATATTTGGTCTGTATCTTAACCACTACACTATTTAGGCAATTAATAAAAGATTCAAACACATCTGGAAAGTCCTGAAAATTAATCATTATTTTTATGTTTTCAGCAAGTGTCTCAAAAGATGGCTGAACATATGCCCAAACCGGCGCGTGTCAAGAACGAACCACTAACAGCTGAACAGCAAGCGATTGCGGACGACGATGAAGCCGCATTGATTTCTAATGAACAACAACAACAAGCTCAGGTATTTTTGTATTAATAAAAGACAAAACCTCGATAGTAACCGCGAGTATATTTTTTTGTTGACGTAATAACCGACTGCACTCACGAAAAAGTATGACTTGAAAAGCATTGTCACGTTCCACCTGAGCCAAGCGTGCAAGCGAGAGGAACAAGTGAGAGGCACGATCGGCCTAAGCGTTCGGCTTGTAAAACTGATATCAGACGAGTAATTTTTTTTTGTTCAGTTTTGTCTTTCATTTCGCATCTAAGTACAAAATGAAACATTAGTGCCGAATGAATTCATTAGTGAACCGATCCAACAGTGTTGGATATTGGACGGCTGTACGCGGGAGTCATCCGGTCGATAGCCCTGTACGGCGCACCGGTGTGGGCGGGGTCCATGACCGTCCGACTCAGGGTTCTTCTGTGGCGACCACAGAGGGCCATGGCGGTCAGGGCCATACGCGGATACTGCACGGTGGCGACGGAGGCAGCGTGCCTATTGGTCGGGACTCCCCCGTGGGACCTGGAAGCGGAAATGCTCGCCGGATTGTATCGGCGGGTGACGGGGGTGCAAGCGGAGGGAGCGGAGCTGCCTGGCGCGTCGATGCCCGCCGAGACGTCATTGCCCGTTGGACAGTCCGGCTGGAGAGGCCTCGGTTCGGGGTGCAAATCGTGGAGGCCTTCCGGCCGGTGCTGATGCAATGGTTGGAAAGGCGGCACGGGGTGCTCTCCTTCCGACTAGTGCAGGTGTTGACGGGGCATGGGTGCTTCGCCAAATACCTGCACAAGGTCGTTAGGAGGGAGAGTACACCGTCCTGCCACCACTGCGATTGCGACGAGGACACGGCGCAGCATACGCTCGAGCAGCGCAGCGCCGTGAACTCGTCGCAATCATCGGTGCCGGCCGAGGAATTGGGACGCGGTGGGAGGCGGCGGATCGCCTGCGCGAGGAGCGCAGCCTCGATGGGGCGATCCGCCGCCAGTGACTGGTGCGGCGTAGGCGCGAGTACTTGCGCCTCATGCCGCCCTAGCCGAGGCCGCAGGTGACGTGACTGGGGATTAGTCCGTAGCCCGCCGAGAGGCCGACCGCGTGAGGAAAGACCGACGTCCTCCCCGAGGGGGGGACAGGGTCGGTCGATGGAAGGGTACCCCAAATAGGGGGTATTCCGTCGGGCCGACCACTGACGACAAGTAACCCTACTCCGGTGGTCGGCCCAACGACGAAGGCGACGTGCACGTGGGTGGGTTGTGGGTGTGCGTGCTTACGCCCCTCTGTCGCCCCGGATGGAGTGGTGCGGGGAGCGTGCCGACCGCAATCCACCCTCCAAAAAAAAAAGTGTTGGATATTGACATCCGGCATCTTTCACTCGCACTCCGAATGAACGGTCTGAACACTGAGAGGACGTTCATTCGGATTCAGCCATTATGTTTTGAGTTCTGTAGCCAAAGGACGTCACGTGTTGATATTTTTTCTGCGTTGCGTTGCACTGGTCGCACGCGGAAAAATGGTGTTTAAGTGGAACGATGAAAATACATTCCTTTTTTTGGAGAACTTTAAGAACTACCATTGCCTTTGAAATCACAAAATTGATGAATACATTTCTTCCTAATAAATTCCTTCTTTCAATGCATGGTCACACCCACCACCGTCGACGATTTTTTGGTTCTTTTTTGTCAACTCTTTGATTAAATGATGACAAATTAAAGTAATTCTAAGACGCACGCACCAGACACGCACGACCAAACATACGCTATAAAGGTACAGACCTTTATAGCGTATGTTTAGTTAGTCTCTTTTCGTTTTTATATGTTGCTTCCAAGTCAGTCTCCGATCAAGGTGTAGGCCCAGATATTTGACAGTATCTTTCTGTGGAAGAATGGTATTTTCCAACTTGACCGGAGGGCAACTGCCCTTTCTCAATGTGAAGGTGATTTGTACCGATTTATTATCACTAGCTTTTAATTTCCATCTGTGTAGCCACTTAGTAACCAGGTCCAGTCCCTTCTGTAGAGCAACCGTAGCTTCATGTGGTTCTCTGTTGCTAGATATAATTGCTGTGTCATCAGCAAAAGTGGCTATATCAATGTTTTCAGTTTAAGGAAGATCTGCAGTGTAAAGGACGTACAGAATAGGACCCAGTACGGATTCTTGCGGGACTCCTGCTTTGATTTCATAAAATGTGGACGTGGCTCCACCTTCCTTTACCTGAAACAGTCTCTCATCAAGATACGATTGTAGCACAAGGAAGTAACTATGTGGCAAGGCTGCTTTGATTTTGTGCAATAGTCCTCGGTGCCAAACCCTATTGAAGGCCTGCTGTATATCCAGAAATACTGCAGTACAATATTCTTTGTTTTCTAGCGAGTTTCGTATTTTATTGCATACTCGATGTACCTGCTTTACTGGGGAGTGCTTCTCACGAAAACCAAATTGATGGTCAGGTATAATATTACTTTCTTTAAGGAGCAGTAGCAATCTCCTAAGCTACGGTTTCTCAAACAATTTGGATAGAATTGGTAGTAAGCTAATTGGTCTATATGATCCAACTTCATTGGGTGGTTTTCCTGGCTTGCACATCATTAAAATCTGTGACACTTTCCACAGATTGGTAAAATACTGGACTCTAAGAACGCCATTAAATAGCATTGTGAGGAACACAATTGCCTTTTTCGGTAGATGCTTTAAAACCTCCTTGGTTATTAAGTCGAAGCCAGGGGCTTTTTATCCTTTAATTCACGTATGGTCCTCCAAACCTCTCGTAGCGTGACTGGTGTAGGAGGTGGCGACAGTTATAAGTCATATTTTAAATTCTGTTCTATCTCACTTTCTATGTTTCTATCCACAATGTTGTGCGTATTGAAGATACTGTTTAAATGGGCAGCAAAGGTATCAGCTTTTTCTTGTGGTGATCGTGCCCAGCCATTATTATTATTCTTTAGAGGGGGCTTTATTTCTTGGGGCCTATTGTATGATTTTGTGAACTTCCACAGTGAGTAATTTGAAGTTGATGTAGCTTCGAGGGAATCCAGTTTAGCCTCCAAGGTAGTATTGTGCCACTCCTGTATACTACATTTCAGCTTTGCAGCAGCAGTATTCAGAGCCATTTTATCCTCTCTAAGTCTGCTGTAGTGCCAAACTCTGCGTAGCCTCCGTTTTTCGAGTACTTCTTGCTTTATTTGCTTAGGGAAACTATGGAGTCTTTTACACATATTTAAAGCTGGAGTACTTAGCCAACAAGCGTGTTGAATGAGTGTAGTTATATATTTTGTGGCATTCTCTATATCCTCAGGGGTCTTTAAAGCAACCTTCAGGATTATCTTTTCTTCAACGAATTCACGAAAAGATTGCCAATCTGTAAGTCGGTTGTAGAGTTTCTCAGGCTCATCATATTCACTTGGTAATGTACTAATTTCGAGTAAGACGGGGGTATGATCGGAGGTGCTATCGTAACAGGATTTGGCATTAAAGTATTCTCTAGATAGTCCCTTGACAATGAAAAAGTCCAGTAAGTCTGGAATTTTGTTCCTATCTGCAGGCCAGTATGTTGGTTCTGAACTTGAGATTGTAGTGAGAGAGTTGTTTTCCAGGGCCATCTTTAGTCGTCTTCCTCTTGTCGATGTCAGCCTGGAACCCCAAAAGTTGTGTTTGGAGTTCCAATCTCCTCCTGCTACAAAGCGGGTGCCAAGTGTTCGAAAGTAGCATGTAAACATGGGCTCAGTAACTTTGTGTTTAGGTGGACAGTAGACTGCGGATGCAACTATTTTTCCACACCGTGTTTCGATCGCAATTGTTGTTGCCTGCAAGTAATCTGTCTGAAACGTAGGCATGAGATAATGTTTTATTGATTTTTTCACTATTATTGCAGAGCCAGCATGCGCAGTTCCATCAAGATGATTGGTAAGGTAAGTGTTGTAACCCTGGATGTTGATGTTAGTAGCAGCAGTGCAGTGGGATTCAGATATCAAGACAATGTCCACATTATGTTCTTTAAGTAAGATCTCAATTTCATGAGTATTGCCTGCTAACCCATTGATGTTCCAGGTTGCCATGTTGAGGGTCGTCATTTAATCAGTTTGTCGACAAGTTTGGTCATGAGGCTCATCAGAGCACTCATTTGTTGTATGAGCAGATCAATTTTTTGTGATTGCCTAATGAGCACGTGTTCTAGTGTGTTCTGTGTTGTGTGATTCTCTAAAGATCCTTTGAGGGTTGCAGCATATGTGTTCCTCTCTGAATCGGGGCTATTGCGAGAGGGTTGTGTAACCTCAGGTATTTTCTCTTTCTGGGGGGCTTTAGATATAGAGGTAAATTGTGGCTTCCAATGTTTTGATGTTTTTCTAGCCAGGATCTCCTTGTACACCTCGCATCCCTTATAATTGGCTGGATGAGGGCCATGGCAAAGGGCACATAGTGCAGGAGTGGAGCGATCAGTCTTAGGACACTCTGAAGTCTTGTGTTGTTGTGAGCATTTTACACAGCGGTATGGTCTCATGCAATAGTTTTTAGAGTGTCCATACTGCTGGCATCTTTGGCATTGTACTATTGATTGTTTCCTTTTAGGGTCTTCAATCACAACTATTTGGCGGTCTATAATTCTAATATTTTTCGCTGCCTTATTGTAAGGCCCTGGTAGCATATTTACAAAAAATGTTGAGGTAGGCTTCTTATCTGGGCCATATTTAGCATTAATTATTTCACCAGCCACTGTGTTGCCTGTGTCCTCTATTGCCTCTCTTATTGCCTCAAATGAGGTTTTTGGGTGGAGATTTCTGATGACAATTCTAAAAGGTCTCTCATCCTTTCTATTAAATGTATGTTCGATGAGACCATTCTCTCTCACAACAGCAATAAGTTTTTTGTATACCTCCATGTCCATACAGTTTATTCTAAGTTGGTTTCTATTGGTAATTTTGTAGGTGAATTGTATTTTATCTACTACTGTTGCTAACAGTTCAGTTAATTTGCTCACTTCGTCTATACCATAAAGGATGATAGGTGGAGCTTTGTAGATCTTTTTAGCTTGGAGTTCAGTGTTATCATCTTCAGTTAAATCTATGGGTAGTTCACTGAATCTGTTAAAAGTAGATGTTAGTTCAGGTGATGGTGTCTCGGACATCCTTTTACGTTTTGGGTTCCTTATCGAAGGAACCCGTTGCCACGAGGGGGGAGGTTTAGTAGCTTCCCCATCTGCAGATTTTATTATAATAGTTTTCTCTTTGCCTTGTGTTGTCTGTATTTCTGAAGGATTTATATCCCCATGAGACAAGGTTCTGCCCAGAGAGGCACTTCTAGGTCTGTTAAGAAACAAACTCGGATGGAATGCTTGTTGAACTAACTTCTTGTTACCAGTAGCAGTAACTACCGAAGGAGCCTGGTCGCCCGCTCCTGTGAAGTCTTCGGTAGCCAATTTCACACTCTCCAGCCCGGGTACTGAAGAGCGCCGGGGGTTAGCCGGGTCGCATGAAAGAAAAATTAACAATCACTCGAGTAAACCGTCTGATATCAGCTTAAAGCATTTTGAAGAGATTTAGAACTCTCTTCATAAAAATATTTGAGTTAATGAGGGCAAATAAATGTTCGAATCGAAAAATTTGTCATTTTCAATCCTTTTTACTATACATAATAATCCCATACAGTGAGAATAATTCAATTCATATAAGTATGCAACATTTTTATAAAAATTTTGGCAACAGAGCTTATATAGCAGATTCTTCAATTTATAAAATAATATTACACTTCTTCATATTGAGAAGCTTCTTCTTCCTTTAATAGCAGTCCGTAAGCTAAGGGATGAAAGTGACGATGAAATTAACGATTCCTCTGAGAATTTAGGCAGAACATGGCAAATACCCTCAAATCACTACCCAATATCATATTTTACACTTAAACATTTTCTCAGTATTACATTACATAAAATACCAGCAAAACTATTGAGTAATGAAATTTAAAAGGGTTACATACATATTCCACCAAAAGTCCCAAACATATATACTTACACACTAAAAGCAAAATATTTTTTCCATTGCTTTCCATCGTTATCATTTTACCTTGCTATTCTAATGGGTATTGACCCAAAGAAGTGAGTAGAATTTTAGTAAAAACCCTAATAGTAAATATTTTAAATGTCTTTACCATATATAATAAAATGTACATCAGAAACTCGATTAATCGAGCCATGCAGTGTATGAACTAAGACGACGACTGGATATTAAAGAACTATTATGAGACCTTATATTATTAGTCAAATACCACACATTCGGGCCATTATATTTTTCTTAAAATATATTCTTTTTTCTTTGAAGGTGCGTCTTGTTCAATTCGAGACCAGTATGATGCTTGATAAAGAAGCATACATTAATAAAATAGAAGCCGATGTATTAGATGTTACCCATATTATCCAAGGACTCGCTGACATGGTCAATCAACAGGGACAGACAATTGGTAAGTTTTTAATTTTAAAATGGAAGGAAGGAAGGGAGACCCACCACTTTCCCACGGTAATCAATATACCGCACACCACAATAGAAGGAGTACGGGATAAGATTAAGGTTTTTGATTGGGCGTCACACAGTTTTGATTGGCGTCACACAGTTTTGATTGGCGTCACACAGTTTTGATTGGCGTCACACAGTTTTGATTGGCGTCACACAGTTTTGATTGGGCGTCACACAGTTTTGATTGGCGTCACACAGTATTGATTGGCGTCACACAGTTTTGATTGGCGTCACACAGTTTTGATTGGCGTCACACAGTTTTGATTGGCGTCACACAGTTTTGATTGGCGTCACACAGTCTTGATTGGCGTCACACAGTTTTGATTGGCGTCACACAGTTTTGATTGGCGTCACACAGTTTTGATTGGGCGTCACACAGTTTTGATTGGCGTCACACAGTTTTGATTGGCGTCACACAGTTTTGATTGGCGTCACACAGTTTTAATTGGCGTCACACAGTTTTGATTGACGTCACACAGTTTTGATTGGCGTCACACAGTTTTGATTGGTCACACAGCTTTGATGGTCGTCACACGATATTGATTACCATGTGAAAGCGGTGGGTCTCCCTTCCTTCCTTTTTAAAATAAAAATACAAATGGATTGCCGCTATGTATCGCTTAATTCAATCAATTATCTTAAATGGGTAAGGTTTTTTTTCATTGCCAATGGTGGCTGGCAATGGAGCGTGGTGGTATTGTTCTAAGGAAATTAATATAAAAATTTCGAATTTCAGATACAGTTGAAAGCCACGTAGAGTCTGTAAGCGCGAATGTGGAAGCCGGTGTTGATGAATTGGCTAAAGCCGCTGAATACCAACGACGGTATCGTAGGAAAATGTTCATACTTATTATTATAGGCATTATAGTCGCTATTATATTCATTGTTTGGATTATCAAAGCATTTAGATAAACTTAAGTATAAGCTACTTTGAGTTTTGGTAAAATTTGGCAATCATCATTATCTCATCATCTCTGCCCCAATATGTTACACAAATCCTGGGCTGGTCATGGACGTCAAAGATTCAGTACTAGTGAAAGAAATTCAAATTTTGGAATTAAAGTTCAAACTTTAGTTCCAAAATTTATTTATTAAAAACTATATTTAAATCTCTGCCATCCAATCTATCAGGCTGTAGACGCCCTCTATCAGACATAGCAAGATAAATGTAAAAAAAAATAATCTAAGTTCAAACAATAAATTTGAATATCCAACAACTGTTTGTTCACAATTTTAAGTTTTCACTTCTGTCGGTGGTACGATGATGCATCGTATTAATATAATAGAGATGGTGGAATAAAGAACTGGAATATCTTTTGTCTAAATTTAATAAAAAAGTTAGATTAAATTAATTTATTAAGAATATGGAGTCTGTGTAGGACTCAATAGTAATATAAATATGTATGATTTAAATATTATTCTACTTATTAAAAATATATTTATACCTAATATTTAATAAGACATTGATAGCCATATAATTTATTTGAAAAATGCAAAGGAATCAACATTTTTGTAGGCTTCTATTGTCCAAGAGAAGTGTTTAAACCCTTAAAAAAAAGTAATTGTATTTGTTAACAATATGTTAATTCGGATTCTAACCTATTCAATATACATTTCTGATAAGTATAATAACGGATGCTGACAAATTATATTCTTAAACCGTCAAGGTCAAGATCAGCCATTTGGATTTTTAATGTAAAAATTATTTATACTTTGTATTAATTTTGATTTTGTTTATATTTGTTATTAAATACCTGTAACCGCCTAAATTTATAAATCTGAATTTGTTTTTGCCATTGCTTTATATATCTTATAAATAATTTATAAACTTTATATTTAAGATCCAATGACATTTAATTATGTTGTATACTCGAAATTTGAATAGTTTTAAATAATAGTTACTTTAGTTAGTCCATGTTCACAAACGTACCATTGTTGGACACTAAACCCCTACAGTAAGAGAGGGTACCCGAAAGGGTATCCCTCCGGGCTGGCCACGGACCACAAGGAACTGGGTACCGGTGGTCGGCCCAATGGCAAAGGAGAGGAGATAGGGTGGGTTCTTGGGTGTGCGCGCTGACCATAGCCCACCCAGAAAAAAAGACCCCCTACAATGGAAGGGTAAGACATAAATACTTAGTGTACTAGTCCAAGCTGTACTTGACATTACAGTGTAACACTATTGCAATAATTTATACATATTATATCCCTAATATCTGGTTGACCGAGCTTCGCTCGGAATATTTTTGTCGAATTTATTTAGATATATATTAATAAAAAATAAAAATTATATAAAAAATTACAAAAAGAGAATAATAATAACACCGAGATTTGAACCGACGCTGTTTGGATGCTAAACCACAAAATTAAAACCGGCCGTCCCCCTAACTGAGCTACCGTAACTCTTGACATTTACAACGAAATTTGAATTCATATTCTTTTAAAATTTAATGTCATTTATTGTTATGCTAAAAACACCGACAAAAGAACATTTTCTATAAATAAAACCTAGCTAGATCGATTTTTTGGACCCGAATCTTCTAGTATGCCAAGTTTCAACAAAATCGTTGGAGCCGTTTCCGAGATCCTGAATATATATATATATATGTATATACATATATATATATATATATATGTATATATATATATATATATATACATATATATATATATATATGTATATATATATATATATGTATATATATATATATGTATATATATATACAAAAATTGTTCGTTTAAAGATATAAGATACCACTCCCGTTTGACTAATTTCAATAAACTTTCATTTCATAACTATGCGAATGTTCAACGATGGGACGTTTATGAACTGAGTAGTATATATATTTTAATGTTATTGGAATGTAAAAATTAGATTGATATTTTTTAATTAAAGCCTAATTTGGGCCTATAATAACATCATTTAACTTAAGGATCATGTTATTATATTAATTAGGTTATATTTTTTGCTGGTAACACTAATATTTTATTTTTAGCATCATTAGAAGGGATGTTATATTTACTTTGTTAATTATAAAAGACATAAAAATTAAGAAGTAATGCAAAATTATTTTGTTGATGTAAAAAGAAATGAAAAAAAAAGATGTGCAACTTCAAATCAACAATTAATATGCTTAATTCTTAGATTGTTATTATCAAACTATATTAATAAAATTGTATTTTATTGCCCGTAATATTAGGGGATAATCCGTAATCGCCACGCTTGGCGATCTCAGTTAGATGTTACACATTTCCCAGGAAAGAGTTGTTGCCCGCTCTCATGGCTCCCTTAGTCGTTTCTTACGACTCCCACGGGCAAGCAAGGGGAGACGACAATTGTATCCTTATGCTAAGGCCACACGGACAATATTTTATTATCGACTATAGATAATACATAATAAGATTACCAACACTAGCCATTCTAAATGACATTAAAACCTTCAAAAATATAACAAAGATGGCTGTCATTTATTATGATCTTCAATAAGATAAATACATTATAGAGTTGTAAAATTTAATTATTGTAATTACGATATATTATAGCATTAATATGTCAATATGTCCTTCTAATTTTGTGTAAACATTCCATTGATTTGTTAATTTTATTTATGGAGTAAAAAGAAAAAAGCATCTTCTTATAATTTTTATTTTTGAAGTGAAATCTTTAAGCCTGTTGAGCATTTTTTTATGTGAATAAAAATCATGTTCAACTCGTGTCATCGTTGGGTGAACTAAAAGCGTAAAAATCGTGTCATCGTCACCGCACGCTTTTCTCTATACTGTCTATATACATAGATATATCTCCGTGCGTATTATTTGTGGATCACAACAGATAAATAATTCTGAATAAAAATACTGGCGTCTTTAAGACCAATACAAGTCTGTGAGGACAATAACAGCCTGTGCTTACCAGTCGAAAAGTTAGCAAATTTGTTATAAAAATATCGAGGTCTAAATTAAAAAACATGTCTCTTGTAATAAAAATGAATACTGACATTGGGTCCTGTGTAATATTTTATGTTAATTGTTGTGTTTGCCTTGTTTTATAAGATTGAAATTAAAGTTTTTTATATAGGCTCTTATTTAATCAGATTGCTATAAATAGAACTATTTAAGTAACTTACATATTTTGTTATATTTTAAAACATTTATAATAAATCTTTATAATGAGTTATTTTTTTATTAAACAAATAATATACTACCGAAACAGTACAGTGGGCTTCGCACAAATATTTACGTCAAAGTATTCGTATCGTTATCGAGACGGTTTTGTATGGGATTTGGAGCAGCGCCTCTATCGGACGATAGGAGCACTGCTCCAAATTCAAGTATTTGTAACGTTATCGAGACCAATTTGTATGGAATTTGGAGCAGCGCCTCTTTCGAACGATTCTATTACTCGAAAACCATGCAAATTGCGCTCGATAACCTTGCAAATACTTTGACGCAAATATACGTGCTAAACCCACAGATAATAAATACTTCTTCCCTTTTCATCATCATTCCGCTTTCTCCAATGTTGCACTTACAGTAGGCAGCGACTTGACCATATGTCTAGTATTGTTTAAGTCCATGATCGACAATTATCAGTTCCAAATACAAAAAAAAAACGAACTCTCAACCAGATATCTTAAACTATAATATAAATTCCTTTTGCCGATGTTTCGATAACCTCACAAACTATCGCCTCAAAGGAATAGTATTAAATGATAGAAACCATTTGATAAGATCGGTTTCGTTTTAAATCGCTAGATCGACCACCTCTCGCGCTTTGATTATTACAATGACGCGATAAATATAAACTATGAGCGCCAAGCCTGGCAATTATACAGCTATGAAATTAGTTATAGGAAATAAAAAAACGGTAGACCAATTTTGATGTATTTTATTGTTTTTTGTTATTATTACACTATCGTTGCAAATCACTTCGATATAGTAAAAATTATAATAAATTATTACAAATCATTCGTTAAATTTGGTTCATCAAAATGCATTTATTTCATTTTCAAATTATTACGTTAACTATAATTATGATACTCGTGGACGATTATGACCTATAAATGATTTGTTATTAGAACCAATTATATTGAATAATTTTGCTGATATTTTATGTAATATAATACAGATAAAATTCTGAAATGTAGTGAATATGATATAATAGTGAATTGCGTGCATTTTGACACTGGCAAAATTCCCAGAGAAGGCATGATCAGTATCAAATCATGCTAACGACTGACTGAAAGACGAAGACTTACAGACGTGAGTAACTAATATAATACTCGACAATGGCACCAATAGCTCATATTGTAGCTCATTGCCATTAAATAAGAAGAAGATTACATTTGCTCGTATGAGATAGGCCTAGGACAATGCTTGGTGCGATATGCAAATAATTATTCTGGATTTACATAATGATTTCTGATGTTCACGCGAGTATTCACGATATAAATAAATTATGTTGCGGATTTTATCACGTTTGTATTTGATTATTGATGGACATAAACGCTGTAAATTGTTCAAAACGTCGGGTAATCAAAAATCAAATACAAACGTGATAAAATCCGTAAAATAGTTGAAGTTTGATTAGTGCGGTTGGTATTTATTAAAAAAAAACTAGACGTTGTATATCATAAAGACACGATAATGAAAGTTTTGTATTATAGGGAGACATTTTAATAATTCATCAATCACTTTTGAATGACAGATTTTGTTGAAGGTTCTTTTATTAACAAAAAAATATTAAATCGAGAGGAGCGTATCGTCCATGAACTTCTGACACCTGCTAACATTTCTACCATTTTTTATACGGCATCATTTGACAACGCGCAGAACTAATCGAAAGTCTTAACGTCTTAAATTAAATATTCACTAATGGGAATGACATTCTATCGGCAAAATATCTTTTAAATTTGGTCAACCTTATATTTCGTCAATTAGAACCCATTATAAAATAGAGCTCAGAATAATATTTTACAACATTAATAGCAAATGGAGTAAAACAAACCATTCAATCTATTTTTCAAAAAACTTCACAGAGACTAAATATATCAGTTTATTGTTCCAAGAGATCTCAGAATTTCACGGACGGTATATCTCATTCGCCTCAATATCGCTACAAAAAAGAGTTTAAGCGATTGCCATATCGCTTACGCGGAGTATTTGTCATACACTTTTCACTATAGAGTGTGACGAATGTATCTAGTTTTTTGACGTGAAACTTTTTAAAATCGTTGTGATTTCAAACTCGATGAAACGAAAAAGCGAGTCCATAGAGGCACAAACACGTAAATGTATAGGATTCAGCCGGCGAGAGAATGGGATAAAGGATAGAGGAGAGGGGATAAAGGATAAGGATAAAGGAGTTTCACTTCTTATATGCGTACTTTGTACACACTTTTTTTTTGTGTGACTACAGTTGTTAGCCGCAGACGGCCGTAACTCTTAACCTGGCTATTTATATCGCAAACTTCGTTCTACAAAAAGCTCCCAGACCAGAACTTCAAAACACTCCCATAAAACGTTTCCTATTGAAAAAAATATATAAACGATAATCTCTTAAACAAAAAAAAACTTGACAACTTATCATCACCGGTCAAATCGCTCACGAAACGTCATAATATACAAAATTTAAATGATATTCAATATTCACAGATTATTTTATCATACAGATAAATGTATTTACAAATGTAGGTTATTCAATTGATGTGATAAGAAAATTACTGTAAATATTACAAGGAATCAAATGAAAAAAATCAGTCTTTATTATATCTTGAGGCAGTTTCTAAACGAGTCTTTATGACAAGTATACAAGGACATATAAAAAGCCCCCATTGAATCCTACATTGACTGCCTTCTTGGCTGTATTTCATACTGGAGGGTACTAATGAAAATCAACTAATAGTACGAGTTTGAATGGATCCAGGCAATGTGTCAGAGCAGATCCAAGTAATGTGTCAGAGCAGATCAAGAAAATCATTTTCTTTTTATTAATAGACACGCCGTTTTCCCAAAATAAATAAATATAGATGTAAAAATTAACAATCTTTAGTAATTGGCGCTACTAACCTAATATCAAGCCAAACTTTCAAACTTCGAGCTTGTTATTTCTCCATATTCTGTAGAAACGGGACAATTTTTTCCGGGAATTGAATTCAAGACCTCACGATCGCAGTATCATACTTATACCACTCGCGTAAACTAATGAAATTCAACTTCAATTAAAAAGATCCAAGTTATACTGCTAACGAGAAAAATATTTGAACACGGAGACTAGTGGTCGTTTTTGCGGACGGTACTCAATTTTTAGGTAACACAAGGCAATCTACATTACACGTTGAACAGCAGATTGATGCGGTTCTACTATCATCCAACATTAATGATTAAACTGTACCATCTGTTGCCTACGGTTTTCAAGGAATCGTTACCAGTGGTGGGCCCAATGAGAATAGGAATACGATACATATTGGGGCCGCGCGCCGATCAACCGTCGCCCCGGATAGATTGGGCGGGGTATGTCCAGGCAGAGGCGTTACCCAAAATCAGTCCTTAGCAAAAATTTAAGTAAGTTATTAAAAAACGAATACAATAATCTCTCTGATCACATCAATTGTTACACAAAATATTGTTTATATTGGTCTATATAATACATAAAGTATCGTCAGCAGAATAGATAACAATATAAATTATTTTAAACCAAGTTTTGTCAAATTCCGCGTGGTGACGGAATATGTCACGGGGAGTACAATTAATCACTTCTAGTCCTCCCCGTGCATGTATAAGAACATTCATGTAAGAGAATAAAAATTCGAAAAAAAAACCACTGCCAACGCGTTTTACCAGCGCGGTATAGTGGATAAAGTTCCCACCTATAGTTGGGGCCGAGCTCAGCAGTGGAAGGTCTATGGGCTGATATGATTGTCAAATAATGTCACAGTTCGGCTATAACTATTACATGTACATTCTGCGTTATAACGAAGCGATTTTTTATTGCACATATCTATGGAGCAAAAAAAAAATAAAAAATAATAAAAATGTGTGTGCGGTACTTCTTGCTCTGGTCGTACACTCGGCGGTCCCGAGTTCAACTGATCGAGCCTTTCAACTTAGAGCGTGACGGATCAGCCTCACTAACAGCCTATAAAAAATCCTGTATGCGGTGCGCCAAAAGAAGTTTTCACTTCAAAAATAAATTGATTTCAAGGCAAAAACACACATTTTATTTTTATTTATTTAACGCCGTAAAACATGGCACCCTACGCAAAGTGCACCACCATGGTCGTGTCCGAGAACTTACTGAAGCCGGTTTTATTGCACTTAAAAATGTAAAAATATTAATTACTTTTTGTTGATTATTATTTGAAAATATAGGGGGTTTGTTTGTAAATTTACAAGCGGTAAAATAACTTTCACTCCTATTGAAAACCCCTGCTAAATACTTTATCAATTAAGCTAGTATGGTAGGTGAGTGTTGTAAGCACTTATCTGCTTACATTTACGTCTTTCAGGAGAAAAATATTTCATGTGAATATATTAATTGAAAAGGGGTTCTTGTTTTATTATATTAATATTCTGGTGTGATATCCTCATGATCCCTCGAATAATCATTATTATTTATTTACAAAAACAAATTTTGCCGACTTCAGTAAATCCAAAGAACAAAGTTTGCTGACTTCAGCAAAGTTTGACATTTACAACAAAATCGACAGCATTATGATTATTTATCTAAAAATCGTATCACAGACCCTAAAAACATATACTAACCTAAACTATTGCTTTTATCAGTAATAAAGCGTTATGATTCGAGTCGTATAAATTAAACTTACTGTATCTATAACACATGACTCCACAAGCTATTGATGTTATCAAGAAATAAATTCAAACATATTTAGAAAAAAAAACTGTTATTTCGACATATTCAACATAAATGCAACGATATTATTACAGGGAAAGGGGGCATTCATAAGAAAAATAATAATTAGGAATTAATTTTACTAAACAATGCCATTATTGCGTCATAATAGTGACATACAATAATTGCGTTACTCCTCATTTAATGTCGTAAAGAAAATAAAACGATAGCAATAAAAATAAACTTGATGAATATTATACATATGTTCAATGGAGGTAACATTAAGTGCCAATTTTCACAATCTCCTAAATTTTAAACAACACCTAAATCAATCGCACACAATGATCGATTAATGTTACACGTTATCCAACATTTAACTTGAAGTCTACTTGGAGTTTACACTGAAATATATGTTATAAAGAGATATCAAAGAAAAAATAGATAAAAGAAGATTCGGACAGAACAGAATTTACTAAAATGTGTGAATGAATAAAATAGTGAAAAATGCTGAATCCATTGAAGAGCAGTAACTATAACAGAAAATGTACGTACTCCGTGTGGCCAACAAAAAAATTAATTTCATTTACAAATATTATACACATACAAAGATAATATTTACATAGAAAGAAACATATAATTATCATCAATATTATTTCAACTAACGAAATGATTGACGATTTTAAACATCCAATAACATTTTATACGAATTTGAAGATTTTGTGCTTAATTTCGTGTCTAAATTAAATTTACATTTGTTGCAAAAGTAAATTTAATCAACGGAATAATCATTCATTGAAATAAATTTAATCAATCAAATAATCAACCATTGAAATAAATTTAATCAATCTTTGAAAAAAATATCGATCGAATAACATGGGAATAAATTTAATCAATCAAATAATCAATCATTGAAATACATTTGATCAATCAAATAATCAATCATTAAAATAAATTTAATCAATCAAATAATCAATCATTGAAATACATTTATTCAATCATATAATCAATCATTGAAATAAATTTAATTTTAGTATTAAGGATTTTAGTATTACCCAGTGTCGTTTTAGATAAAAATTGAATTAATCATTATAATTAGCTAAATAGCACTTGGTAATTGTAAACAAACGTTAAAATCTGCACTTTGATGGCTAATCTTGATTGGCTTAACTTCTCTCCAATAATTTAATAAATGTAATCAATGAGTCAATTTGAGAACAGTTTGAAACGAGTAATTAACCAGTTTGATGCTATAGATAAAAAATAAAATTAATTATTATTACGCTAAATTTAAGCTTGCAACACCTAATAGAGCATTCCCATGCTATCTTTGGGCCAGCCTGAATTGACAGGTAATAAAAATTAAGATATAGAATAGTACAAGCTTAAAAATTACAATAATAGAATTTAAGTATTGCCAAATCCGTTAAAAAACTTTTCATTTTAAATGTAATACTTCTGTATTTATACTTGAACAATGTTTTAAATAAATTGTCATGTTTTCAATGAGTATAGAAATTAATAACGAATATTAGTGTTATTTAAAATGTCATTCCTTGGGCCTTTAAGGTTTATGATAATATAAATTAACTAAATGACTAATTAGGAAATAACTAGTTTGGCAAATCAAATATTATATTGGCATTTCAAAGAACTTAACCTATTAGTAACCATTTGTTATGAACTTTTCAATACCGAAAGCACAGCTATAATACTAAAGAACCCACCACTAATCTCATAGGCAGTGGTGATAGGATCCGCTATAGACCAAAAAGACAAACCAAAAAGGCACAAGAACCTTCTGAAACCCTTTAATTACCATAAAAAATTGGTATTATTAATAAAACATCTTTTGAAATTGAATAGTAACTAAATTTAAAAAGTAATTCAACAAATTATGTTTAACAAAGCAGTAGTTTTGGTCATTTGAAACCGTGCCCCACTATAGTTTTATACACCGTTTATACAATGTACATTAGTTACAATTCTGCTGACGAGACAATGTTAAAGTGAGTACTACCGCAGTTTGGCTTGCCTCTGTTGCCATACGGCGTACTTGGCACAAGCCGTGTCTATCATCTGGTTCATGTGGCGAGTTAATGTCGCCGCTAACGGTGTAAGGTCCCGAAGCATTTTCTCCTGAATACAAAAATTATTTATAGCAAAGGCAAAAAAAAACTGCAGAGAGCGGAGTTGCGGAGTTGTATAAGCACCGAGGTCTTGTGTCGAATGGCGTCAGTTCAAATGCCACGCAAGTTCTTAAGAAAAATGTGTTCGTTAAATGTTTGTTTGAAAAGTCCTCCATAACGCAAGGATTTATTTCTTCATGCAGGATAGTGACTATAAAAAAGTTTTACGCTAGGTTAATGCTACCGTGACCACAACTTAGCATACATAACAAGTTATTTAAATATAAACTAGTCAGTTAATCTTTCCCCATCTTGATGAGAAAATAATACAATTTATCATCACCCCTGTTTTTTCGTTGGAGTTGAAAAACCCGACTGAGGAATCATTAGCAAAATGTTCCGCAGGGTGTATGGGATGGATCACATCAGCTCACAAAAATTTTGGCGCTGTTATGCTTCATAGAAATCTATAAAAAACCCTAATAAATATAGTCTATTATTTTTAAGGACTTTCATAACATGATTTAAAAGAATTTATACAAAGTATTTATAACTTATCACTTCATTTAAGTCTTTACCTGTCAATAGGTCAAATATCCATCTTCGACAATGCCATGGCTATCATGGTATTTTCTGTGCACTTTCAGAGCAAACTATTACATATGTAAACCACTATCATATCATATTAATTACACTTTAGTACTTTCTCTGTTCATTTGATTTATTTAATACTAGCAACCCTCCCTCGCTTCGCTTTTAGTGGTTTTACCCGCGTAGTTCCCGTTCCCGTGGGAATACCGGGATAAAATATATCCTAGTTTACGCCCTGATATTATAGCTTTCCATTGGTGAAAGAATTTTTGAAATCGGTCCAGCCGTTTTGAAGATTACCCGGAACAAACAGACAGACAGACAAAAATTTTTTAATCGCTATTTTAGGCATAGGTGTCGTGCAAATAACCGTGTGAGCATGAAAAATGTCTATTATTTTGACATTACAAACAGACACTCCAATTTTATTTATTGGTATAGATGACATTAAAATCTAACTATTGAATATAATACAAGACCACATGAGCATATTTCTGCTAAAACTACTAAGTATAGTATATAGCATACCTCAAAAGGCCTTAATTTGACGTTTCTAAATCTTAATAGTGCTTCATAGAATTTTTCGGCTCTAGCCGCTGTGTCCTCTGTATCCGTGTTGGCACCTGGCTGAGGGAAACACCGCCATAGTTCCCTTAACAGTTCCCCGCCTGATAGGTATAGGCGATGTAGCTCGGATTTTACGTCCGTGGGTATTAATTCTGAAAAGAATTTACTGGTTGTAAAAATAATGTGAATCATTTTCCCTTTATTCCATCATTTACCCTTTATTCTTTTCCAATTACATGGGTTTGATGCAATAACACGCCCTCTTTATCCCCCTGTAGTACAGATTGCATAAAATTTAGACTAGATATTTTATATGAGCCGAATTCATATAAAATAAATTTGATTATATAACAGTAACCTTGTATCTTTTCCGTGTGGTGACAGAGTAAGAATACAGTTCACCACTCCCCCTCTCTAGCCCGTTGACGAAAAGACGACTAAGGGATATAATATGCATAGAATATCTATGCAAGAGAAGGAAAACTTGAAACAAAAGCCTATACCAACATGTCTGAACAGCGTGGTATAGAAGGTCAATTTCCCTCCCATAGTGGAGGAGGCCCGAGCCCAACAGTGGGACCTGTATGGGCTGAGATGATGATGATGAACTTTGTAACGTATTGTAACGAAATACAAGGATTATTATCTAGGTAGAGGTATTAAAAAAAAAATCATGGTACAGTACTCACGCGCCATTGAAGCGGCATGGTGGTGCCTCATAAGAGCCCCGCCAGGACTCAACTCGCCCAGAGCGCCCACAGCAGCCCCCGCGCTTACTCGCACTGGTCGCTGACATTGTTGACCACTACACCACGCCTGCGAACATAAAAAAAGATGTTACAATAAAAAGTTCTATAGGTAGATTTGGATGCGCAGTAATTTCACTTAAGTCACGTCCATAAATACCTATATATGATGTCTAAACCAGATAAATGTAAAAAGTTTTAATTTACAAAATTTTAATTTAAGATCAAACTAATTTGAATATCCAAAAATAACAGATGCTTGTTCATAGTTTTAAGTTTTCACTTATCGGACTTCCAGCTGTAGCAGTTGATTAGCTAATATTTATTGAAGAGTTCTAACTCCGAAATTTATAGTCAGATCTTTACCAAGTTTAAATAGGAAGTTTTCGATATCAACTTTCTTTAAACAATAACTTTGTAAATCTGTATACATATAACAGGGTTAGTCTGCAGATACATAAAAAAAATATAGACCTAAATATCCAGATAGAGAACCTCCTCTTCTGTAAAACAGGTAACGTATTTTATCGATTTACTAAGTTTTGCCAGAGGCTTCCTTTTGCTTTAATTGCATTGACATACTAAAAGATACTTTGCCTCAACCAATGGACTGGGTTAGCCTGAGATTGGTCCCAGATGGGCCATGCTAACATACTTCGCCGCCGGTGTCCTGGGCGGCGTAGGCCGTAATAACTGCAACTAATGCCGCTCTGCCGAGGCCGCGAGTGACTGGATCGGAGAATAGTCCGTCACCCGCAGAGACTGACCGCACTAGGACGACTGAGCACTGTTAGTTGCCGCCGATGCATCGACAGGAGGTAATAAAGGGTTACCGCGTCACTGGTTGACGTCACGATCGTCAAGGATTCGATACCAATGGTCAACCTATTGATGATGGCGAGGCAATACGGTGGGTTATAAGAGCCCCTGCCCTTTCGTCACTCCGGACGGAACGGACAGCGTGTCCAGAGCATAGGCCGCCCAAAAACACCACTGGTTGTATACGGGTTGATAAGAATATATGACCTGCCTCTAACGACGCCCCAACAACTTCCACTGAGTCATCGGACCACCTGATGAGTGGCGTCCTTTTTTTTATTGCCAACGGTGGCAAACGAGCAAGCAGCAGGTGTGCAGCTTGCTCGTAATGGTAAGTAATATTACCGCACATGGACCTTTGCAATACCAGGGGCACAGCCAGGCTGTTGCCTACCATGAAGAAAGTACTCTTCTTCCTACACTGCATTTTATATTACTAAAAATTGTTTCTTTATATATCTTACCTGACATATTGAGGCTAAGGCAGATAATGGTGGGGCATTACTTGTTTGAGCTTGTGTTTGATTCATCTGCGTCGAAGGTCCTAATAGGTATCGTTCTATCTAAAAAACATTCCATTACATTAGTAATATCAACAACAAAGGTCTTTCCTTTCTTTGGATCAGCTCGGCTCTTGTACGTCCCAATGCTAGGCTAAAGCCTCCTTCACAATCAGGGAGATTAATATGATACACCAGCTGTTTATACGGATTAATATAGTTTTATTTTGAGTTTTTCTTCTCTTGCATACACGTTATCTGCGTTGTATAATCCCTTAGTCGTCTCTTTATGGCACCCACGAATTCTGAGCTATTGTATTCTTACTCCATCACCACATGAAAACTATTATAGAAATCGTCTTAATAATGATTACTTCATCATCTTTTCTGTGCGTACTCCTCCTACCATTGGCTCCATCAGAACAGCTCATTGGTACCTTGACATGGGGATTCTCAAATCATCATCATCGCCCACTAAGTCCCACTATTGGGCTCAGGCCTCCTCCACTATGGGATCGAATTTGACCTACTATACCATGCTGGTCAGATATGTTGGTGGTGGTTTCATTTCGAGTTTTCCTTGTCTTGCCCATAGTCGTCTTTTACGACATCCACGGGTAAGATAGGGACTGGTGAATTGTTATATATATTTGAAAGTAAAATAAATACCCATTATATGTCTAAGATACCCAAGGCAGCTAACAAAAGTTGATGACCTTGAAACGTCTGAGCAGATATTCATAAATGTAAGCTAATAATCTCGATCATGTCAACTTTCAAACAACAAACACGCATCATAATTGGTCCACTCGTTTTGGAGCTAGGATATCACAGAGAGGCACATAGACACATCAAACTTATAACAGCACTCTTTTTGCGTCGTAGGTTTATAAAATAAACACAACATAACTTGCTTTCACTTAGTTGCCGTGTGGTGACGGAGTAAGAACATAACACACTACCGCCTCTCTTACCCGTGGGTGTCGTAAATGACGACTAAAGCATTGGAATACCCAGATAACATCTATAAGGAAAGGAAAGGAAACGAAGGAAAAATAAGTATAAAATCCTATATCAACCCATCTAACCAGTGTGGTAGTTGATTACTAAATATAAAGAGTGTATAACATATTTTGCAAGCACTAGCTCCAGTATGATGCCCTTCGAACCACAGGATACTTATTATAATCCATACAAATAAATAAAACTGAAGTGTCCGTTTGAAATGTCAAAAAAGGGGTTTTTACACATTGATACGGTTATTTGAACCTATGCCTAGAAACCGGTTAAAAAAATTTTTGTCTGTCTGTTTTGGGTAATCTTTAAAACAGCTGGATCAATTTTAATAATATTTTACTATCAAGTAGCTGTCTATATAAGGAGTAACTTAGGCTATATTTTATCCCAGTGTTCCCATGGGAACTAGAACTATGCAGGTAAGGCGGCGGCAACTGAAGCGAAGCGAGGGTGGGTAACTAGTTTACATATATATTTCAGTGGGCTGAACATAAGCTGAGATGAACTTACTTTGGATAATTTCAACTCTTGCGCATGATTATTTACAGTAATATCTTCTAGATCTTCGTAATATATCTTTTCTAATATCCTTTTTTTCTTTTCAGGTGTATCTGATATACTTGATGACTCCGCCGGCCTCTTTTCAGTGACCCCATTCGTGTCCTTGACCCCGTTCTCAACAACTTTGTTGTTGTTCGTGGTTTTACTGCTACCATTATTATTATTACTACTAGAATTGGTTTTATGACTAGCTTTGAGCACCTGGAATTAATTTTAAAATATTATTATACTTTTTTATTTGCCATGATTTATTCATATACCTAATGCCGCTGCGTCATAGTGACTATGTATACTACCAAGACTTGTATTGCTTGTGAGTGTCGCAAGAGACAAATAAGAGTTTTGCATTGGCCTGGGCCAACTCCATCTATTGCTGTCTGGTCAACAATTACGTTCCCAAAAAGGGTTAATGTCAAGCAGTCGACCGGTCATAAAACATTTGTAAAATATACGATGACAGAAGTGTACATATTCAGATAGATGAAAAGATAAAATTATAAAGTATAATCGAGCATAAAAATTAAATTACCACTCATAATTGAGTGTAAAGAGAAAATTACTAAGCATAATTGAGTGTAAATATGGAATCAGTAACCATTATCAAGTGTAAAGAATGTGTCAAAAGGCAAGTCTTGTGTATGTATATTGTATTTCTTAATTAGGCAATTATAAAAGTGAAAGGTAACCAATGTCAAATAATAACTTCTCGTGGTAGTCAGGGAAAAGAGCAGATACTACAAGTATGAAAAACCATATTAAATGCAATTTCTCCTATATTTGTATATTTCATACATTGTTTTGAGAAATACATACAAAGCCGAATAGTCACCGATTATTGCCGACTACGATAGCAGCCCGATTATTGAGTGTAAACATAAAATTACTAAACATAATTGAATGTAAATATGAAACTACTAACCATATTCGAATGAAACGATAAAATATAATTAAGCGTAAAGATAAAATTACTAAGCATAATTGAGTGTAAATATGAAATTAGTAACCATGATAAAGTGTAAATAAGTGGTAACTAATCATAATCCTTACTAATATGTATTATTAATGCGAAAGTTTGTTTATTTGTTTGTTATGCTTTCACGCTTAAACCACTGAACCGATTTCAAAAATTCTTTCACTAATGGAAAGCTACAACATCAGGGAGTAACATTAGACTATATTTTATCCCGGTATACTAGGCTCGCACGGGAACGGCAACTACGCAGCTAAGCGGAAACCGAAGAGAAGCGAGGGCGGGTTGCTAGTCTAATATAAATATGAAATATTTAACCAGAGTTAGATGAAAAGATAAAATTAGAAAGTATAATTGAGCGTAAAGATAAAAATATATGAATGTAAATATGAAATTACTAACCATGATCTAATGTAAATAAAAGGTACTAACTACTAATAAACTAAACATAATCGAATGTAAACAAGAAATTACCAACCGTAAGTGGCTGTAAACACGAAAAATACGACCCATAATCAGGTGTAAATATAAAAGTACTAACCATAATCGAGTGTTGGTTGAACCGCTTAATCATATTTCTATGTATAGATGCATTATCTCCTTTCTCCTTTTCTAGAGGAGCATCATCCTCAGTCGGGAGAAGTGGAACTGTCTCCGTAAATTTAGGAAGGTCGACCTGGTGAAATTTTAAAGGAAAATGTTTTAATTCTTTCATCCATGACCAACCACCAATATCCACTGCTACATATAGGCTTTCTTGAAGAAGGTATAATATTATAATAGCCACACTTTGGAGGCCTTTGGTATATGCAGTTGGTGTTTATAATCTTCATTTGCCCAGGATAATGCTGCTACACTTTTTCTCTAATAATCCACCCAAAATAGTAAAGGGTGATAAGATTGTATTCTTAAAGCATCTCCATTCACCATATGGACATTTTGGCAAACCTATTTACATCCATACTAATATTATAAATGCGAAAGTTAGGATGTTTGTTTGTTTGTTTGTAACGCTTTCACGCTTAAACCACCGAACTGATTTCAAAAATTCTTTCACCAATGGAAAGCTATAATATCAGGGAGTAACATAGGCTATATTTTATCCCGGTATTCCCACAGGAACGGGAACTACGCGGGTTTAAGCGACTGAAAGCGAAGCGAGGGCGGGTTGCTAGTTATTTTAATAAAAATACATACATCACTCTATTGGACTCGAGCCTACTCCATAATAGGAGGGAAATTGACCTTACCATGCTGGTCAGAGAGGTTGGTATAGAGTTTTGTTTCGAGTTTAGCTTCTCTTGCATAGATGCTATATGCGTATTATATCCTTTAATCGTCTTTTACGACATCGACAAGTAAGCTCGGGAATGGTGAATTGTATTCTTACACACATATTATTACACGGACATTTGGCAATCACATAAATTTAAAAAGTCATGTCAGAAACTATGAATTGCCACAGGCAATAGGAAATTGGCAGCGTAGTGTCATATGACATAATGTCACAGCTGGAACTTAACTATAAAATTATTACTACAAAGGTTAGGAAACTAGAAAGTATAATAGATTTAGTAAAGCGTCTCCCTGAGATTTGCAATCTTGTTAAGTTCAGTATGAAACAACCAAACACATTTCAATACAGTGAGTATTAAGAGAAGAGAGTGTTAAGAGAAGATAATCTCGAAATAAAACCCTATAGTAACCCATCTGCCCAGCATCATATGGTAAATTAAGTGCCCTCCTTTTATGGAGGAGGTTCGAATCCAGTAAGAGGAGAATGTATATGAACAAATGAATAAATAAACGAACGAATGAATGAATGAATGAATAAATAAATGAATGAATAATTAAATGAATTAACATACTGTTAGATCTAAGGTGGTATGTTTCATAGCTGATGCAATAGCTTGATCATCCATTTTGGCGCATTCACCAAATAGATCTTTACTTGACGACGAGGCAATGCGGTCCCTGTAACGGTAAAATAACAATTATAATTAAATATTTTCAAAATTAAATATACTTGGTCTATTTCGATGTTTTCAAAATAATAACACAATTATAAAATAATGGAATTTTTCCATGGTGACGATGTAAGAATACAATTCAGCATTCCCTATCTTGCCCTTGTATTAAATATACTTGGTCTATTTCGATGTTTTCAAAATAATAACACAATTATAAAATAATGGAATTTTTCCGTGGTGACGATGTAAGAATACAATTCAGCATTCCCTATCTTGCCCATGGGTGTCGTAAAAGACGACTAAGGGATTAATTATGCATGTAACTTTCATGTAAGAGAAGGAAAACTTGAAATAAAACCCTATACCAACACGTCTGACTAGCGTGGTACAGTAGGTAAAATTCCTTAGTGGTCCGGGGAAAACACCACAATACTACAAGTAATATAAAGAACCATATTAAATGTAATGACTCCTATATACATTGTATTAAGAAATACATACAAAGTAAGAAGGTGAATATTTATTTATTTAATATAATAGGATTATCTATTTACAGGTTGAAAACCTAATACGATAGTCCATACACTAGTGTTAATCCTAATCTTACTTCTAGATGATTTACAATTAATCTATACCTTAATACTACTTTTAACTTAATTTATAACATAGGATAGAAAGAAGTGTCTTATGGAATTCACTCAATTGACATGTGAAAATATCAACTTTTGTGTGAACTTCGTTTATACGGTACCAAGTGCTCGCGTTATTGGCGTTCTGGCTAGCAGGTTAGTTCCAGCCGTTGGCAGGGCCAGAAGTGGTGGGCGCCTACGCCTCCACACATATAGTCGGGGCTCTTTGTCAAATAGTCCGATTCTTAGAATAATAACGTATAGAAGGTAAGTTCGCACACAAAAAGTGAAGCATTTCAATTGGAGCCTAATGGAGCTTACGCCGGAACCGTTCCGTAATGTACAAGGTCACTGTACTGCCCGTACGTAGGCAACTCTTAAAAAATAAATAGGTAATTATGACGATTTGTGCATTCAAATGGTGTCACAACACATTTAAAAACCATAAAAAGGTTTTTAACATTATTTTTAAAAGTATTTCGACGATTATGTTAATAAAAACAAAATTGGGTTTCATAGTTTGTATAGTGGTGTGCGTGTGTATGTGTGTAATCGTCTGCGCGCATGTAGTATTTTTAGATTCATGTTTCGAACGTTCTAAGTACCGACACTATCCTTCTATACTTTATTATTCTAAGCGCCGATTATTCGCCGACTACGATAGCAGCCGGATAGCCGGCTTTACCGACTAGTCGGCACATCTTTAGAATGTAATAATTAATCAGATGGCATCAAAGGCGATTGGCCTCATTGGCTCTTAGTCATCTTGTGTAACATCCACGAGGGTTGATAGTATTCATAGCCACTACCACAAAGCAGCTCTCAACCCTTTTTTTGGGGTGGGCTATATTCAACACACAATCCGTCTGTTCCATCCAAGGTAATGAAACGTCGAAGCGCAGCCCTATAACCCATCGTATTCCTTCCCCTTGACCACCACTACCGAATTCCTTGTCGTCCGTGGCCAGACCAGCGGGCTACCCTTTCGGCGCTCCCTCCATAAGGCCCCTCCCGGGACGTCGATCGCCCTCACAGCAGCTCTCAACACTAAAATAAAGGCAACATTATGATGTTTAAGATATAGAATTGCGTAGTAAAGAATATTCGTATCACCTATGGAAATAATGAGATTGAAAAAATTTGGTCCAAAACTCGGCTTCGGTCATTTTGTTTGGCACATAATCCACATGTTTCTTTCTCACAGCCGGATATGTTTTAAATATTGCGTCTATTATATCTTGTGTAAGATTGTACTTGAGGCCATTGCATCCGTCTGTCTGTGGTTGAATATCGGCTAGAAATGCGCCGGATACACCTGGAATGAAATTAGTCTTTTAAAGAACATGAATCTTTTGATATATTTTTCTATACCCGAGAGTCATTATCATCATCTCGGCCTATATAAGTCCCACTGTTGGGCTTGATCCTCCTCCTCGATAGAATGTGAATACCATACCAATACCATTTGGAGTCTATCGTACGATTCATTCGGTTTCAGGCGATACTTGAAATCGTAAAAGATCATAGCTAGTGTTGCCCAAAAGTCTTGGTCTTGCGAAAAATGCGAGACCGAGACCAAGACCGCTTAATTTTTGCAAGACCAAGACTGGCCCTGAAAGACTTGAGCAAGACCAAGACTGAGCCTGCAAGAGTCTCGCGTCTTGCATTTTAGTCAAATCACCATTTCAGCGTATACACGTCCAACTGTTGGGCTCGTGTTTTCTACATAATAGGAGGGAAATTGACCTACTATACCACGGTGATCGGACGTGTTGGTACAGGGTTTCATGTCAAGTTTTCCTTCTCTTGCACCGATGTTATATATATTATAGCCCTTAGTCGTCTTTTACGACACCCACGGGGAAAATAGGGGGTGATGAATTGTATTCTTACTCCGTCACTACAGGGCAATTTTAATCAGTCTTGAGATATTTCAGATATCTATCTATTGGCCAATCGATTCCCAATGTTGGTTTTGGCTTTTCAGAATTACTCTTCGGAAGAGCTTAAGGACAAAATACCATAATCGTCACCCTACGAGTTAGCCTTGATAAGTTTCACACGAGAGTGCTCTTGCCCATTATATTTATATATCCGTTTGTTCATTAACCCAACGACGTCCACTGTTGGACATAGAAATATGCCTACAATTAATCTACATAAATAACACCCAGACTCGCAAAAAGAATTATGCGTATATCGGTATGCGTAGGTATATAAAGACTGCAATATAACAATTTGCTGTGTAGGGACAGAGTACGAATACAATTCACCACTCTCTTTCTTACCCGTGGATGTTGTTAAACACGACTAAGGGATTATATATATATATATACATATAGTATATACACAGGGTGTATCAGGTTATGGGACAACTGTTCGAGTATGTTGTCGTTTAACGGTCATAGATCATAATTAGAATGTACATTACACAAAAAACAATATCACATAAAAGTTAGTGATTTCAAAAAAATGTGTCTAAAAGTCTATGTCTTAAATGTTACGTATTATGTAGGCATGTACAGACAAAATACATGTAGGCATGTAAAGCTTCGACAGTATAATTTCATTCATTTATACCTAGAATTGCGTAAACGCTTCAATGACATGTAGGTACAACGGCAAGCGGTCAACGCTCATAGGCCGATCAGCTGTTTTAAAGCGAAGTTTGTTTTGCTTCATTCATTGCAACTCACATACGTCCCATCGTTGGGCTCGGGCCTCCTCCATAATTGGAGGGAATTTGACCTACTATACCATGCTGGTCAGACATGTTGGTATAGGGTTTTATTTCGAGATTTCCTTCTCTTGCACGGATCTTATTTGCATATTATATCCCTTAGTCGTCTTGTACGACATCCACGGGCAAGATAGGGAGTGGTTGTTTTGCTTATGTGAACGTAATCATTGATTTCTTCAATTTCAAGTATCATTGACTTTATACATTTTAATCAGATTTACACGAAAAAGCGATGACAAAATTGAAAACTTTACATGTTTCTAATTTCTAAACGAATCAATATTTTACGTTCAAATTTTTTTTATGGGTTCCTACCACCATTGCCTAGCCCCCTTTTGACCAGTTGCCCCATAACCTGATACAGCCTGTATATATCTTATATATAAATTTCTAGCGTACGTGTGTATGTCACCGAACTCCTCCAAAACGGCTGGACCGATGTTGACGAAATTTTATGTGTGTGTGTGTTCAAGGGGATTCGAGGATGGTTTAAATTTATAATTAGACCCCGTAGGTGGCGCTGTTCGGGCGGGACATTAACATAACTTGAAAAAGACTTTACCGATTTCGCCCATCTTTCCTTTTAATTTTTCTAATACTTTGAGAAAGGCATTTATGCAAAAAAAAAATAAGAAAGTTGCGCAGAAAATCAGAAAATTTAAGAAATTTAACGACTGGATATCTGAAATGAAATGAAATGAAAATGAAATAAAATTATTTATTGTGAGAGCAGAATTTACATGAGAGTATGAACTACATAGTACGTATATTTTACAGCTCGTCACAAAACGAGTCCTACTCAGCATACTGCAGGTTAAAAACCTGCAACTGATCTGGACTCATTATGTTGACGTCACGAAATAGAGCGAATTAAATAAAGAGAATACAAAAAAATAAAATATAAAACAAAACAAAATTTAGGATAAAACATAATTACACCACGCCCAAGGTTATATCTACACACACAAACTTAAAATGCAAATAATAAAATAAAAATAAACTAGATCCATAGATACTTGTCCTTTGTACAATTAAATTATAGACAAACCTACTCTGTGGCAGCTCGAATCTAGGTTATTTATCTATACTGCAACTAAACGGCTGGATGGATTTGAATGAATTTTTGTGAATACATTCAAGTGGGGGCCTGGATCATTTAGATTTACAAATCAGCCCGGCAGATGGCGCTGCAGTCGGTCAGTCCTTATTATTGCTGTCGATTTCAAGGAGAATTCCATTTATTTTATTTGAACAGAACAACGTCTGTTGAGTCAGCTAGTATATATATATATATATATATATATATATATAAATTCCTATATATAAATAGGAATAGTAGGTCAATTATCCTCCTATTGTGGAGGAGGCTCGAGCCCAACAGTAGGACGTGTATGACCTGAAATGATGAATTATGAGGCTGCTACTAGGTGCGATATAGTATCCAGTTCTGTTTATAAGATATATCGTCATATAACAGTCGCTGCTACTAGTATTTCGTTGTCCCCATTACAAGCTATCATTTCAAATTATCTATAACAATGACGATAAATACGACCCACTGTTATTAGCTATATCTTCTCGGAGCAACTTAGGTTATATTTTATTTTCCATACAGAACCCGCGCAAAGCCGGGACGGGTTGATAGTTTTTTTTTTTTTATAAAACCGACAAGTATTAAAACCATGAATTTTAAATCAGTTTTGTTTTTGAATAAATAATATAGTAAGCGCCACATGGATCGCAGTGGCCAAAATATTTATATAGGCAACTTTATATAGTCAATAGGGATGTGACTTGTAGGGAAAATAATCGATTAATAATCGATTTTTTTATTTAAAATAAATCGATTATAAAATAATCGATTAATCAAAAATGAATAATCGATTTTTCGCCGAACAGAATTATAATGACCTGTTTTTTTTAAGGAAATGCGAGCTTTATTTTTTAATATAGTATGAAACACTACACGCAGTATCGCGATGACCTTCTTTTTAGAAAATCTGGCAGTGCTTTTATTTTAAACAAATAAGCAAATGCAAATGCATGCAAAATAATCGATTAATTTTAATATAAAAATCATTTTTATTATTTTGATAATCGATTATTACAAAAAAATAATCGATTATTATAAAAATCGATTATTTTTCACATCCCTAAGAGGCAATAGAGCAACAGGTTTTTTGAAATATCCAGAGTATCAGCAACTGAACTGGAAATATAATAGATACATACCACTTAACTTGAAGAGGAATATAAACACCCATTTATTATAAAAATATTTAAAATGACATGAAATTTATTGTATCAACTGCCCAGTGTGGTGACGTCTTAAGAAAACAGGGTTGAAATTCCTTCCTTTGCCATAGGAGTAGTAAAGCTGTCTAATCTAACACCTGGGGAATAGGAGAGTAATTTTTTCCAGTGGTAAGGTTTACTCCATAGTGGACTATAGGCTAGCAGATGAATAGTTGGGATAGGATGATCATCATCTTGCTCTTATCCCAATTACTTGGGGTCGACGCAATATGTCATCTGTTTTGACATATTGCAAAAAGTTTCGGCAATGACTTTTATGACCGGCCGCCTGCCTGACGTCACCCCTCCTTGGGAATGTAATTGTTGACCCAAGTGGTACCAGATGGAGTTGGTCCGGGTCAATCTAGGGCTCTTAGTCGTCTTTTACGACACCCACGAGCAAAGCAAGGGTTGGTAGTATTCGAAGCCGCTACCACACAGCAATTGATGATATTTGATTAATTTGGTTGGATTTTTCATTGCCATGATAAATAACTGTTTTGTTATTCCGACTGCAAGACTTGCAAGACTTTGCGAGACTCTTGCTGCAAGACCAATACCAAGACCAAGACTCGAGGAGCATTGCGTAATTCGAATCATTTAATTCGAATAACTCGAATAAGACTATTGACTCGTTCATTCGAATCGCCGTTGACCGAAACCGAATTAATTCGTTAACTCGAGTCGTACTCGTAAGCAGGTAGGTACGCGTAGTGCGGGCGACCGCGGCGGCGCGGCGATCAGTCGACTCGGTTTGATAGGACATTCGTTGATTCGCTCTCTAATACGGAGTCGAAGAATCGTATGAATGAATTGTACGAATGAGAAAAAACGAAAATACACGAAATGTTCTAAGAATCACGAGTTGGTTGAATGCAATTCGATTTGTTTGAGGTAGATACCTATTACATTTACAATTCGTCCCTCGCGCGATTTAATGTTTTCTTGCTTTTGTTAACTGCTAGTTTACGTAATTAATAATAATAGCTATTAATTATGAGTAAACCTGAGACGAATAAAAACAAATTTATTTTTTAATGTTGATTTATCGGGTAATAGTCCAGTTAAGATAGGCCCAAAAACACCTTCGTGCTTGCAAAAGGTCGTGTAGTCGCGAATTTTTGATATGTTGTTAGGACCCAAATAAACATAAAAATACAGAATTTGCAACTTCCAAAGCGCTGTGCTAACGGTAGGGCGACCATAAAACCATAAATAATTTGGACATTTTTCAGATTTTGTTGAATATCTTAGTCAAGAAAGGGTTTGACATCTTTCGTTGTTATGAAACATTAGAAGTACACTAAATAAGCTACAATTTGAGACTAAAATCAGCTCTCTACCGTCATTGTTTCTTGAGATACAGTTCTTCAAACATAGCCGACTTTTGAAAAAAAGTGGATATTTTTCAAAATAGTCGCCTATTTTGTGTAATATCTTCTATGATACGCATTTCACACCAAAACTTGCCATAACAAAGTTGTAGTACATGCAATCTGCTTTCATTTGAAATCAAATTGGTACTTGTTGAACCAGCAGTTCCCTCAAAAACGGCAGATAACGAAAACCAGATATACGTGGGTTTTGAGAGGCAATGCAAAAAACTGTTTTCACGTCTTTTTAAAGATGATGATGATCATAGTTTTGGTAATTTACATACAAATCTTTGAGAATATGCCGAAAAGTGGATATTTTTCATAACGGCCACATTTTTATATTCAAATTCAAATTTTTTTCTAAATAAAATATGCAAAAAAAATGTGAACAAAAACTCTGTCGAACAAATTTTTTTTTAATTATGACACAAATTTATTTTGTTTTATTTGAAAATGGATATAATAATATTCTTCAAGGGTACTTACTGTTTGCAAAAATCTAATGAATTTAAATAAAATTAGAATTTTAAATGTAAGGCTCAGAAGTCTAATGTAAAACAAAAAATACATATAAGTATATGTGTATTATATTGTATGTCGTAATGAGCGACGAAGTATGTGAGACCTCTTTGTGAACCATTAACTACACAATGTAAACCATATTTCTTGCAATAAAATTCAAAAGAAAAAAAAAACGACAGTTAAAAAGAAAGAAGCATAAGCTGGGAGTACCTTCACGCTGTGAAGGCGGTAACACTATACTACATTCGCGTGCAAGTCAATCGACTCAAGCGTCAAGTGCGCATAAAAAGTGATTTATCTTAACAATGACTCATTTTACCTCTTTATAATGTTTTACATATTTAAAGCCTAGGAATTGGGCTTTAAAATGGTAGCATTATTTCAGTAATTTAAATAAACACTTGTCTTTAAATGCAACTGAACACAATCCTCGAAAAATGATCTGCGCTCTATACACATCTTGCGCGACTCAACCCCCTACAAAAACCCCTGTAATCGTTTTTTCTTATCAGTCGCTGATCAGACGTTGACTTGAACACATCTCTCTAAATTGAAGCCGTTGTTTGAAGAAAATTATGGACACTACACCTGAAGAAGCCGCTCAAGCTGTTCCCCTGTTGCAAGAAGGGTTGAACCAGCAAGAAGTCGCTCGTCGGTTGAATATGAGTCAGTCTGGTGTCTCGAGAGTGTACAGAAGGTTTCAAGAGACTGGTGCCTTCACTCGGAGGCCTAATACCAGCCGACACCGGTGCACCTCGGAGCGTGACGACCGGTTTTTGGTCTCGACCTCTCTCCGAAATCGACACCTTACCGGTGTAGATGTGCAGCAGGAGCTACGTCAAGTTCGCGGGGTGACTGTCAGTCAATGGATAGTTAGCAGAGGGTTAAAGGAAGCCAACCTTACTCCCAAAAGACCCGCTACAGGCCCGAAGTTGACCACAGCTCACCGTCAAGCACGCCTTCACCTTGTTCGAGAACACTTGGATTGGAGCATAGAGCAATGGCAGTCAGTCCTGTTCACTGGTGAGACGAGGATGTGTCTCCATGGCAGCGATAGAAGAGGCCGGGTGTACCGGGGTCCCGGTGAACGGTTTTCACAGTGCTGCTTTGTTGAAACCGTGGCATATGGTGGCGGTTCTTGCATGATGTGGGCTGCAATTTCCTTAGAAGGAAAACGGATCTTGTTTTCGTTCCTGGGGGAGGCTGGGGAGGAGGTCTGACCAGTGATCGTTACATTGAAGAGGTTCTACGGGATCAAGTTGTCCCTTATCAAGGCGTTATTGGGGATAATTTCATCTTGATGCATGACAATGCCCGACGTCACACTGCTCGGGCGACACGTGAGTTCCTGAACGAAGTTGGAATTGACACTATGGATTGGCCAGCGCTCAGCTCCGATTTGAATCCCATTGAGCACATATGGGACGAGCTCAAAAGGAAAGTTAGAGCGAGGAATCCAGCTCCTACAAACATAAATGAGCTCAAGACTGCGTTGGTAGAAGAGTGGGGTCGAATACCACAATCATCAATAAAAAAAGTTGATTAGGTCTATGAAGAATCGCATGAGGGCAGTGATCAGGGCTAGAGGAGGGAATACAAAGTATTGACATGAATAAATTCTTTTTCTTACACACATTTTGTTTCATTTATACACAATAACCTCATACTGTGAAATTGTATGAATTTTCAATATTTTTTTTACAATATCATTGACATACATCTTTTTTACTAAACTACTGAATCGATTGTCATGCCACTTACACCATTTTAAAGCCCAATTCCTAGGCTTTAAATATGTAAAACATTATAAAGAGGTAAAATGAGTCATTGTTAAGATAAATCACTTTTTATGCGCACTTGACGCTTGAGTCGATTTACTTGCACGCGAGTGTATTAAATATTATATTGACTAAAACTCACAAACTAACAAATAATTTACCCATAGTGCTAAATTAACATGCCTTCGGGCTTATGTTGTAGTTGTCTATATTGATGCGGTGTATGTGTGGCTGTGTATCCGGTAACGCAGGGGAGCAGCCACCAAACGAATGAATTGTATTGTAAAAGTGTTTATCTAGAACAGATTAAGAAATTTGCAATCGGCAATGAGAACAACAAGAGACGCTTAATAGCTTTTCTTTGTGACGCCTTTCGGCCGGAGGGAGTAAAAGTGGCTGTGGCCGAAGAAGATGTGGATCATGAGATCGTCATGACTGCGCTTTCAAAAATAGCAATAGCTGATCGCGTAGTTATTGTTGGAGAATACGTCGACTTACTCGTTCTTCTTAACGGTTTATGTACCGAAGAGACAAACGTCTACCTTCAAAAGAGCACAAAGGGCAAAGCTGATTGCTGTCACTATTCCTCAAAGTCCTACAACATCCAACAAGACCCCCAGTCATCATCAGGAACGGTACTGTTCGCCCGCGCTTTTACCGGTTGCGATACTACTTGAGCACCGTTTGGCCAAGGAAGGACTAAAATCGACTCACTCCTCAGCAAGAGTAAACCAATTGCTGAGCAAGTGAAGGTTTTTCTTTGTCTAGACTCCACCCTAGAAGCCGTGAAAGAAGCAGGTATCAATTGCTTTGTGGCTCTGTATGGCGGTGACATCGCGAGGGATAGTTTAATCTCGCCCGTTTGCCACCGTCGGAAGATGTCGCAGGCCATCATGCAGCAAGGTGCTACCTCCAAGTGCAGAAGTGGCGGGGAATTAACTTAAAGCCAACTGATTGGGGTTGGTAGATGTCTTCTCAGGGATTCGCTCCTATTCCGACCACTATGGATCCCGCACCTCCTACCCTTCTGCGAAAAATTACTTGCAAATGCAAGAAAGGTTGCTCTGGGAGCTGTTCGTGCAGAAAGACTGGACTCCGCTGCTCAGTTCTTTGCCAGTCATGCGGTGGCAAATTTTGTGCTAACGTCCTAGATGTGGAGCTAAAATGTTCTGACGATGAAGATGACCCGATAACAGACAGGGCACCTGTCCCAGCATCCATCGCATTGATTGGGATACCATCATCACAGTTCGAGCCAACGCCCGGGCCATCTAAAATAAAAAAAAAAGCTAAGTAGACACTAACGAAAGGAGCTTACGATATTATTAACTAAATCGCAACACTATGGATTTTATTTTTTATTTTTTACCATCATCAACATCGTCATCTTTAAAACACAGATAGAATCGATAAACTCCTCTTTTGATTTTTTGAAGTCGGTTAGAAAGACGTGAAAGCAGTTTATTTGTATTACCCCTCAAAGCCTACGTATTAGTTATTCGCCCTGGTTTTAGTTATCTGTCGTTTTTGAGGGAACTCCAAGTCCTACAGTTACCAATTTAATCTCAAATAAAAGCTATTTAAATGTTCTTCAACTTTGTTATTGTAAGTTTTGGTGTAAAATGCGTATTATAGGAGATATTACACAAAATAGGTAACTATTTTGAAAAATAACCACTTTTTTGATAAAGTTGTCAATGTTTGAAGGACTGTATCTCAAAAACTAATATCGGCATAGCACTTTTTTGATAAAGTTGTCAATGTTTGAAGGACTGTATCTCAAAAACTAATATCGGCATAGAAGTGGTTTTAATCTCAAATTGTAGCTTATTTAGTGTACTTTAAATGTTTCATAGCAACCAAAGATGTCAGACCCTTCCGCCACTAAGATATTCAACAAAATTTGAAAAATGTCCAAAAATTTTATGGTTATATGGTCGTTAACGTCGCCTACCGTTAGCACAACACTTTGGAAGTTGCAAATTGTGTATTTTTATGTTCATTTGGGTCCTAATAACATATCAAAAAATCACGACTACACGACCTTTTGCAAGAACAAAAATGTATCTTGACTGGACTATAATGACTTATTAGAATCAGACTTTATTTAAAAAAAAAAAATGTATTTTTTGTATATGATTTTATTATTACTTTTTGTTATTATGATATGATGATTTTAATCGTAATAATAAAAAAGTATTGTCATTATCTACGTGTTTAAAAGTCAATATACCTATAAGTCTCCTTTCCGCAACCAAATACCGAGCACACTGCTGTATCTCGACTCGTTCGTAATGCAAACCGATCCGCCAAAAAAGACTCGCTCGAATAATAATGTAAACTAATTATAACTCGCCAAGTCGGCTTCACAGGCGGATGACTCGACATACGAGTACGAATTTAACTATAATGCTGACGTGACGAATGTAACGATTCGAATCAATTCGAATTGCGATTCGAATCAATAGTAATTTTAATTCGATTGATTCGAATTGAAAAAAAATCAATTCGTCTCATCGCTAGACTCGAGTGCGCAATACCAAGACCAAGACGAGACCAGGTGTGATGTTGCAAGACCAAGACTAGTCCAAGTCTCGTCTTGGTCTTGCATTTGGGCAACACTAATCATAACGCGAAAATGTTCGCGGTACAGATCCATTTTTGAATGAGACGCGGTAATTTGAATTAACCCGCAAAAAATATGGAGGGCAGTTTTGAAATTGGAACGTACCTATTTTTACTTATAAATAATTATATTTTCAAAATTATAACTAGCCAGTCTCACGCACATGGAAAAATTTTTCGTAAGTATTTCTAAGTGGCCTGGTATTATCATAAAATAATAACATCAGATTGATATGTAAGCCACGCGAGCAACGCTGCTGGTACCTAATTTCAGTCTGAAAATACATACCAGCCTCCTGCTTAATATTATTAGAATCGGTGTAATGTTTTAACGTTGGTGTATTCCAATATTCTTCACTATTTATCACTTTTGATATCACTAAATCTTCATACAAATGTTTTAACGTAGGATGTAAGGACAATAATCTGAAAAACATAAAGCAATGGTATTAATAAAACAATTTATTTACGAGCAAAAAATCTTAAGTGATTGAAAATTGAGTGTTAGCTCGGAACAATATGTACACATTTTCCGATAGGTGACGTACATGTCCCGTAAAAACGATTACGAGTGAGAAATTGATTGTCATACAACAGCCCACACTAGTCCAATTGGTAGCACGATAGGAATGGATTTCCATAAACTCATTTATAAAGAACTCATTCTTTTTTTAAATAAACTAGTTCTTTTTTATTAAAACAAAGATAAAATTTCTTATTTTTTTCTTGCATAAATAAATTCTCCTATTTATGAGTTTCTTTTTACATACATACATAAAACAACAAACTTAAAACAACTGAAGGCCCAAATGTCTACCTAAATGAGCCCATATTACAGAGGTTTATATTGGGCATTTATAACTTACCAGGCAAGTGGGCTCCTTGACTGTGTTCCACCAAAGAGATGAGAACATATGCCATTACATGAAAAATTTACAACAGTCCGAAAGTTAATAATTCCCCGAGACCACTATTCTATACTTCCTCATTTGGTTCAGAGCCATCATTTGAGAACCTTTCTTGGATAATGAGTGAGTGATGACAAAAGTCCTCTGCCTCAGAAGTCTAAGCATAACCTTCTCCATGTGTAGATACCCAACCTGCCTGGGGTTGGCACAGTTGATGTTATGAGTTTCTTTGAACAGTTGCTGCAAACTATTTTGGTATTCTCTTGGCCAGTCTTTACAGCCCATTTTATATACAGACTATCCCAGGAACAACTGTTCAAGTATGTTATAGTTTAACGGTTATAGATCGTAATTAGTGTATGATGTTGCCCATTGTAGTATATTAGGTCAATTTTGGTTCCATTATGGAGGAGGTTCGGGCCCAGCAGTGGTTTGTGATGGGGCTGTGATGATGATAATATAACATTTCGACCAATAAAAGTGGAGAACTATTGAAAATATTGCAAAAACAAGCTAAATGTATTGTTTTTAAATATTGCCTTGGGTGCCCTGTGCCCTTTAAGTGCATTTCTTTTATTGCAAACAGTGGAGAACGGGCAAACAGCACACCTGATGGTAAGTGTTGCTGCCGCTCATGGACTTTTACAATATCAGGGGCACAGCTAGGCCGCTGCCTACTATGAAGAAAGTGAAGGGAGTGTGAATGCGAGCAATGAGGTTTGGTGATACTAAAGGCATTAACAAAACCCACTACACGTAAAACACCCTCAGAAAGTTGGGCTACCGGCTCCCTTGCTCACCGAACGAAGCGCAGTAATAAATTGCTACTACTCGGACGTCGATTTTCTGCGAGAGAGTGGTACTACCCCAGACGGACCGGCCCGCAGTATAATATGATTTTCTCTAAGATTATCTCTCTTATGTGATGTATACTATGTTGGGCAGTTCAGTGCGTCGTTATATTTAGTAATTAGTATACTACTCTACAAACATCGAGTTTTGTAACAATGTCAGCAAAGGTTATTCCATTTTCAAATCAATGATTTGGCACAGTAACAAAATTATTTCTTTTAAAATGCTACATATTAAGAAGCATGGTTGAAATACTTGATTGATATGTATTATCAGTTTAGTTAAGTGTCACATCAAGTTTCATATTTATACGCAGTTGCCGCCTTCGAGATAACTGCCTCACAAAACAAGACGGCTAAGAGGTCAGAGAAGAACTCTACGATAACAAGCTTCGGCGCTGGCGCATCAGACGGCACAGCCGCGAGTACCTACGGTTGATTAGGCCCTAAACCTAGAGGTCGCGGTTGGATGGACCGAGAATTATTTCAACACCCACAGATAGGCCAACCACGAAAGGACGACGCCCTCCCAACGCTATTGTCTATTGCTCGAATGTATGGATAGTACTCAAAAGAATAACCTGATTATGGCACTTTAATAAATAACGGCATTATATGGTTTTAATGAGATAGGTCAATATCCAACAGTGAACAGCAAAGAGCTGAATAATATTATAGAAATATTTTACCTAGATTTCATCTCCAACTCTCCATCAATTTGTCTCTTAAACTTAGGCAGAAGGTCCTGCAATAATAATTTGACCTGATCTCTATCTTTCGCTTGTGTCTCTGCTCCACCTGGGTTGACAAAATGAAACGTGGAGCATGTTCCATCATGTAGCACAACTTGCAGCTGGACCTTAGGTTTACCAATTGGAGATATCTTTTGTGCTAGAAGAAACAAAACATGTATTTTTTTATAATACATATATAATTAAATTAAATATAATTTTTCCATGTGGTGATGGTGTAAGAATACAATCCACCACCCCTCTCTTGCCCATGGGTGTCGTAAAAGAATCTAAGTAATAAACAGATAATATAAACGCAAGAAAAAGAAAACTGAAAATATAATCCTATGCCCACACATCTGTCGAGCTTAGTATGGTAGGCCAAATTCCCTCTCAGAAAGGAGGCTTGAGCCCAAAAGTGGGGTATATTAGGGAATTTTTTTTGGGGTGGGCCATAGTCAGCGCACACTCCGTCTGTTCCGTCCGAGGTGACGAAAGGGCGGAGCGTGGCCCCATAGATATTCCCTCCCCTTTGCCATTGGGCCGACAGTTTCGAGTCTTTTGTCATCCGTGGCCAGTCTGGGTGCATATATGAGCTGTGATGGTGATGATGAAATTAAATATACACAGAATATTTAGAAGTGAAACACAAATCATAAATCAGTATCGTCCATTAGGGTTGCTAACCATAGTTTATAATAAAGTATCCTGCTTTATTTTTAGTCATTATACTTTATACTTTCACATATCAATAAAGTATGTGAAAATCCTTTATTTTTCATCCTTTTTTTTTATTGCAGACGGTGTCAAACAAGCAAACAGTACACCTGATGGTAAGTGTTGCTGCTGCTGCTCATGGACCTTTACAATTTATACCGATCAACTTGTGTCTCTCACTTTTCCCTCAATGTTACTCGACATTGGCAAATTTGTGGCAACCCTACGCCGCTGAAGCCATAATAAGAAGTTGAAGTTGGACCTTTACAATGCCGCTGCCTACCAAGAAGAGAAGGGAGTGTGAATGCGTGCATTGAAGCTCGGTGATACCAAGGGCACCACCAAAGCCTTCCACACGCAAACACCCTCAGAAAGTTGGGCTTCCTGCTCTCTCGCTCACCGAACGAAGCGCAGTAACAAATTGCTACTACTCAGACGTCAATTTTCTGCGAGAGTGTGGTACTACCCCGGACAGACCGGCCTGCAGCTGTAGACAGATAACTGTCGACAGTGTGGTCCTACCACTCTTAACTGTGATAAGTAAAACAAAATACTCATTACGGTTACTTAGCGGTACACATAATGGAAAACGGACAATGGAAACCATTTATAATTACTAAATGAAATACTAGATCTCAGATGTGGTGTGAATCAGACTTTATATGTGCTACAAGCACATAAAAATACATTTTTAAGACGATAAAAAAAATAAAATTTTGAAAAATTATTTTTTTTTATTGCATATACTTTATTTTTTTTTCTATTCTATTCCTACTCTTTCCTGTGGTGACGGAGTAAGAATACAGTTCACCACTACCTTAAGATTTTTTTTTATAGTAAATGGCACATTGAGACCTAAAAGTTCACCACTCCTGTTCTATAATACCCAAATGATGTAAAATACCTTACTTCATCCATGGCCATGGATGCTGAAAATGTGTTTGAAACATGACAAAAGTAAAAAAAAAAATTACAAATGCTACCCAGAAAAATAGCTTTATTTTATATGTGTAATATTTCACCCATGTACATACACAGTGAAAATACAATCAACCACACTCTATCTTGTCTATAAAAGATGTCTAAGAGAGACTTGACATAAAAAGACGTCTAAGAGATATATGCAGGTAACATCAATGCAAGAGACGGCAAGCTCAATATAAAACCCTATTCCTACACTTCTGACCAGAGTGGAATAGTAGGTCAATTTCCCTTCCATTGTAGAGGAATCTTAGGCCCAACAGTGTGACTTATATAGGCTGAGATGAATGAATGACACGAATACTTGCATAAACATCAAAACCCTTTAAATTTTACTATAATACTAGCAACCCGCCCTCGCTTCGCATCGGTTTTAGTTGTTTTACCCGCGTAGTTCCTGTTACCGTGAGAATACCGGGATAAAATATAGCCTAGTTTACGCCCTGATATTATAGCTTTCCATTGGTGAAAGAATTTTTGAAATCGGTCCAGCCGTTTTAAAGATTATCCGGAACAAACAGACAGACAGACAAAACATTTTTAATCTGTATTTTAGGCATAGGTGTCGTGCAAATAACCGTGTGAGCATGAAAAAAACCTATTATTTTGACATTACAAACAGACACTCCAATTTTATTTATTGGTATAGATATAATATTGTAAGCATTATATGAAGGATGTATGAACATCATTGACATAAATAATATCTGTGTCAGTTGTGATTGATTGAATTAAAAAGATCTAATCGTGTTGTCTGTGTGACCAATTGAATTTTCAGTTCACAAGGATCGAGGTAAGTGATGTCGGTCGAGCGCGATCGATGGATAATGATATATCTGGTCTTAAGTGATTGGTGATCGAATCGGTTGTTATTCCATCTTTTCGATTTGATCAATTGCGACTAATATAACATAAATAATATCGTACTTATAATTATTCCATACCAACTATTAGTAAAGGTACAGTTATAATACTATGTGACTATCATCATCATCATCACCCTAGTCTTATCCAAATTAGTTAGAGTCAACGCAATGTTTACCGGCTACCCGACTTCCTTGTTAGGAAATTGTTGACAACATGGCATCAGATAAAGTTGGTCCTGGTTAATTCTAAGCTTTTAGTTGTCATTTATGACAACTACGAGCAATGTAAGGATTCGTAGTATTCATAGCCACTACACAGCAAACTAAGTTAAGTTTAATGATAAAATGTACAGATTTACTGAATTTCTTCGATAGAAACAAATTATGCACACTTATTTTAAAATACTTACTTTTAATATCAGCATATTTGTGCGAAACTGCTACAGTGTCTCTATTTTCCAACATCCATGCTAATCTTTGATTCATAACATATAAGGTACCATCACCCTTTTTGTATCTCACATGGCTCACGCTGAGGAGAACGTCTTCAGAAGACGTAGTCATTTTGAAACTTCACCACAAACGTAACAGTTTTAACATGAAAAAGTTATAAAATGTTAAAACTACTGGCCAGACTCCTATCTCCACACAAATATGTAAAGTCGATATAATCAACTCTTCATGTCGACATATATTTTAGTAACAGTTTAAAGAGATTGTTAGCACACGTGCCTTTATTCGAATTTAACGCGTATTTCGTGTATAAAATGGGTGAATTACAAAAATCTATTTACAAAAAGCATAAGTCCGTCGACCATTATGAGATTTGACAAACTATCATGTTTTTTTTTTAATGTTAAATTTAGTGTGGTAACCTTACCCATGCATATAAATGCTCTATTACAATACGTTTATAAGTATCGATTCATTAATTTCTTTTTTATAGCCATAAAACTTCCATCGGTCTCCTCTACTATTATGCGATAATTATACTTGCACCATGTTAACGAGATTCGTTAGCTTTAAAATAATATATTTTGACTTATCAGTCCTTCAGAATCTATCGACTTATATTCCAACAACTTACTAAAATCACAGCAAAGAAAAAGCGTTGACATTGCATTCTTACTCCTTCATCACGTTTTATTATTGCCTTTTTAGTAGGTTAGCAAGAATTTCACCTGATGGTAAATAGTACCTGCCACTCATAGTCTTCAACAACACTAGAGACAACCATGTCATTGCATACATTAATTGCAGGATTGGGGGTTAATGAGGACAAAAAAGGAGAGGAGCGAATTTAGATCGCCGAATATCTTGCTCATTAAACGTGACGCATAGCAAATTATGATTTTGTGCGAGAATGTGGACTTATACTACATTCATTCGCAGTATCTCACCATGCATCTCATTTGTATGACACTCAGAGTAGCGCTTCTATCGGACAATAGGAAGATATGAATACTTTGACCCAAAATAATCATGTTAAGTCCACAAAGGAGAGTGCTCCGAGGAGCTGTTTGACTTGGAACTAACGTCTCCTTTCTATCATTGTACTACTTGACACCGCAGTAGACACTTAAGTATTTCATTTAAAAATATAGCGTATCTTCCTCGACCGTGCTTTAGCAACATTCATATCTTGCACGCATATAGAGGTTTTGAAATGAACAACCTTCTGTCGTATTGTCTAATTGTAAGCGCTATAACATAAATATCTTACTTTTCTGGTGCTGCTGATAAGTCTTGTTGCTAATAAGTCGACACTTACCATCAGGTGAAGACAAAATAACACTACTGATCTAAAAGAAAAATGATATGTAAGACTTGTTTTAACTAAAGTAAAATTTTCACAGAATTTTATTATTTTGCTAATGTAACCTATTCAGTAATAAAATATTTTTATTTGCTAAAATCTTAACTTATTTAAAAATAGTATACCCATTTCATTATTTTAAAACTATGTATTTAAATTTGTTTACTACCAAAATTACTATCTCTATGAAAAAATGCAAATAATAATTTAGATTTTATAGTAATAGAAATAATGCATCATATTGATAATATTTTTCTTTAATGAATGCATCGGTAATAGACCGCCTTTTAAATATTTTTAACCTGCAACACTCAACATTGACAACCCAAAATGCAATCATGGCGCACGGGGTACTGTGTTTTTAGAATGCTGAGAAGTTTTTACGTAAACACTTCGTTATTTTACTTTATAAACGATTTGTGTGTTTTTATAAATTATCTTTGAGTCCTGAAGATTGTAATGAAGCATACATGTGTGTTCTAAACTTGAAATCTTCGTCCATTCGGAATCACAACTCTGTACTACTAGACACTTGCAGGTATAAAAATCATGAGATTTGCTGTTTCAGGAGTCTGAACGATCATAACATGATTCTTTACCATTGTGAACCTGATGAATATGTCAAATTACTTGTTTGTTATTCAATTAGTGCTGGGCTGTCGTAGTAAATGCGATATATTCGTTTGTTCCAGATAACTTTGTTGGTGTCATAATGTCAGAGGCGTACGCCCGTGAGATACTGCGAAGGAATGTTGCGCAAATATGCCAGACTATTGGATGGAACGGTATAAACTCAACGCCGCTAGACATACTAGTCCATGTGCTGGAGAAATACATAGAGTCACTTGGAACTCAAGCTAACAGATACGCCGAACAATTCAACAGGACTGAACCAAATTTACATGACTTAGGATTAGTGTTTCGTGACCTACACATTAATTTACCAGAGTTGACAGATTACACCAGGTGTGTTCCACCTGTCCCTCCTCCCTCAACCTCTGAAAGGTTTCCCAGATCTAAAGAACCCAATTTGAACTTTCTTAAGCCTGGCAGCCATGAAGTTGTTACAAGACCAATGCATGTTCATGAGCATTTGCCTCCTATGTATCCAGAAAAGGAACGAGATACCCCCGCAGTGGCTGGAACTGTTGAGATACGTCAAAATGGCATTGATAATGCTGATAATGGTACTACAACATGTACAAGTCCAGAAATATCGGTCATTGATAGTCCAGATAAAAATAAGGATATTTTCAAGAGACCGATTGATCCAATATCATTACCAAACAGTAAGAGACCAAGGTTACGTTTGGAAGAGGAGGAAAGGACTAGAGAAATCAGTAGTGTAATGATGACTATGTCAGGTTTCCTATCACCAGCGCGTGAAGGAAAGTTACCTGAAGCCAGGCCACCTGCAGTCATGTCAGAAAAGCAATACGATAAGCATAAAGCGAATTCGCATCATTCTAATGTAGCAAAAGCACCATTATTAGAAAAAAGTGATAGAAAATCTAAGAAAAATAAGTTATTGAATGGTAAAGTAATGAAGAGTAAAAGAAAAGATAAGAGTCATAAGGGTGAGGGTAGTAAATCTAAGGATAGTAATAAATTGAATAAGTATCCACCTGGTTATCCAATACCAAAAAGTAAAGATGTACATCCAACGCATCATAATCATGTGACTATGCCGGCGCCAAAGCCGCTGCCACTTTTACCACCACCACCACCAGCTAGGTTCTCAATGCCTCCATCATCATCTCCAGCAGAACAACTAAAACCTATTCCACAAATCAAACAGGAGCCTATGGATCCAGCCCCAGTCAACTCTAGACCACTAAAAGAGGATGCAATTCCTGTACCAAGAAGAATTCCTATTTCAAAATCTCCACTTGTTTCCAATTCAGTTCCTGTAAATAAACCATTGCCTACACCAACGAATTCATTTGTACCAGAGTTGGAAATCAAGAAAGAAGTAATTGACAAAGATGAGAAGTTAACCTCGCAGCCTGATAGATCAAAAATCAGTATATTTAAAAGAATATCGAACAAATCTAAAGATGATAAACCTACTCCAGAGATTGTTCCTGAAAAGTTGCAGTCGGATTCAATAATCTCAAGGTTACAAAACCCTTCAAATAATTTAGCTAATGAGAATAGATACCATGATAATATTAGAGTGAAAACTGAAGAGCCAGTTGTGAACAATAATGATAATAGTGCTATAGATTTGTCTAAAGTTATGGATTTAAGGACTGATGAAGTGATAAGCATTGATGATGACTCTATAGATATTAATCCTGTGGCTTCTAGAGCACCCCCAATGGAACATCGTCCTAGTATTTCAATTAATAAATCCCTGCAAGTACCTTATCCCAAAGATGTAGTTAGTGTCAGTCCAAAAATTAAAAAAGAAAAGAAACATAAGGAGAAGAAAGATAAAGCTGCTAAATATGAAGCAAAGTTGTTGAAGAAACAACAACAAATTGCATTTGAGCTAGGTAGGAGTGAGAAACAAAATGTCAAAATGAGTGGTCCCAAACCACCTAAATCAAGTAGGCCAAAGAATGAATCCAAGCTACCACAAATGCCGCCTGGTTTCCCATTCTTCCCTGCGATGGCACCAGGCAGAGGACTTATGTCTGGTCCAGGTCTGATACCAACACCTGGTTTAATACCAACCACAGACTTTCTTGCTGAATTGGCCAACAATCCAGCATTAAGAGGGTTACCACCCTCAAATTTGCTCACCAATCACTTTGCTTTTGGACCAGGTGGCCCTGGACTAATTCCAGGACCTAGCTTTTTACCTGGTGGACTTAGTTCGGGTATAAGAAATCCTCTTTCATCTATTGGGATGCCGCATACATCCAGATCAATGAAAATACCTCCAATGTTACGTCGTCCTAGTTTAGAAGTCATACCTGTAGATAATGACAGTGACAGGGGTTTACGTAAGTCGCCGATGACAGTGATGGGCCGTGAAAAGGACAGACATGATAAGCACAAATCTCAGACCATTCCAAATATATTACAAAAGCATAAGTCTAAGTCACATAAAGATCATAAATCAAATCTATATAAAATGCCGCCTGTTCAACCGGATATCACTATTGAATTAAATCCTCCAAAAATGGAACATGTAAGACAGGAACCACCGCGAATTTCGCCAGCGCCACCACCGCGAATTTCGCCAGCGCCACCACCGCGTATACCTACGCCGGAGCCCGTCTTACAGGTGAAACCAGAACCTCTGCCAGCACCCATCAAACTATCGACTCCTGAACCTCCGCAAGAAAAGGAATTAGATATCACAGAGAAGAAAAAAGATAAGGCCCATAAAAAAGAGAAAAAAGATAAGGATGGTATAAAAATTAAAAAAAAGAAAGACAAAAAAGATAAAAACAAAGAAAAATCCGATAAAAAGCGTGAAAAGGAAGAGAAGCAAGAATTAAAAGATAAAATTAAAAAAGAGAAGAAAGACAAGAAAAAGGAAAAGACGCAAGTGGCTGATGGCTTAGTGCCTAAATTGACGCTGAAACTTAGCTCATCTAATTCAAATTCGCCAATGCCACCAAGCTCTCCAGACATTTTTAAGTTAAACATTAAATCCGTACTTAAAAATGAGGAGGAAGATGAGGAGTCACCCTCCAAAGAGGAACAAGTATCGAGAGAACACAGTCGTTCACCAGAACTTGCTCAGATATCCGCATTAGTTACAAGGCCACCAAAAATCAAACATTCAAGACACAATCATGTGGTAGATGGCGAGGTTCAGTCTTCATCACCGCCACCTTCTGGCAGCTCGCCACCCCGTAAGAATACTCCCTCCTCTTCCTCGAAATATAAAAGGATATTGATAAAGCCTTTATCCAAAAAAGGCCACATAGAACAGCTTGACGACGACATTTCTCCGATCACGGAAGAAACCGCGCCAGCGCCGCTTCCAGCACCTGTTGAAAAACCGACTGGTCCTCTACCTACTCCTTATTACGTGGACGATCACGGAAATAAGATTTGGGTATGTCCGGCTTGTGGGCGGCCGGATAATGGATCACCAATGATCGGTTGTGATGGCTGCGACGGTTGGTATCACTGGGTATGCGTGGGAATTACCGAAGAGCCCGGTGCTACAGAAGACTGGTTCTGTAAGTCGTGTCTTGCGAAGCGTGCTGCAATGGCACTCGCCGGAGTCACTGCCGGCAAAAAGAGGGGCAGAAAACCTAAGGGTGAAAAGCCTAGAGACTGTAATTGATAATGAACCTTTCGTTGTTAATGAGATTAGTGATAATTTTCCGTTCGATAGATACGCGTAAATTTGGATGCAAGTTGTTAATGGATTAATTGTTGAATGATATCATGAAGAAAAATGTTTTTTTCATCATTTATAATGTTATATCATAGGCTTCAATTAAGTATAGATAATAATGAATATTGACATAAAATGTTGAACATAAAAAAAAAATAATGTAGTACTTGTAATAATTACCATAATTTTAAATATTTTGTTACGATTTCACTTTATTTTGTCTCGTTTTGCTCGGTTATATCAAGCTGTAATGCGAATCGCGAGAGTGTTATACACAGCTCGCTTGTAAACATAGATGATTAATATAAGATTCTTTTTATATTGTACAAAAACTGAATTTACTTAAGAAATTGGTGATGTATAAAGTAAATGTAGTGAATATTTAAATAAACAGAAAATAAGGCTGGAATGTATTTCAGCTAATATTTGAATATTTTCATATTATAATTTTAATATAACCTTTTGTTTTTATTTTTGTTGAAGTTTTACCTTCAAAATTATTGTACAAGGCAGGCATAGTCTCGCGGTTGGATTTGTCCGACTGCTAAATAATACCAAGACGCGTTCATACCGCGTGAATGTGCTCGCCTTATTGCATTCGACTTATTTGAAGGGGAGGCAATGTAAAATTTTAATTTCAGCCAGTGGCCAATAAAATACATTGGTACTCTAATTGTATTAAATTATTTTACCCATAATTTCAGTATTAACCAAGGTAAAATTTCCTCAATATTGTCTACAAAAATATACTGATAAGAGTATTTATTAAATTATGCATGAAACTTCAATATACAAATTGTAAATAAAATTGAAGTGTCTGTTCGTAATATCAAAATAATAGACTTTTTTCATACCCATACGCTTATTTACACGGATACCTATTCCTAAAATCCAATTTAAATGTTTTTTGACTGTTTGTTTGTTCCGGGTAATAATCAAAAGAGCTGGACTGATTTTGATAATATTTTACTACTAGGTAGCTGTTTGTATAAGGAGTAACTTAAACTATATTTTATTATGATATTCCAACGGGCACTATGCAGGTGAACCGTGGGTTTTTGACTTACCATCGGGTGTACTGTTTGTTAAATTTGCCACCCCCAAGTATGAAACAAAAAAAAAAGAGCGTGCGGACAATGTACGCATGTTAGAAGGGAAACTTCTTTGGTCCCACGTCTTTTCCTTTATTCTTTATCGTTACTCGTAAGTACTAAATTGTACATTAATAGACGATAGTGGGGACGCTATGCGAATATATTCTGTCTCATTCTTTCGCCGGTTGAATCCTATACATTCACGTGTTTGTGTCTCTATGGACTCGCTTTTTCGTTTCATCGAGTTTGAAATCACAACGATTCTAAAGAAGTGTCACTCCAAAAATGCTTTTGACAAGTTAAGCTCTTACCGCGTGATGTAGTCGGAATACAATTAGCCCGCTCTTTTTTACCCATAGGTGTCATATAAAACGACTAAGGGATATAATGCTCATTTAAAATCTAGGCAAGGGAAAGTAAGACGAAATAAAACTATGTCAATACGTCCGACTAGTGCGGTACAGTAGGTTTATTTTCTTATTGTGGAGGAAGCTTGAACTCATCAGTGGAGGCATATGTTCTGCAATGATGACTTATACTTTTTATTTACATTTATTTGATGATTTACTTTAATCATCATTTCGCCTTGTATACGTTTCACTGTTGGGCCTGAGCCTCCTCCCCAGTTGGAGGGAAATTGACCTACTATACCACGCAAGTCAGACGTCTTGGTATAGGGTTTTGTTTCGAGTTTTCCTTCTCTTGCATAGATGTTATTTGCATATTTTATCCCTTAGTCGTCTTTTACGACACACATGGGCAAGAGAGGGGTGGTGAATTGTATTCTTACTCCGTCACCGCACGGATAATAGATTTGCTATAGTGTAAGTTGATAACTTAAAGGATAAAAACAAAGTATGATTTTCTTATCAACAAAAGAAATGTAAAAATGCTTATTTTATTTTTAAAGAAAACACAACGACTGGCGAGACAAGTATAACAGTCTTGTATTTCAGGTAACTTTCAAACAACGGACCAATAACGCTTATAATCTGAACAACAGTAACCCACGACCCAAGTACTAAAAAGCATAGTCTTGCGTGGGATCGAACCCATGACATTGGCACTGTAGCTTTTAATAATACGTTATTCAATACTTTTGGAAGGTTTGATATGCTTTTTATAAGAAACTTTTGCGAACAATTGGATTTGAATTTACGCCTATTGAATGGTCACTGAGGGGTCTCAACCCAAGGTCTATTATAACTCCCAAGCACTATTGTTTCAACTATCATCACCTTAGATGTATTTAATTAATTGTTCTTGTCTATTAAGAAACATTTTACAGCGCCATCTATCAATAAACATTTGCATCATTTCCGTTCTCTCTCTAACATTTCGGCTAGAATTGTAATAAACGATGATTCGATTCAGTAAATTAAATTATTTATTACTTTTTAATTATTAAATTATAAGGTAACACATAAATATATATTTAAATAACGATTAAAATTATAACCCTCCTTATGGTTTCGCCGTAGTAAAGGAGAAATAGATATCTAATCGTGTTTGAGTAACATTAGAAAGTACTTTGATATTTATTATCATCATCTCAGCCCACATAAATCCCACTGTTGTGCTCGGGCCTCCTCCGCATTGTGAGGGCAATTGACCTACTACACCACGCTGGTCAGACATATCGGTATAAGGTTTTATGCCAAGTTCTACTTCTCTTGTATAAAAAATATGTGCACACTATATCTCTTAAGTCATCTTTTACGACACCCAAAGGCATGAAAGGGAGTGGTGAATTGTATCCTTACTCCGTCACAACACGGATTTATAATGATAAAATATTTTTAACTAATTTTAGCCCCTATATGGTGCAATGCTGGGCTTGAGCCTCCTCCATAATGGAAGGGAAATTGACCTAGTATGCCATGCTTGTCGGATGGGTTGGTATAGGATTTTATTTAGAGTTCTCAATCTCTTGCATAGATGTCATATTCATACCTACCGCATCCCTTGATCGTAGTATGGAGTGTAGAAGTAAGGAGCACCATCTCGTATGGGGGATTAGTCGAAAAAGTGTCCACTTGTAAACAGCAAATTAATAGCGCTAGTGTAGCAAGTGGAAATGATATGAACTTAGCAGTTATAAATAGAGTTATGGAGTGAAGTGTGCTGGGTTGAAAAATTTAATATTTATCTTGACTTCTGTCGTTAAGAAATATGCAGTATTTAAAATCTCAACTATTTACGTAGTCAACTGTAATTTAGTAAATATGCTGTAATTTAATATAATATAACCTATGAAACTTAAGAGTGAAGTGTGCTGGGTTGAAAAATTTAATATTTATCTTGACTTCTGTCGTTAAGAAATATTAATTGCGCTGTAACAAAGCGGAAATGTTTCTTTCCTTTTCTAATTTAGTATCCTACTCTAATAATTTGTGGCGCTCTATTTAAAATTCTTCCACTTGCTACTATAGCGCCACCTTAATTTGCTCCCTTTCAACGGACACTTTTTCAACACTGAGATGGTGCTCCTTACTTCTACACTCCATAGATCGTAGGAGAACCACGGGCATAAATTGGAGTGATAGAATAAATACTTAGTCGTATTTCTACGTCGTTCTCATACTGAAAGTTCATTTAAATTATAACGGTGGAAGGGAATATATATATATATATATATATATATATATATATATATATATATATATATATATATATATATATATGTGTGTGTCTCAGGTTATAGAACAACTGGTCAGTAACTGACATGTAAAATTTTCAATTTGGTCATCGGTTTTTCGTGTCAATCTGATTCAAATGTATAAAGTCAGTGATACTTAATCTGCAACACATTCGTACATTGTTAAAATGTTCATTAGCAATTGAAGAAATCAATGATTAAGACTTGATTACGTGATTATGATGTCAACGGTAGACGACCAACGTCTACCGTTTGAAGAAAAAAAGCGATGACAAAATTGAAAAATTTAGCATATATCTAATTTATTAACGAATCGATATTTTTATTTCAATGTTTTCCATTGTTTCCTACCATCATTACCTAATTCCCGCTTGAGTTCGCCAGTTGCCCCATAACCTGAGACACACTATAAGAAGAATATACTACAGATGTCATATTTGGCAATTGTATTTGGAGGATTTACCTACGTCGATATTCAATCTTTTGTGCTCCAGTGATGGAGATAGGTCATAGAACATCATCATCATATCGGCCCACATAAGTCCCACTGATGGGCTCGAGCCTCCTCAACAATGGGAGGGAAATTGACCTACTATGCCTACCGCGCTGGTTAGATGTGTTGGCATAGGGTTTTATGTCAAGTTTCTCTCTTGCATTTATGTTATTCGCATATCATATCCCTTAGTCATATTTTACGACAACCACGGGCAAGAGAGGGGATGTTGAATTGTATACTTATTCCGTCACCACACGGAAAGCATATCACGTCGTGGTTTTCTTTGATGGGTATCCTACCATAATCGCTATGCATGGGGGTTGGTAACGAGTACGTTACGTTAACATACGGGTTGGCGATCGCAGTAAGGTATTTATTATACGTTTCCCAGGAGAGCCTTGCAGCTCTATCTTCTGGCAATCCCTTTATCCCACGACTCCCACGGGTAAGTAAGGGCTCACCGTAATTGTATTCTTATTCTGTCAACATAGGGTGCATTATGCCCTTAACCTAGTACCACCTAACTTTGATGATCATAGGTTCATCTATACCAATAAATAAAATTGGAGTGTCTGTTTGTAATGTCAAAATAATAGGCTTTTTTCATGCTCACACTGTTATTTGCACGACACCTATGCCTAAAATAGCAATTAAAAAATTTTTGTCTGTCTGTCTGTTTGTTCCGGGTAATCTTCAAAACGCCTGGACCGATTTCAAAAATTGTTTCACCAATGGAAAGCTATAATATCAGGGCGTAAACTAGGCTATATTTTACTGTGTGCTGTGCTGTGTGTGTGAGTGCTGTGTGGTAGCGGCTTCGAATACTACCAACCCTTGCTTTGCTCGTGGGTGTTGTAAAAGACGACTAAGAGCCCTAGATTGACCCGGACCAACTCCATCTGGTACCATTTGGGTCAACGATTACATTCCCAAGGAGGGTTGACGTCAGGCAGGCGGCCGGTCATAAAAGTCATTGCCGAAACTTTATGCAATATGTCAAAACAGATGACATATTGCGTCGACCCCAAGTAATTGGGATAAGAGCAAGATGATGATGAAACTAGGCTATATTTTATCCCGGTATTCCCACGGGAACGGGAACTACGCGGGTAAAACGACTATAACCTATAACCGAAGCGAAGCGAGGGCGGGTTGCTAGTTTGAAATAAAACCTACACGAATCCATCTGCCTAGAGTAGTATAGTTGGTCAACATCCCTTCTATTTTGAAGGAGGCTCGAGAGACAACAGTGCGACGTATGAATACGAGTTAAGATACATACATACTTACAACTCTTCGACTCCAAATTTCTCAATGACTAGCTTCTGTTCGTGACTTCGTCTGCGTGGTATAGATACTTTGGGCTAAAGCTATCTTTAACCTAAGACTTTGTTTACGTAGAAGGTAAAAATATTTTTTTAATAATACGATTTTGTCACACATTATTTATGAAAAAATTTTGTCGTTCACACAGCGGAAGCTCTCAAAAGAAAAAAAGAATCGATTTTGAAACATTCTCCAATGGCGCTCCGCTCCTGTTGGTTTTAGCGTGATAATAACCTATAGCCTTCCTCGATAAATGGGTTATCTAACACTGAAAGAATTTTTCAAATCGGACCAGTAGTTCCTGAGATTAGCGCGTTCAAACACAACAAACTCTATATATTAGTATAGAGAGTTAAGTTAGGAGAGATAAGTTAATAACGGATTAAAGTGTATGTAGGTATGTCTGTACGCAGACTCATAGGATGTACAAGGCAATTAAAGATGTATGTTACCACGCATTATTGTTATAATGTACACACAGCTTATAATAATAACGTATAGAAGGTAAGTTCGCACACAAAAAGTGAAGCATTTCAATTGGAGCCTAATGGAGCTTTCGCCGGAACCGTTCCGTAATATACAAGGTCACTGTACTGTACGTACGTACGCAACTCTTAAAAAATAAATAGGTAATTATGACGACTTGTACATTCAAATGGTGTCACAACACATTTGACAAACATAAAAGGGTTTTAACATTACTTTTAAAAGTATTCCGACGATTTATGTTAATAAAAACAAAATTTGATTTCATAATTTGTATAGTGGTGTGTGTGTGTGTGTGTGTGTGTGTGTGTGTGTGTACGTGTGACGTAATCGTATGCTCGCATCTAGTATTTTTAGATTCATATTTCGATCGTTCGAAGTACCAACACTATCCTTCTATACGTTATTATTCTAAGGCACATAGTTATTTGGATTTCATTAATTAAAAGTATTTAATTGTAACTGTCCGTGATTCCACTCTAGGTCTTAGCAAAATATCAGTGTTACTTGAACATAATGAATTAAGAGGGTTATCGGTAATCGGCACTTCTCGCATGTAGGCAATTTGCTACGTTCCGATATCGACGCACACTAATGCACTACACTAGTTTAGACTACTGTCAACAACGCGTAGAGTTCATAGAATGACCAGTCTTGAGCCTTGGCGCTTATAATCAATCTGTAATATATTCTTCGGAGAAGTAGATTTTCAAAAATCAACATAATGTAAATATTAAAATTTTTAATTAAAAACCAAAACTCAACAACAACAGTACAATCAACAACAGTAAAACGGTTAAAATTGTATTTTTAATATGCAAAGTATAGGAAATAGTAAAATATAGGCACAGAGTATAACTTACAAGGAGACCCTCAGACGCGTGGGTCGGGGATTTCCATGATTTTGGTGGGGTGGTAGAGGGGGCCCGAGGGTATCACAACTACCAGATATTAGGTTGAACTGGGCCCTCGTTAAAAAGATTTTAAGGGTCAAAGTTGGATGGGTAATTTATGTACTAGAAAAATTCGCAGTCGAATCGCCAACAAGCGGTGATCTCGTGGTAACGTGCTCGCCGGCGGGAACTCTGGTCTCGGGTTCGAGACTCGACAAGTTATTTTTTTTTTAATTATCACATTATTAATAATTTAAAAAAACAATTTGTTTTTTTTTATAATTTTACGCAGAATTATACGACGGTCCTGATACCGTATCGAGGCTTCTCCAGTCCGACTGCCCAACGAGCAATGGCGTCTCGGCGGGCGTCGACCCGCTAGGCGGCAATCACCTTGATTGAGACTATATGTGGCTCGCGTCTCTGATACTCGGCGGTAAAGCTCGGCGAGTACCTCCGCCTGCAGGTCCCACCAGGGAGTTCCAGCCAAGAGGCACGCTGCCTCTGTGGCTGCCGTGCAGTAGTCGAGTATGGCGCTAGTCGCCATGGCCATGGATGTCTAACAAGTCCAGTCAGAGATTTAAATCTACCCATTACAGAAATTAGTTATTAAATTTTGACCCACATTTTACTACATATTTATTGCTAATACAAGAAGAAAATGATTCTCTATGAAAAAATTATATTGTGTATGGTTAGTAATTATTAAACATTAAATTTGAGTTAGCTGATAATCTTCAGAAGATGAGGCTGTATAAATGTTCCGTTCGGATTTTTGATGTGAAACATCTATAGGCGAGGGTGAACCTGATCGTCGCGTGGCATTAAAAGCGGCGTTAACGCCATGCTTTGCGGTAACGTCTTCAAAATAATTTTGATGTTTAACATCTGCCAGGCGTCCTGAGTGACAGCTCACTTTTCTTTTCGTTTACTCTTTTGAAACTTTAAGTACCTTACAGTTTTGTCGTGTGTTCTCTTTTTCCTTGCCTTGTAACCGATTTTGTTCCCAAGATACAATCTGCTTTTTCGACCCATCACCTAAAACGTAAAAAGATTCTATATTATTCTTAATAGAGATCACATGAAAGTAATTAACAGAATTAGGTAGTAATAAATACTTACAAATCAAAACCGATCAGTCGCAGTATACGCTTAAGTTCGTATTGTCAGTTTTTGCACTGGCCGGCGAGAACCAGAGCGACATGACCCTGCTCCGTTGAGCGCCAATGCGCAACTGGCTTATGAATTTTTTTTTTTTTTTTTTTGTGTGTACAGCTGTTGGCCGCAGATGGCCTTGACAGCTTGATGCGGACTATGGGTGAGCGCTGAGGGCTCTCAACCCGGAGAAAAGTATGCTAAGCGACATCGCTGGAGGCAAAGTGGGCGTGCCCACGTTTTTAGTAGTGACTTTTGCGCGGCGCGGTTTCGCACCTCGACGGCGAGGGCGGAACCGCGGATATTTATTTGTTAAGGCCTCGCGGGCCGTGTAGGCTCTTTGTTGAGCGAGTGTGATATTGTCGTCCTCTTCGTCGAGGACGTGACGAGGACGTCGGATGGAGGAGATTTTGGAGGGTCTATAGGAAGCCGCCCCAACCACTAGTTGGTTGGGGTGTGTCATGGCAGAGTCAAAGTATCTCTGAGAGCACCGTTTCATAAACTGCTTGATGGTCGGCAGTTCGAGGTCGATGTGGAGATCGACGTTTCGTATGAACCACGGTGCTCCCGTAGCTCGGCGCATGAAACGATTTTGAAGTGTCTGTAGCCTGTGGATCCTTTGTGGCTTAACATGCGCAAACACCACGCTGGCATAGGTCATGATAGGCCGTATGCAGGTGGTGTATAGTCGGATTTTGCTACTCAGGGGCATACGCGACCTAGAGTTGAGTAGACAGTGGAGACGGCCCATCACAAAGGCTGCCCGTGCGCGGACTTGCTTTATGTGAGGGGCGAAGCTGAGTCGATCGTCAAGGGTCACACCCAAGTATTTGGCCTGCCTGGTCCAAGTGACCGGCTTGTTGAAAATTTTAAGGGGGGGAATGCTATCGATAGAGTAGGAACGGGCAGTTCGTCTAGTGAACATGACCGCCTGATTCTTCTCGGGGTTGATTTCTAATCTCCATTTCCTAAACCAGTTGGCTAGGGCGGTAACCGCTGTTTGGAGAGTCTTGGCTACTGTTGTCGGGGATCTACCAGCACAAAAGAGTGCGGTGTCATCAGCGTAAAGCGCTTTATGTACCCGGTTGAATTTGGGCATATCGCTAGTGTATAGCGTGAAGAGAAATGGGGAGAGGACCGACCCCTGAGGGACGCCGGCCTTGATAGGGTAGGAGGTCGACAACGTCCCTTCCACCCTGTAGCGAAAGCTGCGATGACTTAAGTAGTCATGTATAATGAGAATTAAGTAGTGAGGGATCTTGAGGAGATAGAATTTGTAGATTAGGCCTTCATGCCAAACCTTGTCGAATGCTTTCGCTACGTCTAGGAATAATACACCCGTTCATGATGAACTGACTACTTGTGTATTCTACCAAGCGGTGAACTTGTTGTACGCAGCTGTGTTTAGCTCGGAAACCAAACTGTGCGTCGGGAACGAGGTTGTTAGCCTCGGCGAATGTGCGTAGTCTACTGAGAACTATTCGTTCGTAGATCTTACCTAGACCTTTTAGTAGACTAATCGGGCGGTATGGCTTATGAACAATTATGCCGTTCAATTTATAGTAATATTTAAAATTTAATTACGAGGGTGACTATTCGTATTTCAATTTGGTTTTTTTTTACTGCTTCTACAATAGTCGAACAAATAGTGAATATTTTTTTAAATGTTCCAAGGTTAGTATTATTCACAAAATTAAATGTTTTACAGGAGCCATTTTCGTCAAATTAATGTTAAAGAAATATTTTTTTTTTAGTTTTAAAAGGAAGAAATCTTGAATTTCATTTTGTACATACACAAGAACAGTAATTTTCCTAGCATCTACAATTTTTTTCGAGCTGCCATGACTTATGGTTTATTCGTACCTGAACTTCAAAACTCAGCGTTTTCGTAAAATCTCATGAACTTAAGTTCAAAATACCCTTGCCTTTTAATAAAATAGTTACAATATTGAGTTATAATTCTATACAAACACAATATAAAGATGTGTTTAATGTAGTGGTTATATATATTTTTAGTAAGCTATTATCATGAACGAGTAACCAGTCCTCAAAAAACCACATTTTTGGGTTTACGGCCGCTTATTACCGAAAACGCTCTTAACACTAGCTGAGCTATCTTGTTTTGTTTCTCAGCATATATTAGTTTTAAGATTTATATTTAGCAACCCGCCCTCGCTTCGCATCGGTTTCAGTCGCCTTATCCGCGTAGTTCCCAATCCCGTGGGTATAACAAGATAAAATATAGCCTATGTTGGTCGCTGATGTAGTTTCGGAGCCTATTCAATACAAACAAACAAATCTTTCCTCTTTATAATATTAGTGTGGATTAACTTAGCTTCATTTTTTTGTACTTTTGATGTTAAATATGAAATGTATGAGAGCAAAATAAATGGTTTTTGTTTCTTTCAAATGATTTGGAACCTATCTATCAGAGCTTCAGCGTGCTTTAAATAATAACGGAATAGTAAATAAAGGTTATGTCCCTACTATTAAAAATATAATATTCAACAAAATTGACGCACGTAATGGAGATTACACCGTACGTCGAGCCAACGACCGTCAGAAAAGAAAAAAAATCAGTGGTGACCACGAATCGGACCTCGAAACTGAGGGCCGCCTCCGACGTACGAAGTGATACAAATAAAATTGTAGTGAACTGCTGAATGTAGCAACGCGACATCATTCTACATGGTATTATCGTGGGGTCTATGCAAGGGCAAGGAAATATAAAATAAAACCCTATACAGGACCGCCGTAAGCGGGCGTGCAAGGCATGCACCGCACGCGGGCGGCACGTCCAGGGGGGCGGCAAATCGAGCGACTCAACACGTAATTCATGTCATAATATTCATCCTACTATAAGTATAATAACATCCAGGCGGGCGGCATATCGAGCGACCTATCACATAATTCATTTCTTAATATTCATCCTACTATAAGTATAATAACGTCCATGGGTGGCACATCGAGTGACCCATCGTGTAAATCATGTCATAATATTCATCCTACCTGAATAAGTACAATATATAAGTACTATAAGTACAATAACGCCCAGGGGGGCGCCATATAGAGCGACCCATCACGTAATTCATGTCATAATATTCACCCTACCATAAGTATAATTCATTTCATTGTATGGAAATATCCGACAGATTGGCGTTGATACCGCCATCAATTGACATCCGTGAAATATAAGATGCAATACCAAACGTTCGTCTGTCAGCAGGTAGAACCACATGCCCTCGCTGGGTGGCGCCCCAAGTATCACCGCATTGAAAAGCAGGACTAGAAGGGCAATTTCCTCTGAGCATAGGTATAGTGGGTAAGTTAGGTACCTGTACTTGGGTACTTGTACTTGGGTACTTGTACACATTCGAAGAGTACTATGGTGGATAAACAATAACAATGGCATATTGAATTGCAATTATTTTGTTAATAGTTTCAGCATAATTATTGATATTTAAATATGTGTGATTATACTTCAATCTTCCGTCAGTGTAAAACAGAACGCGCTGCGCGGAGACGAGTATCAGAACGGCAAGCATTAGAGGCTGCTGTCATTCCCCCCAATGACGAAGTCGGCAACACTCCTGCCGCAGAACCGTTGCAAGACGGGGACAGCAGCACTGCTGGGTTGTCACAGGGCCTTCCGGATCCTCCGACAGCTGAGCAGGGGTCCTGCAGCGGACGCAGCTGTCGCATTTTCACGCTGGGCCCACCCACAGGTCGAATAGATCGGGACCTATTGGTGGAGGCAGCTATCGTTCACTCATGGCTGTTCTCAACGCTCCAGGCGGACGAGGTGGACACCGAGGCTAGCCGCATTTGCTGTGCGTTAAAGCAAATTTGAGAGGCGATCATGTCCCGTGGGCGGTGTCTCCCTTTGAGCAGGATGTCCCCTGGTGTTCCCGATAGTTGTTGCATCTTCAGGCTGCGTGTACTCGGAGATCCTACAGGCTACACCCGCAGCCGGCGTCATCATCGCAACGTGAAGCGGGAGAGCCAGCTGTACGTAAATTACCGCAGTGCGCAGTTGGCCGTCTGTCTCGCCAAAGACGCAGTTGGCAGGAAATTCGGGACAGTCCCAAGCGTGACTCCTTTTTTTTAGGGAGTGGGCCATGGTCAGCGTACCCGCCGCCCGGCACCGTCCACGATGACGGAGGGGCGGCGCGCGGCCCCATGACCCAACCGTGACACGTCCCCGTGCCACGTGCCTGCGCCGCCCGAGTCTCCGGCGGTGGATTGTGTCGTCATGGAGGCGTTCCTTCCGCGTGCCTCCTTCCGCGAGACGACTGCCTCGCCGAAGGCGGCGACCGTGCCCAGTCCCTAATGCTGCCGATCATCTCCCTAGCGATGGTTAGCAGCATCAGGTCGGCATCGATGATTGCGACGAGATCACGGCGCTGCTCAGCCCACGCAGCATATATCTCGAGTGTGTCGCAGTGGTGTCAGGCCAGTGTACTCTGTTCTGACGCCGTACCAAGGCCTCTCTAGCGACCAGGACCCATACGGGGCCAGTGGAACAAGGGACCTCCGTCTTTTCCAGGGCCACCCTCAACTCCATTATACAAACGCCCATAACGTGCGATGTCCCACAGGAGGTTGATCCTCAGGGACACACTGTGGAACATCGGCTAGACTGAACGTAGAGAGAGAGTCTCCTACCCGGGCTGGGCGTAATTTGTTACGCCGATGACACGCTCGTCATAGCCCGGGGTGGGACGCTGGAAGATGTGGCAAGTCGTATAATGGAGTTGAGGGTGGCTCTGGACAAGACGTAAGCCCTCTTGTACCACGGGCCCCGTATGGGTCCTCCAATCGGCGCCTTAATTACTAAATTCGGTTGACATCAACATCCGGGCCCACATGAAATAATAATAATAATAATATTAATTGAGTTAATAATAATAAAAAAATAATTGGGTTTGGTGCTCTACGGGCATCGGTGGTTCCGGGATCATTTCTGCGGACTTGCTCCGCAGCTGTTTCGCACGGCGACCGCCCTCTCTTGGTTCATGCCGAACGTGGGCGGACCCAGCGCTGCGTATCGACTGCTGTACATGTGCGTCTTCTAGTCGGTGGTCCTGTACGGCTCACCGGTGTCGGTGGGGTTCCTGACCGTCCGTTTTATGGCTATCCTGTGGTATTCACAGAAAGCCATGGTAGTCAGGGCCATATGGTGGCGACGGCGGCAGCGTGCCTGTTGGCCGGGACACCCCTGTGGGGCCTAGAAGCCCGGTGCTTGCCGAGTTATAGTGATGGGTGTCGAAGACACATGCTGGAAGCGGCATAGGCAAAAAAAGAATTTTGCAAATCGGTTCAAGCATCTTTGAGTAATCGGTGAACATACATAAAAAAAGATTCCGACGAATTGAGAACCACCTACTTTTTTGAAGTCGGTTAAAAAGGGGCGGCATAATCGGTATTGCACGCGGGCGCTGAAACAGCTAGCGGCGGGCCTGACCCTATAGCAATATATCTGACCAGCGTGGTATAGTAGATCGAATGCCCCCTTATTGTGGAGGGGTCTCTCGCCCAGTAGTGTTGCGTATATCAGATAATATTATATTTGCATTGACGTTGATAATAATTGCCATAAGGTTTTAGTTACCTAGTAAAATTAGGGTTCAAAAACGAGTTTGTAAATGATATCTCGGAACCAGATTATCTCGAAATTCAGCCAAGGTCTGTATCGGATTTGAGTTAGTAATTACTAGTGGACAAAAGATGATTTTTTTCCGTACATAATGTACTTAAATACTACGCCACACTGCTTCTGATACACATTCGTAAGTAATTATTTGTTTTTTTGGCGTCTCTCAAACAGTAAACAATAAATGCGCAAATTAATTCTGTCGTAGAGGATAAAGCAAACACCTTATTACCATTTACATCCGTTCATTTGACCGTGAACAATCACTGTTGGGCATAGGCCTACCCACGAGAATACCACTCGGCACGGTTCTTTGCCACTTTATCTGTCCATTTAGGCCTGACGAATGCAAAAGATAGCGCCTGACGTGGTATGGATATACGAGTATGATGAGACAAAATGACGGTAATGTCGATTCTTTGCCCATAGCAAAATAAGATCGAAAAAAGATGCATTGGGGATTGCAAGGTCAGAATGGGAGAAACATCTGATTGGGTTATGTTTAAAAAAGAGGATATATTGTCAACCCCAAGTATTTGGCAGAAGACCAGGGTGATAATGACATAGGTAAAAATTATCTGTAACATAAATGTAAAATACCATACATGTAAAAACCCCACAGACCTCTACAGCAAATTAGATAAAATATTAAGTGGTACAATAAACTGGATGACCCAACATAATTTAGAAATAAATTTTTCTAAAACCAAATTAATAACCTTCTATCCTCCCCAGAAAGCACCACTAGATTTAAACTACACTTTTAAAGACACCAAACTAGACATAGTAAATGAATGTACCCTATTAGGACTAAATATAGACACACATCTAAATTGGAAAACACATATACACAAAATTAAAACAGAACTGTCGGGTTTTGCTTATGCTCTCTGGGAAGTAAAAAAGACCACTGATCAGCAAACTGCACTTGTTACATATTATGCTTATGCCTTTGCATGGTTAAATTATGGCATCATCCTATGGGGAAACAGTACAGATGCACCCTCACTCTTCACCATGCAAAAGAGATTAATAAGAATCTTAGTTAACATAGATTACGCAGACAGTTGCAGACCTCACTTTCAGACCTTAAAAATCCTTACACTCCCCTGTATGTATATTTTTGAAATATATAAGTTTTTAAAAACACACATGGACTTTTATAAAAAATGGGTTGATATACAATCACATTACACGCTTAGGCATAAAAATAGATTAAATCTACCCAAGTCTCGATTGAAAATGCATTCTTGTAGCCCCTATGTAATGTCCATAATAATATATAATAAATTGCCTATAACTTTAAAGAATGAAGAAACATATAATGACTTTGTAAAAAAATTAAAGGTGTTTCTACTAAGTAAAAGTTACTACAGTGTCAATGATTACTTAAATGACATCATTTAACTAGGTACCTAAATAGTAGTAGTAGTAAAAACATCCACATATAGATTAATTCTAATAATAAATAACAATAATCTAATAACAATAATCAAATAATAATAATTCAATTATATTATGTAAATTAATAATTAATTTTAATAATAACAATAATTCAAAAAATAATTCTAGTAAATTAATAATTAATTCTAATAATCAAATAATAATAATTCTATTAAATTAAGTAAATTAATAATAAATTTTAATAATAATAAAAATTCTAAAATAATTCTAGTAAATTTTAAAAATAACCATAATTAAAATTTTAATAATAACAAAAATCGCATAATAATAATTCTAGTAAATATATGTAATAATTTTATTCTAGTAAATATATGTAAAAGTATGTATCATAAAATTAGGAAAATTCATAAAAATGTTCCTCTCTCCTATTGTTGCCGTGCCCTACAGGGTCCATAATTGTTACATGTTCTGTTGTTAAGATCTTTTATACATTATGGAGTGCAATAAAGTTTGAAATTGAAATTAAATATAACATTACAATAAATATTTGTGCGAATCAAATTAACACATTTGAATACTGTTCTCACAAGGTGTTATTTGTATCTGGCGCGTCGACGCCCGCCGGGACGTCATCGCCCGTTGGGCAGACCGGCTGGAGAGGCCTCGATACGGTGTTTGGACCGTGGAGGCCTTCCGGCCGGTGCTGATGCAGTGGTTAGAAAGGCGGCACGGGGTGCTCTCCTTCCGACTCGTACAGGTCTTGACGGGGCATGGATGCTTCGGCAAGTACCTGTACAGGGTCGCTAGGAGGGAGAGAACTCCGTCTTGCCACCACTGCGATTGCGACGAGGACACGGCGCAGCACACGCTCGAGGTCTGTGCCGCTTGGGCAGAGCCGCGTCGTGAACTCGTCGCAATCATCGGTGCAGACCTGACGCTGCCGACCATCGCTAGGGAGATGCTCGGCAGCATCAGGAATTGGGACGCGGTCGCAGCCTTCTGCGAGGCAGTTATCTCGCAGAAGGAGGCGGCGGGTCGCGAGCGCGAAGAGCACAGCCTCGATGATGTGACCCGCCGCCGGCGACTGGGGCGTCGCAGGCGGGAGTACCTGCGTGCAATGCCGCCCTAGCCGAGGCCGCGGGTGACGTGACCGGGGATTAGTCCGTCACCCGCCGAGAGGCCGACCGCGTGAGGAAAGACCGACGTCCTCCCCGAGGGAGGGACGTCGGTCGATGGGAGGGTACCCCGGGTAGGGGGTATTCCGTCGGGCCGACCACTGATGACAAGTAACCCTGCTCCAGTGGTCGGCCCAACGACGAAGGCGACGTGGTGTTCGGGTGGGTTGCGGGAGTTGCGTGCTTAAGCCCCTCTGTCGCCCCGGTCGGAGTAGTGCGGAGGCGCGCCGACCGCAGCCCACCCAAAAAAAAAAAAAAAAAAAAAGGTGTTATTTGTACACTCAAAAATTGCGCTGGTCGTTTATGTATTCCAGTAAAATGGCATTACTATCACTAGTGCCGTAAATAACTTTACCTGCGCTCTATGCGACCTATAACTGCAACTTTGGTTTTTCTTAAGCCCCCTCTACACGTCGGCGGATGTGTCCGCAGATGTCATCGGCGGACGCGACCGCGGACGTGTAGAGGGGGTGATTTGCTCGTCTGTGGTATTTGACGTCCGCAGATGCATTCGGCACTAAACCGTTAGTTGTCGGTTTTTGTAGCACGGATCAAAGGGTTTCAACGCCAGCGCTCGGCGCGAGCGAGTGATGCGTCCATACGTCTGACGATGGATCAGTGTTCATCGGGAAGCGCATGAGAATGCACGCGTGATTTCTGCAGTATTTTTTCGTTCTTCCTTTTTTACTTGCTCGTTAAAATGGCTAACACGAGCACGGACCAAACATTCAAATTCCTGGAGCTGTATCAAGCAGAAATTCGAACAAAATTATCAAATTCTCGAGATTGCTCTGCATATAGTTCTAAAAGCTATCTATATATATCTACGCTATTCCTGCGAAAAAAATGGCGCCCAGAAGGATGTGTTAAAAAAAATTGCAATATATCATCATCTTCATCATCTCAGCCCATATACGTCCCACTGTTGGGCTCGGGCCTCCTCCATAATGGAAGGGTATTTGACCTACTATACCACGCTGGTCAAACGTGTCGGTATAGGTTGATATAGGGTTTTATTTCGAGTTTTCCTTCTCTCGCATAGATGTTATATGCATTTTATATCCCTTAGTCGTCTCGTACGATCACCCACAGGTAAGATAGGGGGGTGGTGAATTGTATTCTTACTCCGTCACCACACGGAAGGCAATAAATACATGATGGCAAAGATTTTTACCACATTATTCGGTTTCTATGTATGTTGATTACAGCGTCCACCACCTTCCTCGTCTCCATTTTTTTAATAACTACTGCGATGGACACTTAAATAATACTCAAAGGTCCTAAATAAATAAATAGCTGCAACAGCTACGGTCTCAATAGCCATTTCGCGTGCGTACGCACGTACGTGTTACGTTCGTCAAGAATCAATACAGACTGATCGACCTACAGACGTGTGGACGGCGCACAGAGATCCACCCGCGGATGCATCTGACGACGTCTGCGAACGCATCCGCCGTCGTATAGAGGGGGCTTTAGACATTATATGTATACCCTAACTAGAGCAATGTTATGTACATATAGGCTAACTTTATTTCATTCAGTGATAAAATAGGAAGGAAAGGGAGGAAGGAAGTTGTGCTCTCCCTACTCACGTGTGTGTGTGTGTGTGTGTGTGTGTGTGTGTGCGTGTTGTGTATAAATTACATATAAGTTTACAAAGATGTATCGTCTATATAACCCAATACTTATTGAATAAACATTCACTAATTTATAATCTACAACATCTTAATCTTAATATACAGCAGTCAGATTGTATCATTTCAATCTATCATCCCGATCGCCGAATCTTACATGGCGACCCTGCTATGTTTGGTGATGCGGTTACGGGTTACATTTCACTTGCGTGTGGCATATGGACTTTGATCTTCGGTGGGCAAAAAAAAAAAGTCAAAATAATATTACCGACTGGACGTCTCAGTCCCTGCTAAGGTTCGACAGAAATGGTGTAGAGAGTTCAACACCGAGAACAATGTTAATACGAAGTTATTTCTGATATCGCCCCGCGCTGGCTGCTTAGGACTTAACATGACGGTGGCGAACCGCGTAATCATCATGGATACGTCATGGAACCCCGCTCATGACATACAGAGTATCTTCAGAGTTTACTGCATCAGGCAGAAGAACTGTTTTACATTCCAGCTCGTTGTTATGGCTACTATGGAATAGAAGATATATGAGCGATCAGTGACGAAGCAAGCTGTCATATGTCGTGTCGTCGGCAGACAACAAATAGATCCACATTACAACATGGCTGAGCTTACTGAAGTATACCGATATGACAAGACTGGTGCGTCAGTAGTGGGAGGCGTGGCAGTGTGTATATGCGATGTGGCGCTGCCGCATGGATGTAATTCCAACAGGAGCAAACCCACAAACAAATGGAGAATAAACTTATGGCGAATATACCTAAATTGACGTTGAAGTGACTTCAGGGTCAAAAGTACACCAAATCAGTGACTATCAAACAAGAAATTTAAACGGAAGGCAAAAGCGACGATTTTGTGACTCCCAGCAAAAAACCTGAAGATGCCTGGTTTTTCTGGCAAAGTTACTCAAAAGATACTACTACTACTACTATAATAAGTAAATTAGTATGTTTACTAGATATAGATCCACAGCTCCACCAACATCTGCCGTGGTAATACATTCTGCCGCGGTCGTGGACGTGCCTTGCAGAATCAGAGACGAGGGAGGTCCGTTTCTACTCAGTAAAGCAGTAACTCAGGGAAGAGCTGCTTAAAACCTACCCAACTCGTAATGCCTCAACGCAATCGTCTGAGCCCCATGATTGCCCGCGTCCAGAGTCTGGGTCAAGATCACAACGAGGTAAATACTTTCAATTTAATATTAGGGGTGTTTGCTATAGAGGTCAATAGCCGAAATGCAAATATTCGCATGCTAATTTATGAGACTACCGCAAATGACATACTATGCACCGAGCAGAAGAAATTTTTCGTGACATGAGACAATCGTCTATATTTCCAAGTAATAATACGTGTTGCATTGATTTATATGTAGATAAATACATATGACTTTCATTTTTAATCGACACAGGAGCACAGTAGTGCCGTAAAACATAAACATGTTCTTGAATTAAACATTCCAATCCATAATGGGATATGTTTATTTAACACTTAGTGATTGTTATGTTATGAATTACCAGGAGCTATAACGAAACATAAGTTACTTTTTTTTTGGGAGTGTGCCACGGTCGGCGCACTACAAGAGCGGTCCTGACACCGAACCGAGGCCTCTCCAGCTGGACTGCCCAACGTGATGTCTGCCCAAAATGACTTCTCGGTGGATGTCGACCCGTCAGGCGACAATCTCCTTGATCAAGACTATACTGCCTCCGGTTCGCGTCTCCGACACCTACCAATATAGTCCGGCGAGCATCTCTGCCTCCAGGTCCCACGAGGAAGTCCGCTGCCACCGTCGCAACCGTGCGGTATCCGCGCATGGCCCTGAGCGTCATGACTCTCTGCGGACGCCACAGAATAGCCGCCCTGAGACGGACGGTCAGGGACCTTGCCCACACCGGTGGGCCGTACAGGGCCATCGACCGGATGACCCCCGCGTACAGCCGTCGAATATTTTTAATACCTTACCATGTAAGGCTCATGCCTCAGGACAAGATTTCTTGTGAAATGCAATGCTATTTTAAATTTTAATTCTTTGGACACTTAGTAATAATAACTTTGCCGTGTGGTGACGGAGTAAGAATACAATTCACCACTTCCTATCTTGCCTGTGGATGTCGTAAAAGACGACTAAGATATATAATACGCATATAACATCTATGCAAGAGAAGGAAAACTCGAAAAAATAACCTATACCAACCTGTCTTATCAGCATGGTATAGTAAGGTAATTTCCTTCCTATCGTGGTGGAGGCTCGAGCCCAACAGTGGGACATAGGTATATGAGCTGAAATGATGATGATGATGAATAATAACTCAAATAACAATATATTTATTCTTCTTCTTTCTTGTCCCGCTCATAGCTCCAGTTTGGTTCATTCTTCTTTCTTCATTCAGTCTATTTTACTGTAGAACGCCCTCCCTCTTGAAATCAGGATGTCCAATATGCGTGACATTTTCAAAACTAAAGTTCGTAACTTTTATATTGATTTTTTGGCAGCTTGTTCTTCATAAATTTTCGAGAGTATATAAATGTAGGTATATGTGTATGTATATATGTACATGTGTATGTGTATATATGTATATGTGTACGTGTATCTGGGTATATATTTTTCTATGAGTATATATTATAATTATGTAATGGGTTTATTATTGAAGTGAAACTTCTTTATCGTTGGAAAAAAATTTACCGTCACATTTTTCGGTTACGCATCACATTTTTTCGTTACGCGCCATCTTTTTCTCGTGCCCACCACGGTCGATTCGAATAAAGAGTACTTTCTCCAGTGGAGTGGGGATAGCATAGGGATAAAGGCATAAAGAGATAAGGGGATAAAGGGATAAGGGACAAAGAGACAAAGGAACAACGGGACAAAGGGACAAAGGGGCAAAGAGACAAAGGGACAAAGGATAAAGAAGTTTCACTTCTGGTATGCGTACTTTGTACACACGTTCATTTTATTGTTATTTAGTTATTAACATAATTAGTTCTTAAAACAGTTTTCAATACTTGCACCTACTATATTATTTCATCATCACCCTAAGGTTGACTGGAATAAAATGCCTATGGCATTAAGTCCGCCTATGGCATTAAATCCGCCTATGTACTTTTATTTTTGTGCATGAAAATTAAATAAATAAATAAATTTATACCCGCAAAAAAGAGAGACAAACTCTCATTGTTATACTTTTTCTTCGAGATCCGAATCGATTCCTATACATCAAGACCAACTAACTTGACAGAAGAACGATACCTACGTTTGTTCATGTTTGGACAAAGGAACAAAGGGGCAAAGAGACAAAGGGACAAAGGATAAAGAAGTTTCACTTCTGGTATGCGTACTTTGTACACACGTTCATTTTATTGTTATTTAGTTATTAACATAATTAGTTCTTAAAACAGTTTTCAATACTTGCACCTACTATATTATTTCATCATCATCCTAAGGTTGACTGGAATAAAATGCCTATGGCATTAAGTCCGCCTGTGGCATTAAATCCGCCTATGTACTTTTATTTTTGTGCATAAAAATTAAATAAATAAATAAATTTATACCCGCAAAAAAGAGAGACAAACTCTCATTGTTATACTTTTTCTTCGAGATCCGAATCGATTCCTATACATCAAGACCAACTAACTTGACAGAAGAACGATACCTACGTTTGTTCATCCGAATTGCAGGAAGAGATACAGTAGAACCCGTTTAATACGATCACGTTTAATATGATTTCCCGCATAATACGCCATTTTGCATCAGTCCCAACAACTTGAGACATGTTTTCATACATTTCTTAACGCTTAATACGATCGTCATCCCGTTTAATACGGCAACACGTGCCACTCAAATACACATATTACCCCTTGCGGTAGCGGCCAGCGACTGTCGAGCGACCCTAAGTGATAATGACCAAGAAGAAGATGAGTCAACTTCGATTTTGTCACACGCCCAGGCATTATCAGCAGTTAATGATTTAAGACGCTATGTAACTTCGTTGAATCAAAGCGAAGACGCACTGCGAAAATTAACTTACGTTGAAAATCTTGTAATTGCTAATGCCTTAAAAATCTTTTTATCAAACTAAAATAACTGATTACTTTATGTAACGTAATAATAATAAACAACATTATTTTTTTATATTTTTTATTTTTTAATATTTAAAAATGTATCTAGTAATAAGTATAATATTTATTTATTTAGAAAACCAACAGCGATACATATAATAAAAATTACATAATTTGTGTTCTACAGTATTCTATGACTAATAATAGGTTTCCCTGATTAACTAGGGTAAGTTTAATATATGCGAACGGACGACAAATTAAATTTAAAAAAGAAAAAAATACATTTGATTACAAAAAAAAAGAAACATAATTAACACAACAATATATTTAATTTATCGAGCCAATTAGTAAGAGCACAGTTGTTTGTCATTTGCCTTTCTTTATAATTTTTATTAATTGAGCTTTAAATGTAGGTTTAGTACAGTTAAATATATCAACTTGAGAAAAGCCAGTGTTGTATGTTCGAGCAATACGGGTCAGTACGCAATTTTTGGTATAATTAGAAGAAAGAATCAGTGATATCAAACAAGTATGCGTTGTAAAAGAGAGGCCCCAAATGAGAACCCTGTGGAACGATAATAAACTATAATAAAGAAAATAAACAACATTTTATTTAGGTAATTTTTATGTATTAATATTTTAATGTATTCAAAATAATAATATAATATCTTCTTCTTTCTTTTTTTGCCTGGCCCTTTCCCATTTTATTTGGGGTGGGCCCTCCGTGTCATGCGTCTCCAGGTCGCTCGGTCCTGGGTCGTCTCTCTGTTGATTTGGGCTTCTTTAAGGCTCTTTTTGCTACGGACATCCATGTGATTCGGGGTCTTCCTCGTCCTCGAAGAATAAATTTTATTAATTTTGATCCAATATTTTTATTTGAAACTAGCAATCCGCCCTCGCTTCGGTTATAGTCGTTTTACCCGCGTAGTTCCCGTTCCCGTGGGAATACCGGGATAAAATATAGACTAGTTTACGCCCTGATATTATAGCTTTCCATTGGTGAAAGAATTTTTGAAATCGGTCCAGCCGTTTTGAAGATTACCCGGAACAAACAGACAGACAAAAATTTTTTAATTGCTATTTTAGGCATAGGTGTCGTGCAAATAACCGTGTGAGCATGAAAAAAGCCTATTATTTTGACATTACAAACAGACACTCCAATTTTATTTATTGGTATAGATTTAAAATAACTTTATTTCGTTAGAATATAATATTCAATTATAACTAATAAATATTACAGATACATACATAATAAACATTAGACAAATAAATATATATTTTTATATCAATCAATTTAAAAATTTCTTTTTCCTCGCTTTCTGTAAAAAATTGTTTTTCTGTCTGTCTTTAGTTTTAGCATTTCGAAAATTTTGCCGCCCTAGGCCTTACGGGCCTAGGCGTAAAACTATCACTGCCCGGCCCCGCTTGGTGGCACCCCAAATATCACCTTATTGAAAAGCAGGACTGGGAGTTAGGACAATTCCCTCTTCTTCCTTTCAGTGGGTAGGTCAGGTACCTAGTTACATAATCGAAGAGCACAATGATGGATAAACAACAAGATGGCACATTGAATTGCAATTATTTTGTTAATAATTCTTTTGATAATTATTTTGTTAATAGTTTCGGCAAAATTATTGATATTTAAACTTGTGTGATTATACTTCAATCTTCCGTCAGTGTAAAACAGAACGCGCTGCGCGGAGACGAGCGGCGGGACGGCAGGCACTAGATGCTGCTCTCGTTCCCCCCAGCGACTAGGGCGCCAACACTTTTGCCGCACAGCGGTCGCAGGACAGGAACGGCAGCACTGCCAGGCCGTCACAGGACGAGGGCGGCGGTGCCGCAAGGCCTTTGGAGAGCTCAGGGACCGACCCGGCCTTGGAAATATCGACGGACGAGGCCGGGAGTGCCGCAGAGCCGTCCGACGACGAAGGGCTGCGGGACGGCCGGAGAAGGGACGAGGGCGACAAATTGGTCGCGGATCGTCGATTGCTAACCCCAACGTCGCGGCACAAGTGAGGAGATGGTGCGTTCAAGAGGAGGTGGAGACCCTATCCGACCGCAGGTACATTCGGATAGAGGTATCCCGGACCCTCCAGCAGCCCAGCAGGGGTCACACGGCAGACGAAGTCCCGTATTTTCGTGGTGGGCAGTGTGTCAGCTAGATCTGGACCTACTGGCGGAGGCAGCCATCATGCAAACGTTCTTGTCCTTATCACCACCGGCAGACGGGGTGGATACCGAGGCTAGCCGCAGATCTGCCATGCGGTCATGCCCCGTGTACGGCGTCCACCTCCGAAGAAGGTAAGTACACAAGGGGGTGGTCTCAGGAATTGTCGGACCTCCGGCCAGGGTGTATAAGCGCTCGGAGGGCCCTTACCCGCAGTCAGCGACATCACCACCATGCCCAACGGGAGGGTCAGCTGTACTAGGCTTACCGCAGTGCGCGGTTTACCTTCAGGCTGGCCATCCATCACGCCAAAGATATCAGTCGTCAGGAAATGCTGGACAATTTCGAGCGTGACCCCTGGGTCGTCCCTATCCTGCGGAACTGAGTAAGCTCCGAGTGCAAAATCACCGAGCCTTAGAGAGTCTCGGTCATGGTTTAACCAGAAAGTTTTTGGGAGGTTAACGATAGTGTTTCGCTAGTCTTGGAGCCAGAGATGAGAGCACCAGTGGCGCGAATGCGTGCTAAGACTACCGCTCCCGGGCCGGACAGTGTAGTGACAGGAGGCTGACCCTGGTCCTCGAACACCTAGGACCACGCCTCGACGTTCGTTTTTCTTGCGGTTTCGTTGAGTCTGGGCAGCTCCCTGGGTGTTGGAAAGAGGGAAGGTTGGTGCTCCTGCCGAAGCCGGGACGGCCTACGGACTTGCCCGCGGCCTACAGACCCATGGTGCTGCTGGATGATGCGGGCAAGCTATTGGAGAGAATCCTAACTGCCGCATCGGCCAGCACCTACGTAAAGTCGGTCCCAATCTGTCGGATGCTCAGTTCGGTTTTCAGAAGGCACGTTCTACGATCGCAGCTGTGCTGCGCCTATAGGCCGTGGTCAAGTAGGCAGTCACGGAGGGTTACTGTTGGCAGTCTCTTTGGACACCACCAGCGCATTTAATAGTCTGCCATTCAGCTGCGTCGAGGAGGCGCTCCAGTATCATGGACTGTCTTGCCGCGGCATCGTTGTTTCGGCAAGTACCTGTACAAGGTCGCGAGGAGGGATAGGACGCCTTCCTGCTACCACTACGATTGCGACGAGGACACGGCGCAGCACACGAGATCTGCGTGGTCTGGGCAAAGCAGCACCGTGAACTCGTCGCAGTCGTCGGTGTTGACCTGACACTGCCGACGGGGAGGGGGTAGGTTATGGGGTCGCACGACGCTCATCCTTCACCCCAGACGGATTGGGCGGTATGTGTCCAGAGCAATAGCTTACAAAAAAAAAAGGGGGGGCGGTATAATCGGTATTGCACGCGGACGATGAAACAGCTAGCGGCGGGCCTGCCCATATTTGATGACTGTAATACATTTATTTTACAGACAGATGCCTCAGGATATGCTATAGGTTCTATATTATTTAATACGGATCGTAGACCCGTTGGTTATGCTAGTTATGCTAACTTGAACAAGGCCGAATGTAGATACCCAACCATTGACAAATAATTATTAGCAATAGTGTGGTCTGTTAAATATTTTCAACCTTATTATGGGCAAAAAGTTTATAATTGAAACCGATCATAAACCATTAGTATTCCTATACAATATGACAGATCCTCCCAGCAGATTGTTAAAATTTCGTGTGTTACTCGAAGAATATTATTTTAAAGTTACCACTTTACATGTACCCATGTGAAAGGTCGTGACAATGTAGCTGCAGATGCATTATCACGCATAGGTATAGAAAGTGCGAAATTAAAGGCGATGAATGAGCAACAAGGAACAAGGGGACAAAGAAGGAAACTTGACGAGGATTCTTATAATCATACTTCAAGATAGGGGTGGTGAATTGTATTCTTACCCTGATCCCCACATGGATAATACTTGATAAGAATCCAGAAAATTACAATATCCCTGAAATAGATTCTTTTTTATTTTAAAAAACAAGCAACAGTAAAGCATCAAGTTTAATACTATGTTACAAAGAAATGCTGAAACATTATGATTCTGTTTATTTAACGGGCCATTAGCTGACGACTTCAGAACGAACCAGTTTCGCCGATATATACTAACCCCACTTCCAGTAATTCAATTGCAAATCAACTACAGTAGACAATTCTAAGTCATAGTTACACACATTAACAGACATAAGGGAACGTACACATAATACGTCACTTACTTTTTCAATTACCTTTCCCCCAATCGGTAACCGTCCATAATAAATATTGAGGCCCAATTTTATTCAAGCGTATTTTTGAAGAATTAACTGATAAACAGCTCACATAGTATAAGTACGCTCCCTTTATAACTTAAAAGGTAGTTAAATCATTTCACATATCATCTCCTAGGTATATTCTACGAAGTAAAGTCTTAGGCCTTACTAGGGTTACTCGGTGGTATACTATCTACTGGTTTTGGTGGATCAATCTTTTGATCCCTATTCCAATTTTCAAGACCTTTAGGTAATGATGTATCTTCATCTAAAGATCCGGTGCCTTCAACAAATTCTTCATATGTACTCTTTTCAGGGAAAGGCCTAGGTCCCAATAATTCAATCATATCATCGCGACTAAGGATTTCTTGTTGCAATAGTCTTTCAGCGACTTTAGTAATATTATCCTTATGTTTCACCAATAATTCAGTTGTAAACTGATGTGCGTTATTAATCAAAACTCTAACTTCAGAATCAATTAATTCGGCTGTCTTTTCTGAATAGGGTTTATCCATAACCATTTCACCTGGTTGGGGCATATCAAATGATACATTACCCACTTTAGGATTCATACCGTAGTGTACTATTTGAGCGTACGCGCTTTGAGTAATCTTTTTTAAATCGTCCTGGGCACCAGTTGTAATTCTACCAAAGAATATTTCTTCGCTGACACGGCCACCAAGGGTCATGCACATTCTATCGAACAATTGTTCCTTGCTGTAAAGGTACTGTTCTTTTGGTAAATATTGTGCGTATCCAAGACCTTTGCCTCTAGGAATGATTGATACCTTTAAGAGTGGGTCAGCGTGCTGAAGGAACCAACCGGCAACAGCGTGACCAGCTTCATGAAATGCGACAATCTTTCTCTCGTCGGGTTGGAGGACATTAGACTTCTTCTCCATGCCAGCGACTACTCGTTCAATGGCTTGTTCGAAGTTTTTCATGTTGATATCGTTGGCAAGCTCTCGAGCAGCGATCAAAGCAGCTTCATTGCATACATTCGCAATATCTGCACCAGTAAAACCTGAAATCAAAGGATCATATTATGTACATTATAATCTATCTCTCTCTCTTAGCTCAACGTCGTCCATCCCATTGCTGGGCTCGAGTCTCCTCCATAATAGGAGGGAAATTGACCTTACTATACAATGCTGATCAAACAAATTGGCATGGGATTTGTTTCAAGATTTTCTTCTCTTGCATAGATGTTTTATATGTATTATATTCGTCAGACGTCTTTTACGACATCCACGGGCAAGATAGGGAGTGGTGAATTGTATTCTTATTCCGTCAAATAATAATCTATATAATCCTAACTCATATAAATGCAAATGTGAGTCTGTTTGTTTGTTTCTTACGCTTTCACCCCTAAATTACTAATTCAATTTTAAAAATATTTTCATCAATGGAATGCTAAATTATCAGCAAGTAGAATAAGCTATATTTCATCCCCGTGTTCCCACGGAAACAGGAAAACCCTGCGGAAAAGACGCTGGTAACAGTACTATCCTGAGAAATGTAATAAGCCAACTGTGCAACTCGCTTACCAAGTGTGGTCTATGCGCAATGTAACATGATAAGTAGAGGTTTGTGTAGTGATAAATATATAATCCACATAAGGGATATAATCCACACCGGGCGCATGGGCTCGCCCGGCAGTCTCAGAGTAGTGGCTCGCGAGGCCTTTTTGTTTAAGAAGTCACATTTTAATCAATTTTTTTTAAGTTCACTAACAATTTTGTAACTCTGCTGAAATTTACCACCGTCTTCATGCTGAAATTGGCCGCAGTCTTCGCGCTTAGTTTTGTTTAAATGGTTAGGATCCTTGAAATCCCACAACATGTATTCACTATATAATTGTACTAAACGAATCGACTGCTCTTGAGTGTTCATGGTAATAGGATAACTTTAACGAACAACTTGTGAAAATAGAGCTCACGAGCCAAAATCGCCTGTTCACACCAAACGCACAGTGCACATTGAGGCACCTTTGAGCGCGTCCTGTTTACCGACAGCTAACGGCTCGACCGCGAGGCACGCTCAGCCGAGGCAATATGCGCCCGGACAACCCCGAGGCACGTCCACACCGACTGAAGCTTTGGCTCGCGAGGCTGCCACGTGAGCCATGCTCGGTTGGTGTGGACGCGGCTTATAACATCTATACAAGAGAAGGAACAGTTGAGATAAAACCCTATACTGACCTGTCTCATCAGCATGGTATAGTAAGATCAATTTCCCCTCCTATTGTGGAAGAGGCTCAAGCCCAACAGTGGGACGTATATGAGCTGAAATGATGATGAATTAAAGAGGGAATACAAATGACCACTTCCTTTGTTAACCATAGACGTTGTAAAAGACAACAAAGGGATATAATATGCAGATAATATTGATATAAGACAGGAAAACCTTTCATCACATGTTATTGCAGCCCATTTAACCAGCATGGTATAACAGGTAAATGTTCTTTTTACTCTGGCGGATGCCGGAGTTTAACAGTGGAATGTATATAGAAGAAAAGAAGAATAAATATTAGTAATATTTATGTTATACCTGGAGTAAGCGCAGCCATTTTCCTTGCCAAGTTTTGCTTATTCAATGTAGTCTTTAATGGCGTTAAATGTACTTTGAAAATGGATGCTCTGCCTTTAATATCCGGTGCTGGGACAAATATCTGTCTATCAAATCTTCCTGGTCGTAGTAAAGCCTTATCAAGAATATCTACTCTATTTGTTGCAGCCAAAACTACAACATTAGTTGTGGTGTTGAAGCCATCCATTTCAACTAGCAGCTGATTAAGAGTGTTCTCCTGTTCAGAATGACCTCCAAAGCTGCGTCCACCTCTCTTTCTGCCAACAGCATCAATTTCATCAATGAAAAGAATGCATGGAGCATGTTTTCGTGCCATAGAGAACATGTCTCTAACTCTCGAGGGTCCAACACCAACAAACATCTCTAAAAACTCAGAGCCTGATACTGTGATGAAAGGAACATTGGCTTGTCCAGCAGTAGCTTTGGCTAACAATGTCTTACCAGTACCAGGTGGACCTGTTAATAAAGCACCTTTCGGAATTTTAGCTCCTAAATCAATGTATTGTTGAGGGTTTTTCAGGAAGTTTACAAATTCCATAATTTCAATTTTGGCTTCCTCACAGCCAGCAACATCTTGGAATTTAACACCAATATCAGATGGATTTATTAATTTAGCGGTTGATTCCATGACACCTCCGAATAGTCCACCTCCTTTCTTCCCTGATCGACCCATCATATCAGCTGACCTTCTCATCATATAAATTAAAAATCCTATAATTAGTAGAGTCGGCAACAAGCCTGTCAAACTAGATGCCTCCACTTCGGTTTTATAAATGACAGGAATAAAATTAGGTGGGTCAATGTGCCTTTCTATCTGTGCATTTTCTAAATTTCTTTCAAAGGAATCAACACTGCCAATAGCAAACCAGATGACTTTTCCTTCGACAGCAGAACCTGCATTTAGTTTCACTCTGACCCATTTTTTGTTTATTACTTCTAATTTCTCTACTTGTCCTTTAGACAAGTATAGATTAACGAAGTCCCGCCAACTAACTTCTTTATATCGAAGTTCGAAGTAGGCAAGTGATGCAAGTAAAGTAACGACTCCCATAGCGCCAAACATCATCCACTTTTCTCTGTCCGGCCCTTCGTAACTAGTACGACCACCACTACCGCCACTTGATCCTGAAAACATGTTGTTCATGTTCCATTTATCTTGTGTAGAACTTGGTTTTGGTGTTGATGGCGAACTCTTTGAAGGAGTAGGTGTTTCATCTTTTTCTGGTTTAGTGGACTGTTTCTGACTAGCACCAGGTTCGAAATATTTCTCAAAACCCTTTGGAGGTTTTTTGCAAAATTCGTACCATTGATTTAGCACAGAATCCAAAGCTGGGACTCCGACTGATTGAAGTTTGGGGCCATTGAAATGTTTTAATTTTAGTAATTGTGAGTGCGTTAATCTCAAACTTTTCCACATTCTGTTATATTTTTATAACTATATACAGAAAATAGTAATTTTACCGTGGTTGCACAATGATATCAGAAATGAAATCAGAAAATACTATCAAGAACTATCGTAACAATCATGGTTAGAAATTCTGTCAAAACGCGGCTGTCACTGGCTGTAATTTTTTTTGTTTGGATCGCCCTTACGGGCAGACTAAAGTCTTTTCGACCATACTGCCTTGTCTTATGTAGCTTATTTCTTTACATATTATTTACTTCTTCATATTGTATAACTAATTAACAGTCATTGTCCGTCAGTAAGTCAAGTCGTTATCATTAATTAGGCGCTGAGAACGTAATTAGATGATTTCTCTGGGAATTTCGGTTGAATACGAAAATACACGTAAACCACTCTTATATCACATTCACCACACTTCAGCACCTTAATTATATTATATTACATAAAACATCAGCAAAATTATACAATATAACACTATAAAACACTAAAAAAATGAATATAATACAAGTGCTTAACATGACATTTCCATATTCGCGCCGAAAACTCCTCGCTGGCTGTCAACCACTATAGGTGATGAATTTTATTAAGGAATTTTATGGCATTGTCACAAAAACTTTTACGTCAAGATAACCAATACTTTTGATTAAGTTAGGGACTGAAAACTTCTAGGATGTGATCTTCTAGAAATAGAGCATAACTCCTGAGTATAGACGGTTGGTTATTGGAGATTGAGAAGCAGCCTCCTTATGGGGAAGTGGGAACACTATCTTCTACTATTAGGTATTTATTACCATACTAGATCTATGCATACTAGTATCGGTCGTTGCTAGCGTTGGGTGGGTGAAAAATATGTCGTCATTAGTGACATTTTCGCTGCGATCACTACAAACATGATTCTTATTTGGAACTGCGGAAGGAGTATTTTAAAGGCTTAATGCAGCGTATAACAAAGAAAATGAAACGCTACATTATAGTGCTTACTGGAACGTATCGGGAATGATTCATTTGATAATTTTTTAATTCCTGAACGAACGAAAAATTAAATGAACTGTTGAACAAATGAACAATCAATCACTTGGTTTCTCACACAAGTAAATAAATGAAACTTGTGATTTTCCTTTTATCTCAGTTTCTTAATCGAATATACTAGTGATGCTTACCGATTATTGGCTAAGTGTATAATTTAATCAACTAAAGATATTAAAACGGTAGAATATATACTTGTGGTGGCAATTTAAAAATGGACCAAGAGAGACCAGAAAGCAGTTCAAATCAGGGAAAGAGGACACGACCTTTACTATTACAGCCAACTCCAAAGATTGCTAGGGTATCTGCGTATGCTAGCTCAACATCTAGTGGAGTACTCAAGAATTCCAGGAAATTTGGACCCAGTTCACCAAAACGGGCTAAATTATTGTATAACAAAAGTGATGTACCTGCACCTGGTACTCCAGTACCTGATAAGCATGTGCGTAAAGCAGGTCCTTACCTGTTAGGTCCTAAACTAGGGCCTAGCCCTGTTAAGAGTATTGTTCAATGTCTGGCACGGAAAGAGAGTACTGATGAATTTTATCAGGTATTTAAATTAATATTTTATACTTCCATAGCATGATATGCTCTAAGCCCAATTTACATTAAAAACCTTTTAAAATAAATTTCAAATCAGTTGTTTATTGTGGTTCTATTATTATTTATATATTTTTGCGCAGGATAATAAATAGTAAATAAATATTTATCGAACAATTATTTACAAATATTACACCATATTTAAACAATAGTTTAAATGTTCATGCAATAATTTCTCACCGTTATGCCATTATTAGAATCATTTGATAATTAGAAGAGTTTAATTTAAAAATAATGTTTTTATAATTAATAAATCAAGATTATTCGACTGTGGTCAATTACCCCAGTTTATATCTCCTATTATACTTTTCATATTGTACGCCCATTTACCTAGCAAATATTAGAAGTGATCATTAATATGGTTAAGTATATTAGAACTATTAAAATAACGATCAGTAGACAATGATAAGTAGTAATCCTGAAGAGTTTTATTTAATCTGCCTGTACCTTAATCGCTTTCACAAAGAATAGCAAGATCTTTAATAAGCTAATGCGAGAATACAATTCACCACCCCCTCTCTTGCCCCCTGGGTTTCGTAAAAGACAACTACGGGATATAATAGGCATATAATACCTATGCAAGAGAAGGAAAACTTGAAATAAAACCTATGACAAGACGTCTGACGAGCGTGTTATAGTAGGTCATTTTCCCTCCCATAGTGGAGAAGGCTCGAACCCAACAGTGGGATGTATATGACCTGTGATGGATGGATGGATAGTGTAGGTATATATTTAAAATTTTTTGTTCTACAATTTTCATTTGACCATTCTTCTGAGCATATTTAGTATACATATTCAATGGTATGGCTGTTATGAATTATCACCTGACTGATCTTAAATTATATGTTTTAACAAGTGTAATATTAATGACTTTTGCAACCTTAACTAATAGCTTAGGCAAACATATAAAGATGAAAATATAATATAATTTTTAAATTTAAATAATCATCTTGGCTCATATACGTCCCACTGCTGGCTTCGAGCCTCCTTCACAGTAGGAGGAAAATTGACTTTACTATAGCATGCTGGTCAGACAGACATGTTATAGGATTTGTTTCGAATTCCCTTCTCTTGCATAGATGTTATATGCATATTATATCCCTTAGTCGTCTTTTATGACATCCACAGATAAGATAGGGAGTGGCGAAATGTATTCTTACACCGTCACCATACAGGAAAAGTAAATAATCATAAAATTGTAATTTTGCGTGTAAGTCCCTAAATCTTATAGATGGGAAAAGAAGACAGTAAGTCTCTTACTCATTCTTTTTTAATGTTACATGTAAAGTTTAAGATGGCCAATGTCTTCATAAAGATCTAAAATTATTACATATAAGATATAAAAAGGATCTATTAGTCCATCAACATCCACTATTAAATAGAAGAGTTCTCAAGTGAAGGATAAAGGCATAATTACTACACTCGCCATTTAGTTGATGTTATAAGTTTTTCTGAAGATTATCATTGACCATTTTCCTAGTGATCTTGCACCCAGTTTTTATGACTCATGGGGAAATACGGAGCAGTGACATTTTATATTCTTGATCTGTCACAAGAAAATCATTTTACACATAACTAAATAACATATATTATAAATTTATAGGTGAAGATATTAACATTAAGGAATGAAGGACAACAAGAAACACAAGATGACAGGCAAGGAAAGATGCTATTACACACAGAATATTCATTATTATCTTTATTAAAGGATCAGGATGGAGTTATTCATCATCATGGTTTGTTTAAGGTAATTTTCCAATATGTATGTGTATACATATAAATACTAGCTGACCCAGCAGACATTGTTCTGTATAAATAAAATAATGTCATCTACCGGGTCCAATTGGGCATCTAAACCATTCTCGAATCCCTTTGAACATGTTCAAAAAATTTCATCAACATCGGTCCGGCCGTTTAGGAGGAGTTCAGTGACATACACACGTACACAAGAAATTTATATATAAGACTAGCAGACCCAACAGACGTTGTTCTGATCAAATAAAATAAAAGGACTTCTCCTTGAAATCGACAGCAGCGCCACCTACCGGGTCCAATTGTGAATCGAAACCATTCTCGAATGTCCTTGAATACACACAAAAAATTTCATCAACATCGGTCCAGGCGTTTCAGAGGAGTTCAGTGACATACACACGTACAGAACAAATTTATATATAAGATTAAAGATATATGTTTTTTTGCATATGAGAGGAATTCCGAAGAGACGAGACCTCTAAGTAAGCAAAATAGGTATAATAAACAAATTTGTTTATTATACCTATTTTGCCTACTTAGAGGTCTCGTCTCTTTGAGTCCATGTTCGAATTGATTCCTCAAGTTTGTATCTTATAGTTTTAATATTGTACTGGTTAATTCGTCAGTTAGTCATGCAATTATTAGTAGCTCTAAATTGTATTACTATAATAATTATTATTTATTAGCAACCCGACCCTCGCTTCGTTTCGGTTTCAGTCGCTTTACCCGCGGCGTAGTTCCCGTTCCTGTGGGAATACCGGGATAAAATATAGCCTATGTTACTCCTTGATATTATAGCTTTCCATTGGTGAAAGAATTTTTGAAATCGGTTAGGTGGTTTAAGCGTGAAAGCGTTACAAACAAACAAACATCCTTACTTTCGCATTTATAATATTAGTATGGACTTATTAAAAATAATGCAAATTATTTCCGTGTGGTGACGGAGTAAGAATACAATTCACCACCCCCTATCTTACCCGTGGGTGATCGTACGAGACGACTAAGGGATATAAAACGCATAAACATCTATGCGAGAGAAGGAAAACTCGAAATTAAACCCTATACCAACACGTCTGACCAGCGTGGTATAGTAGGTCAATTACCCTTCCATTGTGAAGGAGGCCCGAGCCCAACAGTGGGACGTATATGTGCTGAGATGATGAATGCAAATTACAAACCATGTAATGGTTGGAAAGCTGCACTGCACTTTTTATAATTTGCACAATCTCAAAAATTATCATGAAATTTAGCAATGGCTAAATAAATGACTATTACTTAGTCAACTATTAAATCAATTTGCAAAGGTCTTTTCCTCCAGTTTTTAAATTATGTTTTAACCGAAAAATGCAGGTAAAGTTTTTTTTGTGCGTGTGTATAGCTGTTAGCCGCAGATGGCTTTCACAGCTTAGCCCGGGCTATGCGTGAGCGCTAAGGCCTCTCTACCCGGTAAGAAATTTAAGCGAACATCGCCTGAGTGCTTCCCCTGTGGGGAACGGACCTCGGCTCGGGGCGTCGCTGAGAGCAAAGTGCCCGTGGCCACGTTTAGGTTATTGATTATTGCGCGGCGCCGTTTCCGACCTCGACGGCGAGGCTGGTACCGCGGAGATTTATTTGTTATCGTTGCGCGAGCGGTGTAGGGCCTTTGTTGTTGTAATCCAGCGGATCCGACATCTAGGATCGTTTATCGGATCCGGTACTAGCATTTTGTGGCAACGTAATAAAGCTGTGGAATTCATTATATAAAAAAAATTGAATTTTTTTATTGGTATAGACAAACATACAACGTTTCCTCTTTATAATATTAGTGTAAATTACGCCCTTAGAGGGTGAAAATTAAAAAATGCTGAAACACGTATTAATTTATTTTTATTACAGAGTATTTTTGGAGAATTTAATGAAAATCGATAAAGATTTTTTTTCTCTTTATACAAACATTGCTATTGCGGTTTACCCCTATAGGGATTGAATTTCAAAAAATCCTTTCTTAGTGGGCTACTACGTCACGCAAGAAAAACTACTGTCAAAATTTCATCTTTCTGGCTTCAGTAGTTTCGGCTCTATGATAAATCAATAAACTAACATCTTTCTACCTAGTCTACACCCTTAGAGGATGAAAATGGACAAACGCTGAAACACATGATTATCTATTTGTATTAAAGAGTATTTGTGCTTAATTTGAAGACAGTAACTAAAGATTTTTTTTTCTTTTCATACAGACTTTGCCTTTGCGTTTCACCCCCTTAGGAGAGTAATTTCAAAAAATCCTTTCTTAGTGGGTGCCTACGTCACAAAATGAAACTACGGTCCAAATTTCATTTTTCTAGCTTCAGTAGCTTCGGCTCACCCTGTTCCTTTATATGTATATTACCGTTAACGCCCTCGTAACACCCCTTGTAGGTGGAATTTTGTAAAATCCGTTCTTAGCTGTCCTCTACTCAGCAAAAGGAATATTCCTGCCGAATTTCAAGTCTGTACGCCTGATGGTTACAGAGATATTTTATTTATTTTATTTATTTTAAGACAACACCCTGCACTAAGGAAATAATCCTTGTATTGCGGGGGACTTTACAAACATACAATTAACGGACACAAATTACATCCACAATTACATTATGGTGATCCACAATTATATTATTACAAATTACATTATGGTGATGAGTCAATATATCGATGGAAAACTCTCATCTCATATATATATATATATATATATGCAGATAAGATATGTTTTATTTTTTATAAACCACCTATATTAAGAACAATGATACTTATTTAAGTTACTAACTGTTCATTTTGAACCGAAAATTTGAAAATCATACTGATTTGTTCAATCCGGCCGGATGAAAATATATCCGAAACTGGAATCGAATCCGATATAAAGGTATTGAATAATTTAGAAAAGAGGAGAACTATGAAAGAGATACCTTACGTTGTACTATCTATAGTATAACCATATTTTTTTGCGTCAAAACGTGATGCTTGCATTATGTGTAGGGATGCAAATATCGAAATCAAAAACATCGAAGTGCAAAAAATATCGTCCTAAAAACATGATGTATCGAAACATCGATGTTTTTTATCTTCATTACGGGATTGCGATGAGCCCTTTTTTATTAGTTAAATTCTAAGAGTATAATAACTTATAATCAATTTCATGCAAGCATTTTTTTTACATGAAACACCAACATTTGCGTGATATTATAGTTATTTAGAAACAGAGTACCTAAACTGTTACGGAGGCATTTTAAATCATGGCGGCAAAACATCGATGACAAAACATCGTATAAAATAACATCCATACATCGACGTTTTACAATAGTGAACGTCGATGTTTATCTATTGGAACATCGATGTATTGTTTGCATTCCTAACTATGTGACACTTGTAGAAATAGATAAAAGTATGAACTGAAAAGCTAACTAATAGAAAATAATATAAGGAGAAAAAGAAACTAGAAAATAATTTTAACAATAAAAAACGACTTCAACCGAACTAAATTGATATGAGACTACACGGGAAGCACTAGCTTCCAAATTAAAAAAGGATCATCAAAATTAGTTAGGTACAAAGATAAAAAAGAAATTCAATTGAATTGAGAACCTCCTTCTTTTTTGAAGTCTGTTAGCATAAAAGATTCTGCAGAAATAGGTAAAAACACGTCTCTTCGCTAAATTGGGACTTATTTGTAACGGCTCTGAGGGTAACGAGATGGACAGCCCGAAATCATGACTGTCTCATTAAGAATGGGACGTAAAGTGACATTAAGTATTTACCAAATGTTAATCTAGATATGAAGCCGTCACTTTAAAATTACATTAAAAAATAATGTTCGCAGCCGAAATTTCTGCAACTATTGAATAATACGAAATAATTTGATATCTGTACCGTTATAGTAAGGTATCCGTATCCCTGGATTAGCCACGGATATCAAAGATTCAGTACCAGTGGCCGGCCCAATGGCGAAAGGGAGAAATTAAGCTGGGTTATCGGGCTACGCCCTTTCGCCATCCCGGACGACGTGCGTATTGATCATAGCCCGCCCAAAAATAAAGACAAAAGATATTCCAAATCCAGATCCTATAAAAATATCTATCAATTCCTTTCGGTCCCGGTTCGTTCTATAATCTATTGGATAGAAAAGGTCCATTAAGATTTATTTACTACTAGCGGACCCAACAGACATGGTTCTATTCAAATCTAAAAAAAAGGTAAAAGGAATTCTCCTTGAAGTCGATCGCAGCGCCACCTACCGGGTCCAATTGTGAATCTAAACTATTCTCGATTCCCTTTGAACACACAAAAAATTTCGTCAACATTGGTCCAGCCGTTTAGGAAGAGACACACACGTACACAAGAAATTTATACATATATAAGATAAAAATAAATATACCAAATTGTGTATCTAATCATGTTTCAGGATCACGCATTAGAAGAGGCGCCAAATCCGAATGGCAATGGCTTCATTTACACTGGCAGAGTTCGTCAACGACTCTTTCTTGTACTAGATTGTGTGTCTGCCCACCAGTTCAGTGAGAAAGGCTCCGAACTTGTCAATTTACAACAGTACGTGACTAAAGTAAAAAAAGTACCAGAGAAAGAAGCTATTTTAATATTTTATGATATTGTTAGAGTTGTTGCAAATTTACATAAGGTGAGTTTGCTTTACAATATGGTGACAGAGTAAGAATACAATTCACCGCTCCTATCCAACCCGTGGGTATCATTAAAGGCCAGCAACGGATATAATGCGCATATAATATCTATGCTAGAAATGGAAAACTCGAAATAAAACCCTAGGTAACTCGACTCGAAATAAAAGATAGGTCAATTTCTTTCCTTTTACGGAAGAGGTTCAAGCCTAACAGTGCGGGGCCTATATGTGAGTCTTAAGATTGATTGCTATAGAAAGTATACCAGAAACGCCGGAACGCACGGCAATTTTCTCGAGTTGCTACTCCAAAGGTGAATTGCAAACTGTTCAACATATGGTCGCGCTCGTCATGCCAGAGATCGCACTCCCAGAGAATGTGTTGTGCTGATTGTACATACTAGTGGTCAAATATGGAACATTGACATAATGGTGAGGATATGAGATTAAAAGAGAATAACTTTTGAAATTGCTATGGCCAGTTAGAAATTGGGCCACACTGTGATTAACCTCAAGCCACACTTTCTTCATGCAGTTGCATATACGTGAGAAAAATAGAGATGAGCTTGGGTCTCCTCAACTGTAAAAGGGAAATTGTCATACTATAAATACAAGTAGTCATCTCAGTGCATATACATGCTACTGTTAGACTCGAACCTTCTCTACAGTAGAAATTGACCTGCTATACCGTGCTCGTCAGACGTGTTGGTTTCGTTTCGAGTTTTCCTTCTCTTGCATAGATGTTGTATGCATATCCTATAGTCATCACTTACAACATCCATGGGCAAGATGGGTTGGTTAATTGTATTCTTACTCCGTCATCACATGGATGTACAGGAATATGGTCATACGTAAATACATATAAGGAAGAAAAAGTTCAAGATCAAATTTGAAAGTGAATCTTCAGTATCGAAACAAAAATTTTATGATTTTATAAAAATTCTCGGATATACAGTTAGTCGTTATGGATGCCGTCGATCGGTTTGATTCTGAACTACGAAAGACTTCACTTGAATTTCGTAGTAGGGAATTTTCGCTGAATATTTATAAAATTGATGTTTTATTTCAGAGGAATATAGTACATAGAGATTTAAAATTGGGCAACATAGTGCTAAACCAAAGAACGGGACGCGTAATCATTACCAATTTATGTCTGGGAACGCACCTAGGAAGCGATAGAGATTTATTGAAAGACCAGAGAGGTGAGATTAAATCTATACATAGTAAAATAATAGACAAAACTTCACATTGAAGGTATCAATGATTTTTGGAATTTTGGGCTATCTGTCAGTTACTTTGTTTCGGGAATTATACGAAAACCATTAGGTCAATAGTTTTATTGTCATCTTCAGCACGAATTTTTTTATATAAAATAATCTAGTACTTATATAATATCCACCGTCTTTGAATGCATCTATTGTTTTTTCACATCAACGAAGGCCTCTAGTTCCTTTCTTAACAGGACAGTCTCGTTTTTTGGCTCTCTGAGACAGACAGCCAGAAAACCCCAACCGTAGCAAAAATACGGTACATTTTTGCAAACAGACGCGAGACGTAACGGTCATTTTTTATACTGACACGGACGTGTCTTATCTAACTTTCACATGTGCTTGCTTTTTCTAGAATTGGTCATATTTTTAAATATTTCTGCCGCTGGCCCCTGACAAAAATAATGGTCACGACACGTTCTGATGTAAAAAGTATAAAGTCCTGTTAGACATACCTTTTAAATTATACGTTACTGAATAGAAATATACACCTATATCTGTTTTATCAATTTCTTCCAGGTTCACCTGCCTACATATCGCCAGATGTTCTTCTATGCAAACCATATTTAGGGAAACCTTCAGACATGTGGGCTTTAGGAGTGGTTTTGTATACAATGTTGTATGGACAGTTCCCTTTCTGTGATACCAGTCTTTCACAATTATTCAGTAGGATACAAGCCGCTAATTATAATATACCTCCGTAAGTAAATGTCATTTCGTTTTATTATTATTATCTTTGGTCGTTCATGAGCCAAGTAGCCCACCAAATAAGTCCATGCTATTATTATCTTTTAGTAAAAACGTATGGTGATAGAGTAAGAATACAATTCACCACCTCCTTACTTCCCCTTCACCATCATGGCCGCGTATGTCGTAAAAGACGACTAAGGGATATAATGTTCATATGACACTCCAAATAAAACCCTATACTAATCTATCTGATTAGCGTGGCATAGTGGGTTAATATCTTTTCTGTTGTAGAGGAGGCTCGAGCCCAACAGTGGGCCGTAAGTGACCTGAAAGGTTAACGATGAAAATAAAGTTTAACTACCAGAGCTATTCTAGAATTCGTAATTTCTTTAACCATTTAACAACCCCATCACAGCGGTGATTTGTTTGTACTACACTAGATATGGAGTTTTGAAATAAAAAAAATGTCATACCATGCTTTCCCTGGGGTACAAACCAGTTACCGGATCACTTGGGGAATGGTTAGCAGCACTTGACTAGGCGTATTCATAAGACCTATGTATGTCCAACAGGGATTGTTGATAGCTAAATGGATGGCCACCAACAACAATTAAAAATATTTTATTTCAGTAACTCCAGAAAAGGAGGTTGTAAATTGAATGCACAGATGGCGTAGTGTTTCATAAACCGAACTTTCGTGCTAGTGTCGCAGGTTCGAATCATACGCGACAATACTTTGTGCGTTCCCAAATTGTTGTTCTGAATCTCTATATAATTTGTGTTCATTAATTATATGTTTGTAAAATCCTCGACAATACAAGGACTTATTTCCTTTTTGCGAGGTGTTCTTTTTTTAAAGTTAGAACACCAATCGCGATTATGGTACCATGGAGTTTTGGCGCGAATGTTAAAATGTCATGTGGCGCTCCTATATTTTATTCGTTGTTTTAGTGTTTTGCAGTGTTATATTGAATAATTTTGTTGGTATTTTATGCCATATAACACCATTGAAAGTTCTAACATCTAGTGAATATGATAAAATGATGAAATACGTGTATTTTCGTGTTCTTCATAAATTCCGAATGAAATCATGATTTGGTTGTCAGCATTATTTTTTTTTTCATTTCAGGGATGGTAACTCTGTTCAAGTTTCTGATAATACTGTATTTCTAATACAAAGATTATTAGTAAAAGATCCTAAGCATAGATTGGTAGCTGATGAAGTGAGTATTTTTAAATGTGATTGCCTACACGGGCCAGTGGCCTTTTATTTACACACTGTCGGGCCATTTTTTTTTTATTGCAAGCAGTGGCAAACCTTTACAGGCCGCTGCCTACCGCAATGAAAGTGAAGGGAGTGTGAATGCGTGCATTGAGGCTCGGTGATACCAAAGGCACTACCATAACCCTCCACACGCAAACACCCTCAGAAAGTTGGGCTTCCGGCTCTCTCGCTCACCGAACGAAGCGCAGTAACAAATTGCTACTACTCAGACGTCGATTTTCTGCGAGAGCGTGGTACTACCCCGGACGGACCGGCCCGCGGCTGTAGACAGATAACTGTCGACAGTGTGGTCCTACCACTAGGTACATGGATATTATGTCTAAATCCTTTGGAACGATGGAAGGGCGGTATGGTGCCCCATAAGCCGTATTATCTCCCTGCACCTTGACTATGGGCCTCACCTAGTGAGTTCAAGTACCCTTGCAAGTATCTATGTACCTCCCTCAAAGTATCAGCAATAAAGCGCCGGGCGGCGTAATCATGTGGCGGGCGTCGTAAAAAAATGCACAATCACTTTAGAATAATAACGTATAGAAGGTAAGTTCGCGCACAAAAAGTGAAGCATTTCAATTGGAGCCTAATGGCGCTTACGCCGGAACCGTTACGTAATGCACAAGGTCACTGTACTGCACATACGTACGCAACTCTTAAAAGATAAATAGATAATTATGACGGCTTGTGCGTACAAATGGTGTCACAACACATTTGAAAAATATAAAAAGTATATTAACATTACTTTTAAAAATATTCCGACGATTTATATTAATAAAAACATAATTTAATTTCATAATTTGTATAGTGGTGTGCGTGTGTACGTGTGTAATCGTCTGCGCGCATGTAGTATTGTTTGCTTCAAATTTTTAATGGCTGACGTATGGACACTATCCTTCTATACGTTCTTATTCTAAGACAGGGATTCCCAACCTTTTACCCTATGCGCCTCACTCAAGTTTATGCTATAATATTACGCCCCCTTTCTCCTACTACAATAAAAAAAACAAAGGATGAAAATTTCAATAAACTTTATTTTCATTTAAATAGCAAGTGCATATGTAATCAAATAACTCTAATATAACATAATTAGTGAGAACATTGAGCCTGCACTTTCTTAGCTAATTGGTGAATCCTTGGCTGCAAATCGGCCAGTGCACATCATAGATCATTTTCATCGTAGAGAATTTTAACAAATTTCTACGCGCCCCCCCTTGGATCATTCTACGCCCCCCAAGTGAGGCGCGCCACACTGGTTGGGAAGCCCTGTTCTAAGACAAACAGCTTTTTTTTTTCGGGTACTAATTTCTTGGATATTCCAATGCCGGGGCCTTAGAATAATAACGTATAGAAGGTAAGTTCACGCACAAAAAGTGAGGCATTTCAATTGGAGCCTAATGGAGCTTACGCCGGAACCATTCCGTAATGTACAAGTCATTGTACTGCACGTACGTACGCAACATTAAAAAATAAATTGGTAATTATGACGGTTTCTGCATTCAAATGGTGTCACAACACATTTGAAAAACTTAAAAAGGTTTTTAACATTACTTTTAAAAGTATTTCGACGATTTATGTTAATAAAAATAAAATTGATTTCATAATTTGTATAGTGGTTTGCGTGTGTAAGTGTGTAATCATCTGCGCGCCATTAATATTTTTAGATTCAAATTTCGAACGTTCGAAGTATTGACACTATCCTTCTATACGTTATTATTCTAAGGCCGGGGCATTAAATATGCCCTTTTTTTGGACGGGTATGGCCAGCACAGATGCCGTCCATTTCGTCTGAGGCGACGCAAGAGAAGCGCGTAGTACCTAGCACCACCTACCGGATCCAATTGTGAATCTGAACCATTCTCGAATGCTCTTGAACACAAAAAAAAATTCATCAAGATCGGTGCAGCCGTTTAGGAAGAGTTCAGTGACATACACACGTACACAAGAAATTTATATATAAAGATAAAATTTCTGTATGGGGTTAATTATTATAAATATCTTTTTTTTTTTATTGCAACCAGTGGCAAACGAGCATACAGTACACCTGATGGTAAGTGTTGCTGCCGCTCATGGACCTTTACAAGGCCGCTGCCTACCGCGAAGAGAGTGAAGGGAGTGTGAATGCGTGCATTGAGGCTCGGTGATACCAAAGGCACCACCAAAGCCCTCCACACGCAAACACCCTCAGAAAGTTGGGCTTCCGGCTCTCGCTCACCGAACGAAGTGCAGTAACAAATTGCTACTTCTCAGACGTAGATTTTCTGCAAGAGCGTGGTACTACTCCGGACGGACTGGCCCGCGGCTGTAGACAGATAACTGTCGACAGTGTGGTCCTACCACTACACAAATAATATTGATAATATAAATCTTCAATATCTGTAATATTGATGACTTGTTGGACGTGAGACATCTTAGTCCGCCCGTGATCATGAACACTGTAAAATTTTCGAAACGTCGGGCAATTAAAAGTCAAGTTCAAACGCGCTAAAATCCGTAGTAGTTTTATTTACAACGTGTAATATTCCCGTAAACATCAGAGATCATTAAATAATTAAATCAATTTAATTATAAATTGTCTATTATTTGTGAACAGGTATTAGATCAACTTTCAAGTATAATAGCAAGTTATATAATTATTCCTAATCCACCTGAAGATCTTCAAGTGGTACCTGATATACCTTTAGATGAAGATAACAAAGATAAAACTAATAACAGTCCGTGTTCCAGCGATGTCGATAGAAAACCATTTATAACGCAGGATAGTAGTGAAAGAACGCCAAATGCAACAGTGAGTATTTCTTTAAAATATTTGTGCTAAGGGAAAAAAGTGTGGTGTGGTTTTATGAAACCACAAGGCAGGTGAAACTTTTTGCGGATCGTCGGTATGTAGTTGAAAATTTTCGGCAAATTATTCGTTTTAATTATCATTATATCAGCCCGCATAAGTACCACTGTTAGTTCCTTCCTGCTCCACAATATGATCTAAGATATCCAAGGATATATCTTTTGTGGCAACCCTATAGGGATGTGTACCTATGGAGGACCCTCTTCTTTTTCTTTTCTATTTTTGTGTCTGGTCACGGTCAGCGCCGCTCGGCTCCGTTCGGGGCGACAGAGGGGCGGCGAGCGGCCCCGTGACCCACTCATGTAGCACGTTGCCTTCGTTGTTGGGCCGACCACCCGTGCAGAGTTCCTTGACTTCAGTGGTCGGCCCGACGGAATACCTCCGAGAGAGTACCCTCTCGCGGCAACGTCCTCTTCTCGGGCCGCCGATCGCCGTCGCGAGGCTATCCTCTCCGCGGGTGCCGGACTAAATCCCCGGTCCGGTCACCCGCAGCTTCTGCTAGGGCGGTATCAGGCGCATCTACCGTCGACCCGCCCATTTGGCACTTGTAAGAGGTACGCACCCGGCAGGCTATGCGCTCGTTCGCCGCCCCCTCTCGCCGCCCCCTCTCGCCGCCCCCTCTCGCCGCCCCCTCTCGCCGCCCCGGACCGATCGGACGGAGCGCGATGCACCAAGGACTGCGACCAAAAAAATGGGGGTTTCTCTAAGATTAGGAAAAATAATAAAATTAATTATATTTCTTTTACAGGAGGAGTTAGGTGTATTCTGTGTTCCGTTGCCAGATTTCCTTGCACTCAATTTTCCATCACCGACTCGGGTCCAACAGAATAGCATCATCGTCCATCCCACTACACCCATAGACTCATCAGCGATTACATCACCGAATCAACAGAACCAACGGCAGATCACCGTTCAAAGAATTGGTAATTACACTCAAAAATTTTTTAATGTCTTTGGTGGCAGACGAGCAAGCAACCCACTTACCATTAGGTGGTATTGTTAACTGTCGTTCATGATATTGTAATAAATAATAATAGTGTTTAGTATTTCGGCTTTTATTGGAGAAAGAGTCATATTTTTCTGTTACAAGACAATAGGTAAATGAGATGCATACAATTTGTTATGACAGCAGACTGTTGCTTACGATAACATATTGAGAATGTATTATTGTTTATAATGCATGTAGCAAGCCATTGTTATACAATTATTGTTGAACTTTTGGTCAATTTAAAAAATAACTTTATACTACGATTATAGTAATTGACTATTACTATCTATCTTTAGTAGAGGATTTATTACGCACATAACTTCACATAGTAACTGTCGTCAACAATTACATTTTCTAAAAAAGCTGACGCCACCAAATTACAGACGCTGGGAAACTGACTTTGCTAAATCGATCAAGGAATGTGGCGTGCATTTGGTTGGGGAATCATATGTCATGGTTTCTCGTTGCCCTTCTCCCTCCCTGAACGGTTTAGACCTGTTAAAAAAAAGAATTTACTAGTATGAGTAGAGTTTTAAAATCATACAATCTTTACAGGTAGAGATGCCCGACCACTGTTACCAAATGAAATCGCTAGATACCAGCACATGTTTGCCTCTAACCAGACACCTAGGCAGGAAATACCGCGCAGACAGGATGCTCCTAACTTCGTTCCAGAAACAAGACAAGACAGGCCAGAGAATTCTAGGCTGCGAACTTTGGCGCAACGCATACCCAGACTGAACCCCATAGCTACGACGTCCAATCAAAATTCTGCAGATTTCAGGGTGATACAGTGGTCTGAATCCAGATCTAGGGGTTGGGATAACGACTTTGTTTTAAGGTTACCGGTTTTGGATCTATCTAGGGTTAACGGTAATAGGATTATGAATCCGGTACCGGTACATACTATTAATTCTGAAGCTGTTGTCAATAACCCAAGACCGCAGATTGATGAACCTGATGTAGAACCTACTTTCTAATTTTAACTAGATTTTGCCCGTGAAGGATTGTACGTTCTTGCCTGTAGGCGTGATGTAATTACCCGGAAAAATATAGCTCATAGTGATTAAACACTTGGGCAATTAGAAAGTTTTTTGAAATTTCCCTCTAATACAAGTTTCTTTTTTTGCCGTCTTTATAACACATTGTCCATTTCTTTCATACCTTTTAAAGTGAAACTTTTATGAAATCGCCTCAAACTTTTTCGTTCATCTATTGCATGTCGCGTGACGGTCGACCGCGGAGTAGGGGTAAAGTGAAAGGCGCTCGACAGAGCAGCCGAGGCCAATATGGCGGCGTTCGCATCAGCTGAACGTGTAGTCTATAGACTATTACTCATTTGTGCCAGTGCTCCACGCTATTTATTTGTTTTTATCAGTGTTTAATGTAAAGGTTGCTATATTTTCGTAATGCGAAAAAAGTTTCACTTTTACCGTGGTTTCATAAAACCACACAATAATTTTTTATTAGTTACCAATTTAAGTGCATCCAAGTTGCGGGCAGAATTTAGTATTCCAAATTCTTGTAAGCAATTCGGGTATATTATTTTATTTCTAAGTTATTAGTTAAAAGTGTATTAGTTTTAAATTGTTGATTTAGTATTTGACTTGCTAGATTACTTATAAAAAACTGATTTTGCGAATGGAAAATTGATGAACTTGTGTGAATTGAATTCACACTTACACCAAATCCATTCAAAGCACTTCACCAATTTAGTTACATTCATCATTATCATCTCAGTGATACCCACTGTTGGGCTTGGGTTTCCTCCATTGTAGGAGAAAAATTGACCTACACTGGTCAAACGTGTTGGAATATGGTTTCATTTCAAGTTTTCCTCTTCTTGCATCGATGTTACCTGCATATCACTTAGTCGTCTTTTACGGCACCCATGGGCAAGAGAGGTCGATTGTATTTTTACTCCGTCATCACACGGAAAAGTTGCAGTGCTATGTCGGTATAATTCGTAAACATTTTCTATAATAATACAATGAATGGTGCAGTCCTCACCCAAAATGTAAAAATGCGACCGATAATTTGATTACCATACATTTTTTTTTGTGTATGGCGGCGGTTACGAACACTACTAACCCTTCATTGCTCGTGGGTGTCGTAAAACCATACTAAGGGATTATAATATGCAGGTAACATATATACTGGGTGGCGCAAAAGTAATGACCCTATTTGGTTCAGCTACAACTTTTTTTCTAAATTAGAAAACGAGAATTAATTTTTATATATGTATATTTGTGCCATGAAATTTCGTCGCATTAGGATTTGAAAATGATGTCTCTTAAATGGTGACCTCTAGAGTTGATGCAAAGTTGAGCCCTATTTATGACATTCTCCATAACTTTCCGCAACACTTCCTGCGATATGTTCCGTATTTCTTGATGAATGTTTCCTTTTAGGGCTGCAAGAGTCTGTGGCTTGTTCACATACACCAGAGATTTCAAATAACCCCAAAGAAAGAAATCTGGACAGGTCAGATCGGGTGATCTTGCAGGCCAAGGAAAATCGCCAAAACGAGAGATAACACGGTCTGGAAAAGCGTCCCTCAATAAGTCCATAGTGTCGCGCGCTGTGTGTGCCGTGGCACCGTCTTGTTGAAACCAGATATGCTCCAGCCCCAGTTCATCCAAACTGGGTATCAAGAACTCACGTAACATGGTTCGATAGCGTTCGCCAGTGACAGATATCGCATTGCCTGCCGCGTCTTCGAAAAAATATGGTCCGATCACTTTTTCAGCACAGACGCCACACCATACAGTAACTTTTAGTGGGTGCAAAGGTGTTTCTTGAATAATGCGCGGATTTTCAGTGCCCCAGAAGCGTGTATTCTACTTATTGACATGCCCCGAGAGATGGAAATGCGCTTCGTCACTCATAACCAATTTTGAAAAAAAAACATCCTCTTCAAGGTTGAGGTTTATGACGCGCTAGCTGTACTCTAGACGAGCTCGGTGGTCAGTAGACAGCAGCTGATGAGTCATCCGAGTTTTATACGGAAACATCTTCAAGTCTTTGATTAAAATACGCTGCAGAGTCCGTCTGGAAATGCCCAATTGCGTGGCACGTCGCCTCGTTGATGTTTCTGGACACTCTTCCACATCTTCACGCACAGCATCGATGTTTTCGGCTGAACGGCCTGTTCTTGGTCTGCCAGACTTAGGTCTATTCAATGTTGAGCCAGTTGCTTCGAGGCGTGTGGCAAAGCGTCGAATTGTGCGACCAATCGGTGCCGGACGGTGGGGAAATCGTCGACGAAATTCACGTTGTGTTTTTATCACTGATGAATTATTCCGTAAAAACATTGACACGATTATTCCATGTTCTTGCGGAGTAAAACGATCCATGTTTATTTTTAATGAATTTTACATTTGTTTTTTACAAAATTATCAATATCAGAATGACAGGAGACGTCATTTAAAAAAATATAAGTAATTTCTATAGTGCCATTACTTTTGCGCCACCCGTTATAAGAGGAGAAAACTCGATATAAAATCCTATTCCAACACGTCTGACTAAAGTGGAATAAGTGAATTTCTCACTCATTGCGGAGGAGACCTGAGCCCAACATAAGTCTCACACTTATGTAAATTTAGATGAATGAATGAATGATGATGAATATATTCCCAATAGATTCGAGTGCTGCGTCTGACAATTGTTGTCGCAAAATGAATTACATATTATTTTATCTAGTTTTATTAAATAATCCAATTTATCACTTAATGTATGTCGTCCATTTAATTTTTGTATAAATAAATGTTTAATTTTTTATTTTTTAATCGAATGGAGGGATTTTAGTGCCAATTTGTAGTTAGATGTTAATCAAATTTTGCTGTTTTGATATATTAAGCTTAGTATAAATGTGTATTCCTGTATCGTATTGTTATATGTATCTAGTATAGTACATATCATTGTATCCTTTGTTGTATTCATTTTTTTTGTAGTTTTAAGGAATAACACAAACGGGAAGTAGATTTAAGTAAAAGGATTTATATATAAGATCATCAAAGTCCATTGTTGAGCGTAAGTAGGGACACGATAGCAAATAGGAAGTATCGATACTGTACTCTGAGTAGTATCGAAAAAAAAGTACCGTACTCACTAAAGTATTGATACTTCAAAATATCGAGTACTGAGTATTTTTCCTTAGAATCTATGTCGTGTTTAGCTTCTTTTTATAGATTTTTTTTTAGTAATTTGACCGTCTGAACAGATTAAACTATTTCGAGCCACGTTTTAGAAGTTTCATTACGTTTGAACTAAATGGCGTTACCATAAACATGAGCCGTAGGGTCAAGTTTAACATGGATAATTTCTACAATTTATTCGATATGATACCTGCCCCAAAGTACTCATTGAGTAAAAGTATGGAATACAAAGTATCGAGTACAAAAGTATTGGTATCGAAAAAGAACTACTCGATACCTAAAAATATGGATACTTTTTTCGTGTCCCTAGGCATAAGTCTATTAGGGGATAATCACAGCGCTTAGTGAACGTAATTGGTGTTAAGTTGCCCAGGACTATTGCTGTTTATTTTCAGCTGTTTTTTATAACTTTAATGAGAAAGCGAGGAATAGGAACAGAATTGTATTTTTATCTTTTCACAGGGAATTTAAAAGGTTAATACCTATTTAAAAGAAAAAATGCCTGACATGTTTTATTGTACATTTTCTATTTAATTTTGTAGATATATATATTATATATATATATATATATATATATATATATATATATATATATATATATATATATATATATATATATATATATATATATATATATATATGTATATATATATGTATGTATAGTATTAGTAAATCTCCATACTTAGATCTTAACATTTCAACATTCAACGACAATTAAATGAAAATGGGACCATCCTATCCAATAAAAAAAAGTATTATCTAAATATTAATGTGCCCGTACGTATATATATTACATTCGCATTAACCATTTTTTGAAGTCGGTAATAGTAGAACTGCGGACAGTGCGGACATTTATTGGAAAAAAGTCTGTTTTTCTAAATAGTGACTTCAAAAATATTTATCTAATATTATATTACTGCTGGGAGAATTGGACTATATTTAGTATAAAAAAAATATAAATTAATAAAACTTTATTTGATTAAACGATAACTGCCATTGAAGTAGACTAGTATTTCTTATTAAAAATTTTGGTATTGTGTATAAACTTTACGATTAAACTTAATAATTTCGCATTAAGCAGAAATATCCATGCAAGGTTTACTTATTTTTGGCAATTTCGAAACTACTTGTATTTTAGTTGATTGGTCCATAGACAATATAACACCATTGAGCTAGTGTTGCCAGATCTTCTATTACTCTATATGCTGAAACATTTGCTGCCAATTTTTCCCTTATAAAATATCGCTCCCGAGCTAAAGAATAAGTGCTGCGCCGCTTAAGATTTTACACGCATATAAATAACGGACACAATTTGCTGCCGTTAAAGTAAGAAATAAAAATTTGCGATTTATAGATTTGGTAAAATTTTACGATCATAATGCATATTGTTAAAAGTATGTCTCTGTATTCATGTTAATTAATAAAAAAAAAGTTATCTTACACAATATTTCCCGCCTAATATTTATTGACTCTATATAATATAGCACCATTGCTAATATTGTTCGAATTATTATACTGAATCTTTCTGTATTACTTATATTTAAGCGGAGCTGCCTTGTCCTGCTTTTCCCTTTAAATTCATCATTCCCACATTGGCAGAAATATGCTTTAGCATGCATGTTATGTTAATATTATATTTACTAATTTATGTATGCTCGTTCTTTTCCCGCCAAATTTGATTGATTCATAGATAAATTATGGCAGTGTATTATCTATGAATTAATCAAATTAGGCGCTAGTGTAACCAGTCCAATTTATTGAAACTACTACTGCCGTAAAAATCAGAAATGTAAATATTTTATTCAAACTTTGCTAAATATTTGTTGCGAAATTATTTTTATTTATACTATGCAATTTATGATCGATATAGCCATTTTATTTAGGCGGTAATATGCTATGATATGCATGCAAAGTTTGCGTTTATTATTATTTTTTATGAATATTACCCATTACAATTTAATGTAAATAAGTCTTTACCGGAATTACTTGCATAAATTCTAAGTGTTTCAAGAGCATGATCTTCGTATCGCCAATACATCTCCAATCGATCGATAAACTTGACATTTACAATCGATTATATTCGTTAAAATAATTTATAAATCTACATATATAGAACACAGAAATGAAGTGTATGTTTGTAATATTTCAATGCATATGACAATATTTCCTTTACTAAGCAATAATACAAAAAAAATCTTGTTTATCTTTTTGTGTTGCCATCTAACCTCTGAAACGGCTGAATATGTTTATGACAAGACTTCCACTAGCGGAGAGCTACACTGTAAGGAGTATTTAGGCCTTAGAATAATAACGTATGGAAGGATAGTGTCTATACTTCGAACGTTCGAAACATGAATCGAAAAATACTAATGGCGCGCAGACGATTACACACGTACGCACGCACACCACTATACAAATTATGAAATCAAATTTTGTTTTTATTAACATAAATCATCGAAATACTTTTAAAAGTAATGTTAAAAACCTTTTTAAGTTTTTCAAATGTGTTATGACACCATTTGAATGCACAAACCGTCATAATTACCTATTTATTTTTTAAGAGTTGCGTACGTGCAGTACAATGACTTGTACATTACGCAACGGTTCCGGCGTAAGCTCCTTTAGGCTCCAATTGAAATGCTTCACTTTTTGTGCGCGAACTTACCTTCTATACATAACGTATTCTAATATTTAGGCAAAGTTTTTCGGTAATGAATTTAGAATGGCAAGCAAAATAAAAATGCTATGAAATTCTGAACAATTCTTATTCAAATATTAATAATCCATATTGTTACATTGCTTACGTCAAGTTTTTGGTTTGGGTATATTAAAAACATCCTTACTAATATTATAAATGCGAAATTAAGTTTGTTGGTTGGCTACGTTTTCACACTTAAATTACGGAACCGATTTCAAAAATTCTTTCACCAATGGAAAGCTATAATATCCAGGAGTAACATAGGCTATATTTTATCCCGGTATTCCCACAGGAATGGGAACTACGCGGGTAAAGCGACTGAAACCCAAGCGAAGCGAGGGGGGGTTGCTAGTATCTATATAACTGTAACACAGCTATGTATATCGCTAGAAGCCGCAGGCAAAGTGCTCGATCATCCTTTTTTTTTGGATTTTTGTTAAATCCAACTCTTCGCACTTAGAATTCTATTTTACAAAAATAATTAACGGACCAAACACTTATATTCGGAATAATGACTAACGGATTCAGCAAAGAAATGTTTTGCTTCCGAATTGAACACTAATACTCAGCATAGGAAGACACTCCGAACACTGCCATCTGTGCAGTCAAATCTAGGTATATATGGTTGCAGTTTTTATCTAACTTAACAATTTTAATTGTCTCATTTATAAAGTTTTGCGATAGGTATATGGATTGTTAGGTTATTGGTTATCAAAGTGAGCGAGTTCTCGTGTCGTAACACAGATGTCGCTAGTAGTGTCATGTAACGAATTAGAAAAAAATGGAAAATGGTATTGTAAGTAGAAAATTTTTGTTATTTGTTAGATGCATCCTGAAGTGGTATGTAACCTAATAAAATATATTTAAACATAATGAGGATTTTCATTTTGATTTTCTTATTGCGTTTGGTGGTAGAGATGCAAGCAGTTTATTTGAGCATGGGGCATAGCCGACCTGTTGGCTTTTTTTGAGTGGGAAACTGCAGTCTTTAGGCATCTCCACCTATGTCAGAAGAGATGGGGTATGCCGAGCTCAGTATCAACTATGTATTAGTGTCATTACCAGCTAAAGACCGCACGCTGTTCTTGCCTCCTGGTTAAAACGAAATCACGGGGCTATATTTATATACACCGCAACTTCGAACTAGCCGAGTTGCTGCCTGCCGTAACAGAAAAGTGCGGGATTGAAGGTAAGGACTGAGGATAGGAAGGGAAGAGAGTACCACTATTATGTGTAGTGGCGGAATAAGAATACAATTCACCACTCGCTGTCTTGTCCGTGGATGTCGTAAAAGACGACTGAGCGATATAATACGCGTATAACATCTATGCAAGTGAAGGAAAATTTGAAACCTGTCAACGAAGTATGCTACGTAGACAGGTTTAACAGGCGTATAGTAAGGTCAATTATCAATTACTCTTATTAGGGGTAAAGAGCGTTTTCGGTAATAAGCGGCCGTAAACCCAAAAATGTGGTTTTTTGAGGACTGGTTATTCGTTCATGATAATAGCTTACTAAAAATCTATATAACCACTACATTAAACACATCTTTATATTGTGTTTGTATAGAATTATAACTCAATATTGTAACTATTTTATTAAAAGGCAAGGGTATTTTGAACTTAAGTTCATGAGGTTTTACGAAAACGCTGAGTTTTGAAGTTCAGGTACGAATAAACCATAAGTCATGGCAGCTCGAAAAAAAATGTAGATGTTAGGAAAATTACTGTTCTTGTGTATGTACAAAATGAAATTCAAGATTTCTTCCTTTTAAAACTAAAAAAAAAATATTTCCTTAAGATTAATTTGACGAAAATGGCTCCTGTAAAATATTTAATTTTGTGAATAATACTAACCTTGGAACATTTAAAAAAATATCCACTATTTGTTCGACTATTGTAGAAGCAGTAAAAAAAAAACCAAATTGAAATACGAATAGTCACCCTCGTAATTAAATTTTAAATATTACTATAAATTGAACGGCATAATTGTTCATAAGCCAGTCACGCGTTGGCGTTCAACGGAGCAGGGTCATGTCGCTTTGGCTCTCGCTGGCCGGTGCAAAAAACGACAATACGAACTTGAGCGTATACTGCTACTGATCGGTTTGATTCGTAAGTATTTATTACTACCTAATTCTGTTAATTACTTTCATGCGATCTCTATTAAGAATAATATAGAATCTTTTTACGTTTTAGGTGATGGGTCGAAAAAGCAGATTGTATCTTGGGAACAAAATCGGTTACAAGGCAAGGAAAAAGAGAACACACGACAAAACTGTAAGGTACTTAAAGTTTCAAAAGAGTAAACGAAAAGAAAAGTGAGCCGTCACTCAGGACGCCTGGCAGATGTGAAACATCAAAATTATTTTGAAGACGTTACCGCAAAGCATGGCGTTAACGCCGCTTTTAATGCCACGCGACGATCAGGTTCGCCCTCGCCTATAGATGTTTCACATCAAAAATCCGAACGGAACATTTATACAGCCTCATCTTCTGAAGATTATCAGCTAACTCAAATTTAATGTTTAATAATTACTAACCATACAATATAATTTTTTCATAGAGAATAATTTTCTTCTTGTACTAGCAATAAATATGTAGTAAAATGTGGGTCAAAATTTAATAACTAATTTCTGTAATGGGTAGATTTAAATCTCTGACTGGACTTGTTAGACGTCCATGGCCATGGCGACTACGGCCATACTCGACTACTGCACGGCAGCCACGGAGGCAGTGTGCCTCTTGGCTGGAACTCCCCGGTGGGACCTGCAGGCGGAGGTACTCGCCGAGCTTTACCGCCGAGTATCAGAGACGCGAGCCACATATAGCCTCAATCAAGGTGATTGCCGCCTGGCGGGTCGACGCCCGCCGAGACGCCATTGCTCGTTGGGCAGTCGGACTGGAGAAGCCTCAGTACGGTATGAGGACCGTCGAGTCCTTCCAGCTGGTGCTGATAGGGTGGTTGGGTCGGCAGCACGGGGTACTTTCCTTCCGACTGGTGCAGAGGTATTGATGGGTCAAGTACCTGCGCAAGCTCGTTAGGAGGGAGAGCATACCATCCTGCCACCACTGCTATTGCGACGTAAGCACGGCGCAGCACACGCACGAGGTGTGTGCCTCGTGGGCAGAGCAGCGACGTGAACTCGTTGCAATCATCGGTGCCGACCGGACGCTGCCGATCATCACTAGGGAGATGCTCAGCAGCGTCAGGAATTGGGACGCGGTCACCGCCTTCTGTGAGGCTGTCATCTCACGAAAGGAGGCGGCGGCTCGTGTGTGATCGATCTTTGGTGACACGTTCCGCCGCCGGCGACTCGGGCGGCGCAGGTGCGAGTATCCGCGCCTGATGCCGCCTTAGGCGAGTCCGCGGGTAACCAGACCGGGGACTTTAGTGCATCACCTGCAGAGAGCCTGACCGCGTGACGGCGACCGACGTCCCGGGATAGGGACGTCGAGAGGTGAGGGAGGGAAACAATTTATAATTCTGCGTAAAATTATAAAAAAAAAACAAATTATTTTTTTTAATTATTACACAATAATGTGATAATAAAAAAAAAAATAAGTTGTCGAGTCTCGAACCCGAGACCAGAGTTCCCGCCGGCGAGCACGTTACCACGAGACCACTGCGTGTTGGCGATTCGACTGCGAATTTTTCTAGTACATAAATTACCCATCCAACTTTGACCCTTAAAATCTTTTTAACGAGGGCCCAGTTGACCCTAATATCTGGTAGTTGTGATACCCTCGCGCCCCCTCTACCACCCCACCAAAAATCATGGAAATCCCCGACCCATACGTCTGAGGGTCTCCTTGTAAGTTATACTCTGTGCCTATATTTTACTATTTCCTATACTTTGCATATTAAAAATACAATTTTAACCGTTTTACTGTTATGAGTTTTGGTTTTTAATTAAAAATTTTAAAATTTACATTATGTTGATTTTTGAAAATCTACTTCTCCGAAGAATATATTACAGATTAATTATAAGCGCCAAGGCTCAAGACTGGTCATTCTATGAACTCTACGCGTGTGTGTAGTGCATTACTGTGCGTCGATATCGGAACGTAGCAAAATGCCAAAATGCGAGAAGTGCCGATTACCGATAACCCTCTTAAAGTATGAAATTGCCGTTTCGTACTGATAAAACCATTTTTTTTGTTCATAAAACAGATTTCTTCAGTGTTTACCCTCGTTATCTATGCATTTCTGCCATCTTTGCGATAGAACTCTGGGGTCCTGGACTCCACAAACTGTGTAAAGGTATTTTGTTCTGCTTCATCGGAAGAAAAATTATTTCCGTGCAAAAGTGTCTAAATTGCGGCAAAATGGTAGTCGGTTGGGGCGAGGTCTGGCGAGTACGGAGGATGACGTATGGTTTCTAACTGCAGGTCTTGTAGTGTTAAAACAGTTTCTCGAGCAGTATGAGGTCTTGCGTTATCATGGAGCAATAATAGTGAAGGTTGATTGATAAGTCGGGGCTGTTTTACTGCGAGTTTCGCAATCATTGTTCGGAGTTCTGCGCAATAGACATCTGCTTTTATTGCTTGACCAGATCTGAGGGAGCTGTAGTAAATTACACCATGAAGTGACCACCAAACTGTTACCATCACCTTTCTATGGGTAAGCTTCGCTTTAGGGCATTGATGTGGCGTTTGACCTGGTGTCAACCATTGCGTTGTTCGTTTGCGATTATCATAAAGAAACCACTTTTCATCACACGTCACCAAAATCCAAATCCGGTCCAAAATCCCTTCATTTCTATACCGGTTTGATAGGATAAGGCGAGCTTCAACGCGCGCTGCTCTCTGCCTATCAGTCAAATCATGAGGCACCCATTTTTGAAGTCTTTTTTTTACCGATTTGGTGCAAATGGGTCAATATTGTGGGTATGCTAACGTCAAACCATGTCGCTAATTCCTTGGTAGTTTGACTCAGATCGGCTTCCTCCATCACCTTCAATTCATTGTTATTTACCTTAGTAGCTGGTTTTCCTCGTGGTTCATTCTTCAAGTTCCAGTTGCCACTACGATAGCGGTTATACCAAAAACGCACGGTGCCTTCGTTAGCCGTATCCTCTCCAAACACAGCATTGACATTAAGAGCCGTTTCTACTGCGTTAATCCCACGTCGGAACTCGTATTCAAAAATTACTCTGATTTTCGCCATATCCATGTTCACTTCAAAAGTTGAATGTAAAAACAATTGAACGTTGAACGATCAAATATACATTTTTTAAATTTAGAATGTTATAGTTTTCGTTTAAAAACAGTTTCACTTTGATATCTGAAACCATGCAGGTTTAATTTTAATTCAAAGTGTCTAGTACATTGGAACGACAATTTCATATTTAAACCCCTATTATTATCGAGGAGATTCGAGCCCAGCAGTGGGACGTATATGAGTCGAGATCATTACTTAGACGTCAATTTTCTGTAAGAATGTGGTACCAACCCGAATGAGGCAGCCCATTTATGGCTCTAGATAGAAAACTGTTGCAGCGTGACTTTAAATGCTACGATAATTATAAGTGCCCTCAAAAGAAACTGAAGCTCTTTGACGCAAATTTGGACTTGGTATTTCGCGATTGCCAATCGTATGTATATATCACAGGACTAATAAGCTATTAGGCCGACCTCTGAGGTCGAATTATTGGCGTCCGTCCAGCCCGGCTGATGTGAGTAAGTACTAACATAATTATGTATATAGGATTTTACGTTAACGTATAGAAGTTGACAGGGATAGAAAAAATGTTATAAGATTTATTTCAACTAGAAAAAGTGCTATTATCGACAGATAGAATAATTGATTGATAAAATTATATTAAAGTGAGTGAAGCCATAAAAAGAATGAGCACGCTGAAGTGGCAATGAGCAGGCCACATCGCTCGACGATCTAACAACCGCTGGGGAAGACAGGTTCTCGAGTGGCGACCACGTTTCGGACGACGCAGTGTATGACGCCTCCCCACTAGGTGGACCGACGACCTGGTGAAAGTTGCTGGGCGTCGTTGGATTCAGGTGGCACAGAACCGCACTTTGTGGCGTAACATGAGGGAGGCCTACGTTCTTCAGTGGACGGCGATAGGCTGACATGATGATGATGATGAGAGAAGCCGTGGGTATAACTGGTAATCTATAAGTATACTAATAATCTTTATTAAGTCAGTCCAAATACGTTCCAATTGGTTTGAAGTCTCTTCCATATCTGTAGGGAAGTTGGACCATTATATTCACTTTGGTCATACGGATTGATTTATGTAGTGCTTTATTTCGAGTTTACCTTCTCTTGTATAGATGTTATATGCTTACTATCCTTATATATTCCAGTAATCGTCTTTTATGACCTATCTACGGACTTTTAATTACGAGCAAGAAGGGGCAGTGAATTACATTCTTAATCCGTGACCACACAGAAACTTAATGTCATTACTTCTGATGCTTATTGAGTACTAGCAACCAGCCCTCGCTTCGCTTCGGTTTCAGTCGCCTTACCCGCGTAGTTCCCTTTGCCGCGATAATACCGGGATAAAATATAGCCTATGTTACTCCCTGATATTATAGCTTTCCATTGGTGAAAGAATTGGTTTAAGCGTGAAAGCGTAACAAACAAACAAATAAACAAACAAACAAACTTACTTTCGTATTTATAATATTAGTAAGGATTAGACATTTTTATTAAAAAAATGGGTTGTCTGTAAAGACGGCTTACGGACGATAATTTTACTTGATAATGTCATAACATTGATGAAAAGTTGCTTAAATGTATATGAATTGAATTATTATCACCGCATTATCATTGTTTTTTTAATAGAAAGGAGTTAATTGAAAATTTCATTTTTTTCGATATATTAGATAGTATTTATATTCCCTCGTTAATTTAAATATTTCTTTTACTTAAATTAGAGATAGATGCGTCACAGGCCATTAGGCCGTTCATGCCTCTCTATCACTTGTTTCGCCCTCTCGCCTGCACGCCTGGCTCAAGCGGAACGTGACAATGAGACATGCTTTTTCGTGCGTGCAGCTGGCGTTATTTATAAAACGTTACCACATCAAATGTTTTGGGTTATTATCGTGTTTGTAAAGAATTAAAATACAAACGCGTTAAAATACGTTAACATAGTTTTATTTCCATCTTGAAGCCGATGAAATATCCAATTTATATCTGTTAGTTTCCACAGTTAAAATGTTTATTTCCAACGCTAGGAAATAGCGTTAAGACGTAGCATTAATATTAAAATTAGTTTTCATTTAAACTAGGTTTAAGTCTGACATGAACATTAGGTTTAGACATTGAAATATTACGTTTTCGCCTTCGCCTCGGGTATTTTCAATTTGTATTATTACTAGACGGTTTTATGAGCGTTCCGTCTTGTTGTAAGCTTGTCATATCTGTTCTACACTTTAAATTTAATTCTAACTTAAGCTAACATGTTTAATAAGTTGAAGATACGTTTTCCTTTTGAAATTTCATCGTCGTCATTTCAGCTCATATACGTCCTATTGGGCTCGAGCCTCCTCCACAACAGGAGCGAAATTGACCTGACTATACGATACTGGTCAGACAGGCTGGTATAGGGTTTTATTTCGAATTTTTCTTCTGTTGCAGAGATGTTATATGCGTATTATATCCCTTAGTCGTCTTTTACGACAACCACTGGCATGATACGGAGTAGGGAATTGTATTCTTACTCCAACACCACACAGAATTTTGAAATTCGAGGTATATTATATTTTTTTATCTATATACGCACATCGTTATTCTTGATGATTAAAAAACGCTTCTACAAATAGTTGTAGAAGCGTCTTCTAATCACAGATTTAATAAGAGATCTATTTCTCCTTTTTTCTTTTTAGCTTATAAAAATGTTGTGTCCAAGAATGGAGGTCTATAAGGTTTTAGTATTTTGAAATATAATTTATTATTATTAAGTGCATTCATCTATTAGGATTAATGAACGTAATTCCATTTCTTTCTTACTAGATATCCAAAATATATTGATAGACAGGACTTCCTTGAATGACGTCACCTCAATAAAAATAAAGAAAAGCATCGATACTTTTATATCCCACACGGGAGAACCATAAACTCCAATAGAACACAAACGTATTCACTTGGAATTTTTAAATTTTACGACTTCAAATACTTTAATCGACTTTTTATGACCGCTTTAGTATCAAACCAGTTAAGATGCCTTTTAAATATTGAATATCCGATTAATTGCCTGGAAACGCTTAAAACTAAACTAGGAATAGTTTAGTACGATTCTAGAAAATATCTGGAAAGGAGATAAATGTAATGTTATTATGTTAATATCATTATGACTGATTACGACTCTTGTGATTGTGAGGTATTGGATTGGAAATGGTAAAAAAGTATACTTGGTGTTTTCTGCAGATTCTTTCAATAGTCGAGGATTTTTTCAGGCAATTCTCAGCTAGGTGCTTATTGGGCGATTATACGGGATCTTTGTAAGTACTTGTACAAAATTGGAAGGGAATGGGTCCCAGGATGCCACGAGTGTGGCGCATATGATTCATTTTACTGGAGAAAATATAGTATTTTTGGCGGATTTTAACAAAATAAATGTGAACCAATTTGAAGCCATTCACCATCTAATTATTTGCCTAATACTACTAATCTAACGACTATTGGATATGATAAGCAAATATGTATTTATTTTAAAATGGAAGAAAAGAAGGGCGATCAACCACTTTCCAATGGTAATCAATATATCCCACACCACAATAGAAGAAATACGGGATAGGATTAAGGTGGACTAGGAAATAAGGAAATCTTATTCTCACGTGATGAGCACCTTCCAGAACATCAACTTGCAATTTGCCGCAAAACTTCGAATATTGAAAATATCCCGTATTCCTTCTATTATGGTGTGCGGTATATTGATTACCATGGGAAAGTGGTGGGTCTTCCTTCCTTCCTTCCATTTTAAAATAAAAATGCATGCAATGAATCGCCTAATTCAATCAAATATGTATTTATATTTATGGAAAAGAAATAAAGATTTCTGATGTTTACGCGAGTATTACACATTTTAAATAAAACTATTTTTTTTTGGGGGTGGGTTGCGGTTGGCGCGCTCCTCGCACCACTCCGTCCGGGGCGACAGAGGGGCGTAAGCACGCAACACCCGCAATCCACCCACGATGCACGTCGCTTTCGTCGTTGGGCCGACCACCGGAGCAGGGTTACTTGTCATCAGTGGTCGGCCCGACGGAATACCCCCTACTTGGGGTACCCTCCCATCGACCGACGTCCCCCCCTCGGGGAGGACGTCGGTCAGCACCGATGATTGCGACGAGTTCACGGCGCTGCGTGGCCCAAGCGGCGCAGGCCTCGAGCGTATGCCGCGCCGTGTCCTCGTCGCAATCGCTGTGGTGGCAGGACGGTGTATTCTCCCTCCTTACGACCTTGTGCAGGTATTTGGCGAAGCACTCATGGCCCGTTAACCCCTGCACCAATCGGAAGGAGAGCACCCCGTGCCGCCTTTCCAACCACTGCATCAGCACCGGCCGGAAGGCTTCCACAGTTCGCACCCCGAACCGAGGCCACTCCAGCCGGACTGCCCAACGGGCAATGACGTCTCGGCGGGCGTCGACGCGCTAGGCGGTGAGCTCCCTTAGTGAGACCACACCGCCCTCCGCTCGCACCCCCGTCACCCACCGATACAATCCGGCGAGCATTTAAGTTTCCAGGTCCTACGGGGGAGTCCCGGCCAATAGGCACGCTGCCTCCGTCGCCACCGTGCGGTATCCGTGGATGGCCCTGACCGCCATGGCCCACTGTGGTGCCACAGAAGAGCCTTGAGTTGGACGGTCATGGACCCCGCCCACACCGGTGTGCCGTACAGGGCCATCGACCGGATGACCCCCGCGTACAGCCGTCGGAAATAAAACTACTTTACGGATTTTATCGCGTTTGTATTTGATTTTTGATTACCCGACGTTTCGAACACTTTGCAGCGTTCATGGTCACGGGCGGACTAAGATGTCTCACGTCTAACAAGTCATCGTTACTGCAGAAAATTTATAACTATCTACCCGATACAGAAATTAGTTATTAAATGACATTTAATAACTAATTTCTGTATCATTTATTTAAAAAGAAATAAAACTCGAAAGAAAATCTTATAAAAACTCATCTGGCTAGCGTCATATAATAGGTTAATTTTCCTCTCATTGAGGAAGAGATTCGAGTCTAGCAGTTTGACGTTTATGAGCTGAAATCGATGATAATATAGAAAAGCCTCTAAGGAGGAGGAGGCTAACGGATACAACAATAAAGAAAACGGTAAAATAATACTAAGAGCTTATTTTCCCTATCTATTCTACTAAAGGCTCGACAATAAGTAACAGTATAAAGCGATCAAATAAAGGCGTCTAGCCCCCGGCTCGCATATAAGCACTTTGTGATGACGTGAATCGGTGGGATTATTTTTTTATTTACCAGCATGTAATGCACGGAAGCATTGTTATTCGTATTTCGATGGTGTACCATACTACGTAAAATTTAAGGATTATATCTTTTATGGCTGCCAAAAGAATTCATTCATTCATTAGTGTATCGAAGTGGTCACAGAAGGAAAAACTGCTTTGCTCTTATAGTTTGTAGCGTAATGTTATATTGTCTAAAAACTTCCTCGAGAAAAGGAGGAATGTCTATCACTAAAATGGCTTTCCTATAGTTAGGTTTAAAGTATCTATTATATTTATCGAACATACATCCTGTTTTGAACGGCACAATCTCGTTTTTAGGTTGTCTGTCCCTTTGTAGCCGTGCAAAAATTGCCCGATTATGCAAACAGTGAATAAGGATTAAGGATAGTGCATTTGTTACACTGATTTGGACGTGTTCTTTAATTTTAATTTTTATTTTTTTTCCATGTTTTTACAGGTTCCTCCAAGATTTTAAACGTGTTCTTGTTTTACATAATGATTTCTAATATTTACGTGAGTATTATAAATAAAACAATTTTTTGAGGATTTTATCGCGTTTGTATTTGATTTTTGATTGCCTGACGTTTCGTGTTCATAGTCGGCGGAGTTGTCCGCCCGTGACCATAAACGCTGGAAAATGTTCGAAACGTCAAGTAATCGAAAGTTAAATACAAACACTATAAAATCCGTAATAATAGTTTTATTTGTAATGTTCTTGGTTATTTTAGATTTTAATTTTGTAGTTTATACCTATTTCAGCAAGTGTTCAGATTTGACGAAAAAATAAGGTCACATTACGTATGTAACTAAAGTTATGAACATTGCACCTCGTTAAGCCATTCCGTAGTAAACCTTTGTCAGAAAAATATATTTTATATTTTTATTTTCTCATACTATCCGAGTTACGTTCTACATAATGTTACTCGTGCAAATATTAGCATATTAGGCGGGGCCCGAGGCGACAGATCCGGCTCTATGCCGCGTCTTTTGTCAGCAATTCTCTTAAAATATACAGGTGGTATTAACTGTGTGGTGATGGAGTAAGATTACAAAGTACCCTTGGTTTTATGTCATTATCATATCAGCTCGTATAAGTCCCACTGCTGGGCTTATTGATCTAGTATACCAACATATTCCGTGTAGTGATCGATTAAGAACACAATTCACAAATCCTTATCTTGTCCATGGCTGTCGTAAGAGATGAGTAAGGGATATAATAATGATTTCTGATGTTTACGCGGGTATTGCACATCCTTACTAATATTATAAATGCGAAAGTAAGTTTGTTTGTTTGTTACGCATTCACTTTTAAACCACCGAACCGATTTCAAAAATTCTTTCACCAATGGAAGGCTATAATATCAGGGAGTAACATAGACTATATTTTATCTCGGTATCTACTTCCACGGGAACGGGAACTGCGCGGGTAATGCGACTAAAACCGAAGCGAAGCGAGAGCGTGTTTCTAGTTCTTAATAAATCAGTCCGTCCCGTGATTATGAACGCTGTAAAGTGTTCGAAACATCAAGCAATCAAAAATCAAATATAAACGCGATAAAAGCCGTAAAATAGTTTTATTTACAAGGGATATAATATGCATATAACATCTAAGTAGTAAGAACAACTCGAATTAGAACTCTACATCAACCTGTTTGACTCTCCTACTATGAGGATCGATCCCAGTAGTTGGGAACGTGTATGAGCTGAGATGATAAAAACTTATATACCACTCGCAATTATGATGAATTATATTCATACTTAGTTAACCACGGTTTTTTCACGTGAGTGATCATAAAAGACTATTAAATACCCCTCACTAAGGAAATAATCCTTGTATTGCGGAAGGCTTTACAAACATGTAATTAATGGACACAAATTACATCCAGTGGATTCCAAAAAATGTTGGCCCGTGTGTGATTCGAATCTACGACACTGGCACTGTCGATCGGTACATTAAACACTACGCCATCTGCACAGTTAATTATTATCTTAATCACTACACGAATTAAATAGAATTTCGAAAATATAATAAGAATAATGCATTATAGAACAACCTGTATCAAATATTTCACGTATCAAAGATCACGCTGCGTACAAAGCGAACAAGATATATATATCATCTGAATGTCATCAAGTTATAAATTATTTATAGATTCACATATTATATTACCTGATCTCAATTTTCATTGACGTTATATTAAGAAATATAATTTATATTCGATTGATATCTGATGTTTACGCGAGTACTACACATTGTAAATAAAACTATTTTTACGGATTATATCGCGTTTGTATTTGATTTATGATTGCCCGACGTTTCGGACACTTTGCAGCATTCGTAGTCACGGGCGGACTAAGGTGTCTCACGTCCAACAAGTCATCGTTATTACAGACATTTATAATTATCTACCCGATACAGAAAATTAGTTATAAATTTATTAAATTGTGACCCACATTTTAGTACAAATTTATTGCCAGTGTAAGAAGAAAATGATTCTATATGAAAAAATGAAAACAAACGCGATATAATCCGTTAAAGTAGTTTTATATTCGATTTATAAATAAAACTATTTTAACGGATTTTATAGCGTTTGTATTTCAAATAAATCCGTAAAATAATTTGATTTCCGCCGTGGCAGCGGGTGACTGGACCAGGGATGTAGTCCTTCACCCGCTGATTTACAACAATCACTTTTCAACAAGCACAAACAAATCGATGATAGTTAGTTTTCTTTATCTATGCAATGAAGGGTAATTTTTTGTACTATTTAATATGCAAGTCGTAATAAATTCTGATGTTTATGCGAGTATTGTACATTGTAAATAAAATTGTATAGATTTTATGTCATTTGTACTTATTTGATTTTTGATTGCCCGATGTTTCGAATAATTTAAGGTGTTCATGCTCACGGGCGAACTAAGATGTCTCACATCCAACAAATCATCGTTATTATCGAGATTTATATCTACCCACTACAGAAATTAGTTATTAAATTTGACCCACATTTTAGTACAAATTTATTGCCAGTACAAGAAGAAAATGATTCAATATGAATTGTTTTTTGTAAGTAATTACTAAAGATTAAATATGTAGTAATTATTATAACAATTTATTAATTTAAGCCTAACAAATGAATATATTACCATCGGATCGGAACGCAGTCAGACTGAGAAAGATCCGGCAAGAAAACTCAGAGGGCATGATGCTAAATTATTCATCATTTATAATTTCAGCTCATATACGTGATACGTCCCACTGTTGGGCTTGAGTATCCTCCACGATGGGAGGGAAATTGATCTTTCTATATATACTATGCTGGTCAGACAGGTTGGTATAGGGAAAATATCAATACGTAAAGTATATAATATTATTGCCATTCGATTTTGTATTATGGTGCTATTATTTCAATGGAACTATAAAAATACACATTATATTGATATATCGAATGATCTACATTGGAGGGTCGAGATCTTTGACATTTTCTACCATTTCTTAATATTTATGCTTTTGGATAACACAATTATATCATGATGTTTCAGGTATTTGTCTTTTTGATCGCACCAAAAATATAAATGTGAAAATGGGAGCCGAACGAGTATTATGATACTTTATTTAAATCTTATATCTACTAAATACATTTTTAAATAGAGTAATATAAAAAAAATCAATGTTTAAGAATGTAAAAACCAGCAGCGAATATAACGATCAAGGTGTCGGCGGTAGATGGTGATGGGTGGACTTAATTCTGTGACGTGACAGAGTAAGAATAGAATTCACCAACCCTTTTTCCTGTAAAAAAACTATTTTACGGATTTTATAGCGTTTATATTTCATTTTTGATTGCCCGAGAGATTTGTCTTTCTGTAATAACTCTGCAATAACACTGACTTATTGGATGTGAGACATCTTAGTCTGCCCGTGACCATGAACGCTGTAAAGTGTTCGAAATGTCGGGCAATCAAAAATGAAATACAAACGCGATAAAATCCGTAAAATAGATCTGTGCAAGAGAAGGAAACCTCGCGTTAAAATCCTATACCAATCCATCTGATCGGCGTGACATAATAGGTCAATGTCATTCCCATTGTGGAACAGGCTCATGTTCAGCAGTGGGCTGTATATTAGCTGTGATGAAGATGATGATGATGTCGACTTCACCGATAAGAGATTTGAGACCTAAATGGGTGCGAAGTTCTGGAGATAATATTAAAATTTATTTATTATGGCGAATTTATATTACATTGAATTGAAATACTGTTTCATGTTTAGGTAAGTATATTTCTACTGCAAAAATATAGGTACGACTTTTAAATTCCACTAATTGAATTATTTACATTAAGCAAATAACTTATAATGTATTGAATTTTAACATTTGATTTGATTAGTTATGAGATAGTATGTACATTATAAGTACAGTAGAACCCGTTTAATACGATCATGTTTAATACGATTTCCCGCATAATATGCCATTTTGCGTCAGTCCTAGCAACTTGAGACATGTTTTCATACATTTCTTAACTCTTAATACAATCGTTATACCGTTTAATACGCCAACACGTGCCACTCAAATACACATATTACCCCTTGCGGCAGCGGCCAGCGACTATCGAGCGACCCTAAGTGATAATGACCAAGAAGAAGATGAGTCAACTCCGAATTTGTCATACGCCCAGGCATTATCAGCAGTTAATGATTTAAGACGCTATGTAACTTCTTTGAATCAAAGCGTAGACGCTCTGCGAAAATTAAATTACGTTGAAAATCTTGTAATTGCTAATGCCTCAAAATCTTTTTGTCAAACTAAAATAAGTGATTACTTTAAGTAACGTAATAATAATAAACAATATTTTTTTATAATTTGAATATTTTTTATATTTTATATTTAAAAATATATCTAGTAGTAAGTATATTAAATAAAGAAAATAAACAAAATTTTATTTAGGTAATTTTTAAATGTTAAATTCAATACGTAGGTATTCAAAATAATCATCATCATCATCATCATTTCAGCCTATCGCCGTCCACTGCTGGACGTAGGCCTCCCTCATGTTGCGCCACAATGAGCGGTCCTGTGCCGCCTGCATCCAACGACGCCCAGCTACTTTCACTAGGTCATCGGTCCACCTAGTGGGGGGGCGTCCTACACTGCGTCGTCCGATACGGGGTCGCCACTCGAGAACCTTTCTTCCCCAGCGGTTGTCGGTTCGTCGAGCGATGTGGCCTGCCCATTGCCACTTCAGCGTGCTAATTCTTCGTGCTATGTCGGTTACACCCGTTCTTCTGCGGATTTCCGTATTCCGGATTCTATCTCGCAGAGAAATCCCGAGCATAGCCCGCTCCATAGCACGCTGAGCGACTTTGAGCCTTGATATGAGGCCTACATTTAGGGACCACGTTTCCGTGCCGTAAGTCATCACTGGTAACACACACTGGTCAAAGACCTGTGTTTTCAGACACTGAGGTATGTTGGACGAAAAGATCCTCTTAAGTTTCCCGAACGCTGCCCAACCGAGTTGGATTCGTCGGCTGATCTCTTTCTCGAAATTAAAAATAATAATAATATAATAATTATATAATATAATAAAAAATAATAGCACGTTTTTTTCCTTTCCCGCATAATACGCTTTCCCGCCTAAGACGCGTTTTTGGTCGGGTCCCTGGGAAATCGTCTTAAACGGGTTTTACTGTAATTATTTGTAATGTACTATCATGTGCAAAGTATTTGTACAGGTTTCCTATTATTATTTGAAATATTCAATCAAATCTATATACATCATCATCAACATCATCATCTTCCTCCATATTAGTCCCACTGTTAGGCTCAGGCTTCCTCCAATCGAAGGGCAATTGAACTACTACACCATGCTGGCCAGACGTGTTGGCATAGGGTTTTTTGTCGAGTTTCCTTCTTCGCTTTCGACTAAAGGTATGCAGATAAAATCTATACATTAACTGCATATCATATTCTTTAGTTGTCTTTTACGATACCCATGGGTAAGATAGAAGGGTTCTTACACCATTACCACACGGATATAATAGGGGTTTAAATATGAAATTGTCGTTTTAACGTACTAGCCAATTTGAATTAAAATTAAACCTGCATGGTATCAGATATTAAAGTGAAACTGTTTGCAAACGAAAACTATGACATTCTAAATTTAAAAATTGTATGACATTTAATGGTTTAACGTTCAATTGTTTTTACATTCAGCTTTTGAAGTGAACATGGATACGGTGAAAATCAGAGTAATTTTCGAATATGAGTTCCGACGTGGGACTAACTCAGCAGAAATGGCTTGTAATGTCAATCCTGTGTTTGGAGAGGTTACAGCTAACGAATGTACCGAATGCGTTTTTGGTTAAACCGCTTTCGTAGTGGAAACTCGGACTTCGAGAATGAACCACGAGGAAGACCTGCCATTAAGGTAAATAACTATGAAGTGAAGGTGATGGTGGAAGCCGATCCGAGTCAACCTACCGAGGAATTAGCGGCATGGTTTGACGTCAGCATACCTACAATATTGACCCATTTGCACCAAATCGGTAAAATAAAAAAAAAAACTTGAAAACTGGGTGTCTCATGATTCGACTGATCTGCAGAGAGCAGCGCGCTTTGAAGATTGTCTTATCCTGTCAAACCGGTATAGAAATGAGGAAATTTTGGACCGAATTGTGACGTGTGATGAAAAGTGGATTCTTTATGATAATCGCGAGCGAACAACGCAATAGCTAACCCCAGGTCAAATACCACATCAATGCCCTAAAGCGAAGCTTACCCATAGAAAGGTGATGGTAACTGTTAGGTGGTTACTTCATGGTGTAATTCACTACAGCTCCCTCAGATCTGGTCAAGCAATAAACGCAGATGTCTACTGCGCAGAACTCCGAACAATGATTGCGAAACTCGCAGTAAAACAGCCCCGACTTATCAATCGACCTTCACCATTATTGCTCCATGATAACGCAAGACCTCATACTGCTCGATAAACTGTTTTAACACTATAAGACCTGCAGTTAAAAACCATACATCATCACCAGATCTTGCCCCAACCGACTACCATTTCCTCCGCGATTGGGACAATTTTTTACATGGAAAAAAAATTCTTCCGAGGAAATAGTACAAAATATCTTCACACAGTTTGTGGAGTCCAGGACCTCAGAGTTCTATTGCAAAGGTTTAAATGATCTTCCAATTAGATGGCAGAAATGTATAGATTTTTTTTTGTGGGTGGGTCGCGGTCGGCGCGCCTCCGCACCACTCCGTCCGGGGCGACAGAGGGGCTTAAGCACGCAACTCCCGCGACCCATCCAAAAACCACGTCGCCTTCGTCGTTGGGCCGACCACTGGGGCAGCGTTAACTTGTCGTCAGTGGTCGGCCCGACGGAATACCTAGGGGTATTCGGTTAAAAAATTTTTGTCTGTCTGTCTATTTGTTCTGGGTAATCTTCAAAACGGCTGGACCGATTTCAAAAATTCTTTCACCAATGGAAAGCTACAATATCAGGGTGTAAACTAGGCTATTTTTTATCCCGGTATTCCCACGGGAACGGGCGCTACGCGGGTAAAACGACTATAACCGAAGCGAAGCGAGGGCGGGTTGCTAGTACACAATATAATAAATTTACATGATCATTTATTCGTTTTCTTTCAAAAAGTTACTCTTTTTCATTTTTCCCCAATGATAATAATCTAAAGTATGATAAAGCTAGACAAATAAGAACTATTGTACACCCGTTGTATCGATGACAGTAAATAATTTGAGAGATACACGTATGATATACGACTCGTATTTGTTTTGTGTAAATATAAACGTAGAGTACAGAATATAGTTGCCATAGATATGGCATATATAGAACAGTGTAATCGGGGAACGTTGTCGTATGAATGTTGATGTAGTGACAAGGATTGAGAAAGGTATGTTAAGTTGGTTTGGTGATGTAGAGAGAATGAATGAAAGGAGATTAACAAGAAGAATTTATAAGGTGAATCTGAGCGGTAGTGTTAGAAGGGGAAGACCAAGGCAGACGTTCCACGATCAAATCGGGGACATTCTTAAGAAAGGCCAGGAAGTACACTAAACCGAAAAATATGCATGAAGAGATTAATGAATGTGGAGGAGGCGAAAGTGGTGTGTCAAGATCGTAGCAAGTGGAGGGAAGTGGTCTCTGCCTACCCCTATAGAAAAAAGGCGTGAATATATATATATGTTAATATTAGTGAAAAGAACTTTACGACTTATGACGGAAGCTAAACTAGTCCAACCTAGTTGATCATTAATGAATGTGTGAGATGGTGATACATGGTATTCTTAACCCATTATCACGAAATTTTAATATTAAATTTCGTTTTATTTATTTTGATTTCATTTAATATCTATTCATTTCTTTAATGTCATTTTATTACATTTAATATAATTTCATTTTATTTAATGTCATTTAATTACAATAAATGTCATTTTGTATGAAATACATATCAGTAAAGCTGAAATAAATGTTTCTTTACACTTTTATGTGTTTTTGTTGTTATTTTTTTTTTATGTGTTACTTTACACGGCATCATTATCAACATTTCAGCTCATATATGTCCCACTGTTGGGTTCGAGCCTTCTTCACGATAGGAGGCAAATTGACATACCACGCTTGTCAGACGTGTTGATGTTCATTTCATGTTTCGTAATTATAGTTTTATTTATAACTAGCAATCCGCCCTCGCTTCGCTTCGGTTATAGGTTATAGTCGTTTTACCCACGTAGTTCCCGTTCCCGTGGGAATACCGGGATAAAATATAGCCTAGTTTACGCCCTGATATTATAGCTTTCCATTGGTGAAAGAATTTTTGAAATCGGTCCAGCCGTTTTGAAGATTACCCGGAACAAACAGACAGACAGACAGACAGACAGACAGACAGACAGACAGACAGACAAAAATTTTTAATTGCTATTTTAGGCATAGGTGTCGTGCAAATAACCGTGTGAGTATGAAAAAAGCCTATTATTTTGACATTACAAACAGACACTCCAATTTTATTTATTGGTATAGATTAGCAGCACCCTGCGGTTTCACCCGCATTTCCTCTTGCCGTGGGAATATCGGGATAGATTATAGCTTATGTATTATTCTGATATGTAAGCTACATTATTGTGAAGTTTCATCAAAATCTATTCAGTAGTTTTTGCGTGAAAGAGCAACAAACATCTTCACATCCTCACATACAAACTTTCGTGTTTAAAATATTAGTAGGATAAATAGTGTCATCATAATTCATTCGTTTCGGTTCATATACGTGCTGGGCTCGAGCCTCTTTCAAAATAAGAGGGAAATTTACTTTACTATACACTGCTATAACTTAAATAAAAATCCATTATTATGCGAAACATTTTAACTACACAAGGAACATTATTTCTAATTACCCCCTCATAAGAGATGTGTTATGTATTATGTTTGCTGTTTTTATGCGGGCACCGTCATTTTATTATTGTAAACTTATTTTTCTTTTTTCTTTCATTTTAATTTTTACTGTTTACTTGATTAGAAATATTAGAATACTTAAGACGAATCAAATACGCGTTTAAGCCTATATACAGGTGTATCAGGTTATGGGACAACTGTTCGAGTATGTTGTAGTTTAACGGTCATAGATCATAATTAGAATGTACATTATACACATAAAACTATATAACATAAAAGTTATAGTGATTTCAAAAAAATGTGTAAGAGTCTATGCCTTAAATGTTACGTATTATGTAGGCATGTACAGACAGAATACATGTAGGCATGTAAAGCTTCGACAGTATATTTTCATTCTTTTATACCTAGAATTGCGCAAACGCTTCAATGACATGTAGGTACAACGGCAAGCGGTCAACGCTCATAGGCCGATCAGCTGTTTTAAAGCGAAGTTTGTTTTGCTTATGTGAACGTAATCATTGATTTCTTCAATTTCTAATGAATATTTAACAAAGTATGAATATATTGCGTATTAAGTATCATTGACTTTATACATTTCAATCAGATTTACACGAAAAAGCGATGACAAAATTGAAAACTTTACATGTCTCTAATTTCTAAACGAATCAATATTTTTCGTTCAAATTATTTTTATGGGTTCCTACCACCATTGCCTATCCCCCTTTTGACCAGTTGCCTCATAACCTTGTATCAGGTTACGACAAAAGCCTATACAGGGTGTACCCTGTATAGGCTTTTGTCGTATTTATAAGTTTAGTTGTCAAAGTAATTATTGTAAAACATTGTTATTAAATAAATAAAATAAATGCTGATCAGACAGTTTTCCATCTCTTGCATAGATGTCATATGCGTAATATATCCCTTAGTCGTCTCTTACTACACCCATGGACAAGCGAGGAGGTGGTGAATTATTGTATTCTTATTTCGACACCAAAGTGAAATTTTTTGTTTCCATGTAAGTGTGTATATTTTTGTCACCTTTATATATTCCTAGCTCATTGTATTGATGGAATTGAACTGTTATGTGCAAATGTGATGATGCACATTAGGCTTTCATTTTCCAACCATGTGGAAGGGGATTGATCGCACCCATTTATTTTGTCTCTCTGTCTCACAAATGACAGGGACCTTTCAAATTGCTGCATATCAACTCTTTTCATATTCACTTATGTTAAAATTGAGTTGTTTCGCTTCAATTTGAATGTATACGTAAACAAAGCGATTTGTTTCGAGTTTTAAAAATTTATATTATAATATATATTATAATATAATAAATGTTATCTATATATTAATACGTGAAGCGAAAACTTTGTACCCCTTTTTACGAAAATTACGTGAACGGACATGTGTGAAATTTGGCACAGTTGATGTATATAATGAGGAGAAGTACATAAAACTGAAATTTCGTGTAATAATGGATTAGAATTGCATTAAATTAATTAAAAAAGGCATTACACACACTACAACGCAATCGCTACACACACATACGTTTGCGTGAGTGTGTTGCGTAGCAACGCTTATACGCTTTTGTTTACGGTTAAAATCTTTGGTCGAACTGAATGTCAAACAATCATAATTATGATGACAATATCTAATAGAGATTTGTGCTTATATTATTATCTTAGTTATTAGTGAAATACAGCTTGCTCAATTTACAATTATCATCATCATCATCTCAGCCCACATACGTCCCACTGTTGGGCTCGGGCCTCCTCCACAATGGAAGGGTAATTGACCTACTATTATACCACGCTGGTCAGACGTGTTGGTATAGGGTTTTATTTCGAGTTTTCCTTCTCTCGCATAGATGTTATATGCGTTTTATATCCCTTAGTCGTCTCGTACGATCACCCACGGGTAAGATAGGGGGTGGTGAATTGTATTCTTACTCCGTCACCACACGGAGAGACAACAATTACAATTACAATTTAAACAAATTACAATTATACATAAGTAAAATTAAAGAAAATTGTGTAGCAGAAAAATTATGAATGAATTATGAAATGAATTATGGCTGAATTTTGACCACACGGCGTCCACTAGTACTATTTACTTAATCATCATCATCATCACAGCTCATATACGTTGCACAGCGGAAGGGAAATTGACCTACTATACCACGCTGATCAGGCGGGTTGGTATAGGGTTTTATTTCGCGTTTTCTTTCTTTTGCGTAGATGTTGTATGCATACTACAGTTCCTTAGTCATCTTTTACGACACCAACGGACAAGAAAGGGGGTGTTGAATTATATTCTTACTCCGTCACCACACGAAATTTATTTAATACTAGCAATCCGCCCTCGCTTCGCTTCGGTTATAGGTTATAATCGTTTTACCCGCGTAGTGCCCGTTCCCGTGGGAATATCGGGATAAAATATAGCCTAGTTTACGCCCTGATATTATAGCTTTCCATTGGTGAAAGAATTTTTAAAATCGGTCCAGCCGTTTTGAAGATTACCTGGAACAAACAGACAGACAGATAGACAAAATTTTTTTAATTGCGATTTTAGGTATAGGTGTCGTGCAAATAGCCGCGTGAGCATGAAAAAAGCCTATTATTTTGACATTACAAACAGACCCTCCAATTTTATTTATTGGTATAGTAGACTAGCAACCCGCCCTCGCTTCGCTTCGGTTTCAGTCGTGTTACCCGAGTAGTTCCCGTTCCCGTGGGAATACCGGGTTAAAATATAGCCTATGTTACTCCCTGATATTTTAGACTTCCATTGGTGAAAGAGTTTTTGAAATCCGTTCAGTGGTTCAAGCGTGAAAGCGTAACAAACAAACACAGAAACATCATTACTTTCGCATTTATAATATTAGTAAGGATAACTATTTATTTTATAATATTTATTTATTTTATTATACTGTTTTTATAATATAATAAAAATTATACTATTGTCCGTGTGGTGACGCAATAAGAATACAATTCACCACTCCCTATCTTGTCTGTGGATGTCGTAAAAGACGACGAAGGGATATTATAAGCATATAACATATTGATGTTATATGCTTATAAAGAGAAGGAAAATTCGAAACAAAACACTATACTAACCTGTCTGACCAGCATGGTATAGTAAGGTTAATTTCCCTCCTATTGTGGAGGAGGCTTGAACTCAGTATTGGGACGTACATATATGAGTCGAGATGTTGATACTATTTATTATAAACTAGCAACCCGCCCTCGCTTCGCGTCGGTTTTAGTCGTTTTACCCGCATAGTTCCCGTTCCCGTGGGAATACCGGGATAAGATATAGCCTAGTTTACGCCCTGATATTATAGCTTTTCCACTGGTGAAAGAATTTTTGAAATCGATCCAGCCGTTTTGAAGATTACCCGGAACAAACAGACAGACAGACAAAAAAATATAACGTGATTTTTAGGCATGTGTATAGTGCAAATAACCGTGTGTGCATGAAAAAAGCCTATTATTTTCACTTTACAAACAGACACTTCAATTTTATTTATTGATATAGATACCTATAGATAACACTAATTTTACGGTATGGTTATGGGCGGACAATCCCAATTAAATCCGTAAAAATAGTTTTATTTATAACGTGTAATACTCGCGTTAACATCAGAAATCATTATGCTAATTAATTATTAAATTAGAATTATAATCATCATTGTCGTTTCAACCCAGCTGTCCTTTTTTTTTTCACGCTGTGGAAATGCATTTACGCACTATCCCCCGCCGGTTACAGACAGGGGAGTGTATGTGGGACTCGCTGGCCACAGAAGTGACCGAAATACTCACTAAAACCACAGCGACCCCTTCCGCGCTTTTACGGGGTGCCGGAGAGATCGTCTGATAACATTCTATCCCCGACACCCCAAGCCCAGCTAAGTCCCGCTGTTGGTCTTGAACTACTATACTACGCTAGTCAGACGTGTCAGTACAGGGTTTCATTTGCATTTTTCCTTCTCTTTCATGGATATTATCGGTATGTTGTCTTTTAAAAATATTTCTTTTAATACTTTCGAGGTAAAGAGACAGATGGTTATCATTTCAGCCCACATAAGTCACAATGTTGAGTTCTGCTCAGATGACGTAGTGGTTAATAGACCGGTACCGTGCCAGTGTCGCGGGTTCACATCCCACGCAGGACAACACTTTGTGAGATCCACAAATTGTTGTTCTGAGTCTGGATGTAATTTGTGTCTGTTAATTATATATTAAGTTATTATATGTAAAGCCCCAGCAATACAAGAATTATTTCCTTAGTGCAAGATGTTGTCTTTAAAAAGAAAAGAAAAAGAAGATAAAGTTGTTTCTTCAACACAATGGGAGGGAAATTGTTCGATTTCAAAGCGCTGTATAGTGGATCTACTAAAAATTAACGACTGCCGTAAAATAGTAAGGCACATTAATTTCTATCTCTATGATTTTAGCGTACTTACAACAAATGTGAAACTCTAGATGTAGGTAATTGAATCATCAATTTACGTATTTGAGTGTTGCCATAGTTACAGTTAAACAACTACACGCATAGTTGGTTAAGTAAACAGAGTAGTTTGAACACAACATTAGACAAATTGTGTCCTGAGGCGATTTACTATCCACTTTGAAGATAGAATATTAATAGCGAATGGGAATACGTAAGGCTTTGCTTTAGTAAAGGATTTATTATAAGTTTATTATTCTATAAATCCTTTGTTTCTTTTATATAGGTTATCATAAATAAACCTCAGCGTAGCTTTTTATAAATTTTTACTATTTCTTTCCGAGACGGTGTAAGAATACAATTCTTTACCCCTCTTCTTGCCGGTGGGCGTCGTAAAAAACGACCAAGGGATTATAATATGCATAAAACATCTATACCAGAGAAGGAAGACTCGAAATAAAACCCTATACCAGCCCGTCTGACCAGTGTCGGTCTATTTTCCTCCCATTGTGGAGGGGTCTCGAGCCCACGAGTAGAACGTATATGAGCTTATATGATATTTCTTTCTATCTATTCATTGGTTCGTCAACGTCCACTATTGGAGATATTTAAATAAAAAAAAAGTGTGTTTACAAAGTAAGCATATCAGAAGGGAAACTCCTTTATCCTTCATCCTTCACCCTTCATCCTTCACCCTTCATCCTTCAGGAGGTATGGATCCAGCAGCAGCAGAGGCCTTATGGGTTATTATCATATTTTTTATTATGCTTTCTTTTTATTGCAAATAATTAAAATTTTTACTGTTCTTGTAAATATTTATTATTTCTATTTTTGTTATTGTTACTGTTTGCAAGTGTTACTAACACGTACAATATTTTTAGTTTCATTCTTAACTTGTAATTATGTTATAAACAAATAGTTTACGTTGAGTTTGCTGACATTCGTCACACAACAGGCTGTTACTGAAAAACAGCGTTGTGGTGTTACCACAACATTAAGCTGAGTAGCGATCTTTTTACTCGCTTGCGGGTGGGAACTTAGCTCTTACACCTATCCCAAATGTAAATTAAGTTACACAAATATGTATCCCCCTACGAGGGAGAAATAAACTATTTTTCTTTCTTCTTTCTTTCTTCATCCTTTATGTTTCATCCTTTATCTTTTATCCTTTATCTCATTCTCTCGCCGGCTGAATGCTATACATTTACGTATTTGTGTCTCTATGGACTCGCTTTTTCATTTCATCGAGTTTGAAATCAGAACGATTCTAAAGAACTTCAAAATCTCTATGTGTTACAAGCGACATTCCAAGCAATGTGAATAAATATATTGTCCTAGAAAGCATTTTTTTTCCGCTCTGAACATAGCCCGCGCACAGCCCGTGGCGACGGAAGGGTGGTCTGATGCCCACAACCTGTCGTAATACCGCATACCGCCAATAATGCGAGCCGTAGCAATAATTTTTTGACCTCGGTATATTTGACAAAGGGTAAAAAGGGTAGTCGCACTTATAAACAAATATAAATATGTAACTTCGGATTTCACTCTCTTTTTTTTTAGTTTTCGTAATAAGCTATTGTTGCCAATTTCGAGAGAATTTATTTTTAAAGTTTATTTTGCGCATAAAGTTATCTGTTAGTATTCTCTTTGGTGATTATAACCTACCTACTGAAAGTTTTTTTAGGAAGTTCATCAGATCGTGAAAATATAAATAAAGCAATATTATTTAGTATTCGCTGCACTTTATAACTTTCTCTGCATTACATTATTAAATCGCTGACATTTTTTTAAGAAAATCCTTTGTTTGCAGGCAGGTTTGGATGGGGTGGACATGGGGGGACAATGGACACGTGACGTGTTAACGCTAACATTATAAGCTGTAACTATGCCAATGTCACTATATCTGTGCCGATAGATCTCAAAGCTAGATAAATGTAAAATTATAATTTACAAATTTTAATTTAAGATCAAACAATTAATTTGAATATCCCAAAAATTAACAACTGTTTGTTCATAGTGTTAATTTTTTTTCATGATTTCAGATGTTTACGGGAGTATTTTACATTGCAAATAAAACAATTTTTACGGGTTTTATTGTATCACTCATGGCTACGGGCAGACTCCGTCCGTGCGTTGTTATGTGTTCGAAACGTTGGGCAATCAAAAATCAAATACAAACGCGATAAAAGCCATAAAATAGTTTTATTTAAGTCTTTTTTTAATATCATCATCATCATATCAGCCCATATACGTCCCACTGTTGGGCTCGGGCCTCCTCCATAATGGAAGGGTAATTGATCTACTATACCACGCTGGTCAGACGTGTCGGTATAGAGTTTTATTTCGAGTTTTCCTTCTCTCGCATAGATGTTATATGCGTTTTATATCCCTTAGTCGTCTCGTACGATCACCCACGGGTAAGATAGGGGGTGGTGAATTGTATTCTTACTCCGTCACCACACGGACTACAATTTTTAATATATTGTACCAAAACTCTAAAATGTTGATTATAATTTAAGAGCGCTATATGACTGTTTCACGATACTACCTCATATCCAGTAACATGTAAAGTCCAGTAACATATGTAAATTAACTAATAAATAATTAAAGGAGCTTATCCATTAGATAATTTGATGTTACGCCGCTAGCGATAGCCGAGTGGGTAAAGATGTTTATAGAAATTGGTCGAGGTTCAAACACATTTACGCAACACTGTATTAATAGAGTATTGCATTACTCTTCAGGTAAATTTCGTTTGTTTAATGGAAGCTTCATTGATTACAAATTACTATTATCGTGTAATGTTCGTTTCTACAATACACATTTCTTTGTCCACTCAATTTGGGTAAATATTTTTTAAATATTTTTATTTGACAATTATTTTTTGGTGGGTGGAATATGGTCAGCACTCATGCCCTCTCCTCTGGGGTGACATAAGGGCGTAGCGCGGCCCCATAACCTAGCGTATTCTCTCCCCTTCGCCATTGGTCTGACCACCGGTACCAACTTCCTTGTCGTCCCTGGCCAGCGCGGGAACCGGTTAACTATTCTACGAAATTGTCATCATCATCCTACCTTTATCTCACTTATTTGAGGTTGATCACTTATTGAAGGTGCTAATAATCGAAGTTTTCAATGTGGTGACGGAGTAAGAATACAATTCACGACCCCATTTGGCTCGTGAATGTCGTAAAAGATGACTAAGGGATATAATATGCATTCAACATCAAGAGAAGGGAAACTCGAAATAAAAACCTAACCACCCCCATTCTCCTCGTGGGTATCGTAAAATATGACCAAGGAATGTATTCAACATCTGTACAAGAGATGGAAAACTCAAAATAAAAACCTATCAACTGATCGGCGTAGCGTAGTATTCAGCGCTATTGTGTAGTAAGCTCGAGTCCAGCGTTAGGACTTATATGAGGGGAGTTGATAGAAGATAAGAAAACTCACTCGACTCTTTGCCTTAAATACCTGTAAAGTGCCTTCTGTGTGGTGACGGAGTAAGAATACAATTCACTGCCTCCTCGCCTCCCTACCCCCTCCGTAGTTATTGTAAAAGACGTCTAAGGGATATAATATGTATATACATCTAAGTAAAAGAAGAAAAACTTGAAATAAACCAATCAATACGACTGACCAGCGTGGTTCAGTAAGTCAATTTTCATCCCATAGTGGAGGAGGCCCACAGTGACGTATATGGGCTGAAGTGATGATGGTGAAATGCTGACCTGTAAAATAAATTAGTTTCTTTTACTTAGTAACAAATTGCTCATTACCACTGGTACAGGGTAACTTGTCTTCAGTGGTCGGCCCGACGGAATACCCCTGAGGAGTACCCTCTCCTCTCGACGTTCCCCCTCCGGGACGTCGGTCGCGGTATTAGGCGCCGATATTTTATTACCTGCCTGAGGTACAGCTAAGTGGCCATCTATCGTAAAAGAAATGCTCTTCTTAAACCTCCTTTAAAGATTCACATATGTATCATAGAGCTCGAGATACAGCGTAGCAGATAGTTCATTCAAATTACACCCAGACTTAGTATACGACTTTTTGGGGATTTTACGAAGAATTATATTCTATAGGAAATAATAGGAATCTAATACTTGAAAATCTGAGCGATAGGTTGCTTTGTGGACTACTATCACCATCGCAGTCTGTGTAATTAATGATTTCACTATAATTACAGAGATTAATGACGTCACTAAGTCTAGTCGCTTCTAGTAATGACGTCAAAGAACCGCTTGAAATATAGTAGATTTCATTGAAGTAATGAATACGAGGTTAAGCTTGAACTTCAGTGATTGATTAATCGTCGCAAAATTTTTGTATTAATCCGTGTAGAAAAATAGGTACAATTCTCCACCGACCGCTTGAAATATAGTGGTTTTATTGAAGTAATGAATGTGGGATTCCAAAGATTAAACTCAGTGATTGATGAATCTTCGCAAAATATTTGTATTATTCGGTGTAGAAAAATACAATTTGTAGTGAAATCCTATATAGACACATTTGATCATTTTTTTTTGGGGTTGCTATGGTCATCGCTCAGGGTGTCCGCTCCGTCCGGGGCGATGAATGGGTGGCGCACGGCCCCATAACCCACCCTATCTTCTCTCCTTCGCCATTGGGTCGACCATACGTACCGAGTTCCTTCTCGCCCGTGACCAGCCCGGCGGGATACCCTATGGTATACCCTCCCCTTCGGACGTCCCTCCCGGGACGTCGATCGCCCTCGCGCGGTCAGCCTCTTTGCGAGTGACGGACTAATCCCCGGTCCAGTCACTCGCAAACACTGCTGGTCAAGTGGTGAGATGCATTGGTATTTATTTCAAGATTTACTCACCTTGCTATATGCATATTATATCCTGCTTAGAGAACTACTGCCTAATCCCCATGTGAGGTGTAAGATGGTCAATTTGCCCTCTATTCTGAAAGTTCGAGGCTAACAGTAGAACGTATATGAGCCGAGTTGATGATTGAGTGACTTTTTTTTTTTTTTTTTTTTTTTTTTTTTGGGTGGGCTATGGTAAGCGCACGCGCGGTCCTGTCCATCCGGGGCGATGAAAGGACGGCGCGTGGGCCCATAACCCACCCGTACCCACGTCACCTCGTTGTTGGGCCGACCACCGGAGCAGATGTCACTTGTCGTCAGTGGTCGGCCCGACGGAATACCCTTTCGGGTAACCTCACCTCTCGACCTGGGACGTCGGTCGCCGTCGCGCGGTTAGCCTCTCTGCGGGTGATGGACAATTCCCCGGTCCGATCACCCGCGGCCTCGGCTAGGGCGGCATTAGGCGCAGATACTCGCGCCTGCGCCGCCCGAGTCGCCGGCGGCGGAACGTGTCGCCGAATAGAAGCTCTACTCGCACACGATCCGCCGCCTCCTTCCGTGAGATAACGGCCTCACAGAAGGCGGCGACCGCGTCCCAGTTCCTGACGCTGACGAGCATCTCCCTGGCGATGGTCGGCAGCGCCAGGTCGGCACCGATAATTGCGACGAGTTCACGGCGATCCTCCTCCCATGCAGCACACTCCTCGAGCGTGTGCTGCGCCGTGTCCTCGTCGCAACTGCAGTGGTGGCAGGACGGTGTGCTCTCCCTCCTGACAATCTTGTGCAGGTACTTCCCGAAGCAACCGTGCCCCGTCAGCACCTGCACCAGTCGGAAGGAAAGCACCCCGTGCGTCCGCTCCAACCACTCCATCAGCACCGGCCGGAGGGCCTCGACGGTCCTAACACCATACCGAGGACTCTCCAGCCAGACTGCCCAACGGGCAATGACTTCTCGGCGGGCGTCGACCCGCCAGGCGGTGATCTCTGTGATGGAGACCATGCCGCCGCGGGCGCGCTTCTCCGACACCCGCCGATAAATGTCGGCGAGCATCTCCGCCTCCAGGTCCCACGGGGGAGTTCCGGCCAGGAGGCACGCTGCCTCCGTCGCCACCGTGCGGTAACCGCGTACGGCCCTGATCGCCATGACCCTCTGTGGTCGCCACAGGAGGGCCCTAAGACGGACGGTCAGGGACCCCGCCCACACCGGTGCGCCGTACAGGGCCATCGACCGGATCACCCCCACGTACAGCTGTCGGCACGTAGCACTGGGTCCACCCACATTCGGCATCAGCCGCGAAAGGGCGGACGCCGCGCCGACAAGCCGGGGAACAAGTCGATGGAGATGCTCCCGGAACCAAAAATGCCCGTCGAGCACCAGGCCCAAGTACTTCATGTGGGCCTGGATGCTGATGGTGACCGACTTCACGGTGATCGAAGCGCCGGCGGGAGGCCCGGCGGTACGGAGGCCATGGAACAGAAGGGCCTCCGTCTTTTCCAGGGCTACCCTCAACCCCAGCGCTTCGATCCGCCTAACAATCTCCTCGGTGCCGAGAGTTGCCAGGCGTGCCGCCTCCTCTAGCGTCCCACCCCGGGCTGTGACGAGTGTATCGTCGGCGTAGCAAATTACACCCAGCCCGGGTGGGAGGCTTCCTCTCAACGCCCAGTCGTAGCCGATGTTCCACAGGGTCGGACCCAGAACCGACCCCTGTGGGACACCGCACGTCATGGGCGTTCGCACAACGTCCCCTACTCGGTCAACGTAGAGGACGCTGCGCCCCTCCAAGTAGTCTGCCACCAGCCGCCTGAGGTACACGGGCACCCCGTGATACCTCAGCCCCTCCCTGATGCAGCTGAATGGCAGACTGTTGAAGGCGTTGGCGATGTCCAGGGACACCGCCAACAGGACTCCTCCGCCGGTGACGGCCTCCGCTACCACGGCCTTCAGGCGCAGCAGGGCCGCGATCGTCGAACGCCCTCTCCGAAAACCAAACTGGGCGTCCGACAAATCGGGCCCGTCCCCGATGAGGTGCCGCTCGATGCGGGCAGCCAACACCCTCTCCAGCAGCTTGCCCGCATCATCGAGCAGCACGATGGGCCTGTAGGCCGAGGCCGACTCGGGAGACCGTCCCGGCTTCGGCAGGAGAACCAGCCTCCCCTCTTTCCAGCACCCAGGGAACTGTCCGGACGACAAACAAGCGTCGAACAGTCCCCTGAGGCGTGGTCCCAGGTGTTCGAGGACCAGGGCCAGCACACGGTTCGGAATACCGTCGGGCCCGGGGGCGGTGGATTTGACTCGCATACGCGCCACCGCCGCCCCCATTTCCGGCTCCGTGATGGGCGGAGCACTTTCATCGTCGGCCTCCCGGTCGCTGTCCAGCGAAGCCATGACCGGTGGCGTGTGCTCCGCCCGCCGTGGAAAGAGGTCCTCGACAACTCTGGTGAGGAGGCTGGGCTGGAGAGTCTCGGTGAGGGGGGGGCCCCGCCCGCGGAGCTTGTTCAGCGCCGCGAGGTAGGGGCGACCCCAGGGGTCACGCTCGAGACTGTCCAGCATCTCCCGCCGACTAACGTCCTTGGCGGTACGGACGGCCAGCCTGAAGGCAGACCGCGCACTGCGGTAAGCCTCGTACAGCTGGCCCTCCCGCTCAGCGTCGCGGTGACGCGCTCGGCTGCGGGTGTAGGCCCTCCGGGCACGTATGCACGCGGCCCGAAGGTCCGCCAATTCTCGGGACCACCAGGGGACCGCACTCTTCGGGGGCAGGCGCCGCACACGGGGCATGGCCGCATCGCAGATCTGCGTTAACGCACAGCGGATGCGGCCAGCCTCGGCATCCACCCCGTCCGCCTGGGGCGGTGATGATTGAGTGTCTAGCTTACCAATTCTTTATTAAATCATAATCATCATTTTAGCTCATACATGCCCCACTGTTGAGTTCGAGTCTCATCCACAATAGCAGGGCAATTGACCTACTATACCTCGCTGATCAGACGTGTTGATATAGGGTTTCATTTCAAGTTTTCTTTCCCATGGATAAACGTTATATGCATATTTGATTGCACAGATGACCCAGTGGTTAAAATACCAACCTATAGCACTAGTGTCCAGGATTCGAATCACACTTTGTGCGCTACACAAATTATTGTTAAATCTATACTCAGAAGAGTATAGATTTAATTTGTGTCCGTTAATTATATGTTTGTAAATTCCCCCAAAATATTAATATTATTTCCTTAGTGCAAGGCATTCTCTTTAAAAAAAAAGCGTGTATGCAAAGTACGCATGTCAGAAGTGAAACTTCTTTATCCTTTATCCTTCATCCTTCATCCTTCATCCTTCATCCTTCATCCTTCATCCCTCATCCCTCATCTGTCATCCCCCATCCTTCATCTGTCATCCCTCATCCTTCATCCTTTAATCCATCAATTATAGACGGATTTAAAAATAATATAAAATAGTATACATATTTCTGTCTCATTCTTTGTCGGTTTCATCCTACACATTTTTGTATTTGTGTCTCTTAAATGTCGTTTTTTCCGTTGCATCCGATTTGAAATCACAACGATTCTAAAGAAGTTTCACTTCAAAAATAATCCCTTTATCGTCTTTTATGACACCCACGGGTAAGAGAGGGGTTGGTAAAGTGTATTCTTACTTCGCCACTATTTAATTAAATATCTACAATGATTACATAAGATGAAAACTCTAAAGAAATAAAGAACTTGGTTGTAACCCACTGATTTTCCGTACCATTTGGCTTTTGATATTCAAGCATCTATTGACATTTTTCACGAATGAGCGGACGATCATAAAACCTCATGAATAAGTTTACGTATACGGGTCGTAGAAAATTTTCACTTTACGATAAGAATTCAATGAGTTTTACGGTTCAAACCGTATGAATAAGTATATTTATTGTGTTGTAAAAATATGGATTAGTGGAGTTAACTTAAGGTGAATTTTTCTCAACTGAAATATTTTATGTGCCGTTTAATCATACCGATTCATACCTAAGTTTGGAGGTTTTGTTCTATCCAAGTAACCCATACTAATATTAATTCGCACGGGCTACTTCATCATCATCACAGTTTAAATACGTCCCACTGTTGGGCTTGAGCCACTACTGCAATGGGAGGGAAATTAAACCACTATATCACCCTGGTCAGACGTGTTGATAAAGACAGGCCATACTAAATTTAGTGTAACGTCGTACATACTTTATCTAGGGCACAATAAAGATGCTTCTAACGATACTTGCCACAGAAAAATTAATAAGAATAGAAGAATTAATATTTCTGTGATACTTGCTTTGTTTAATTAAGATAAGGTTAGAACCTATGGGGGAACAAATGAACATACATTCATATACATACCTACAAACTCATAACCATTGTAATCTGTAGTCGGGTAAATACTTGTGTAGATTAAGCATCTAAATATAATTTTTTCACGCTTAGCAGTTTTTTATGTGTATTCTTAATGAGACTTTCGTCAGCATGTCTCTGATTTGATATGAAAATATCCAACATAGTATTGGTTGTAAACGATCTGTTCAAAAATAGTAAGTTTCTAAAAATTAAATTGAAAATACGAGATTCGTTTCGTTCGTTAAAATTTGCACCTGAGCTCGCCATCTTGAATTTCATCCCGCCATTTTGTATTACCAGCGCCTGACGGATTACACTGCAGCTTTTAATATTTATAATTCAGAATAATAAACCATTTTTTCCTGGAGTCGGCAATTATTTAATTACAGTTATTATAAGATGGAGGCAATTAAAAAAAGAAAAGGAAAATTATATTCTAATTAGTAAATGTTTTATTTTTCTTTGTATTTTTTGTTTTGAAGAAGTAAGACTCTTAGCGTTTTAGGTACTGCAAAGAATGTTTCAATATTTATTGTTATAATGGGTCAAAAGGTTCTATAATATATATTTGAATTATGAATGCTTAGAATAATAACGTATAGAAGGATAGTGTCGGTACTTCGAACGTTCGAAACATGAATCTAGAAATACCTACTACACGCGCGCCGACGATTACACACGCGCACACTACTATACAAATTATGAAATCAAATTTTGTTTTTATTAACATAAATCGTCGAAATACTTTTAAAAGTAATGTTAAAAACCTTTTTATGTTTTTCAAATGTGTTGTGACGCCATTTGAATGCACAAATCGTCATAATTAGGTACCTATTTATTTTTTAAGAGTTGCATACGTACGTGCAGTATAGTGACCTTGTACATTACGGAACGGTTCCGGTGTAAGCTCCATTAGGTTCCAATTGAAACGCTTCACTTTTTGTGTGCGAACTTACCTTCTATACGTTATTATTCCAAGTATGAATGTTTATTTTATAGATTTTCGGTGTGGTGACGAAGTAAGAATACAATGCACCACTCCCTCTCTTACCCGTGGGTGACATAAAATACTACTAAGACTTTAAATATGCTTACAACATCTATGCAAGAGGAGGAAAACTCAAAATAAAACCCCATATCACCGCCTTTGACGAGCGTGGTATAGTAGACCAATTTCCCTCTTATTATGAAGGAGGCTCGATTCCAACAATAGTACGTATATAAGTTGAAATGATTTTATAGATAGATTAAGTCAGGATTTAACTGGCACACTAAAGTAAAGACAACGGTACCAAGATCCATCTCAATTGACTCTAAAAACAGTAATATTATATCGCTACTTATTATTTATTACCAGGAATTTTTATTATTATTTTGCTGTAGTCCATGAGAAAGTAGGGTACCGAATAGAGAGATAATTAAATATGTATTATTAACGCAGGGATTTTTTTTCCGTGTGGTGACGGAGTAAGAATACAATTCACCTCCATCTTGGCCGTGAGACGACTAAGGGATATAATATGCATTTAACATGTATTCAAGTAAATCATCATCATCTTGCTCTTATCCCAATTACTTGGGGTCGACGCAATATGTCATCTGTTTTGACATATTGCAAAAAGTTTCGGCAATGACTTTTATGACCGGCCGCCTGCCTGACGTCAACCCTCCTTGGGAATGTAATCGTTGACCCAAATGGTACCAGATGGAGTTCGTCCGGGTCAATCTAGGGCTCTTAGTCGTCTTTTACGACACCCACGAGCAAAGCAAGGGTTGGTAGTATTCGAAGCCGCTACCACACAGCAACACACATTTAACATGTATTAAAGTAAATAACCCTATATTAATCCATATGACCATCGTGGTGTAGTACTTAGGTCCATTTTCCTTCTCTTAATGAGGAGGCTAGAGCCCAGCAGTGGGATATATATGAGCTGAAATGAATGTTGCGAATAAGTGGTAAAAGAAAAAGAAAATGTAATACAGTTCCCGTTATAAAACTTGTTATTACCAGAAAAAAAAACACATTACTTCACACCTATTCTCCACAAACTTTAAAATGGCAATGTACTTATATAATTTTATGTTAAACTATTTAACATTGTAAATAAAAACTTGAAGTCAAAAACAATTCATCAAAAATTATATTCATACACTGCTCGCTTCAGTGTTTTCCCGCCATTTTTAATCTGTGGATCGCATTAAACTTGATACTTTGTTTCAAATTGCATTTTCTGACGCGTCTTGTAAAAACTAATACATAATGCATGTTTTGCCTGCAGCTGGCTTTGTAGAAGTGTTACTAGGTACGCTATTACTTTGATCGAGTTTTCAGTGAGTTCTATATTCTTTCATATTTTGTTGCTAATAATAATTATTTTCTGTGTGGTGATGGAGTAAGAATACAATTCGCCACTCCTTCTTTTACTCGTGGGTATCGTAAAAGACGACTAAGTTTTTTATTTATTTGTATAGATGTGTAATACTCGCGTAAACATCAGATAGCGTAGGGGTCATTGTTGATTTGTAAATGTTTACTTAGCCGTATGCTATAGCATACCATTGTCTATGACCCCCACATAGAGTTATGATACATCATAACTCTATGTGGCGGTCATAGACAATAGTTATCGGCAGTTTATATGTAGTTATTGTAAGAATCGATTAAGCGAATCCATCAGATAACGTTATAACAAAAGAAAGAGAAATCGAAGAGAATCTCCACAAGTACTCAAAATAGACAATTCAATATTATTCCAATATTCAATGGGAATAAGAATACAATTGTATTCTTATATTCTTATCAATTGTATTTTTCATCAACCCCATTTTATACCCGCGAGTGATGTAAAAGACGATTAAAGGATCATCATCATCCTCACCCTGCTCTTATCTCAATTACTTAGGGTCGATGCAATATGTCCTCTTCCACACAACCCTATTAGAGGTCATCTCGGAGTTTATTCTCTTTCTGTCCACGCCATGTTTTACTCAATCCATCAATTTTATCTTCGGTTTTCTTTTACCCCTAAAACTTTCAACACTCATACTTAAAACGTTCCTTCAGTATTACTTTCATCCCAGCTCATCTTATATTCATACCGCATTATTCATCCCTAATTTTTCCGACTAAGGGATGTAATATGGATATAAAATCTGTGCAAGAGGAGAAACTCTAAATAAGACCTTATACTAAACCGTCTGATCAACATGGCATAGTAAGTTAATATTCCTCCTATTTCAGTACGAGCTGAATCAATAGCCTTTTTTATTCCTCGTTAAAATATTTTTTTTTATATAAGTAGTTTGCCGTGTGTTGATGGAGTAAAAATACAATTCACCACTCTCTATCTTGCCTGTGAATGTCGTTAAAGACTACCAAGGGATATAATACGCATATAACATCAATACAAGAGAAGGAAAACTTAAAACGAAACCCTATACCAACTTGTCTGACCAGCATGGTATAGCAAGGTCAATTTCCCTCCTATTGTGGAGAATAAGTTCTTTTCTTAAGTTATGTTTGAGTTTTTTTTTTATTAAATAAATAAAAATAAATAACATAAAATAAAGTGGGACGTATATGAGCTGAAATCACGAGATGATGATGATGGGTGTCTTTCTCAAGTATTGTGTAAAATATACTTTACAATAGTAGGGGCTAAGGTGTGTATGAAACAAAGATAGTGGTAGTGAAACTGAAATACAGTTGACTTATCGGATTGCAGCGTTTCTTGATTTCAGTGTACGCCTCGAGGTTAGCTAGTAACTTGAAACGTATTATCTCATTTTATACTGAATGTAACCTAACTTTGTTTGTTGTCTGGCCAATTTTATTACTCTATTACTATGATATATATTTATATTTTTCCGAGTGGTGACGGAGTAAGAATACCTTTCACCACTTCTATATTGCCCGTTGATGTCGTTAAAGACGATTAAGGTGTATAATATGCATATAACATCTATGCAAGAGAAGGAAAACTCGACATAAAACTCTAAACATATCTGCCCAGCATAGTATGGTAGGTTAATTTCCCTCCTATTGTGGAGTGTGTATTGTGTGTATAAGTGTCCTATTGTGTGTAAAAATATTCAATAAGCTACCATCTAATATTCGCGGACTTCCATTTCCACATTTTAAAAACAAGCTTAAGACCTTTTAAATGAAGTTATATATTCAATAAATGAATGGATTGATACTAATTAAATATAAATTTTTCGATATCTTATTTCTTTTTTTTTTGTTAAATGAATTATTGTAATATGGCACAATTTAATTTCTTTTTTTTGACTACGAACATATTTTGGTATTGTATTGTATTGTTGCCAAAATATTAATGTATTTAAATGTAAATTTTATCTTAAAACTATTATATTTTAATTTTATGATTTATATCAAAATGACTTTCACATGCCAAAGCAAGGCTAAATAGATAGATCTATGTATGTTAAAAAATGACTGTAACATCTGATTATTGTACTCTATTTAAGGTGAATAAATGTATTTGATTTGATTTGATTTGAGTAGGCTCTAGCCTAGAAGGGGGATGTATGAGCCGAGATGAAATAATCTACTCAAGTGAAGATTTTCTTGCCTGTGGGTATTGTAAAATACGACTACAATATGCAAATAACATCTCTACAATAGAAGAATACCTCAAAAACCATATACCAATACGTCTGACCAGCGCGGTATAGTAGGTCAATTTTCCTCGCATTGTGGAGGAGGCTTGAGTTTGTAGTGGGACATATATGAACTTTTTTTATTATAAGTGATGGCCCTTCCGTGTGGTGACGGAGTAAGAATACAATTCACCACCCCCTATCTTACCCGTGGGTGATCGTACGAGACGACTAGGGGATATAAAACGCATATAATATCTATGCGAGAGAAGGAAAACTCGAAATAAAACCCTATACCAACACGTCTGACCAGCGTGATATAGTAGGTCAATTACCCTTCCATTATGAAGGAGGCCCGAGTCCAACAGTGGGACGTATGTGGGCTGATATGATGATGAAATGATGGCAAACGAGCAAACAGTACACCTGATGGTAAGTGTTACTGCTGCTCATGGACCTTTGCAAGGCCGCTGTCTACCGTGAAGAAAGTGAAGGAATTGCGAATGAGTGTAACGTGGCTGAATGAGAGCCTCACCATACGCAAACACCCTCAGAAATTTGGGCTTCTGGCTCTCTCGCTCACCGAACGAAGCGCATTAACAAATTGCCACTACTCAGACGTCGATTTTCTGCTCAGTGTGGTACTACCCCGGACGGACCGGCCCGCGACTGTAGACAGACTACTGTCAACAGTGTGGTCCTACAACAAAAAGCTGTGATGATGATGATGATCTTTTCTTTCGTATCTGTCCTTCATATTATATCTTTTCGACATCTTATAAAACACCAACGAAAAAGATAAGGTATGAATTGTAATCCATCCCCACATGTAATAGAATCACTCTCATTGTCCAAAATAAATATCAATATGAAATCACAAATTCGTAATATATCTAAGAAACCTTTCATATTATCCTAAATAAATAATTAACGGCGAACGCATTGCGAGTTTTAATTATTCAGACTTTAAATATTAGTCTGGACATAAGAGATTTAGGTTCACATGTTGATTTAAGAAATGCACTTAATAATAAATGAATATTTTACGAGTCCCTGTCAATTACATAAAGCTTCTGTAAACATATATCTAATTGAAAATGGCGAATTTGATGTACACGTGTCGGAAATATTAAGAAATTAATTCGGTTTTTGACTAGCTTTTTGATAACGAATTACATTAGAGTGTTCATGTCTTGTTCTTGCTTTAATAGCCTTAGTAGAATAAGTGTGCTCCCACTCTGCCAATGTTCGTTGAGTAAGAATATGATCGGTGGTTTAATTACGTACACTGCATTATGAGGTCGAATCGCCACATGCGTGTTTTCTTGCTTGTGCGGTGGTCAAATTTACGTTCTTTCACTCTGTGCGGGAGGGGGGACTATGGTGGTATCTTACTAGTATGACAGAGACAAATATACAAAATCAATTCTCTTACGAAATCTAATCCAATGGCCTAGTTAATAAGACATAAGGCTGAGTAGGTCTCATACGCATTGAATAGAAATTAATCAATTACAGTGCGGAGTGAGGTCTAATCTGTCTCATAAATTTTAGGACTCATAGCCGCACAGGGTGAAGTGGGGGTGCCGCGCGCGCCAGTTTGTGACATGTGTCGATATGGGAGCACGCTGCTACCGCATGCCCTATTTTAAACGGGGAGGGTACTTCCCAGGGGGTATTCCGTCGGACCAACCACTGACGTCAAGTCACCCTGCTCCGGTGGTCGGTCCAACGACGAAGGCGACGTGTCGCGCGGGTGGGTTACGGGTGTGCGTACTTACGCCCCTCTGACGCCCCGGACGGAGTGGTGCGAGGAGCGCGCCGACCGTAACCCACCCCTCCAAAAAAAATAATGCCCTGTTTCAATAAAAACATTTTAAATAATATATCTTAAAATATAACTACCATGATTATCGAAACTGCAACTTTGTTTTATGCCCATCATTAGTCGCAGACACAAATCGTACTTCCTTTCAGTGCGATGTGAGGCAGAATAGATGCCATATATATTTTATTCGTTTATTCAATACCGAAATGTCATAACTGCTAGCCAAGCTATATTTAGCTTATAATAAATAATTAAGTTTTTAATGGTAGTTTCAAGCAAATATTGTCACTTTTGAACTACAATTAAGGTATTTTTTGAAAATATCATTTTGTGAGACCGATATAGTCTCTTACGCATTGTAAAGAAGTTCAAACTTGCCTCGAATAGACCACATTCGGCACATTCGCACTAGCTGAAAGTTCATAAAAATGGCTTAGCAGTGAACGTGTTATTAGTTGTGATAACCTTGGCTTGATTTCTTGTATTGAATGGCTCGTTTAGTTGTGCTTGATACCATTCCGCTAATGTCCGGTACACGTTGGAATCATATAAAGCGCTTATTACACTACACGATATTCAGGGCCCTGAATCACTAGGGGTGCTCTACAACAGCTAAATTGTGAGACCTGTTTCACCAGTTTCAGTTTTAGCGAAATAACAGGTTCAGAAAACTGTTCCATATTTATATATATATATATATGTATATACATAAATAATAATATTATATTGTATGTAATAATAATATTATATATATACATAAAATAAATACATGCTTAAAATATATTAGACGTGGGTCGTTACGTTATTTTTAAGAAACGTAACGAAACTAGTGACTTGGTTGACGTCACGTGTTTCAAAACTAGTGATTTTTGTAACGATTTATTTGTATACAGCAACTTTGATTGTTTGCATATTGTATGAATAGCTGTACTAACTATATACAATTACACGCGAAACGAAAATAAATTTATAGTTATACAGTTAAATCAATAAATTCACTTCCTTTCATACTTTTTTCAGGCTGAGGACTGACTGCATTATATGTATTTACGATTGATTAGAGGTTATAATTAAACTATTCATCATCATCATCTTGCTCTTATCCCAATTACTTGGGGTCGACGCAATATGTCATCTGTTTTGACATATTGCAAAAAGTTTCGGCAATGACTTTTATGACCGGCCGCCTGCCTGACGTCAACCCTCCTTGGGAATGTAATCGTTGACCCAAATGGTACCAGATGGAGTTGGTCCGGGTCAATCTAGGGCTCTTAGTCGTCTTTTACGACACCCACGAGCAAAGCAAGGGTTGGTAGTATTCGAAGCCTCTACCACACAGCAAATAATTATAGCAAATTATTAGTTATAATTAAACTATTATTTTAATTAAATTTGTATTACTGCAGACGTATTTAAAAGTAAATTGATTGTATATACAATGATTATATTTACAGTTTATTTACACTTTTGATATATTTACAGTTTTTTTCACTGTTATATGCACTTTATAATGTATGATGTTTTTATTAGTAAAACAACAAACTAAAACAATAAATAAATTAAATTCTTTATTTTAAATTAAAATTTCAAAGTAACACTCGCTTCGTTTCCCGCAAAGTCAAGCCGTTGAAATTACTTATAAACAAAAATCACTCTATTTTATTATTAATAAATGCAATTTTACGTATGAAAATTAAAGGTATAAAATGTATTGTTACGCTGTTTGGTCTTTGTTGCATACCACGGCACGTGAGTGTTCGGTATTTGGTCGGATTACTTCGAATAATTTCGTGTCATTCGATTAGCCATCTCGCTCGCTCGCTCGACCGCGATGCGCAAGAAATGTACTTAGCGTAATCAACGTTGTGCGGTCGGCTCTTTCTCGCTCGCTCGAATATAATACTGTTATCCCATATCTGTGAGTCGTGTTAAGTATAACGTAGTTACAAAAATCACCTCTTTTACTTGTCGACTCGTAAATAGTGATTGTTACATATTGCGTAATGGGTTATTGTAACTAATGACGTGAAATAACGCTCATGTCTAAAATATGTACATAAATCAGTCCTAAGCATGTAAAGCAGGAAGGATCGTTTTCATTTTAGGAACAAACACTGAAACCACTTCTAAACATTATTCCTAAAGGATGGTTATTTCCCCTTTTTTCTCGTATTACAGCACAACAGGCTGTTATTTTGGAACAGTTTTCTGAAACTGTTATTTCGCTAAAACTGAAACAGGTCTCACAATTTAGCTGTTGTAGAGCACCCCTAGTGATTCAGGGCCCTGAATATCGTGTAGTGTAATAAGCGCTTAAATAAGGTGAAGAGTTGCTTAAAAAATTGACTTCATTAGTGTTTTTTTTTGAGTTGCACGTATGAGTTTTGAATACAAATAGTCACCTCAGTACATATATTCATTTTTTTTATCTGCTTAGAATAGGATGCACAATGGTTTAAGAGTATTTTCAAAATTAAATTATCTATTGGAACGAAGTTCCTTACGGCAGGCCTGGAGGAGATAGGGATTTTGCTGCGCGACCGAACTGAAAAAGTGTGATAGTAAAAACCGTAAGAAAAAGTGGGAGGAATAAAACCGTTAAATGAGCCGTAAGAAAAAGTGCGTGGAATAAAACCGTTAAATGAGACGAAGTACGAAGAAAAATGTGATAGTATTTTGATGTGAAACATCGTTCAACCTACAATTGTTTTGACCGCCGTATCTCAAAAACTATAAGTGCTAGACCATTTTTGATAGAAATTTTGACCCCCCTTGCACCTTACATTGCCGCCCGGACTACCCCTACCCCCCATTAGAAACTTCCCTCTCCCCCTTTTTTGATGTGAAACATCGTTCAAACCCCAAACTGCCATAAATCAATTAACTTTGACCGCAGGAACTCCGGATTTTTGACAAACCTCATAGTATGTATTTCCAGTAGAACCGATTTAATACTAAAAAATCTAAATTTCAAGAGCCTACAACCAATATTTTAGTTTGTGTTTGTTATTCACAATCTTCCATTTAACTTATTTAATTTAATGAGTCTATGTGAGTGAAAGGATGTTTTATTAATAATATCTAATCAATCATATAGTCGTACAAATTAATAAAACATTCAATTATATGAATTTAAACTTTGTTAATTGAAAGTTCTAAACTTCTGATGTTGAGTGGTAAGCAAGTCAATATTTTTTGTTATTATTTCTATTTCTATTTTTTTGCAAATTGTGTCGATTCTACATTAGCCGAAGGAACTTCGTTCCTACCTGGTGTCCTACGACACCACATTTCTTTTTTAAATATAGAGCCTTAAAACTATTTTAACCTCCTGCCTACCAGAGATACTTTTTGCTTAGTATATTGCTGAAACTTTAGTATTATATTCCTAATAGGTTGAGATATTTTGAAAAAATAGTGAAAAAATCTTATCCTCCGGAAAATGGCTTTTCATTATGTCCTTTATAAAGGACAAAGTGACGATATTACCTACTATGTCATTTATGTAGAACATAAATTGTTTTTACTTATTAATTGTAAATAGAATATAATAATTAGCTAAAAAAAGAAACGAACATTTATATTATGATTATTTATTAAAAAATACAAAAACTTAAACTAAAATTAAACGTTTTCTTAAACAAAACTATCAAACTTAAACATTTTCTTCGAAAACGATCATAGAGGAACTAAAAATCAACATTATTTTCTAATCAGTCATAATTAGGAACATAATAAAGATCGAAAAGGTAGGAATTAAGCTTATTGTAAGTTTAATTTTCCTAAGGGTAAGGAGTATGTCTCGTTATGCTCTCCACCCTCTTGTGGGTGGGAAAACGGTTCCAAGATTGAAAATCTTCTGCCCGTGGCTTCTACTCCGACTCTTAATAGAGCCGGGGAGTCGGGTTGAAGGCCTCGGTTTCCACCACTCTTCACACCTGGAGGCGGACAGTCTAAGCCGGATGCGACCCCCGGTTGGCCCGGCCGGCCCGGAGGTCCAGCTTAGGACGACCAGCGACTACCAGGTGACACTAGTGGGAGGGACCGGGCTATTTGTGGAGTCTTAGGGTTAATTTTGTGCGCCCCTGCGCCGTGTCCGGTGCCGCCCAAGCATGATGCCCGTATTTAGATAAATACGTGCAGATGCACTAGGGGGCAGCGGCCCCGGGGCGGGGTGTGTCGTGGTTATAAGGGGAAGGTTAAGAGCCCTCCCCGAGGCCCTACTGGGAGGTGGGGCTGGATAGGTAGGAGTAGGGATGGGTGTAAGAGAGTGAGCGCTGGCTTTAGGCCAGGTGGAGAAGCAATTGTTTTAGAAGAGAAGATAATGCGAAGATAAGAGAAGAGGGGTTAAATAGTGTCTAAGGGGAATGCAAAGTCCCTGGGGTACGGCTTGTCCCTCGGGTAGAGATCTGGTGGGCGCGCATGGAGTGGTGCAATGTTGCGTATATGTTCCCACTGCGAGGCATCGGCGCGCTGGAACATATTAGCGGCTAATTGCCGTGCAAAGGTGGAAATATCGTCTACCCGAAGGTCGCGGGAGATGGTGGCGTTGCGCACATAGCGCGGGGCGGCTGTTATTTTTCGGAGCGCGAGCGACTGTTGGGCTTGAAGCCTTTTTCGGTTGGTAGGCTTAAGGAAGCCGTACCACGCAGGGGCCGCATAAGTAAGCAAGGAGCGTATATAAAGTTTATAGATAGCAAGCTTGGATTTTAGTGGAAGGTGAGAAGTAAAAATAGGTCTAAGTAGGGCTTGGCGGACTCTAGCTTTGCCTATAAGGCTTTTGGTGTGGAATTTAAAACTCAGCCGGCGATCAATGATTAAGCCTAGGTATTTAATATGATGCTGCCAAGGCAGGCCTTCGCCTTGGAGTAAGAGTGGTGGTGGGTAAGTCCTGGGAGTGGTGTGGCCCAGGATATATAATAGCTTGGGTTTTGCCCACATTCACTGACATCCGCCATTTGGCGAGCCACTGAGGGAGGAGGTCAATGGTGCGCTGCATTTTAAGTGCTGCGTGTTTGGTGTTGAGGCTGGTGGTGATGTATGCCACGTCATCGGCAAAAAGCGCGAGCTCGGCCTCTGGGGTGGATGGAATATCGTCAGTGAAGTGGGCGTAAAGTGCTGGAGAGAGGCAGCTACCCTGGGGAACACCAGCGGCAATCGGCCGGAGGGATGATAGTTCTCTTTCCACCACCACTCGGAAGTAACGTCCTTGTAGGAAGGAGGAGACCACCCTCACGATCCGACGGGGTGTCGTTGATGTTGACAGCTTCAGGAGCAGACCGGCGTGCCAGACTCGATCGAAAGCTTTTTCCATGTCGAGGAATACTGCAACGGCATGCTCACGCTTGTTGTAAGCAGCCGTGATCCGGTGCAGTACCCTCGACAGCTGGAGAGTCGTACTATGTTCCGGCCTGAACCCAAATTGTTCTGGCCTGGGTGTAATATGAGGCGTTAGGTGCCGCAGTAGGAGTCTCTTGAAGAGTTTAGAAATAGCCGGAAGGAGAGTGATCGGTCGGTAACTCTCCGGCTTCAACACGTTCTTCCCCGGCTTGGGGATCATAATCACTCGCCCCTCTTTCCATGATGAGGGGAATACCCCGGTGCGCAAGATCCCATTAAAGAGATGAGTTAGCGCTACTGTGGTTCTTGTGGGTAGGTGGCGGAGCGCAGCATGGGTAATCCCATCTGCACCCGGGGCTTTCCTCGGCTTGAGTTTTAAGATGGCTGAATGTACCATTTAGGAGTGATTATGATCGGGGAGTCCTCTGGGTCTATCGGCCGTGAGAGGCTCTCTTCGAGCTCTCGAATCTGTTGCTCTACTGCGGCATCCTCTTCCGGGTTGGTATTTGCTGGTGGGTTGGGCCGGAACAGTTCCTCTAAGTGGTCGGTGAATATTTCAGCTCGGTCTGCTGCCCTATACCTCGGGGTCCCGTCGCCGTGGAGTAGTGGGCGTACCGGAGCTAGGTCACCTGTAAGGCGTCGGCACAGTCGGTGTATGGATGACCAGTCGTCCTCTAAGGTCTCTATGTAATTATCCCAGCTCTCGGTCGTGTGCGACCTCAACTCGACCTTTATCTTGTCCGTGAGCTGGTTTAGGACCATTTTCATACGCGGGCATCTATTTTGTTGCCATTGCTTCCTGAGCTTTCGGCGTTCGATGATGAGCCTTTTAATATGGTAGGGAAGCGGTGGTCACTTTCCCATGGGTGGAACAGGGGTTCTAGCCGCGTTCATGGCTTGCGCGATGCTTGTGGTGATAGTGGTGGTAAAGGTATCCACGTCTACCGCGGTGTTAACAGGTCGAGTTGAGGAGGTGGTCTCCATCTCTTCCTTAAACTTCCTCCAGTCCAGTATGTGACGTGGCGCTAGAGGAACGGTTCGCGTGGGTGACTCACGGATGATGGTGAGTACTGGTTGGTGATCTGACCCAAGAAACTCATCAAGAACCGTCTGCGTGACCTGGTGGTCGATGTCATTGTGGATTAATATATCCAACACGTCAGGGGTATGGGTGAAATTATCCGGGTAATGGGTTGGGACCTCCGGGCCCATCACCACATACCCCCGAGATTCTGCCAGCCGGTGGAGTCGTACACCCGAGCTATTGCGGACTGCGGAGTTCCATGCCGGATGTTTGCTGTTTAGATCGCCGGCTATGAGAGCTTTGCATGAAGCTCTCAGCAGGGCGGTGATATCCTCTGGGTCTAGGTAATGGGGATCCGGGGGCTTATAGGCCGCATGGAGTTGCAGCGGCTCGCCCCTTACAAGTAGCTCGACACCTAAGGTGTAAATGGTGTTATATGATGGTGGTGGGATGGGTTGGTGTACGACTCGCCTCTTGACGAGTACCACCGGGCCGCGAAATGCTCTTGTATCGGTTCTCTCGTCCCTCCTATAAACGAGATATCCCGGGAATTTTATTTTCTCTGCAGGTCCCAGGAATGTCTCGCTTATAAGCGCCACGTTTATGTCCTGATCCTGCAGTAAGAGGCGGAAGAGCGCGGCCTTTGATTTAAGGCCGCGGGCATTCCAGTGCACATCCTCAAGAAGATGGAGTTCTATAATTCTATGGACACTGGTGAGAAGAGTTCTTTCAAACTCTTTACTGACCTTCTCTTTTTCGAGTGCCACCAAGACTGTCTGCAGACAGTCTATGACAGCCTTTAGGGTGCTAACTTCTTGAGCGGGGGTAGCGGCCGTACTCGGGGTGGGCAGGTTAGGTGTCAGCACCACTGCCTTCTTCTTCTTCCCCCCTGGCTTCTTAGCGGTGGTGGGTTCATCCTGGTCTAGTGTCCTTAGTGCACTGGAAGAGGATCTGTCGCTGCCCTTGGTAGGCTTGCCTTCATCCTCTGAGGGGGGGACTAACGTGGTGTTCCCCCCCCTCTTTTTCTTCCGCGTCTTCTTGAGGGGAGCTCCGCGTTCTGTGGGGGCGTTGGCTTCGGCCATTAATGACACTCCAGCCGAGGTTTCTCCTGTAGGGTGAGAGTGAACGGGTTTTAGGGGAGGGTCCGGTCTTGGACGCTCCCGGGACAGGGCTACTGTGCCTGCCCTTCGTACTTTGGCCTCCTTTACTAGTACGGGGCAGTTACGGCGTCTTCCGCACAACTCCTTTTTGCCCTCGCTATGTCTTCTTCAGAAGTGCTTCTCCTTCTGCGCAAACGGGAGGCCGGCGGGTGTTCCGAGGCTGAGGAGGAAGCATGTGTAAGCTTTTTAGGCTTTTTACGACTCACATGAATTATAATATCAGCGGGGTCAAGGTGCTTTCTTTGGTGACCAGTGTCTTGGCTGGCGGCGTCGGGGGCTACCGATGAGTCGGAATGTTCAACCGAACTGGCAGACCCCCTGGCCGCGAAATAAGAGGCCAGTTTGTCTTCCGCTTGATGTTTATAACCGGCCATATGACCAGCGTGGTTACGCGACTTGGGCGGAGAACGTTTTTTCCTAAGGGGTAACCTCCCTAGGGTGACGAGGGCATCTGATGTGGATGCGGCTGCAGTGCGACTCCCACTCGCTACGGGGCAAGGGGTGGGGGAGGCATGGTACCCATTGGGCCCACAGGTGTTGTAGTGTACGTCGTGGCGGGACGCATCGCGACGGCGGCTACTATTGGTGGTGCATAGGCGGTAGGCATTACTTGTTCCACGGTGGTCAGACGTTCCACGGTGGTCTGATGTGGGACCGTTGATTCCACATATATTGTTCCCGCTGAGGTGCGGGGAGGTGATCTGCGTGACGGCGCGAGTGCAGTCGTCGCGGGTGAGGTAAGTGTTGGGGCCGGCTTGGTGGCGGCGCGTGGGCGGAGATGTTCACTCATGCCACTCGATTCGCTATCTGAGCGTGGTCGAGCTTTTTTATTATTTCTTATTTCTTCGTAGCCTCCCTGTAGTGTAGGAGGGACGGACGCAGTATCGAGCGTTGGCCCTTTCTGCGGGTTCTGTCCCCACCGCTAAAAGTAGCGGTGGGTGGTTGTGTACTTGTTCAAATTTGGCTCGAGGCCGTGGTTGTAGTATGTCACGTTGTCAGCATATGCGGCGGCACTGTGTTCTGTAGGCTTCGTTGGAGGCAGCAGCCGATCGTCACCCCTCAGGGCGGTCTGAACGAGCAGGGTGAGACCCCCGGTGGCCCCGGGGGAGGCCCCGCTCCGAGCGACACGCATCCCGTGGGGACTTGGGCGGCCGCTGCCCCTTCGTTGGCAGTCGCTGTCTGATATCTTCTTGTAAAGTGGTGACTTGTGGTGATGGTGTTGATGTGGTGGTGCGGCTTCTGTTTCACTTCTCCGCTGGCGATTCTGCGGTCTCTTCCGGTGTAGGCCGGCACGATCTCCGTACTTATATCCAAGTACGGGGAGGTGATCGACCTGGTCGGGGGCGCGACATCAGATACCTGTGGGGAGAGTGTTAGTGGGTTGCTGATACAGCAACGAAGAAAAACAGGCAAGATACCCAGTTTAGGAAGACTGGGTATCTGAAGTCTCACTAGTGGATGTGGTGACTATCAGATCCCTGGGAAGGGATCTTATAGGGTGTGCGTCTGGGGGACGCGCGTGTAACGGGGCAATGTTCCTGATGTGAGGCAGGTCGGAATGATCTGCTCTGCGGAACATGTTTGTGGCCAGACTTCGGACAAAGTCTACCACTGACTCCATACGGAGATCGCGGGCTATGGTGGCGTTTCGGACAAATCTGGGAGCAGATGCAATGGTTCTGAGCGCGAGATTTTGTTGTGCCTGGAGTTGACGGCGCTTTCTGTTCGTTACTAGACTGAACCATGCCGGGGCCGCATGTGTGAGCCGCGACCTCACATACAGTTTATATAGGCTCAGCTTAATTTTGAGAGGCAGTGCTTTAGCCTGGAAAATAGGTCGTAATTTGGCTCTGGTGGCTCGAACAGTGTTTCTGACCTGCCTGACGTGGGTGTTCATGGATAATCTATTATCCAGGGTGATTCCTAGGTATTTTACCTGACTGACCCAATCGATGGGGACGTTAGTCAGGGTAAGGGGGAGAGGGCGTTTGATAGCAATGAAGACACTGGCCTGGGTCTTAGCCACATTGACCTTAAGCCGCCATTTGTCCAGCCAGTATGAGAGTAGATTTAGCGAGCGCTGCATCTGTAGGGCCGCGTAACGACAGTTGCGATTGGATGTTATATATGCAGCATCATCGGCGTATAGGGCCAGCATGGCGCCATCGGCTACCGGGATGTCATCTGTGTAGAGAGAGTACAACAGTGGGGACAAGCAGCTGCCGTGTGGGACTCCGGCTCTTATGTGGCCGAGGTTGGATTCCTCCTTACCCGCCAGGGCCCTAAAGGTATGGTGCTGTAGGAAGGATTGGATAACTTTGACCAGGCGTCTAGGGGTGGAAGTGTTAGCTAGTTTGAATAGCAATTCCTCATGCCAAACACGGTCGAAGGCTTTTTCAACGTCCAGCAGCACCGCCACTGGCCGCTCACGGTTAGAGATACATGTGGAGATATGGTGAATAACTCTAGTCAGCTGCAGAGTGGTGGAATGCTCTGCACGGAAGCCAAATTGTTCATTCCTGGGCTTGATATGGGGAGTCAGGCGCGTGAGCAAGAGTCTCTCTAGGACTTTGGACATGGTAGGCAGTAATGTGATGGGGCGGTAGCTGCTGGGTTTACGCGTGTCTTTACCCGCCTTCAGGATCATGATGACACGGCCCTCCTTCCATATGCTAGGGAAGGCCCCCGTGCGCATGATACCATTATAGAGGTGGGTAAGGGTTGTAATGGTATGTTTGGGTAGGCGGCGTAGCATGGAGTTAGTGATGCGGTCGGCTTGCACTTGCACAAAAGACTTATATATGGCGCTGTTTCCTCCAGCGGCCGAAGATGGAAACTCGATAGTTCTCGGGTTCGCCACTGCGGCGCTAGTAGTAGGCAGCGCACTGTCGAGCAAGCGACGTAGGTGGGGTCCGCCGGGGTGTCCTCCCGGTCCTCCAGTGAAGGGCGTCGGGCTTTTGGGGCGTGTTTTCATCAATGATGGTGGTAGCGTTGACGGAGGTTGGCCCTGAAAAGGGCCTTTCTTCATGATTGCAGTTGGTTAGTAAAAAGGATACTAATGGATGAGTTGTTCGCGACCTCTGCGCAATGCGGGAATCTTGGGGCACGGCGACAAGCCCCCGGTGAATACGCTGACGACGGGCGCCAACGCATACACCGGAGCGAGCGAAGTACACTTAGGTCCGGGCGAAGCACTTGTAACACAACACAAGAATGTATACAACTCAGGCCAATCCCAAGGTAAGGAGTAGTCATAGTAGACTACTCATTAAACCCTCATGAAAGAAAAATAATTACGATTTGGCGTAAATCATATATATATGTGTCACGTTTCTTACAAAAAAACTGTCGTTTTCTTATCACATGCACTTGCCCTACACCGTGATTCTTTTGGACCATATTCAGGTAAGTGCAGTGCTGATTTAGTGCGGCGTTCTTTTAAGGGAATTACCTTCCCTACTTCTCTTCAAAACTCTATCAAACACTGGTTGTACTTTTTAAATTTTTTGCCTCTTTTGTTCAGTTGTTACCTCGGCATAAACACAGTTTAGACGCAATTTTATGAAATAAAACCTGTTTCTTGTCATAACCATAGCAATAATGGGAACCTTCCATTTTTCTGACCAGTACCTATATATTAATTTGAGGACACTGTAATGCCGACATTATCATCGTTATTCAAATATATGTTTTCAACTCTCTAAGGGTGAGCTCCATAGTCAGCCATTCTCTTAAATATGGGTTCTATTCGAGCAGTCCACCATATAATATATTGGTCATAGAATATACCACACCCAATCTCGAGTTTCATAATGTATGTAAGCTGGTTGCATCAAACCATGAATTACAGGCTCTAAGGTGTCTCTTGTCCATGTATCTTGCACACTCTCGTTCGTTTGGCGATTTCTGATTGCAATCAGTCGGATTGATAACGATGACGGTCGAGTCCGCTGATCTTCTTGGCCATGATTTGAGCCATGTTCACGGCGAAGTCTATGTCCACGTCCACGTCTCATCTTTCCCCGTCCTCTTGAGCGAGATCGAGAAGTAGAACTTTCGGTCAGGGCTGGAGAAGGTGAGGGAGGAATCAGAGCAAAATCTTCTTCGTCTGAGCTGCTAAAAATATAAATAAATGAATAAATCTTTCAATGTACTACACAAAGTACAACAGAAGTATAACTACCAAAACTTTTATTACCTACATTTGTTCTACACAAAGATTATAAAAAATCAATTCACGGTTATTCAAACATTGTTTATTTCTCAACAACAATAACAGTCTATATCTATGTCTCGAAGTATTAATTACTTAGTGAATATCCAAAATCTAGAAATAATTAAGATTTTTTTTAAATTTCAATGGATTAACTTACCAATGCGCGAACGCACATCTCCATCTCCACGCTCCGACGCCATTTTGAAAAGAAATGACAGATGTAAAGTTTCACTTTATTCTTTTTCACATGCCTAAGTATCCGATAGATGTCACTATTAAGTAAAACAAATATTTTGTTCAAGAATATGGCGGCAGAATTTTAAAATTCTTATGTACTACAAGTAGTACAGATGTAGGTAAGAGGTTAAAGTACATTCCTTATTCCATACTGCACTCGCGTGCAAGTAAATCGACTCAAGCGTCAAGTGCGCATAAAAAGTGATTTATCTTAACAATGACTCATTTTACCTCTTTATAATGTTTTACATATTTAAAGCCTAGGAATTGGGCTTTAAAATGGTAGCATTATATCAGTAATTTAAATAAACACTTGTCTTTAGAATGCAACTGAACGCAACCCTCGAAAAATGTTCTGCGCCCTATACAGGGCAGTGATCGGGGCTAGAGGAGGGAATACCAAGTATTGACATGAATAAATTATTTTTTCTTACACACATTTTGTTTCATTTATACACAATAACCTCATACTGTGAAATTGTATGAATTTTCAATATTTTTTAGAATATCATTGGCATACACCTTTTATACTAAACTACTGAATCGATTTTCATGCAACTTACACCATTTTAAAGCCCAATTCCTAGGCTTTAAATATGTAAAACATTATAAAGAGGTAAAATGAGTCATTGTTAAGATAAATCACTTTTTATGCGCACTTGACGCTTGAGTCGATTTACTTGCACGCGAGTGTAAAGTCTAACTTTTATTAGCTGCAGTAAAATGACGTTTCTAAATGTCATTCCGTAAAATAATGTTGACAGCCTAATCTCAATAGGGATGTGATTCAGTTCACAAAAGTTTACAGAATATCTAATCGTTCCATAGCTAACTCATAATGATCATACTAAATTCTATTTAATATTAATGTAAATAAAAGGCTGTATAAACGTTGATCCTTTTAGACATATACAAGGTAACACTCAAGAAAACGCTCTCTCAAGTTGGTAGTACTGGTTTTTGGTTACGGTGCTACGATGACGCTTGACCGCCATTTTGTTTCGGTTGTCATTCGCTCATTCGGCTTCATACTTCTGTTTTGAATGCATGAATAACTTTGATTTGCCCACTGCGCGTTGTTTTTGTTATCATTATTGTTAAACTTATGTTACGTTGTGTTTGTTTTTCATTACCTGTTTTCGTTAATCGTGTTAGTTTTTTTTTGTTTGATACATTGAAGACATGGATGCTCTGCCGAGCACATCGCAAGATGGAGACACATTTATATCTCCTAAGAAAAAAAGGCCACGTGTAGCTCTAAGTGCAACTGAAAAACTTTGGGTCCAAAACGTTTACAAATATGTGTTTGAAGTGAAATCTTCAGAATAAAACATTGAAGTTCTAAAAACAAGTGAATGCGTTAACAAGGTGGCTGAAGTCTTGGGAATATCCGTCCGCACAGTTTATTCCGTTTTAAAGGAGCACAAGGAGAACGACAGCGAATCAGCAAAACCTCCCGAAAAAACGGGCCCAAAACTTACGTTTAAAGATAAACTTGATGATTTCACATTCACTGCTGTTAGACGAATTGTACATCAGTTCTTTCATAGAAATGAAATACCCACCATCGCAAAAGTTAGTTTACAAATGTCGTCACTCATCTTTTTATTATACGTTATGTATGTTTTCTCCCATCCCATGTGTAATCTTAACCAATTAGGTAATAACTTTAATTTTTAGGTGCTGCAAGTTGTAAATGATGACCCAGGATTGGCCAACTTCTCGAAAGAGACATTGAGAAAAATTATGGAGCATCTTAATTTCGAATTCGCTACTCGATCACGCAAGAGTGTGCTTATTGATAGACAAGATATCATATCATGGCGCCAGCGCTACCTGCGTTTAATTAAACAATATCGTAGGGAGGGAAAATACATATATTATCAAGACGAGACCTGGGTCAACGCTGGTACGTGTCAACTCTTAGTTTCTTCTATTTGTTCCATTTTTGTTTTGATGTCGAAACTTATGATTCTTTTTTGTTCTTTTCAGGTCATACTACAAAAAAAACCTGGATTGACGGAAGTATTAAATCTTCTCGACAGGCATTTTTAGATATTTTTAAAAAATCCCACAGGAAAGGGCAAACGACTCATAATTAGTCACATAGGCGGAGAAGAAGGCTTCCTGGTCGACGGACTTCTTATGTTTGAAGCAAAGAAAGGTACAGAAGACTACCATGATGAAATGAACGCGGAGTGTTTCGAGGATTGGTTCGGCGGTATTCTACCTAAACTCAAGCCGAATGCAGTAGTCGTAATGGACAATGCGCCCTATCACTCTCGGAAGATCGAAACAATCCCGAAGATGTCGTGGACGAAAGCACGAAATCAAGAGTGGCTGACTACTAAAAATATTGCGTTTGAACCAAATATGGTCAAGGCCACTCTCATAGATATTGTGAAACATCAAAATCATACTGAGAAATATGCCGTAGACGAGATGGCTGCACAAAAAGGTATCACACTTTTAAGACTGCCCCCTTATCACTGTGAATTGAACCCCATTGAGTTGGTATGGGCGCAGGTAAAGAGTCACGTCGCAAACAATAATAAGACGTATAAAATGCAAGAAGTGAAAACTTTATTCCAAGAAGGAATCAAGAAAGTGACACCGGCTAAGTGGAGTGACTGTGTGTCTCACACTATTAAAGAGGAAGATAAAATGTGCCACCTCGATCATATTATAGATGAAGTGACAGATAGATTTGTTATTAGTGTGACCAAAAGCGACAGCGACAGTGATTTCGAAAAAGATTAATTAAATAACATTATTATGACGTTTTTGTTTCATTTTGAATGTACCTCCCTATACTTCCACTAAAAAAGATCAATCCTCTAGTATAGTAATAATAATAGGTTAAAAAAATACATTACAACTTAATATTAAATCTCAAAAAAAAAACCAAACTGATTATTCATTTATGATTCACTCATTTAGCTACATCCCTATTTATTTTTCTTCAAAAAAGGCAACCCACAAAACGTCATTTTACTGCAGCTAATAAAAAGTTAGACTATAGTTACTCTTTCTATGTGAGAAATTGATTAACTGAATAGAGATTCCGTGTGGTGACGGAGTTAGAATACAATTCACCACTCCCTATCTTAACCGTGGTTGAAATAGGAGGGTAGTTGATCTACTATATTATGCTGGTCAGTCATGTTGGTATAGGGTGTTCTTTCGAGTTTTTTTTCTCTTGATATATGCGTATTATATCACTTAGTCGTCTTTAACGACGTCCACGGTCAAGATAGTAAATTGTATTCTTACTTTATCACCACACAGAAAATTAGTACTATTATGTAGCGACATTGTAGACATAACACAATTATATCTCTCCACAATGTCTCAGCGTCATATGGTTAAAGCGTTATCAAGTTTCGTAGCCAGCAATATAGTTGAACTACAAAGCATATTTAGTTAACACAATATTGTTGTAACGATGCCTTACGGCTGCTAGTGGACGGTCATTCAGTTTGTGTATTAATTGATGTAACATGTGTATTCACGCAAATGATGTTACCATATGAATGTCGTATTAGCTTTGTCTGCTTCATATCACCTCATGTCTATTATATAATGAATTCTGATTTTTACGCGAGTATTACACATCTATACTCACATATAAAGCTGAACAGTTTCTTTGAACGCGCTAATCTCAGGAACTACTGGTCCCATTTGATAAATTTAGTGTTAGATAGCCCATTTATCGAGAAAGGTTATAAGCTATATATATATATATATATATATATATATACCATCACGCTAAGACCAATAGGAGCCGAACACCAAAGAAGAATGTTTCCAAATCGGGGTTTTCCCCTTTTGAGAGCTTCCGCTGCGTAAACGGTTAAATTTTAAAAATATTATTTAAAAATATTTTCACCTTTTAGGTAAACCAAGTTGCTGCTGAAAGTTAGCGTTAGCACATAGTAACTATTCCACGCGGACAGAGTCGCGGGCAGAAGCTAGTTGTAAAGAAAACAATTTTACGCATTTTATCGCGTTTGTATTTGATTTTTGATTGTCCAACGTTTCGAACATTTTACAGCGTCCGCCTGTGACCATCAACGCTGTAAAGTGTTCGTAACGTCGAGCAATCAAAATCAAATACGTCCGTCCATAAATTACGTTAGGTGTTTTTTTAAATTTTCTGTAGGTGTCGTGAGATTTTATTCAGCCCCCTCCCCCAATCTCACGTGTGATTTTTCAAAATGTGGGTTTCTTACGTAAACGCGTTGGATTGTTATTGCAAAAAGAAAAAAAATGCTTCGTGCTTTTATTTACGACTAGTTAAGGCTAGTAATCAATATTGCTGAGAGTTTAATTATAAGTGTAATAAAAATGTAACATTTTTTTTGTTTCAATCAGAAAAAAAAAATGCGTGATATTTGCCGAGACCTCCCCTCTCTCCAACGTAAGATTAGATGAGATTTGACTCGACCCCCTCCCCCCCTTAAACGTATTTTATGAACGCCCCCAAACGTAAATCCGTAAAATAATTTCACGTCTATTTTGTTTATTCGTTGTTATAAACACACTGATTTGTTGATATTTATCCCTTTTTGTTGATTTTTATATATTTGTTGAATCGTATCCATGTGGTATCGGTTTAAGAATACACATAACCACCCACTCTCTTGCCAGTGGCTGTCGTAAAATATTACTAAGATATATGCAGGTAACATCGATGTAAGAGAAAGAATCCTATTTCAATAAGTCGTGACATAGTAGGTCAATTGCCCTCCCATTGTGGAGGAGACCCGATCCCAATAGTGATACTTATATAGGTTGAGATGACGATGATGATGCTCTACTTTTGAAGGTAATAAAATTAGAATTATATCTATATTACCTAACGAGTTCGCAGTTTATGGTTTGGTCATACTCACTCAATAAGGTTCTGCTTGCGGTAGCTTCGTGGGACGAGTCGTCTCCTCCAATATGATTGAGGAGAGTGATGGTTGCTCTAGTAGTTAACTTATGATTGGGTTGCTGCTTGTGGGATCTGGTCCAGCCAGCATTTTTTTTATTTGTACTAAATTTTAAAAATCATATATGTATATCCTATTTTAAAGGGTATTATACTGGGGCCAATACTATATGTATACTCACAATTTTAAATAAAAGATATATATAAAAATGACAGCCCGTTGAGTTTCTTGCCGGATCTTCTCAGCTTGTAGCCGCGTTCCGATCCGGTGGTAGATTATTGGATTGTTTCAAACGATGTGGAAATTTGACAATATGTAAGCCCTTAAGAAACTTATACAGAATAGATAATTTGATTTGATTATCCACAAAATCAGCGGGATCATCTTCGTTTATTCGATTTTATATTAAGTAAATCTTTGCTAGTACCTAATATAAGTTTCTCTACGATTTTTGTTTCAATCTAGCCAGATTTGTCAACTGTCAAGGAGAAAATAAGCGATACAGTGTATTCTTAATCTGTCTCCATACGGGGTGCACTATTCGTCAGTGAACGTTGTTGATTCGAAAACAAGTTTATTCGAATTCCATATTCAACTGGGTAATAATTTTAACTGTATTCTTTGTTTTTGATATTTTTCAAAATGTAATACAGTATGAACCATAAAATGGCCATATATATTATGTGTGTCATAAAAATCTATGAATATATCATGTTTTATAGGTTTATAAACTAGCAGGTATTGTTCTCGAAGGGTTCTGGTTGATCGATGACGCTATAAAGGTATATCTGGGGTCCGCTTGCTGAATCTACAGTAAATTGTATAATTTATATGTGAAGCTTTTATAAATCAATGGGAAATGTTTAGGGGTCGGTCATCAGCAGTTATAAAAAATGAAAATAGTAACTACATAAGTTATTTTTTTTATGGCTACAGTTACAGCCGCAGACGGCTGTCACAACTTTACCCGAACTGTTGAGTGAGCGCTGAGGGCTCTCAACACGATGTTAAGTTAAAAAAACTAAAAATCACGCTTTTGTAGATAACCGAATTAAAAACTGCGATGCAAAAAATAGGGTTAGTGATTAATACTAACCATGGCGATTCGATTCATGGCAAAATCACAGATATACAAAAACCTAATTCTGATAGGATTATGTGACACTGTGTACTGACGGAGTAAGAATACAATTCAACACTCCTTAACTTGCCTGTGAATGTAAAAGACGTCTGAGGGATTAATAAGCATATAATCTATACCAGAGAAGGAAAGCTCGAAATAAAACTCTATAATAATCCGCCTTACCAGCATGATGTGGGTCAATATCCCTCTCGTTGTGGAGGAGGCTTGAGCCCATCAGTGGGACGTATATAAGCTGTGATGATGATGATGATGTTATACGATTGCCATTTCTTTGAGAGAGAGAGTAAGAACCGTATGCACTCCCAAGCCCACTTTACGACAAACAGTACCTTACATAGGAGGGAAGTAGCATCAATCTCTTCCAACTTGTTTAATTTTTATAATTAAATTTATTGTGGGTCCCAAGACCATTAAAATCGTTTTCCAAGAGTACTTGAGGGTCAAACCTCGGTATTATATGTGGAGATCATTGTGAATCCTGGCTTACAGGAGCTATAATAGTAAGCATATGTGGTGGGTTTAGTCCCAAGAAAGACAGTGTCTTAACCTCTGCCTCTGGTGTTTCTAAGATCCATAAGCAAAAATTACCTCTTACCATTAGATGTGCTGGTTGTTCGTCTGCCACTATAAAAAAACACCATAATAAAACTATTTTATGGATTTTATAGCGTTTGTATTTTATTTTTGATTGCCCGACGTTTCAAACACTACAGCGTTCATAGTCACGAGCACTAAAAAATTCTCATATAGAATCATTTTCCTCTTGTCATCATCATCATCAGCGCAGCCCACATAAGTCCCACTGTTGAGCTCGGGCCTTCTCCTCTATGGAAGGGAATCTGACCTATTATACCATGCTGCTCAGACATTGGTATAGGATTTTATTTCAAGTTTTCCTTCTCTTGCACAGATGTTATGTGCATATCCCATAGTCGACTTTTACGACATCCACGGGGAAGATAGGGAATGGTGAATTGTATTCTTATTCCACTTTCCGTGTGGTGACGGAGAAAGTATATAATCAGTATATATACTTATATAAATTTTTTATGGGTGGGCTATGGTAATCGCACGCGCGGTCCAGTCCGTCCGGGGCGATGAAAGGACGGCGCGCGGGCCCATAACCCACCCGTACCCACGTCACCTCGTTGTTGGGCCGACCACCGGATATAATCAGTATATATACTGTACATTTCCAGCGATCATTTCTTCCGCGGACGTGCAAGCTCTGGAATGAACTACCTGCTGCTGTGTTTCCCGAGCGCTATGACATGTCCTTCTTTAAACGAGGTTTAAGAAGAGTATTTCCTTCACGGTAGGCAACGGCCTGGCTGTGCCCCTGGTATTGCAAAAGTCCATGTGCAGCAGTTTCACTTACCATCAGGTGTGCTGTTTGCTCGTTTGCCACCGTTGGCAATAAAAAAAATATAATCTTTCCTCTTGTACCTACTGGCAAATTTGTACTAAAATGTGGGTCAAAATTTAATAACTAATTTCTGTAGCGGGTAGATACAAATCTTTGTAACTTGTAGGACGTGAGACATCTTATTGCACTCGTAAACCATGAACACTGTAAAGTGTTCGAAACGTTAGGCCATCAAAAATCAAATACAAACACAATAAAATCCGTAAAAGCAATTTTATTTCCAACTAGCAACCCGCCCTCGCTTCGCTTCAGTTTCAGTCGTCTTCCCTGCGTAGTTCCCGTTCCCGTGGGAATACCGGGATAAAATATAGCCTAGTTTACGCCCTGGTACTATAGCTTTCCATTGTTGAAAGAATTTTTGAAATCGGTTCAGCCGTTTTGAAGATTACCCGGAACAAACAGACAGACAGACAGACAAAAATTTTTAATTGCTATTTTAGGCATAGGTGTCGTGCAAATAACCGTGTGAGCACGAAAAAAGCCTATTATTTTGACATTACAAACAGATACTCCAATTTTATTTATTGGTATAGTTTTATTTACAACTAGCAACCCGCCCTCGCTTCGCTTCTGTTATAGGTTATAGTCGTTTTACCCGCGTAGTTCCCGTGGGAATACCGGGATAAAATATAGCCTAGTTTACAACCTGATATTATAGCTTTCCATTGGTGAAAGAATTTTTGAAATCGGTCCAGCCGTTTTGAAGATTATCCGGAACAAACAGACAGACAGACAGACAGACAGACAGACAGACAGACAGACAAAATTTTTTTAATTGCTATTTTAGGCATAGGTGTCGTGCAAATAACCGTGTGAGCATGAAAAAAGCCTATTATTTTGACATTACAAACAGACACTCCAATTTTATTTATTGGTATAGATGTATAATACTCGCGTAACCATCAGAAATCCTTATAAAAAAGCAAGTGAATAAAACTGGAATTATTTTACAAGTACTTTTGTAGCGGACTATAGCATAATCGTAGAATAAATACATTTGCCCGAAGCATTATGACAATTTTCCGCTCAGCTGGCTACATTCAAAGGACAGTAAAGGTTTTTTTCCAATTAACCATTGGCTAAAGGCAATTAGTGGTAAGGACAAGTCAATCATGCGGTTAATATGACGTCTGTTTGTGTGTATATCTATATCGCCCTATTCAGCAGGATAATTAGTTATTGTATAGATATGTTGTCGAATTAATTATCAGCGTATGTAATATTTCGTATATAAAGGTTTAGTAATTTCCGTGTGCTGGCGGAGTAAGAATACAATTCACCGCTTGCCTCTTACTTGCGGGTGTCGTAAAAGACGATTAAGGAATTAACATGCATATAACAGCGATGCAAGAGAAGGAAAATTTGAAATGAAACCCGTAAGGTCGATTTCCCTCCTATAGTGGAGGAGGCTTGAGCCCAATAGTGGGACGTATATGAACTGAAATGTTGATAATGAATTTCCGTGTGGTGATAGAGTAAGAATACAATTCAAGAATACAATAATATCTGTGCAAGAGAAGGAAATCTCGAAATGAAATCCTATACAAACATGTCTGACCAGCATGGTATAATAGGTCAAATGCACATCCCTTGTGATGGAGGATCGAGCCCAACAGTGGGACGTATGTGGGCTGCGATGATGATGATGTATACTGTACAATATAAAACATAAATTTATTAAATAAATTTATTTGTAACGTAAATATGAACTGACAAATACATTTTGTCCTTAAAACAAATAAATGGGCGCTTGCATACAAATATTCAAACATTCCTATAAGCCTCGCATTCATATAATTTTCCCTAAAGCGCCGACTGCAGGCGGTAACTAAATATGGTTGACAAATCCTGCACAATATATCAGGCTGTGTGTGGAGGCTCTTCGTGTATTAATTGCACATCAAACAAAAGGTCTATGTTAATATAGTGTTGTGTAGGCAGACGTATGTGAAAATTATACGACAGTATTGGCAGAAGTAATCCCGTTAAGGTTTACGAATTTGCTATTCAAATCCTTTTTTTATTAAACACTGGCAAATGAACGAACAGTACACCTGATACTGCCGCTCATGGACCTTTGCTAGGCCCTGCCTGCCTTGTAGAACGCGAAGGGAGTGTGACTGTGTGCAATGAGGTTCAATGATACTAAAAGTATCACCAAAACCCACCGCACGCAAACACTCTCAAAAAGTTGGGCTGCCGGCTCTCTCGTTCACCGAAAGAAGCGCAGTAACAAATTGCTACTACTCGGACGTCGATTTTCTGCGAGAGTGTGGTACTATCCTGGACGAATCGTCCCGCAGCTGTAGACAAACAACTGTCAACAGTGAGCTCCTACCACTACTAGGCCTTTTTTGATCATTATTTTTGATCTCTATTACAGGTCATATACAGATAACACTGCTGCGTTCGAGCCTCCTCCATAATAGGAGCAAAATTGTTCTATCATACCACGCTGGTCACACGGGTTATAAGTTTGATTTGGGTTGTTATAAGCATTTATCTCGAGTTTGTTTTCTATAGAGTTTATATGCATATTTAATGCCTTATTCGTCTTATATGACATATATGGGCAAGATAGGAGGTATAAATTGTATTCTTATGACGTTATCACGAGGATAACTTTACCTTTACGGATTGGATATCTTAATTTTGATATATTATTCTTTTCTGCGTGTGGTGATAAGAATATAATTGAACACCCCCCTCTCTTACTCGTTGGTGTCTTAAACAACGACTAAGGGATGTGATTTGCTTTTTACAAAAGAAAAGAAAGAAAATTCATCATAAAACCCTGTAGCAACCCGTCTGACTAGCGTTTAGTAGCTCAGTTTCCCTTCCATTGTGGAGGAGTCTCGAGTCCAAAAATGTATATGTACTCGTAGATACACTTTTTACTTCAAAAACCAGTTGTTTATTTCGCGTGGATCAACTTTCATGAAAGTAGATTTCTTGAAGGCTATTAGTATGCTGTTGCTAGATTACAGTTATATACGTAATAGCTATACTAATAAAATTAAACATCCCTAGCGACTTCAAGTTTAATATGTTCGTTATTGAAGTATAAACTTTGTAAACAGCATTATTTGATTATAATTTTATAAATAAAGAAAATATAGAGAATCTCAGAGGTGATGACATTATTCCCTAAAGTAATAAATAGAAGACAATTAGAAATCTTAATATAACAAACATTTCTCATAGGTTTGTTGTAATTGTGTTTTCTTTATTAACGTAGGGCAGAATCCACTGTCCTTAACGAGAAAGCTCCCTTAAAGGCCGGTCATTAAACAGGGATTTGAAGGGTCGAATGGACCGAAATAAAGTTAGTCTCGGCTCAGCCAGTATTGAGGAGTGCACAGGTAATAAAGTCTAAGGGTTAATAATCCTTAGTGATGCGGGTATTAGCATCGTTTACTTAATGGACGAGTAGTTTAGTTAAAGGCTGTAAGTATCTGCGATATGGGTAATAAGACTTCAGTTGTGATAATTCAAATAATTATTGCATTCATCATCATAACTCATATACGTCCCACTGTTGGGCTCGAGCCACCTTCACAATAGAAGGGGTATTGACTTTCTATACTACGCTGGTAAGACGTGTTAGTATAGGGTTTTAGTTCGAGTTTTGTTTCTGTAGCAAAGATGAAATGTCAATAAGAAAAATAATATAATCCTTAGTCACCCACGGGTAAGAAAGGGGTGATAAATTGTATTCTTATTACTGTAATTGTATCATTATATTAATTATTGTATTGCACTACATACTTGTACTATGAAAGAAGAGTACATATTGAGTCGACCCTGAATAATTGGAATAAGACAAGCATTTTAATTTCATTCTACTGCCATCTTGATTGATTGGTATAATTAAGATATTGTGACCATTTTTTTTTAAATATTGGACCAGTGTCAGTGCATCCGCCGCCCGGCTACGTCCGGGGCGGCGGAGGGGTGGCGCGCCGGTACAGAGTTCTTCGTCTTCAGTGGTCGGCCCGACGGAATACCCTGAGGGAGTACTCTCTTCCTTCGACGACCCCTTCCCGAGATGTCGGTCGCCATCGCGAAGTCAGCCTCTCTGGCTTTCGCACCTCGGCATAACGTATCAGTGTATTGCACCTGGGAATACCGCTTTGGGGTTAAATATTCATAATACAAATACGAGATGAGAAGGAAACTAATAGAAGCTCGAGATAAGATGTATTAAAACTGGAAATAAAACCCCATACCAACAATTATACCTGCGCTTGATGCCGCCCTAGCCGAGGCCGCAGGTGATCGGACCGGGGATTTTAGACCGTCACCCGCAGAGAGGCTGACCGCGCAACGGCGACCGACGTCCCAGGACCGACCACTGACGACAAGTCACCTTGCTCCGGTGGTCGGCCCAACGACGAGTGCGACGGGTTATGGGCCCGCGCGCCGTCTTTTCGTCGCCCCAGACGGAATAGACCGGCTCACCATAGCCCACCTTTAAAAAAGTACCAACACGTATGACCAGCGTGGTATAGTAGGTCAACGTCTCTCTCACATAGGAGAAGCTCAATAGCGAGATGTATACAAGCTTTGATAATTAATTCAAAAAACAGTGTCTCTTTTTTAAGTGTCAAAATTATACTCGATTCTAATATATGACTCTTCCAAACTTACTAGTTCCAAAATATATTCAGGTAAAGCAGTATCCGTATTCTGGAAATATAATTTACGGCGCTGTCGCTGTATGATAGCCATTCAGGTAGTTTTAGTTATATGTAAAGTTTAACTCGAGATATACTGAGATTCAGCATATTCAAGAGTTCATAGTTTTGTTCATATATATAATCTTGTAAATAAAACTACTTTATGGATTTTATCGCGTTTGTATTTGATTTTTGATTGCCCGACGTTACGTACACTTTACAGCATTCATGGTCACGGGCGGACTGTCGAAACATCGGGCAATCAAAAATCAAATATAAACGCGATAAAATCTGTGAAGAAGTTTTATTTACAACTAGCAACCCGCCCTCGCTTCGCTTCGGTTTCAGTCGCCGTGGGAATACCGGGATAAAATATAGCCTATGCTACTCCCTGATATTATGCCTTTCCATTGGTGTAAGAATTTTTTAAATCGGTTCGGCGGTTTAAGCGTGAAAGCGTAACAAAAAAACAAAGAAACAAACTTACTTTCGCATTTATAAGGATGTGTAATATTCGCGTAAACATCTGAAGTATATATTTTTTTTTGTACATACAATAACTTTTAATGACTGACTTGATTGCAGAGATAATGCAATAGACTGAGCAAAACTACCTAAGGGACATAAGTTAATAACACCAGTGCAAGAAAAGGAAGACTCGCATTAAAATCCTATACCATGTTTTTAAGACAAAACCCTGCTTTAAGGAAATTGTCCCTGTATTGCGGGGGACTTTACAAACATATAATTAACGGACACAAATAATATCCAGACTCGCAACAACAGTTTGTGAATCGCACAAAGTGTTGACCTGCGTGGGATTCGAACCCGTGACGTTGACATGAAGGTTATCTTAACCACTACGCCATCTGTGCAGTCGCCATCGTTTTGAAGGGCGTGGTAGTAAATTTCTCTCTTATACAATTCATAACGAATTCTGAAAAATTCAAAGTATTGAAATGGTACAAAAGAAATTTTTACGATCAATACACTACAGATGCAACAAGTCTAAATTACTATATACTCAATTATTGAAACGGTATCAACTTCAGAGCCTGGAGTGTAGACGCAGCCTCCTAATGGTTATGATGCTCCATGGTCTATGTAATAATAAGTTCGATCGTACAGATTTAACTAATACGCTATGTTACATTGTACCCAGAACAGCGATGCGACGAGAGGCGCGCGTGCCTCGGGTGTTTCACACAGCTAGGTGTAGAACTCATGCCGGTGCACGTGCGCCTCTGCGCCGCCTCGTAGAAACGTATAACACGCACTATAACGACTTGGACATATTCTCGCTTTCACATGAAATGTTCAAAAAAAAAGGCTGTCTTAGCTCTAAAGTAATTAATTATAGTCCATAAAATATAGGATGATCTCTGTGACAGTTGTCCCTAGTGCTGTCACGCTTACGATGAAGTCCGTAGTTTTTTATCGATAAACTCTTTATTTTTATAATTGTGTTTTTTTATTATAATTAAAAAACAATTAATGAAAATCTTTTTGAATTTATTTCAAACAAAAACTGTTTTTTGACTGTTTTAATTATTTAAAAGGAGTACAATCAAGGTCTAGGTCACTATTATCGTCATCACTGTGTGTTCAACTGAGTGTTCCTGCTAGAACATTTGTCATTTTTTGTCAAATAGGGATAGTCGTTAGATCAACCGATCAATTACGATTGTTTTATAAACAAATATGTCTAGTTTATTGACAATAATGCGTACATAATATTATTATTTACTCTGAAACGAAAAGTAGTTTTTTTAATTTTTTATTAATTCAATTTATGTATTTTATAATGTAACTGTCTATTTTAATTGTAAAAAATATGTTGAAAGTTTTATATAGGTACTGTATTGGGTTTATTTCTTTTATGAATAATTTAATAAAGATCGGTTATCGATTTACGTATATCGACTGTCCCATCTCATTTTTATTTTTAGTCCAGTATGACGTTGTACGTGCGTAAACATTTTATACATAAATGACGCTCATTTATGTATAAAATGTTTGCTAGGTATTTCAGTACTTACGAGGTACATTTTAGGTATGAATATTAATATTCTTATATTTATAATATATTGCAATTCAGTTGCAATAAAACTGGCATGAAAAGAATGAAAATATATTTGATACAAAATGAAATTGTAAACATGTCGTTCGTTCAAACTTACTTCGTTGGTTTTGTTGACATCTGTCACAGAGATCAAGCTATATTTTATGGACTATAATGTACTTCTTATGCATCATATTTTTAGTACATCTAAGTTTAGTTTTTAATAAGTATGTCGCGGGTTGGGGGCCGTGCCGTGCTGCATCACTATCAGGTCGGTCACACATCGCGAGGGGATAAAATAATACTTCGGATGGCTACTTTTAAACTGTATTTTATTGTATCAAAAACACCCAAGTATGACGTTGAAATGACGTTTGAAAACTTGACGTTTCCGTAATCGATTGATTCTTAAAAACTATCAAGATATGGCGCCAGAGGTAGTGACGCTGCGACAAGTATATATTTTAATAAGTATCTTGCGGAAATTGGTGTGGGTTACACGTTTACTTAGTTTTAAGAATAGATATAGATAGTGATGATAAATGTGTAACTGTTTTTTTGTCAAAATAATTTCAGCATACATATGTCCCACTATTGGGCTCAAGCCTCCTCCACGATGAGACGGAAATAGACCTTACTATACCATGCCGGTCAGGCAGGTTGGTATAGGGTTTTGTTTCGATTTTTCCTTCTCTTGCATAGATTTTAAATGCGTATTATATCTCTTAGTCATCTTTTACGACATCCACAGGCAAGATAGGGAGTGGTAAATTGTATTCTTACTCCGTCACCACACGGAATAATATTATTATTAAGTACAACTTATACAATTAAGTTGATTTATTTTGAACTAGCAACCCGCCCTCGCTTCACTTCGGTTTCAGTCGCCTTACCCGCGTAGCTCCTGTTCCCGTGGGAATACCGGCATGAAACTACTACTACTCCCTGATGTTATAGCTTTCCATTTGTGAAAGAATTTTTGAAAACATTTCCGTGGTTTAAGTGTGAAAGCGTAACAAACAAACAAACTTACTTTCGCATTTATAATATTAGTAAGGACTAGCAGCCGCTGCGGTTTCAGTCGCAGTTCCTCTTCCCGAGTGAATATCGGAATAAATTATAGCCTATGTGTTATTCTGATACGGAAGCTATATTATTGTGAAGTTTCATTAAAATCCATTCAGTAGTTTTTGCGTGAAAGAGCAACAAACATCTTCACATCTTCACCTCCTCACATACAAACTTTCGCGTTTATAATTTTAAGTAAGGATAAGGATTAGAAATAATTCAACTTAATTATATAAGAATTTTAATAAATACGATGCAACTCTTCAACATTTTGTTATTTATTTTATTCCTGGAGTGGAGAGCGCATTAGCACAGAACAACGTTAGGACGTTATAAATCATGCGATATGACAGCTTCCACGCCTCGGGCTTCTGTGTCGGTATAGAAATGGATAATGTACTTTATACATACATATATCAATATAATTACAAGTTATTTTAGTTAGTTTTCCGTGTGGTGACGGAGTAAGAATACAATTTACCACCCCCTTTCTTGCAAGGGAATACAGATAACATCAAAGAGCAGGTAACTTGAAATAAAACCAATATTTCAATATTTAATATTCGCGTAAACATCAGAAATAATTATAATACATATTTTATGGTTAATTTTGACAATAGGGAAATGCACAGCGTTGTGCTGCATAGAAATTATGCAGCGTTGGTTTTCAGCAAACCCCTTTCCTCTAATATATAAGAAAGAAAAAAATAACTAAAATAGAAAAAAAAGAAAAGAAATAAAATAATTTGTTGAGTGTATAACAAAATTATTAACAATAAGCATGATAATAATATAAATAACATTAATGAATGAAATTGCATTTTTAAATTAATGCAATGCATTGCATTAATTAAAAAATGCAATAACTTTATTTTTATTTATTGGATTGTTTAAATTTCTTTGTCAACTATTTTCATCATTTCCATCATCATCTCAGTTTATATCCGCCTCAAATCTGGGTTTGAAGCGCCGCAATAGAAGGAGAGTAGTCGACCTGCAATACCACGCTGATCATATAGGATGGTGTAGAGTTATATTTCGACAATTCCTTTGCTTGCATTTTAATTTTACTCTCTCCCCATGCGGTTAATTATTTTATATAAATTTTAGGTTCTATCGAAATCTTTCGAAAACTAACTAAAACTTAGCACAAAGTTGAATAAACACGAAAAACGATTTAACTTTTCCATTGTTATCTAAACAATAGGTTTCTTAACGATCATTAATTTAAAATCTTAGGAACAATAGTGAATAAAAAGGGTTGAGTTTTGGAGATTCTTATTGCGATAGTGTAGAAGCATTAATCATTTTATTTCATGGGCAAAATAGATAAAACGACTATATTTTAACGAAGTCTTTCTTTAGTAATGATTGATAACCATTGCTATATTAAGTTAATGCTTATTTTCAGGTATATTTGTTTATTTTTAGCCTTCTTAGGCGCCCCTAAAATGGCAGCGAAATTGGTGTGTTTTACCATGCTGGCCAGATGAGTTCGAGTTTTGTTTTATAAGCACTGATGTTATAACTCCAATAATCTACTACGTTTCTTAATTATTCTTGATGTCTACGCGAGTATTATAAAACCATTTTTTATTTTCTAACGTTTCGATCATTTTTTAACGTTCATGATCACGGGAGGACTTTGGTTAAAATAGTTTCATATTCATAACTTCTTTAAGTTTCCTTATAGCCTCGCAAAATAAAGATACTACATTATACTCATATTCTTCTTGAGCGACCAAAAGCAAAAATCTATGTAAAATGTAAACCATTAATTTATCACTTATCAACGAGATATGATTACAGTCATTATTATTTCGGTTCGGCGTCCGCTCTATCGTGGCTTATGCCGAACGTGGGCGGACCGAGCGCTACGTGCCGACGGCTGTACGCGGGGGTCATCCAGTAGATGGCCCTGTACGGCGCACCGGTGTGGGCGGGGTCCATGACCGTCCGACTCAGGGCTCTTCTGTGGCGACCATAGAGGGCCATGGCGGCCAGGGCCAACCGCGGATACCGCACGGTGGTGACGGAGGCAGCTTGCCTATTGGCCGGGACTCCCCCGTGGGACCTGGAAGCGGTAATGCTCGCCGGATTGTATCGGCGGGTGACGGGGGTGCGAGCGGAGGGCGGTGTGGTCTCGTTGAGGGAGCTCACCGCCTGACGCGTCGACGCCCGCCGAGACGTCATTGCCCGTTGGGCAGTCCGGTTGGAGAGGCCTCGGTTCGGGGTGCGAATCGTGGAGGCCTTCCGGCTGGTGTTGATGCAGTGGTTGGAAAGGCGGCACGGCGTGCTCTCCTTCCGACTAGTGCAGGTGTTGACGGGGCACGGGTGCTTCGCCAAATACCTGGACAAGGTCGTTAGGAGGGAGAGTACACCGTCCTGCCACCACTGCGATTGCCATAAGGACACGGCGCAGCATACGCTCGAGGCCTGTGCCGCTTGGGCAGCGCAGCGCCGTGAACTCGTCGCAATCATTGCCAGAGCGATGGTCGGCAGCATCAGGAATTGGGACGCAGTCGCAGCCTACTGCGAGGCAGTGATCTCGCAGAAGGAGGCGGCGGATCGCCTGCGCGAGAAGCGCAGCCTCGATGAGGCGATCCGTCGCCGGCGACTGGGGCGGCGTAGGCGCGAGTACTTGCGCCTCATGCCGCCCTAGCTGAGGCCGCGGGTGACATGATCAGGGAATTAGTCCGTCACCCGCCGAGAGGCCGACCGCGTGAGGAAAAACCGATGTCCTCCCCGAGGGGGGGACGTCGGTCGATGGGAGGGTACCCCAAATAGGGGGTATTCCGTCGGGCCGACCACTGATGACAAGTAACCCAGCTCCGGTGGTCGGCCCAACGACGAAGGCGACGTGCAGGTGGGTGGGTTGCGGGTGTGCGTGCTTACGCTCCTCTGTCGTCCCGGACGGAGTGGTGCGAGGAGCGCGCCGACCGCAACCCACCCCAAAAAAAAAGAAAAATATTTGAGAGGTGTTAAGGGACACCCGGATGGAACGAAGTTAAGATAATTATAAATTATATTTATATTTATAGTATAGTAAGTATATAAGTATAATAGGTCTTTACCTATGTAATTGCCGTTCTGCAGTACTGGCCATTTCAAATCAAAATAATTTTTGTTTGGCTAAGAATTCTAATTTCAAATTAATTTTATTATAAAACATGGAATTCATTTTCCAAAAGTAGTCGTTTGTTTATTGATTAGTGTTACGTTTTCATCGCATTTCAATCTTTTTCGTCATCATGGATACGTTAAAAATTCGAGTAATTATGGAATATGAGTATCGTCGTGGCAGCAACGCGGCACAAGCGGCACGCAATATCAACGACGTTTACGGAGCTAACACTACAAACCAACGCACCGCCTGTTATTGGTTTGCTCGCTTCCGTTCTGGAAATTTCGACCTGAAAAATGAACCTCGCGGTCGTCCGAAGACTTTGGTCGACAATGACGAATTAAAGGTGATTGTGGAAGCCGATGATACACAATCTACGACTGAATTAGCAGCAGCTTTCGACATTAGCGTCAAAACAATATTGGTCCATTTGTGTCAAATTGGCAAGGTAAGAAAGCTTGACAAATGGGTGCCCCACGAACTCAATGATCGCCAGCGCGAAGTACGCGTCGAGACATGCCTTGCATTGCTCAACAGACACACAAATGAAGGAATTTTGAAACGCATTGTTACTTGCGATGACAAATGGATTCTGTTTGATAACCGCAAGCGCTCAGCAAGTTGGTTGGATCCTGGTTCAGCACCTAAACAATGCTCTAAACGAAAACTTACTCCTAGAAAAGTGATGGTCACTGTTTGGTGGTCTAGCGCCGGTGTGATTCATCACAGCTTCTTAACAAATAGGGTGAACATTAGTGCAGATGTGTACTGTGAAGAACTGAACACAATGACCATCACTTTTCCACTCCAACCAATGCTGGTTGGAGATGTGCTAGCTTCTCCATGAAGCTGGCACATCTCCAACCAGCATTGGTCTATCGCTCATCTCCTCTGCTCCTGCACGACAATGCGCGACCTCATACTACACAGCAGACGGTCTCCAAGTTGCAAGAACTGGGGTTGGAAGCTCTCCGTCATCCGCAATATTCACCAGACCTTGCGCCTACAGACTACTTCTTTTTCCAGAATTTGGATAATTTCTTGGCGGGAAAGAAATTCAATACCCGAGAGGCAGTACAAAATGCCTTTGAAGAGTTTGTTGCCTCCCGTCCAGCTGATTTCTTTAAGAAGGGCACCAATAAATTGCCGCTGCGTTGGTAAAGATGCATTGATTGCATGGGTGATTACTTCGATTAATACAAATAAAAAATACATGAAAAAAAATCGTTTAATTTTTTTCATACATAACGGCAATTTCATAAGTAAAGACCTAATATATATATACGTCCCACTGTTGGGCTCGGGCCTCCTCCATAATGGAAGGGTAATTGACCTACTATACCACGCTGGTCAGACGTGTTGGTATAGGGTTTTATTTCGAGTTTTTCTTCTCTCGCATAGCTGTTATAAGCGTTTTATATCCCTTAGTCGTCTCGTACGATCACCCACGGGTAAGATAGGGAGTGGTGAATTATATTCTTACTCTGTCACCACAGGGATAAAAAAAAAAAAATAAATAACATAATTAGCCAATAAAAATAAACTACCACCGGATCGGAACGCGACCGCTACTGAGAAGATCCGGCAAGAAACTCAGTGGGCTTGTCTATTATTTTAATTTTTTTTTTCTTACTAGATATAAATTTGTGTACATGTTTTGTAAGACCTAGCTCCAGTGTGATGCCCTTCGAACTGCAAGATACTTAATATAATTCTAATGATTATGGCTGGACCAGATCCCACAAGCGGCACCCGATCACGAGTTAACTACTAGAGCAGCCATCACTCCCCTCAATCACTATGGAGGGAAGGGCGAGACCTGCTCCACGCAGCTACCGCAAGTAGATCCTTCAGTGAGCATGACCAAGACCATATGTTACAAACATGTTACAAACGACGAAAATGCAAAATTTCGTTAGGCAAAATACGCTACGCTTTACAATATTAGAGTTATTAAAAAAGAGTTTATTTAAAATAACAAGGAAATTGCATAATGAGGAGCTGCTCACAACCAATCTGTATTATCATCTATATAATCCGAGATTTTATAATAAGCTTTCTTACAAAGCCTATTCTTGATAGCTTTTTTAAACTTTTTGTTGGCAGGTCTCGGATATCTTTATGTAATCTATTGTAGAAACATATACATTGCCCTATGAATGATTTGCTAATTTTTTGGAGACGAGTAGTATGTACAACTAGTTTGTCCTTATTCCGAGTATTCATTTCATGAATGTCACAATATCTTTTGAAGTTAGCGATATTTTTTTTGACATATAATATATTTTCGTATATATATTGTGATATAACAGTTAGAATATTTATTTCTTTGAATTTCTCTCGAAGTGAGACTCTTGGGCCCAGATTATAAATTGCACGGACAGCCCTTTTTTGAAGAACAAAGATTCTATTCAAGTTCGCGGAGCATCCCCACAGTAATATGCCGTAAGACATCAGACTATGGAAATAAGCGAAATAAACCATTCTAGCTGTTTCAATATCGGTTAACATTCTTATTTTTTTTACTGCATAAGCCGCTGAGCTAAGCCTACTCGACAACTTTTCAATATGAGGTCCCCATTGAAGTTTAGCATCTATGGTGATACCTAAAAAAACGGTCGATTCCACAAGGTCCAGAGCCACACCATTCATTTAGACATTGGTTTCCACTTGCCTCACATTGGGAGAAGCAAATTTGATACATTTAGTTTTCTTCTCATTGAGAACCAAATTATTAGTGTTAAACCAATGAACAACGTTAGACAGTGCATTGTTCCAAAAACTTCGTTCCAAAAACAGTCATTATTATTAGTTGTCCGGAAGGTTGCTGCTGCCCATACTCGCGGTGTGCTTTATTCGATTTTTACAGCAGCCGTGGTAAAGAAAGGAATAGCCATACATTGTACTATTAACCAGTCACAGTTGGTAAATGAAATTTAATCTATCCATTCATCAGGCTATCGGTATACACTGCGAGACATTGGCTACTCTATAAGGCCTAAATTTCATCATCATCGCAGCCCACATACGTCCCGCTGTTGGGCTCACGCCTCCTCCACAATAGGAGGGAATTTGATCTACTATACCATGCTGGTCAGACATGTTGGTATAGGATTTCATTTTGAGTTTTCCTTCTCTTGCACAGATGCTATGTGCATATTATATCCCATAGTCGTCTTTTACGACATCCATGGGCAAAATAGGGGGTGGTGAATTATATTCTTACTCCGTCATCACATCGACAAGGCCTAAATATAATAATGCTATAATAGTTACACTTGATTGCCATGTTGATAATTGGCATTGCTTTTATTAATTTACCAAGATAGCGTTAGTACTGTCAGCCCTATTTCTTAATTAACCAATTTATATAAAACGTAATGGATGCTGATATTGGATTAATTTTTTTATTGATAATTTTATAACGGAGTCATCAGTGTAAATAAAATTGACTCCACAGATGGCATAGTGGTTAAGATATCGACCTACTGTGCCAAGTGCCGTGGGGTCGAATCTCACGTAGAAAAACACTTTGTGCGATCCAGAAATTGTTGTCCCGAGTCTGGATGTTATTTGTGTCCGTTAATTACGTTTGTAAAGTCCCTTACAATACAAGGATTATGTCCTTAGTGCAGGTATTGTCTTTTTAAAAAAGTTCCAAAATTCACAAGTTACATAATATTTTTTTATAACTCATAGAACAATGTTATAGTTTTTCATATTAAGCAGCTTATTCCCAGTCACTGGCTGTAGGTCAAGTCGTTAACATTAATTGGATGCTAACAACATAATTACGCCAAAATAAACATAGGGAATGTTAATTTTGGCTAAAGATGAAAATGCACAAAAACAGTTTTATATAATATTCATTACACTTTGGCCTTTCCTCTCTTCTACATTATATACCAGAAAAATTAGTGAATAGGTAGGCGGAGACTATAAAACACTTTTTTTTGTTAAAATTTATTCATGATGGTCACGAATAAATTGTACTTCATGCATACAACGATAGTCGAATACATCGTTAGTTTTACAATTCACAAAAATAGTCAGCCAGTAAGTCAAGTCGTGACCATGATTTTGTGCCGAGAACCAAATCATGATTTCATTGGGAATTTTGGAAGAACACGAAAATGCACGTATTTCGCTATTACATCATAATCAATACACTTCAGAACTTTCTTTGTATTACACTGTATAAAATACTAGAAAAAATATTCAATATAACACTGTTAAACACTAAAATAATGAATAAAATATAAGAGCGCTGCATGATAAAACACGTTTTTACAGTGTTACATTATTACATACAAATATTTTAATATTGAATAAAATTCAATAGCGCCACATAACATTTTCACATTCCCGCCAAAGATTCACAATGACTTTTTAACCTTATTATTTAATTATAATAAAAGTAAGTCTGACATCTCAACAAATATCACAGAGTATTGAACAACATTATACTCTACATTATATATTGCATACCTTTAATTATCTGTTGGTAACATTAATCATACTTACTGAAGCCCCAGCGTGGACACATCGCCCGTAGTGGCCAGAACGTGGTTTAATATTCATCTGATTAATTCGTTAAATGCTTGATTTATGACCCGCGTTTAATTGATGTTTAATTTGCTGTTCCTATGTTATTGCTGATTTATTGCCAATGCTTTGGTTACTTTAATGTAATTATTGTATCCAATAATGATATTAAGTTATTGAAATTTTCATTTTCTTTTGTTTAAAAACATATCACGCTCCACTAAGGAACTAAAATTGTATTACAAGCAACCTTACACACATACATTTGACGGTCGCAAATTACACTCAGACTGAGAACCAAAGGTGGGCATTAACTCGTTAATCCGTTAGTCGTTAATTAACGAAGTTAACAATCTGCTTAACAATCCGTTAAGCAGATTGTTAACTTCTAAAATGTTAACGATTTTGTTAACTTCTGTTAAATTGAATTGCCGTAAACTTTAGTTCCTTACATCGTTTGTAGTTGTCACAGTCGTTCGTTGACATGCTGTCATTTATTTTGTTTGAATTACGCGCCACGCCACGCTCGTAAATTCCACGACGCCTGCGCCGCCCACGTCGCCAGCGGCGGAGCGTGTCGTAAAGGAGTTCCTTCCGCGCACGATCCGCCCCTTCTTGCCGTGACATAAATACTAAACGGAAGGCGGCGACCGCGTCCCAGTTCCTGACACAGTCGAGTATTGCCTTAGTGATAGTCAGCAGCTTCAGGTCGGCATCGATGATTGCAACGAGTTCAAGGCTCTGTCCACGTGACACACATCTCGAGACTGTACTGTGCCGTGTCCTCGTCGCCATCGCAATCGCAATGGCGGGACGGTGTGCTCTCCTTCCTTAAGACCGTGTGCGAGTAATTGGTGAAGCTACGATGCTCCGTCAATACCTGAACCAGTCGGAATGAAAGTAATCCGTGCTGCTGACCCAATCACTCTATCAGCCGGCCAGAAAGCGTCGACGCTCCGAACACCGTACCAAGACCTCTCCAACCAGACTGCCCAATGAATAATGACGTCACGGCGGGCATCGTCCCGTCAGGCGGCCAACTGAAAGAAAAGCAGTAACAAATTACTACTACTCAGACGTCGATTTTCTGCGAGAATATGGTAGGTACTGCCGTGGACGGATCGGTTCGCGGTTGTAGACAAAAACTGTCGAAAATATGATCTACCATATTGTTATCACAAAAAAAAGTTTGACAAAATTATTTTTGAAAGTACAAAGTGTATAATAGTAAAATCTTAAAGAAATCTCTTACCAAAGTAACACTATAAAGCGCCAGCAAAACTTTGACAAAAGATTCAGCAGATGGGCGATATCCGTATTACCTTGAGCAACTTTGTCAAGTTTCAATACCTTAACCAGGTCTTTATGGCTATTGTAAAAGATACTTTAGGTATGTGTGGCATACTAATCAGATTTAAAGAGTTGTATATAGATCTTTCGTTGAAATAGTTCTTTTTGAAATCTCTTTATATATTCTATGTTGTTAAAGAGCAATACTTTGAATCTTGAAACTTAAAAACGAAATGGTTTCGTAAATTATCGACATCTATAACATAATATCAATACCATCTATTATACAGAGCAATGGCGCGTTTAAATACTGTGAGAGGACACACGTCAAGGTCTCGTCACGCCTTTTTTGGCCGCCTATATAGTCTGGATAAACGCAGTCCGTTTCGTCCGGGGTGATGCGAGAACAGTGAGCCTCATAGTCCACTGTATTTATAGTCACTGGAAGGACCCTATCGCCATGGTGGATATAACACGCATACAATAGCTATGCAAGAGAAGGAAAATTCGAAATAAAAAGGAGTTAGTACCCGTCTAACCAGCGTGATATAGTTAGTCAATTGCATTCCCATTGAGGAGGAGGCTTGAGCCTAATAGTGGGACGTATACGAGCTGAAATGAAATGAAACATCGTCATGGGGTCGACCACTGGTACTGATCTTTTGCTTGTATCCCTAATCGAACAGACTAAAAGATTAAGTGTTGATACTTTTTTAAGAATGTTAATGGATAAATTTAAAAGGTTTAAATATATTCTCCATGTTGTTACGAAAGAAGAATAGAGTGTCACCACCCCTTTCTTTCCTGGGGCTAATCGTAATAGACGACTAAGAGAAAAGCAAATAACATCACAACAAGCATAGAAAAACTCGAAATAAAACTATACCATCTCATTTGACCAGCATGGTATACATACTAATTCACTCCCCTCCTCGTAGGTAAAGGAGACTCGAGTCCAGCTGTTGATAATTTCAGCTCATGATGAGATTATGAAATCTTTATATACAGAGTGTATCAGGTTATGGGGCAACTGGTCGAGTATGTTGTAGTTTAATGGTCATAGAACATAATTACAATGTATATTACACAAAAAACAATATAATATAAAAGTTACTTAACTCTTACACACACATTTTTGAAATCGCTATGATTTCAAAAATGTGTGTGTAAGAGTCTACGCCTTAAATGTTACGTATTATGTAGGCATGTACAGATGGGATACATGTAGGCATGTAAAGCTACGACAGTATAATTTCATTCATTTATACCTAGAATTGCGCAAACGCTTCAATGACATTGTAGGTATAAACGTGAGCCGACAACGTCATCGGCCGATCAGCTGATTTAAAGCGAAGTTTGTCTTGCTTATGCGAACGTAATCATTGATTTATTCAATTTCTAATGAACATTTAACAAAGTACGAATATGTCGCAGATTAAGTATCACTGACTTTATATATTTTAATCAGATTTACACGAAAAATCGATGACAAAATTGAAAACTTTACATGACTCTAATTCATTAAGGAATCAATATTTTACCTTCAAATTTTTTTCATGGTTTCCTATCACCATCGTTTAACTCCCGTTTGACCAGTTGCCCCATAACCTGAGACACCCTGTATATAAATCTTCTCTTCTTATGTTTTTAATTGAACTCGTTCTAAACGGTTGGACCAATTATGAAGATTTTTTGTGGGTGTTCCCATGGATATGAGAATGGTTTAGATTAATAATTGGAATCAGTAGGTGGCTCGATTTCAAAGAGAATTCCTTTTACAATTTTTTTAGATTGGAATGGAACTACGTCTGTTGGGTTAGCTAGAATTTATTTAAAGTTTTCATTAATTCTCATCCTGTAACGTACAATGGATAATAAAATTCCACTACTCTACACATACACTAACCATATCTCACTCGTCCAAAGTCGGTATCCAGTTGTTAATTTTGCAGGAACTGTACTACACTTGTGGTTTATTTGCGCTGTATGGTCAGCTCTGGGCAGTTATTTAAGAGAATTACCGTGTCTGTATACAGTTGATAACTAGTGGGAATTGTGTCCAACTAGTTTGTTATTAAAAGAGATAAACTTACTCTAAAAGTACTATCAGAATGACAGGCCGTAAAAAAGAAGATAATAATAATAATAAGTGCCCGCAGGATTCTCAACTCTGGCTAGCCTTAAACGGCTGGTCAGAGAGGGGTCGCCAGAGCTATATGCTCGGGGGTGGAAGTGTCATTTTCAAGGGCATAACTACGGGGAAACCACTGCGATGGTGAAACCGGCGCCGCACCGCTCGACACCCCAAGCCACTTGCACCAATGTTGCCCCCCTGCTGCCCGTATGGCCTGTGTGTCTGTGGCGACCGTTTGGGGAGGCCCATTTAGTGAGTTGGCGAGCCACCATCTGCCAAAGTTCAAGATGATAAAGGTATTGAAGGCAGACGACAGTTTTTCAATCAATAGTTTAGCCAGTCCATCAAACCTCCAACCCCATAAACAGTTATTAGATACCATCATCACACAATAGTTTTACACCTACCGTTGGCAGTCCACGTGTGTTATGTGCAGACGTGGAGTGTCATCGGTAGACGTCCCATCCCATTTTTACATTAAATTTCTCCAAAGGCCTCTGCGTGTTGGATCCATATCCCCATGTAAGCCTTTCAAAGCACCGGCTATCTTCCCTTGGGAGATAGCCGTGAATCGGAGATACATGAGTATAATAATAATAATATAATTTATTTTCTCTTCACAAGGTTACCTTAGGTCTAATTAACATATGTGCTTTAATAAGAATAACTACAACCTTTGTGAGAGACTGGTGCCTGAAGTAGGTTTTTTTTTAACATAAAACCTGTGTTACAACTCACCAGGGCTTCCGCTAATTGCGACGAGGACACGGCGCAGCATACGCTCGAGGTCTGTGCCGCTTGGGCAGAGCCGCATCGTGAACTCGTCGCAATCATCGGTGCCGACCTGACGCTGCCGACCATCGCTAGGGAGATGCTCGGCAGCATCAGGAATTGGGACGCGGTCGCAGCCTTCTGCGAGGCAGTTATCTCGCAGAAGGAGGCGGCGGGTCGCGAGCGCGAGGAGCACAGCCTCGATGATGCGACCCGCCGACGGCGACTGGGGCAGCGCAGGCGGGATTACCTGCGTGCCATGCCGCCCTAGCTGCGGCCGTGGGTGACGTGACCGGGGATTAGTCCGTCACCCGCCGAGAGGCCGACCGCGTGAGGAAAGACCGACGTCTTCGCCGAGGGGGGAACGTCGGTCGATGGGAGGGTGCCCCGGGTAGGGGGTATTCCGTCGGGCCGACCACTGATGACAAGTAACCCTGCTCCAGTGGTTGGCCCAACGACGAAGGCGACGTGGTGTTCGGGTGGGTTGCGGGTATTGCGTGCTTAAGCCCCTCTGTCGCCCCGGACGGAGTGGTGCGGAGGCGCGCCGACCGCAGCCCACCCCAAAAAAAAAAGAAAGGGCTTCCGCTAAAGGAGAATGATAGAAATGGGTAATTATTCCAAAGTTACAAATTAAAATGAAATTAGGATAGAATCACTGCGAAGCAAAAATAATAATAGTAAAAACAAAAGTAAAAATAACAGTAGGTAAAAATAACTGTAGGTAATGGTGAGGTGAGTTGATGATGATGATAAATACCTCTGATAAAGTTTGCTTAAACTAATCAAATACGCTTCCTTAATCGACAAAAGCAGACTTAATCGAACAATAATCGACAAGCGTGTGGCATAGTCTCATTTAATAGCCAGGAAATAAATTGTCCAACAGCAAGAAGTTAAAAATCTTTTCGTTCGTTCGTGTCAGCTCATAAAGTTTTACTGCTGAGCTCGGGCTTCCTCCAGAATATAATACCTGTGTCTCATGCGGCCCTAGTTAAGGCTGCAGGTAAACGGGCCGGGGAATAGTCCATCACCCACAGAGAGGCTGACCGCGTAAGGGTTATGCCCCGGAGGGCGTAAGGAACGTAAGGTACCGGAAAGGTTATCCCGCCGGGGCGGCCACGGATGTCAACGATTCAGTACCGGTGGTCGGCACAATGGCGATGAGGAGGAAATACCGTGGGTCATGGGCCGCGCTTCACCTTTCCGTCACCCCAGACGGAGCGGACGGCGTGTGTGCTGACCATAGCATAGACAAAAGAAAGAAAAAATGGAAAGAATTTGGTGGTGTATTCAGACTCCGTCACCACACGTCTAAATCTTTTAATAAGTAGGAATATATTAATAAAAATATTTCCGTGTGGTGACGGAGTAAGAATACAATTCACCACTCCTTATCTTGCCCGTGGATGTCGTAAAAGACGACTAATGGATATAATTCTAAGAGTGGTAGGACCACACTGTCGACAGTTATCTGTCTACAGCTGCGGGGCGGTCCGTCCGGGGTAGTACCACAATCCCGCAGAAAATCGACGTCTGAGTAGTAGTAGTAATTTGTTACTGCGCTTTGTTCGTGAGCGAGAGAGCCGGAAGCCCAACTTTCTGAGGGTGTTTGTGTGTGGAGGGTTTTGGTGGTGCCCTTGGTATCACCGAGCCTTAATGCACGCATTCACACTCTCTTCACTTTCTTCACGGTAGGCAGCGACCCTGTAAAGGTCCATGAGCAGCAGCAACACTTACCACCAGGTGTACTGTTTGCTCGTTTGCCACCGTTTGCAATAAAAAAATAATAATATGCACATTACATCTGTGCAAGAGAAGGAAAACTCGAAATGTAACCCTATACCAATATGTATGACCAGCATGGTATAGTAGGTCAAATTCCCTCTCATTGTGGAGGAGACCCGAGCCCTACAGTGGGACGTATGTGGGCTGCGATGATGATGATATTAATAAAAAAACTCAATCTAAATAATTTATCTATATTTACTATTGGAAATCAACTACAAAATTTTGCATATTCCATTACAAAAATACATTTAGTTTCCATATTTATTTACGTTTATATCCAATTCGAAAGTTTCCTTTGAAAATATTGTTTGCATTAGAAAGCAAATGGGGTACCTTATCTAAACATGTTCGTGTTTGTATAAATTTTATAGAGCACACAATTGAATAGTGCTCTGCTTACCCCAAATTGGATAGCTGCCTTTAAGTAGTATACGGTTCTAATGTTATTTATGTTAATATGTTTTCGAGATTTCTTTCTTGGAAAATCTTTCCGATATAAGATACATTTTTTTTATGATCCCAAGCCTTTTTCCTCGATAAGGGCTAAATAGCTTACATTTGTAACACATATAGATTCACATGTTTTATTTAATTTTTATTAAGGGTAGGACAATAATTTTGTTAGTAATTGTGTTCGAGCCGTTTGAGGTGAAAACTCTCATGGGGTTTGCATGCTCTTAGTCTCTTCAAAGATATTCAAATCATTTATTATGTATAAAACCCCGCAGGGGCACTTACATATTGTCATTCTTTTTTTCATTTTAACTTAAATTACCACCGGATCGGAACGCGACTGCACTGAGAAGATCCGGCAAGAAACTTAGTGGGATTGTCTTTTTTTTTTAATTCATTTACTAGTTTTTTTTAAAATAAAATTACATACAACAACATGCCTATTAATAGCTTCAGTGTGATGCCTTTCGAACCATGATATAGTTGCAAGATATAATGAAAAATTACCATGGCTGGACCAGATCCCGCAAGCGGCACCCTATCGCGAGTTAACCACTAGAACAGCCATCACTCCCCTCAACCACAATGGAGGGAAGGGAGTGACCCGCTCACCGTAGCTACTGCAAGCAGACCCTTCAGTGAACATGACCAATACCATTTGCCAGAAACATAAAACATAGAACAAATAAAAATTCGTTTGGCAAAACACGCTACGCTTTACAATTATAATAGCTATAACAAAATAAACATGTGTGTAACACCTTTCATTGAATTAATGAGAAGATGCCTGAATGAGGTGCTACTCATAACCACAATCTGTATTATCATCAAGATAATCCGAGATTTTATAATAACCTTTCTTACAAACTCTATATATACATATGTATCGTGAATTAATGCTTCATGTGATGAGATTAGTGTTTGATTAGACAGTGGTTAGATATTTTACACAAAAGATAAGCATTGCCATTCAACGTGGCACTGCTGCTAGCCTTCTAGGTACCTTACTAGTTAACAGTGATTGGGAAGATATTTATTATGCCTGGTACCTTTGTTTTATTTCTTATTTGAAAAATAACTTGATTAAAGTTGTTATATCGAAGTGCTGAAGTGTTTGTATAAGAATGCCACAATATCAGTCCGTATCAGGGACAAGAGTGCGAAATTGATCCAATTGTAGAAAGCCGTGAGATAGAGAGACATCAGCTTTTCGAGACTGTTTGCCACTGTACTGGAACATGTCTTCAGGCTTGTAAACTGGGCTGGACACGGCATCAACATCAACGACAAAATCATCACTAACCTTCACTTTGCACATATCGTCTTTATGACAGAATCCATTGAGGCCCTTGGCACTATGCTCAATGATCTTAATAGGGTATCCCAATTAGCGGGATTACGAATGAATATAGACAACGCGAAAGTCATGTCAAATGCTCACGTCATTCCAGTGCCAGTCTTGGTGGGTAATGCGATTTTTGAAGTTGTCGATAATTATGATTACCTTGCACAAAGAGTCTAGTTAGGTATTTCCAATTTCGACAAAAAGGTCAGCCGACGAACGCATCTCGGCTGGGTAGCGTTCGGCAAACTTAAGATGATCTTCTCACTCAAGATACTTCAGTGTATGAAGCAAAAAATGTAAACTTTTTTATGCGAATATGACTTTTTAGCACGTTGCCCACGCAGACTGTATTTACCAATTTGAATCCAAGGTTCCGTCCTTATATCGGTATTATTAATAGCATCTAGAATAGTATACGTAACTAAATAGATTAATATTATTGATAATGATATTATAAGTCTATCTATCATTTTTGTATAATTTTCAAAGTACGATACAATGTTGTACAAATTTGTCATTCCCGCATCTTTTAACGGTTGACTTGGAGACTCTAAAGTCACGTAAGGCATTGTCAGATATATTAATGGTGTTATTATTGATAGCAATAAAGAAATACAGAAATCCATAGTTCGATTTTCTCTTAACTTGATTTTAAACAGAGTTTTTGGTTTCATTCGCATAAAAGCATGTGGTCTCTCATCTCTTTTGCATATTTGATCCAAATTGATGTAGTCGATTATTCTGTAAACAATTATGTCTTAGATTAATATTTTTCTCTTTCTTTAATCTTGGGCTGCGGCCTATACAACGGGCAGATAATTAGTTTACTATATCACAGTGGCCAGGTTTGGCATAGATAATGTAAATAATATTTGTATACCTAACTCAGCAGAGGTCTGTGTGGTGACGGAGTAAGAACACAATTCACCATCCCCTCTCTTGACTATGCGTGTCATAAAAGACGACAAAGGGATTAATCATGCAGGTTCTGGAATGAACTACTTGCTGATATGCCTGTTTCCCGAGCGTTATGACATGTCCTTCTTTAAACAAGGTTTAAGAAGAGTATTTTTTTTAAGTAGGCAAGCTGTACCTCCTGGTATTGCAAAGGTTCATGTGCGGCAGTATCACTTACTATCAGGTGTGCTGCTAGCTTGTTTGCCACCATCGGCAATGAAAAAAAAACATACACCATTGGATTGCACAGATGGTCAGAAGTGGTACAGTACCAACCTCTCGTACTAAGTGAAGGAACCGCGCCCCATGTATATTCTAAGAAGTTCTGAGTGGTGATATAGTGGGCGTGGTCTCCGTTTAAGCCAATTCTTTGTGAGATCCATAAATGCTTGTTGTTCTAAGATGGAGTGTAATTTATGTCGGATATTTTTTTTTTGTGTGGTGATGGAGTAATAATACAATTCAGCACTCCCTCTTTAACCCGTGGGTGTCTTAAAAGACGATTAAGAGATTATATAACATCTACGCAGGAGAAGGCAAACTCGATATTTGTATGCTCTAGAGGCAAAGCATAGTGAACCAACTACCATTGAAGACCATTTATGTACCTATGTTTAACAAATAAATAATATTCTATTCTATTTTATTCTGTTCTGTTCTGTTCTGCTCTGTTCTACTCTATTCTATTCTATAAAACGCTATGTCAACACGTCTGACCAGCGTAGGTCAATTTCCCTTTCATTGTGAAGGAAGCCCGAGCCTAATATTAGGTCTTATATGGGCTGAGAGAATGATGATGATGAAAATTGTATATTTGTAAAGTGGTTCGTGGCAATTAATTTTTTTGATCTTTTAAAATCTAAGCTTATGTTAGAATAAACAAAATAACAAGAGACTTTTGCTCTACACTATGTAAAGATTACTCTATCGACATTCGCTAAAGTCTATATTAACTTAATTAAAATCTTCACTTACTTTTTTAATCCAAGGCGGTAAAGGATCATTTTTCTTCCTTGTTCTTCTAATAATTCGGATTTCCTGTATTGATTATTCACAAAAAAACTAACATATAATTTGGTTAACTTTAAGGCGACCTCACAAATACAATGTCAACAATTCAATGAACTAAATACTCTAGATGACTGTATTAGGATACTAAATGAGTTTTTAATTCATAATTAAATATATTAATAATTAAGATTCATTAAAAATAAATTAATAAATTGTAGCATTAACGATTTATTTGTGTAATGATATTTGATGATCGATTCGATTGATCCGTAAAGTAGTTTTATTTACACATTGTAAATAAAACTACTTTACGGATTTTATCACGTTTGTATTTGATTGCCCGACGTTTTGAACACTTTGCAGTGTTCATGGTCACTATGAGATCCATACTGTTATTTACGATTTATTTGTGATAAGTAAATAGCGTTTATAGTAACTACATCCCATATTAGTCTAGTCAACAAGTGCTCTTTTGGTCAACTTTTTATCAGCCTCGGGCCAATATGGACCATTTTTTTTCGATCATAAATATTATAAATGCGGAAGTTGTTAAAAAATTAATCACAGATGTTTTCCTTTTTGTTTTTCGTTAAAATTATTTTATGCAGGCAAATCTTTTGTAGTTATGTTTGTGTTATTTTATTAGATTTAACGAGAAGAATAAATGTTTTTCATTTCATCATTTCAGCTCATATAGGTCCCACTGTTGGGCTTGAGCCTCGTCCACAACAGGAGGGTAATTGACCTTATTATACCATGCTAGTCAGATAGGTTGTCATAGGGTTTTATTTCGAGTTTACCTTTTCTTGCATAGATGTTATATGCATATTATAATATGCATATAACATAAAATACGACTAAGGGATATATCCCTTAGTCGTATTTTATGACATCCACGGGCAAGATTGGGAGTGGTGTATTGTATTCTTACTCCGTCACCACATGGAAAACGATTTTTCTTTATGCCAACTCAATTTACCAGTCAATTATCCTCTTACATTCCAAGCCCAATAGTGGAGCGTATGTAATACTCATAAAAATTCATTTTGTATCGTTAATTGGTAGTTACTTGACTGAAAAAAAGAAATAGAACAAGGTGAAGAAAACACTATATAAAATTATTTAAATTTTATTTACAACTCTCAAATCAAATTTTTCGAAGTCTTGGAAATATTCATGAATTATTCCGCAGTGAGTCATGAATGCGAGTAGAAATACCTACTATCACTTACAGCATACAGCAATGATCAACAAAAGATGTGATTGCAGAAGTGACGCAGTAAGAATACAATTTTCTTTTTTCGTGGGTGATAGTCGAAGACGATTAAAGTAAGCAGAATACATCACGTAAGAGAAAAAAAACCGTGTGGTGACAGAGTAAGAATACAATTCACCACCCCCTATCTTACCCGTGGGTGATTGTACGAGACGACTAAGGGATGTAAAACGCATATAACATCTATGCGAGAGAAGGAAAACTCGAAATAAAACCCTATACCAACACGTCTGACCAGCGTGGTACAGTAGGTCAATTACCCTTCCGTTATGGAGGAGTCCTGAGCCCAACAGTGGGACGTATATGGGCTGAAATAATGATGATGATGAAGAGAAAGAAAATTCGAATTAAAATCCTTATCAACACATCAGACTAGCGTGGTATGGTATATCAATTTCTTAATGATTTTTGATGTTTACGCGCGTATTACACATTTTTTACAGCGTGCAGTATCACCATAAACGCTGTAAAGTGTTTGAAACGTCGGGCAATCAAAAATCAAATTCAAATGCGATAAAATCCGTAAAATAGATTTATTTACAAAATTAATATTCCATCATTGTCGAAGGAGGTTCGAGCACAGCAGTATCCAGATGTATAGGAGCTGATGTCCATTGTTGGACTTGAGCCTCCTCCACAATAGGAGGGAAACTGATCTTATACCATACTGGTCAAACAGGTTGGTATTTTTTTTTTTTTTTTTTTTTATGGGTGGGCTATGGTAAGCGTACGCGCGGTCCAGTTCGTCCGGGGCGATCAAAGGACGGCGCGCGGGCCCATAACCCACCCGTACCCACGTCACCTCGTTGTTGGGCCAACCACCGGAGCAGATGTCACTTGTCGTCAGTGGTCGGCTCGACGGAATACCCTTTCGGGTAACCTCACCTCTCGACGTCCTGGGACGTCGGTCGCCGTCGCGCGGTCAGCCTCTCTGCGGGTGATGGACAATTCTCCGGTCCGATTACCCGCGGCCTCGGCTAGGGCGGCATTAGGCGCAGATACTCGCGCCTGCGCCGCCCGAGTCGCCGGCGGCGGAACGTGTCGCCGAATAGAAGCTCTACTCGCACACGATCTGCCGCCTCCTTCCGTGAGATAACGACCTCACAGAAGGCGGCGACCGCGTCCCAGTTCCTGACGCTGACGAGCATCTCCCTGGCGATGGTCGGCAGCGCCAGGTCGGCACCGATAATTGCGACGAGTTCACGGCGATCCCCCTCCCATGCAGCACACTCCTCGAGCGTGTGCTGCGCCGTGTCCTCGTCGCAACTGCAGTGGTGGCAGGACGGTGTGCTCTCCCTCCTGACAATCTTGTGCAGCTACTTTCCGAAGCAACCGTGCCCCGTCAGCACCTGCATCAGTCGGAAGGAAAGCACCCCGTGCGTCCGCTCCAACCACTCCATCAGCACCGGCCGGAGGGCCTCGACGGTCCTGACACCATACCGAGGACTCTCCAGCCGGACTGCCCAACGGGCAATGACTTCTCGGCGGGCGTCAACCCGCCAGGCGGTGATCTCTGTGATGGAGACCATGCCGCCGCGGGCGCGCGTCTTCGACACCCGCCGATAAATGTCGGCGAGCATCTCCGCCTCCAGGTCCCACGGGGGAGTTCCGGCCAGGAGGCACGCTGCCTCCGTCGCCACCGTGCGGTAACCCCGTACGGCTCTGATCGTCATGACCCTCTGTGGTCGCCACAGGAGGGCCCTAAGACGGACGGTCAGGAACCCCGCCCACACTGGTGCGCCATACAGGGCCATCGACCGGATCACCCCCACGTACAGCTGTCGGCACGTAGCACTGGGTCCGCCCACATTCGGCATCAGCCGCGAAAGGGCGGACGCCGCGCCGACAAGCCGGGGAACAAGTCGATGGAGATGCTCCCGGAACCAAAAATGCCCGTCGAGCACCAGGCCCAAGTACTTCATGTGAGCCTGGATGCTGATGGTGACCGACTTCACGGTGATCGAAGTGCCGGCAGGAGGCCCGGCGGTACGGAGGCCATGGAACAAAAGCAAACAGGTTGGTATAGGGTTTTATTTCGAGTTTTCCTCCTCTTGCATAGATGTTAAATGCGTACTACATCCCTTAGTTTTAAGACACCCGCGGGCAAGAATGAAGGTAATGAATTATATTCCTACCCCGTCACCAAAATCCTCTGAAATTCATCGCAGAACCACATAATTAGAATAATATATAAAGATATTTATATGCACATATAAAATGGTTCCAACAAGCTCGCTGTCTTTCACGGTCTGTATATCTCTTAAAACCAGCTTATTTTATCCATCGCAGTATGCCATTAAAACAAGCTGGATCAGTGAAATCTCAGCCATTGGCACGGATGGTTTTACAACATGAATACATAATTTATGACGGCTATCAGCTAGGAAGTAAGGACACACCGTCGCTGCATTTCTCTAAAATCCTAGTAAGAATTTACCGAGTATTTTATATATGATACTAGCAATCCGTCAATATCTTCTAAAATAAGGACACGCGACCATGAGACTTCGGGTTTGATTCCTGGATCAAGAAAAAAATTATGGAGGTTTCTTAAGAGGGAAAATAGGCTAAGTTACGCCTTGTATAAACAGGTACCTGGTAATAAAATACAGACATAAAAAAATTAAGTGATTTTGAAAAAAATATATGTGATGATGAAACATAGATGACCATTTTTTTTTAGTAAAATTCCAAGAGTAATCTATACCAATAAATAAAATTAGAGTGTCTGTTTGTAATGTCAAAATAATAGGCTTTTTTCATGCTCACACGGTTATTTGCACGACACCTATGCCTAAAATTGCGATTGAAAAATTTTTGTCTGTCTGTCTGTCTGTTTGTTACGGATAATCTTCAAAACGGCTGGACCGATTTCAAAAACTCTTTCACCAATGGAAAGCTATAATATCAGGGCGTAAATCTAGGGTATATTTTATCCCGGTATTCCCACGGGAACGGGCACCACGCGGGTAAAACGACTAAAACCGAAGTGAAGCGAGGGCGGGTTGCTAGTAACTTATAAAGAATTTCATGCAAACATGTTCTTTATATAAACACACAAATTAGTTTTACACACTACTCATCTCCAAAAAATTAGCAAATCATTCATGGGGGCAATGTATATGTTTTTACAATAGATTACCTAAAGATATCCGAGACCTGCCTATGAAAAAGTTAAAAAAAAACCATCAAGAATAGACTTTGTAAAAAAGCTTATTATAAAATCTCGGATTATGTAGATGATAATACAGATTGGTTGTGAGCGGCTCCTCATACAACAATTTCCTTGTTATTTTAAATATACTGTTTTCTTTTTAACGTTTATTGTAAAGTGTAGCGTGTTAGGCAAATAACGAAATTTTGTATTTTCATCGTTTGTAACATATTATGGTGTTGGTCATGCTTACAGAAGGATCTACTTGCGGTAGCTGCGTGGAGCGGGTCTCTCCCTTCCCTCCATAGTGGTTGAGGGGAGTGATGGCTGCTCTAGTAGTTAACTCGTGATCGGACGCCGCTTGTGGGTTCTGGTCCAGCCATAATCGTTTGAATTATATTAAGCATCTTGCGGCTCGAAGGGCATCACACTGGAGCTAGTTCTTACAAAACACGTACACAATTGTATATCTAAGTAGTATTTATAGTAAGAAGAAAAAAAAATTAAAAATAATAGACAAGCCCGCTGAGTTTCTTGCCGGATCTTCTCAGTAGCGGTCGCGTTCCGATCCGGTGGTAGTATATTTTTTTTGAAAATTGTAAACCTGACAATATGTAAGTGCCCTCTTGGGGTTTATGCATAATAAATAATTTGAATTTGAATATAAAGCACCAACATTTGCCTGATGAGTTTTTTTTTAATTTATCTAGAAACAAAATAACTAACTTGTCACGCAGGCTCTGCTAAAAGTACATTTTAAATCAAACAGGAAAAACATCGATGTCAAAACATCGTATAAAACAACAATACAAATACATCGATGTTTTACAATAGTGAACATCAATGTTTTTTTTTATTGAAGCATCGATGTTTCAGAAAGATCGATGGATCGTTTGCATCTCTATGTGTACCATGATGCATATTATATTTTCTTCACAATGCAATTTTGATACATAAGTCAAATATCATAATTCAAACATCTATGTCACTTTTATATTTTAAAACAGCCTAAACCTGTGTATTACATGTATTAGATATAAATTGGGCATAATATGACACATTATTAAGCTAGCAATATCTACGCGATATGAATAATTTAAATCGACGGCTCACACCAAAATGCATACCGTTGTGAAGATCCCTGCAAACTAAAGCTATGTTTAACGACGAAGCTCAATATAGTCTGGATATTACGTCCGTAAGATCCATTTTAAAAAGAACTCGGTCGGTATAGAGAATACGTATTTATTTGGCTCTCAGAAGCTGGTTATTGTAACTCATTGGTAGTACACAATAGGACTACATCAATCACTGTAAGATTAAAGGCGTGACGTCACATCACATGGGAATTAGGGTGTATGTAAAAATTTAAATTACATTTTTCCAATAATCTGTTGAGTCGAAATGATTTTTTAGGCTTTTAAAACTCGCCGCCGCCGACTGGAGCGGCGTAGATGCGATTACCTGCGCATCATGCCACCCTAGCTGAGGCTGCGGGTGACAGGATCGGGAATTATTTTTTTTTTTTAGAGGACTAATCCCACCACACATTCCCACCATTGTAACTCCTGTAAGCCAGGATCCACAATGGTCTCCATAAATGACACCGAGGTTTGACCCTCAGGCAGTCCCGGGATATGATTTTAATTGTCTTGGGACCCGCAACAAATTTAATTAGAAAAGATTAAAGAGGAGAAGTTGGAAAGAGAGATTCCACTTCCCTCCTAGGCAAAGCGGGAGACAGGAAAACAAAATGACTAGTCAGCCAATAAGTAAAAAGGTACGATAGTGCAGCAGTACGGCACCACGGATACGGCAGAGCTTAACGGGGCCTATATGTGAGCGTTAAGATTGATTGCTACAGTAGGTATGGCAGAAACGCATGAACGCACGGAAATTTTCTCGAGTTGCTACAAGGTCCGTATAGTATACTACCCCACAGGTGACTTGCAAACTGTTTAACATAAGGTTACGCTCGTTTCGCCAGAGATCGCACTCCCAGAGAATGTGATGTGCTGATTGTTCATACTCGTGGTCAGATGTGCACTAATGTCAACTCACCTGCTCCGGTGGTCAGCCCAACGACGAAGGCGACATGTCGCGCGGGTGGGTTACGGTTGTGTGTGCTTACGTCTCTCTGTCGCCCCGGACGGAGCGGACGAGGAGTGCGCCGACCGTAGCCCACCCCAAAAAAAAATAAGGCCTTTAAAACTCATTCGGTGATTTAAGAATGGTCAGGTGCATCTATTTTCCTTGTGGTAACAGAAGAAGACTACAATTCACCGCCTTCTTGCCCGTGGGTGTCGTAACAGACGATTAAGGGATATAATATGCATATCATATCTATGCAAGAGAAGGATAACTCGAAACAAAATCCTATACCAACACGTCTGACCAGCATGGTATTAGGTTATATAGGTTGATTTTCCTCCCATATTGGAAGAGGCCCGAGCCCAACAGTGGGACGTGTATGGGCTGAGATGATGATAATCTATTTTCGTATTATTTTAGTAATGAAGATGAATAATTTTTTGCTCTCTTACTGAAGAAACGTGACCACAGTGCTTACTCTTGAATCTCGATTCCAACCCTAAATCTATGCGCAGCTTGAATTTGAGCAATTTCGTACTCTTTAAAGCGACACTAGCGCACGAGATTTGGAATCAAATTCGGTGGATTTTTTTTAAACTAAACGAATTCGACTCTAGTGTATTAAGTCAAATATTTGCTACTCCCGACGTGATTTTGACGTATACATTAGAGTTTAAAATCGTGAATGTTTCACAATTTCAAGAAAGCGTCTTTGTGGTGATCGTGTTCGATAACGTTATTAATTTAAAATAAGAAAATATGGCACATTTGGTGAAAATAACAACGGCAAACGTGAAGAATTCATTCTCGATTTTGTTTAAGAGTACCAATTATAAGTTTAGTAAGATTGGAATTGAATCGGATTCAAAATTAGAATTGATTTCAAGAGTAGGCCCACTGTTTTTACACAAAGCTTTGTAGTGAACGCTGTACGCATTGAATATTTCGAGTATTATGATAAAGAATTTATTGCAAGATTTTAAAAATAAACCCGCGTATTTCTTTTCATTTAGAAATGGCTCTTTTAAATTGCCTAAGCTATAAAATTGTCTTAAAACAATAAATGGTATTACAAGAACGTATAAAATTCAAGAAGGCAGTTAAAATATTTTATCTGTTATGAATATAATCCTACTTTTATAGCGATATTAAAATAGGACTGCGCAAAGGGTGTATTTTGATACTCATTATTTTTTTTTTGTTTCGTTCGGACGAAGCAATGATGAATAAACAGTACATTTTTGTATTACATCATCTGACTTTTCGCGGGTATGTGAAAGCGTCATGTGTTGGTCTTGTATCATCATCATCATCATCATTTCAGCCCATCGCCGTCCACTGCTGGACGTAGGCCTCTCTCATGTTACGCCACAGAGTGCGGTGTTGTGCCGCCTGCATCCAACGACGCCTAGTAACTTTCACCAGATCGTCGGTCCACCTAGTGGGGGGGCGTCCTACACTGCGTCGTCCGATACGTGGTCGCCACTCGACAACCTTTTTTCCCCAGCGGTTGTCGGTTTGTCGAGCGATGTGACCTGCCCATTGCCACTTCAGCGTGCTAATTCTTCGTGCTATGTCGGTTACACCCGTTCTTCTACGGATTGCCGTATTTCGGATTCTATCTCGCAGAGAAGTACCGAGCATAGCCCGCTCCATAGCACGCTGAGCGACTTTGAGCCTCGTTATGAGGCTTACATTTAGGGACCACGTTTCCGTGCCGTAAGTCATCACTGGTAACACACACTGGTGGTAGACCTGTGTTTTTAGATACTGAGTTCTTGTATTATATTCAATAATAGCAACCCGCCCTCGCTTCACTTCGGTTATAGGTTATAGTCGTTTTACCCGCGTAGTTCCCGTTTTCGTGGGAATACCGGGATAAAATATAGCCTAGTTTACGCCCTGATATTATAGCTTTCCATTGGTGAAAGAATTTTTGAAATCGGTCCAGCCGTTTTGAAGATTACCCGGAACAAACAGACAGACAGACAGACAAAAATTTTTCAATTGCTATTTTAGGCATAGGTGTCGTGCAAATAACCGTGTGAGCATGAAAAAAGCTTATTATTTTGACATTACAAACAGACACTCCAATTTTATTTATTGGTATAGATTTTAGTTATATTTCAATTTTATTTATTTGTATAGATATGTAATGTCAAAATAGTAAGTTTCTTTCATGCTCATATATTACGACACCTATACCTAATAACCTGTTAAAAAAAAACTGTTTGTCTGCTTCTTTTGGGTAATCTTCAAAGCAGTGGGACTGATTTTAATAATATTTTACTAAAGTAATAATATTTTACCAAGTAGTTGACTATTTACGGAGTAACTCCGGCTATTTTTCACGCTATAAAATTTTGCCCCGTCTGTGAAACGAACCCGAGGCTTCATAGAGTGCAATCGCGTATCGTAACATCGTAAAGCATCTGAAACCGCGAAGCGAAGGCGGGTTTCTAGTATTAATTAATTTTGATAGCATTTTATGTATGCAGAGGTCCTGCTAAGGTATAGGGTATATGTGACCGAAGGGATAGCGTAGTGGTTAAGATACTGATCTACCATGCCAGTGTCATGGGTTCGAATCCCACGCAGGACAATATTATGTGCGATCCACAAATTGTTGTCCTGATTCTGGATGTAATTTGTACCCGTTATATATATATTTGTAAAGTCCCTTGCAATATAAGAATTGTTTCCTTAGTACAGTGTTCTCTTTAAAAAAATTGCAATACTTTAAAACGGTATCGTTTTCCACCAAAACCCGTAAACAGAGACGAAAATTTTAAATGAAAATACATATTTAAAATTTAAAAGTTCAATCTTTTATTTCAGAAACATTAAATTAATTCACGGGGATGACAAAGTGTGGTAGCAATTTAAGTTGCGGACTTTTCGCTCGCCCGGGGGACGTATGACTTTGATCGATGGCGTAAGTTTCGTCTGTTGGTAGTTCAGTAGCATTCTGTGTATAGTAATTTGATGGCATCCATGAAACCGACAGGACAAGGAGTGTTAAAGTAATAAGAATTATAATAAAGTTCAAATCTCACGCAGGTAAACATTTTGTGCGATAGATTAATTGTTGTTCTGAGTCTTGATGTAATTTGTATATGTTTGAAAAGTCTCCCGCAGTGCTATGATTATTTCATTAAAGTCTTTAAAAAAATGTATTCAATTCGTATGGTGACGGAGTAAGAATATCATTCATTACCCCTTCTCTTGCCCGTGGATGTCGTAAGATCGCCCGCAGACATACAATTGTAAGTTGGCTGATTAAATCGCAAATACGTGTATCAGGTGTAGTTACTTATGCTAGCCCGCACATCTTCTCCAACTAAATCGTCCAACTAATTAATTGGACACTGATCGTATCAGAATCAAGATTCCCTTCCGATTACGCACAATTAAAAAGTTGTCCAACTATCGGTCAACTGCTTGTTAGCACGGTTATCCTATGCAAGTTCGCACACTATCCAATTTTGTTGGACAGTTGCACGGCAAGATGTAAGATGATAACACGCGTGCGCATGATTTTTCCACGCTCGCATCTTCGTCGACGGGTACGATGTCTGTCTTCCGATCACTTTTTGCAAACGAAAAAGTAGAAGAGCTCATAGAGAATGTTCAAAAAAAGGCCAGCGTTGTACAAAAAAAGACTTGAAACAATTTATCAGGATAATATCTGAGTTTAGAATGCAATGTATGATGCTTCCCATATTGTAATCTGTTACTTAATATGGGATGCACCCAAAATGTACTCTTTTGTTTTCATCTTCTTTTTATTAACATAGTAATTAAAAGGTTTTTTCCGCATTTCCACGCACACGCACCGCGCTGGCAATACTGGCACCGACTAAATCGATTAAGTCTGCGGCTTGTAACCAATTAAATAAAGTTGGTCAACTAAATTATAAAAGTACGCAATTTAGTCGTGCGATAGTCGTCCAACTTGCAATTGTATGTCTGCGGGCACTCTAAAAGACGACTAAGATATATAGTATGCAGATAATATCGATTCAAGAGAAAGTAAATTCGAAATGTAACCCAATGCCAATATTTCTAACAAGCGTGGTATAGTAGACCAAATTCCCTCCGATAATGATGGAGGTACAAGCCCAACAGTAGGACGTATGTGGGATGAAATGAATGATAATACAGACTTACGAAGGAACTCATCATCATCATCATCATCCTGCTCTTATCGCAATTACTCGGGATCGATGTAATATGTAGTCCTGTTCCATCATATTGCAAAGTTTTGGTAATAATTTTATCCACTTTTCTGCCGCCTGTTTGATGTCAACTGTCTCCAGGAATATAATTGCTGACCATATGACATCAGATGCAATTTGCTTAGATCTTTATTATCTTTTACGGCATCCACGAGTAATTATTAGACTGCATAGATTCCTAGCCGAGGCCCGGGTGACCGGACCGGGGTATAGTCCATCACCCGCAGAGAGGCTGATCGCGTGAGGACTGGGAGGGTACTCGAAAGGGTATATCGCCGGGCTGGCTAGCGGATGTCAAAGATTTGGTACCGATGGTCAGCCGAAGGGGGGGATTACGGCGGGTCATGGGTCTGTGCGCAATTTTTTCGTCACCCCGGACAGGATGGATGGCGTGCGGTTGCACCACAGTTTGTCAAAAAAAAAAGACTGCACAGATGGCGTAGTGGTTAAGATGCCAGTGTCGAAGGTTCGAATCCCACACAGGACAAGACTTAATGCGATCCACAAATTTTTGTTCTGAGTCTGGATGTAATTTGTGTAAGTTAGTTAAATGTTAGTAAAGTTCCCCGCAATCTTAAAAAAAAAAATCAAAGGTTGGTAATATTATTGATGTGGTGAAGGAGTAAGAATACAATTCACCACTCCCTATCTTACCGGTAGATGTCGTAAAATACGACTAAGGGATATAGTTAATACGCATCTATACCAATAAATAAAATTGGAGTGTCTGTTTGTAATGTCAAAATAATAGGTTTTTTTCATGCTCACACAGTTATTTGCACGACACCTATGCCTAAAATAGCAATTAAAAAATTTTTGTCTGTCTGTCTGTTTGTTCCTGGTAATCTTCAAAACGGCTGGACCGATTTCAAAAATTCTTTCACCAATGGAAAGCTATAATATCAGGGCGTCAACTAGGCTATATTTTATCCCGGTATTCCCACGAAAACGGGAACTACGCGGGTAAAACGATTATAACCTATAACCGAAGCGAAGCGAGGGCGGATTGCTAGTATAACATATAGATGTTATATGCGTATTATATACCTTAGTCGCAAGAGATGGTAAACTTGTGTTTAAGCTATGCCATGTCCATAAATATAAAAATCAGCGGAATCTTTAGTTTTAAGTTTTTTAATTTGTGTTTCTTTTTTTAAGTGCATGCTCTGAGGAAGAAATCCGTATGCCATAGGGATTTTACAAACATGTAATTAACGGACGCAGATTATAAGTGCACTTTCAACAATTATTCAAGAATAACACGAAGAATTGTCCTGTCGGTGAAATTAGGTCACGGCACTTGTTACGAGAGGCCCATACTAACATCGCTACGCCATTAATTATAGAATGAAACAAATAAGAAACCTTTATTGAAAATATATGATTTTCAATAATTTGTGTTCATCAATGTGTAAAATTCAGTCAGTCCGCCCGTGACCATGAACGCTGAAAAGCGTTTGAAGAGTACGGCATTTAAAAATCAAATATCAACGCGATAAAACAGGAAAATACTTTTATTTATGTGTAATACTCGCGTAAATATCAGAAATCAATATTCAGTAGTTTAATTCCTTTGAATATATAGAAATACTAGCTTTTGCCCGCGGCTTCGCCCGCGTAAAATTTACTTGAATATTGAACTATTATCGCAAAGAATATTATCGGCATAAAAAGTATTACATTTCTTAATTTAAGAAATACTCTATCTACCTGTCAATTTTCATCCAAATCTGCTCAACAGTTTAAGCGTGATTGAGTAACAAACATCCAAATATCTTCACAAACTTTCACATTTGAATATTACTTCCAGCCTTATAGTTCAGATTCCCGTGGAAATACGATGATAAATATGCCTTTCCTTAGTCTCTGATAACGTAATTTTCCATTGGTGAAAAAAAATTATATCAATCAAACACCCGCAGTTTCATTCACGTAGACCCCATTTTCATGCCAATACCGAGATAAAAAATGCCTATGTTACTCGCTGATATTATAAATTTACATGGATGAAAAAAAAAATATAAATCCCAGAAATAGCAGAGATAAAAATTGCCTATGTTACTCGCTGATAACATCGGTAGCATTCCATTGGTGAAAGAATTTTAAAAATTGGTCGTCATCCCCCGGTTTAGTTCTCGTTCCCGGGCAAATACTGGGATGAAAATAGCCTTTATTTGGTATTCACTGATAATATAGCTTTTCATTAGTGAATTAATTTTTAAAACCATTAAATTCCCGTGATTTCACCGGCATTGTACCCGATCCCGTAGGAATATCAGGATAAAAATAGCTTAAATATGTTACTGGCTTAAAAATAGCTTTCCATTAGTGAAATAATTTTAAAATCGACCTAATTCTCAAGGTTGCTCCAGCCACACCGGGATAAAATATAGCCTGGGATAAAATATAGTCTTAAGTTATTCCTTATGTACGCCTGGTAGACCTGATGGCAAAATGTAATCAATATGGGTCCAGGCATTTTGATGATTAACTGTAACGAATAGACAGACAGACAAAAAAATTTGGACCGTATTATGTGAGCATAAATAAAACCTATTATTTTGATAGACAAACAGACGCTTCAAATTTATTTATTTGTAGACATAGATAATTGGAATAATATCTTGATTGTAACTTACTGTCTGGTAGCTGCTAGAAATATTACCACGCTTTCATTGTTCGTGGGTGTCGCAAAATACTACTAAGACAAAGATTTACATCAACTTGGACCAATTGGTGATGCCGTCTGGCCAACAATGTCGTCCGCCAGGTCATAAAATGTTGCTAGAACCTTTGCAATATATCTACGATGGCAGAAGAGTGCCTTCATATCGCGTCGATCCAAAGTAATTAGGATAAGCGCAAAATAATGATGATATATCATTGGCTGGGTGTCTTCGACTATATGCGTTTTATCCCTTTGGGGCAGCCCAAAATTGTTTCTTAGTGAGTGCTTACCCCAAATAACCGATCGGTATACAAAATTTCACATTCTTAGGCAGAGTATCTTTGGCTATACACTTTCACCCTCTTAGGGATTGAATTTCCAAAAATTCTTTGTTAGAGCTCGTTTATCCTTGCCAAATATTTTTTCATAGTGCTTGGTAAGTGAGCACTAAGAATATCTTGGGGTAATCCAAGAAAGCCGACCGTGTACTAAAATGATTCTTCGTAGGCTCAGTGATTTCGGTTAAACGCTGTTCACCCCCTTAGGGCTAAAATTGCAAAAATCTCTCTTTCCCCAAGAAAAGCAACTTTATACAAAATTCCATGTTTCTAGGCCTAATGATTTCGGCTATATATTTTGCACCCCTTTAGGAGTTGATTTTAATAAAATAATTTCTTAGAACTCACAACAAAAGAAAGAGAATTGCATAGAAAGTTTTACGTTCCTAGCACTAATAGTTTAGTCTATACGCTTTTCACCCCCTTCAGGGGGTGATTTTCCAAAAATCCTTTGCTAGTGCTCGTATACCCCAAGAAATAAGACGATGTAAAAAGAAAATACTTTCCCCTATTTCAACCCCTTATACCTATTTTTTCGCGATAAAAAGTAGCCTTATATCTTTTCTCAAGCTTTAGTACATATCTGTACCAAATTTAATCAAAATTGGTTAAGTGGTTTCGACGTGAAAGGCTATATGCTTTTCAACCCCTTAAGAGGGTGAATTTCCAAAAATCCTTTGCTCGTGAACCCCAAGTAATACGATGGTGTAAAAAAATACATTTCTAGGCCCAGTGGTTTCGGCTGTATGCTTTTTGATATTTTAGGGGTTGAATTTCATCCTTATGTAAATGGAATTTCCAAAACGCTTGAGCGAATATTTATTTAATTATTATTAGGTGCCTGAATACAAAGATTCGTGGTTCTATCATCGAAAATGGCGAATTTTCATACAAAATGTCATCCCCTATTTCAACCCCTTATACCCAATTTTTTTACGATGAAAAGTAGCCTATATCCTTTCTCAAGCTTTAGTCCATCTCTGTACCAAATTTCATCAAAATCGGTTAAGTGGTTTCGACGTGAAAGACTATATGCTTTTCACCCCCTTAAGGGGGTGAATTTCCAAAAATCCTTTGCTAGTGCTCGTGCACCCCAAGAAATACGATGGTGTAAAAAAAAAATACGTTTCTAGGCCCAGTGGTTTCGGCTGTATGCTTTTTGGTATTTTAGGGGTTGAATTTCATCCCCATGTAAATGAAATTTCCAAAACGCTTGAACCAATATTTATTTATTATCAGGTACCTTAATACAAAGATTCGTGGTTCTATCATCGAAAATGACGAATTTCCATACAAAATGTCATCCCCTATTTCAACCCCTTATACCCATTTTTTCGCAATAAAAAGTAGCCTATGTTCTTTCTCAAGATTTAGTCCATCTCTGTACCAAATTTCATCAAAATCGGTTTAGACGTGAAAGACTATATGCTTTTCACCCCCTTAAGGGGGTGAATTTCCAAAAATCCTTTGCTAGTGCTCGTGCACCCCAAGAAATACGATGGTGTAAAAAAAAAATACGTTTCTAGGCCCAGTGGTTTCGGCTGTATGCTTTTTGGTATTTTAGGGGTTGAATTTCATCCCCATGTAAATGAAATTTCCAAAACGCTTGAACCAATATTTATTTATTATCAGGTACCTTAATACAAAGATTCGTGGTTCTATCATCGAAAATGACGAATTTCCATACAAAATGTCATCCCCTATTTCAACCCCTTATACCCATTTTTTCGCAATAAAAAGTAGCCTATGTTCTTTCTCAAGCTTTAGTCCATCTCTGTACCAAATTTCATCAAAATCGGTTTAGCCGTGAAAGACTATATGCTTTTCACCCCCTTAAGGGGGTGAATTTCCAAAAATCCTTTGCTAGTGCTCGTGCACCCCAAGAAATACGATGGTGTAAAAAAAAATACGTTTCTAGGCCCAGTGGTTTCGGCTGTATGCTTTTTGGTATTTTAGGGGTTGAATTTCATCCCCATGTAAATGAAATTTCCAAAACGCTTGAACGAATATTTATTTATTTATTATCAGGTACCTTAATACAAAAATTCGTGGTTCTATCATCGAAAATGACGAATTTCCATACAAAATGTCATCCCCTATTTCAACCCCTTATACCCATTGTTTCGCAATAAAAAGTAGCCTATGTCCTTTCTCAAGCTTTAGTCCATCTCTGTACCAAATTTCATCAAAATCGGTCCAGTGGTTTAGATGTGAAAGCGTAGCAGACAGACAGACAGACAGACAGACAGACAGACAGACAGACAGACAGACAGAGTTACTTTCGCATTTATAATATTAGTAAGGATTAGTTTTGATTGATGACATCTTAAGAAAACAAAATAAGGACTCGTGCATAACTAAACTTAATAATGTAATTAGCGCTAGAGGACTTCACGTCCACTACAGTAAACTCACGTCCCGTTTAAATGGGCTTACATTATTATACTCTCCATGAAGTTATATTATACACTACCCGTGTTGAATAATAATCTAAATCGTTAGTGACACTGCTTAGTATAGCATGGTAAGAGCAAAATGTGTCCCCACCGCTTTGTGGTAGTTATAAAAATAAGATCGGCTCGGGAATCGCCAGGAGAGAAGGTAACAGCATTTATCGTTGTCCTGTTTTTATCCCAATTTCTAGGGGTGGTCGCAATAGTCATTCTTCTTCCATTCTACATATTTCAAAAGTTTTGGCAATAGTTTTATGATTAACCGCCTGCCGAATGTCAACCCTCCTTAGTAATGTAATTATTGACCAGGCCGGCGAATTAGAACTCGACGAGCATTTTCGCCTCTAGATCCCATGGGGAAGTTCCGGCCAACAGTCACGCTGCCTTCGTCACCACCGTGCGGTATCGATGTATAGTCCAGACTGTTATGACCCTCTGTGGACGTCCCAAGAGAGACCTCAGAAGGACGCTCAAGGACGCCGCCCCCACCGATGCGCCGTACAGGGCCATTAACCGGATCATCCCCGCGTACAGCCGTCAGCACGTAGTACTGAGTCCGCCCATTTTTGGCATCAGCCAGGAGAGGGCGAGAGGCGAATGCGGCGCCGACAGTGGAAATGCTTCCGGAACCTTCAATGTGCGTCGCGAATCAGGCCCAAGTACTTCATATGAGCTCGGATGTTAGTACCACACCCTCGCAGAAAATCGACATCTGAGTAGTAGCTATTAATTAATTGCTACTATACTACAATAATATATTGCACTTAGTTCGGTGAGCGTTAGAGTCGGAGCCCAACTTTCTGAGGGTATTTGCGTGTGGTGGGTTTTGGTGATGCCTTTAGTATCACCGAACCTCATTGCACACATTCACATTTCCTTCACTTTCTTTCACGGTAGGCAGTGGCCTCGGAAAGGTCCATGCGCGCCATATTGTTTGCCATCAGATGTGCTGTTTACTCGTTTATCATAAAAAACAAAAAAATTATCAAGTGACAATAAGATAATGGCTTAAATCGCTCTATTTCTATTTTAATTACATTAAGTTGATTATCGATCTTGGTAAGTAATTACAGATTAGGTATATATCTGAAAAGATATGACACTGTTTCGAAATTGGCTAAAGAAGTATTTTTACGTTTTTAATTAAGTATGAGCAGAAATACATCAGTTTACTACGGGAACCAATATACAGCCATAGATAAGTCGCCATTTTGAATTTATAACACTCACTTATTGCAGCTATTCTCAACACAAAGGAAGCATTAGCAAGAAAGCTGATACATCAAAAATTGCTGTATTCTATAAAATTCATGTAAACATTAACTTCAGTGAAGCCGCGTATTTGATTATAAATACTGGGGCTTACTAAATGCTCGTTTAAGAACTATATATGAATATATGGATTATTATTTCCCTTAAGCTCCACTCTACTTAATACAACCTTACCCTCCCAAAGGGTTAGATCTAAGGGATTTTTTACATAAAGCATGGCGATGAATAATTGGCGTGAACTCCCCCGGTCCAATGTACCTGTACTGCTTTCCACCCTATGTTTACAGGGGTACTTAGACTATGTCAGTATGCCAGTGACATTTCACTGATATCTTTTATTTCACATTAGAGAAGCTTTAATTTTAAAAAGAGAATCGTCGCTCAGGACGTTTGCCAGATGTGAAATGTCGAAATTATTCTGTACAAGTATATATGCATAAAAGAACAGATTATGATAGGAACTAATATAGCAAAAAGTATTAATAAAATATTTTATGTTATACGTTTTTTTTTCCAGAAGATTAACATTTTTATTCAATAAATATTTATTTTCATTAGAATACACTATAGGTATGTATTTAGTTTAATAATTTATTTTGTGCTCATTAGATGGCGTTGTACAAAATTCTAAAACAGGTTATGGTTTTGTTACACAAATATACTTATCCAAGGGTGGCGTTAACACCACGCCAATTCGGGTTGAGAGCCCTCAGCGCTCACCCACCAGTCCGGGTAAAGTTGTCAGAGCCATATGCGGCTAACAATTAAGTCACACAAAAAACAGAAAAACAAGAAACGCCACGCTAACGATCAGGTTCACGCTCGCCTACAGATGTTTCATATCAAAAATAAAATGTGTTCTATCATGCATTTAAATACATTTATGTTCAACGGAGTACAAGGATTGGTGTCTTAATGTAGGGTCTTTAAAAAATAATATTTGGGCTCCAATTCTTGATAGAATAGAATTGTTGAGATCAACTCATTATCGTCAACAACCCTTATTCTTTGTGAGTATATATTTTTCTGTTTGGACGTAACCATACAAAATTAAAATGAATAAAACGACGACAGGTAATCAACATATTCGCCGTAAGCGTATAACGTAAAACCAACGTACCTAATATTTTTTACTTTGTTTATATTTCTATAGGAAAACAAAGGGTATGAAGGAACCACCTGGAGGCAGAATAATTAGAATATCTGTATGTTGAGTTTCATGAGCAGAAAAAAAATCCTTTAACTTCGTAAGGATGTATTGTATTTTATTGTTCTCGTTTGTAAAGACTTCGTTAAAATACTGTGGTGTGTAAAAGAGTTATTAAAATCTTATATCTTTAAACGAGCAATTCTTGCATATATATATATATATTCAGGATCTCGGAAACGGCTCCAACGATATTGATGAAATTTGCATACTAGAGGTTTTGGGGCCAAAAAATCGATTTAGGCTTTATTTACAGAAAATGTTGTTTTGTCGGTGTTTTTAGCTAATCGATATATTGACATTCTCTGAATAAGAATTCCAATTCCAGCGTCGTTGTCAAGAGTGACAATAGTTCAGTTGGGAAGTTGTCCAGTTTTCTTTTTGTTTTGTTTTGGCATTCCAACAGCGTGGGATCGAATCTCGGTGTTATTATTATTCTGTTTCTGTAATTTTTGATATTTTTTTCATTATTTCATTTTTATTTTTTATTAAAATATATCCTAAATAAATTCGGCAAAAATACAACAAAAATATACCGAGCAAAGCTCGGTCAACCAGGTATTAAATTTTATTCGTGCAGTGATAGTGTAAGAATACAAAATTACGTTACACCACTACTAGACTATATTATTGTAATGTAAGGCGAATTGAAACAGATCCATCTGCCCAGTGTGGTATCGTAGGTCAAAATAATAATTTGTTACAAGGTGTGGAATTTATGATATTAGGTGAATAGTCATTATCATCATCATCTCAGCCTACATATTTCCCACTGTTGGACTCAAGCCCCCTCGATTATGGGAGGGGAATTGACCTACTTGTCCACGCTAGTCAGATGTGTTGGAATAGGGTTTTGTTTCGAGTTTTCCTTTTCTTATATAAATGTTATATGTTTATATCCCTTAGTCGTCTTTTACGACATCCACGGGCAAGATAAGGAGTGGTGAATTGTATTCTTACTCCGTCACCACACGATAAAGGTAAATAGTCAGAGAAATAAAATATAACCAAGCTTCTTTTTAATGAGAATGCCATTTAGTTCATATAATCAACGTTCATACGCGGCCCACTACTGGGCTCGCACTTCCTCTCTAATATGAGGCAATTGACCTACCGTACCATGCTGGTCAGACATGTTGGTATAGGGTTTTATTTCGAGTTTTTTCTTGCACAGATGTTATATGCTTTTTATATTCCTTAGTCGTCTTTTACGATATCCACAGGCAAGATGATGAGAATAAATAGCAGTACTCTAAAATAATAAAGACCGAAAACGATATGATATATTATATTAGTTTGGGATAGTCTTGTGTCCATCCATCCACCCATCCATCCATTAGCCTACAGACGTCCACTGCTGTACATAGGCCTCCCCACGAAAATGCCACTCCCAACGGTCCAGCGCCCCTTGCATCTAACAGTTCCCTGCGACTTTGAGAATGTCGTCAGACCACCTAGTGGGGGGTTGTCCTACGCTGCCTCGTCCGATTCGTGACCGCCACTCAAAAACCTTTCTTCCCCAACGGTTGTCGGTTCGACGAGCGATGTGGCCTGCCTATTGCCATTTTAACGTGCTAATTTTTAGTCTTGTGTACCGAGTTAATATTCCTATCATTAAACAGGAGATCCAGTCTGCTCAGTTCTAGGTTTGCTTTGCTCGGCAGGCGAGTTAGCGATCATGGTTGGTGTTATATGTTTACCATTCTCTCCATGAGTTCTTACTCACTCCTTTGATGCTCCTTTAATCAATTTTTACGATTACCATGAGAAACTTTGGTAACACATTATATTCTTAACCAGTTATCGGAATAAATATTTTCAAAATATATATGTTGCAGCGTCATTCGTAACACTTAAGAAACACTTGGTTATGGAAACGAAAAGTGCTACACTTTGGTGGAGTCGATACAGCGATTGGCAATAATTTATGACCACTTGACATGACCGTTTACATTTGAAATGTTATTATGAGAGTTTGTTTTAAAGCGGTCCCATGAATATTTAGATGGGGATGAGACTCTAGGGCGAACGGTTGTAGTTGTTGCCATGTTGCGTCGAAATCACCGCGTTTCCTTAACTTGTGGTTTATCCGCCGGCATCCGTGTAATTACTGATTATAATAGAACATTGTTAACACTAATTGTAGAATACAGTTTAAAGCCATCCGAAGTATTATTTCGAATCCATCGCGATGTATGACCCATTCTGATAGTGACGAAATACGAGAAGACCCTCGCCTTCGAAATATATAAGAGAAATAGTTGTAAATTTTCAAACAATGCTATATAAAGTTACGTACTTTCAAAATAAGACCCTAATTTTTTACTCAAGTAGTCTGAACTTTCATTTATTGTTATGAAACATTAATTTTTTTTTCTATTCTCCCGTTGTGATATAAATTCCCTTTTGTGCACTATGAATGCATAATAAGAAGCGTTTCATATTACGTTTAAAGTTCTTATTGTTCATAGACTTGTTATTAATGTACTTATTCATCTGAAAACGAACATTTATATGAAGCACATTCTTCTGTCTGCTTTCAAAGATTTTATTCGTTGTATTTAATAATCTTGGTTCTTATATATTTTTTTGTTTGGCAAATGTAAAATAACAACAGTAATAGACCAATTTGTAAACTTCTGCATCCTAGGAAATAGACAGAAATTAATTAATTTGCTTATCTTACGAGACTTTTTTTTAGGGTAGGCTTTGGTTTGGGCTCACCTCGACCGATTCAACCCAGGGTTGCGGGATAAAAACAGTCTACATATATTACTCGCTGATAATTCAGCTTTATACTGCCGTTGCACACCTTTCACTGGCAAAAGAATTTTTAAATTCGGTCGAGATCACGCGATTTTACTCTCGTAGTTCTCGTTCCTGTGGGCAAATCGTAATAAAAAATTGCATACATAAATTCCTAGCTGATAATGTAGCTTTACCGAGCCTTGCACGAGTAGAGTGGCAGTCTCTCTAACCCTCGGGCTGCAAGCAGCTGCTGTCGCCGGCGGAAGACTTTGTATATTTGACTACGCAGATGACGTAGTTATCTAAGTAGTGGCTTCCCATATCTCGTGTTATGGTTTGAATAACGACGTAGGATAGTTCTATTTGCAATTTATTAATAATTATTCTTAGCCTGTGTCTAATTTGTTAATTGTGTGTTTGTAAAACTCCTTTGCAAATCAAGGATATATTCCTTCATATAGAATATCTTAAAAAAATATGTATTCAGTCAGTTCTAAGTAGACAAGTATGAAAAATAATAGTAGCTTTGAAAGAAATTGATTAATAATATTAAAATGTCGTTGGTAAGAAGTTTTATTTTGTTTTGTTAAGTTTGTTTTGATTTTCACGTGGTTATCGAAAGTATGTTATTATCTGGTATATAATCTAAAGACGAAATACGAGTATCTATCATTAATATGTTTATATTTACATTAAGGTGATCATCACTACTTATAAATCATTAAAATTTGACCTAATAGCCATCTGTCAAGTGCCAGATCCCTCTACAAGATGCAGGAGTTTATAAACTTGACTGTGACTGTGGTCTCTCTTATATTGGGCAAACAAAGAGATCCATAAGAACTCGGGTCAAAGAACACATAGCTGATGTGAAGCACCGCCGTCACTCTAAGTCTGCAGTCTGTGAACATAGTCAGGACCGCTCCCACCATAACATTAGGTTTGATAAACCTCAAGTCCTCGCAAAGGAACACCGATAGAATGGTACGAGGCTATTGAAATCAAAAAACACAAAAATTTCAATAGAGAGGATGGCTGGGTATTACCATCAAGCTGGGATCCTGTTATAAACATAATTAAAAATAAATCCAAAGAGACCACCACAAGACTGCATGATACTGTGAGCACTTATTGTATAGATTTGACCCACAATAATAATAGTTAAAGATAATTTTATAAATCAAAAATCTTTTAGTAAGACAAAGTAAGCCGCATCTAAAATTAAAAATCAATATTAATTTAGCATCATGTCCCCTGAGTTTTCTTGCCGGATCTTTCTCAGTGTGGCCGCGTTCCGATCCGGTGGTAGTATATTAGTTTTGTTAGTTTTAAATCAACAAATTGTAACAATAATTGCTACAAATTTAATTTAATAATTACTAACCATAAACAATATAATTTTTTCATATAGAATCATTTTCTTCTTACACTGGCAATAAATTTGTACTAAAATGTGGGTCAAACTTTAATAAATTTATAACTAATTTTCTGTATCGGGTAGATAATTATAAATGTCTGTAATAACGATTACTTGTTGGACGTGAGACACCTTAGTCCGCCCGTGACCATGAATGCTGCAAGGTGTTTGAAACGTCGGGCAATCATAAATCAAATACAAACGCGATATAATCCGTAAAAGTAGTTCGATATAAAATCCTATACCAACCGGTCTGACAAACATGGTATCGTAGGTCAATTTCCCTTTTACTGTGGAAGAGGCTCGAGCTCAGTAGTGGGACATATACGAGCTGGAGATGATGATGATAATGAGTAATAATACCTGTAAGTTTTAGACTTATCCTAGATTATGTGTATCTAATATATGTATATATATATATATATATATATATATATATATATATATATATAAATAAGTCTTCAAATTATTGATCTATTCGAAAAAGGCTTATCTTTAAAAAAGAAAAACACTAATCTAAATAATAGTAGCAATTTAGATTAGTGTCATAAATAGTACCATAATTATAATTTATTTTATTTTACCGTAAAAGAAAAGATCATTATTTATTAGATATAAATGATGTCAAAGCACTTAGTATTACAAGAAATAATATATTAATTAAATTTCCTCACATAATTAAATTATACAGTACCTAAGTACCCTTAAAGTTTGTAGGTTCATGCGGATTTCTACATTTCAAATTGATTCTGTACACACATGCTACCATGGTAACAATATTTAAAAAAATTAAAACTTACCTTGGCGGTATAAATGCTATGAAACTTATGTTCCTACTTCGTTTGATGTTTGGACTTTACACAAACTTGAGTAATTTTAAATTCGTTCGATACTTAGCCGCTATATACTGCGTAATCATTTATTTCTACGGTTGTTTTGCATTTTACAATAAGTTGTTAGAATTCAATTTTGTTTTCAATTCGCACACCATAGCTTCTACTCAGTTTTTCAATTCATTTCTATTTATATTTAATATCGCTGGTTCAATATTTTTCTCACAAGGATTTACTAAATATTACACTACTATTAGAATATATGATAAAATTTTGGGATTAGGCAAAGTGTCTATAATTACAAAACATATGTTTGCTGTATTTCTTATAATTACAATCATGCGGTTTAATATTTTTGTTCTTAGAGCCTTAAACCTACATGTTGTGAATATTTCCGGCTGTATTTATCTTTTCTTCGTAAATTATTCTATAGAATTGAATTACATACTTATCGCGTGGGTATTTTTGTTGCTGTATAGCCGTATCAAAATCTTAAAAGAATTCTTAGAAGGGCATTTTATCTCTACGAATATGAATCAAAGTACGAATGAATCAAAAATCAGTGTCAGGATTATTAGAAAGTGCTTGTATAGTTACGATAAATTATTGGATAACGTTCGCTGTTTAGATAAACAAATCCAATTTCTGGTAAGTTGTCATAAAATAATAATTATGGTTAATGATAAAACTACACACATAAGTAATACAAAATACTGCCTATACAGGGTGTATCAGGTTATGGCGCAACTGTTCGAGTATGTTGTAGTTTAACGGTCATAGATCGTAATTAAAATGTACATTACACAAAAAACAATATAACATAAAAGTGATGGTGATTTCAAAAAAATGTGTCCGAGTCTATGCCTTAAATGTTACGTATTATGTAGGCATGTACAGACAGAATACATTAAGGCATGTAAAGCTTCGACAGTATAAATTCATTCATAATACCTAGAATTGTGCAAACGTTTCAATGATATACTCAGTGCCATATAACGTGGCAAAAGACGACCTTCACCTACCTTCACCACGATATCTTAAAATGCAAAAAAATCTATCGCTTACCATACAAATCTATCGAAAAGTTGTATCGCAAAATTCTCTTGGTGGATGCCTACCAGGAAGCAGCATTACAAACAGCACAACCCAAAATTTTACGAAATCTAGTAAAATTACCATATAAAATATATGTTTTTAATATCCTATAATCATGTATTTCATTTTATAATATCTAAAACGGCAAAACACTCACGTGCTGAGATCGATTACGTCGACCCGGGTTTCGAGCATGTCCGATGCTCATCATCAGGGCGAGTGCGCAGCGGCGTCTGCGAGGCCCCGGCGTGCACTGCGCGATGCATATCGAGCAGCGCGCCTCGACACTACCATGAGGGGTGCGGGGGAGGTGTTCACCTCTTGATAGTCCTCGGCGGAAACGTCGGACGAAACTTCACACCCGGAGTTAAGCGGCGTTGTTGGTATGTCACTCCGTGTGTCGTCACCATCACATACCACGTCACTCTCCACGCACACCATCACCTTACGACTCACGGCAGTATTAAGAGCTGGTAACCATGCTGACGACAGCTTCCATCCACCGTCTCTGTTGAAGGTCCGATGTCGGTTTATCTCTATGGCCTCACGTATTTTTCGCGGTCTGTAACGTCTCTCTGTGGCTAATACGGAGGCTTTGTCGAACCGAATGTAGTGCCTTGTATTCGCGAGACTGGCATGCTCTGCTATTGCTGATTGTGTCGTATGCATGCTCTTCATACTCCTGATGTGTTCAGTTAGTCTGGTGACGATGTTGCGTCCAGTTTCTCCCACATAACTCTTGCCACAATCACATGGTACTTGATAGACGCCTGGTACGCCCAGGTGGTTTTTGTCTTTCGGTGAACGAAGCATTTGCCGTATTTGGCCCGGTAGGCGGAAGAACGTTCTAATGTCGTATTTCCTTCGCAAGAGATGCCCGATTTTGTCCGTTATTCCTTTCACGAACGGTAAGTAGGACGGAGAACGTTCCACACCTGTTGGCCGCTTACGTTCACTTGGCTTGGCCCATCGGCAGCATTGTCGCCAATTGTACCCGTTGTCCACTAGTGCCTTCCTTACGTGCTCGAGCTCTGCATCAACGTATTGGGGATCACATATTCGAAGAGCCCGGTTGATTAGTGATCTTGATACTGAGGACAAGTGTGCAGGATGATGGTGAGAACTGGCATGAAGATATCGGTCTGTGTGCGTAGTTTTCCGGTGGACAGTGTGGCTTAGACTACCATTTGTCTCTCGGATAACACGTACATCAAGGAATGGCAGTATTCCTTCTCTCTCTTCCTCCACGGTAATACTGATCTTATGATGTATCTTATTTAGGTGTTCCGTGAATTGCACAAGGTTAGTCTTGTCCACCACCGCGAAAATTTCATCGACATATCGCCACCAAAAACGTGGCTTAATACTGGCCGTTCTTAAGGCAAGGGATTCGTACCACTCCATAAAGATGTTGGCCACCACCGGCGCTATAGGTGACCCCATCGCCACGCCGTCCAATTGTAGGTAGTATTCTCCTTTCCACATGAAGTAACCGCTCCTCAGACATAGTTCTATCCCCTCCATGTACTCAGTCGGTAAGGCAGAGTCATGTATCAAAGTGCCTATTAGTTGTATGGTTTCACTCACTGGTACATTTGTGAAAAGAGACGTCACGTCGAAGCTTACCATGATCACCGTGGGCTTGATTCTTACATCCTTTAACAATTGGACGAAATGAGTTGAATCCTTTACAAAGCTACCCTGTCGGCCTGTGAGAGGTGTTAAGGCCGCGGCCAAATGTTTAGATAACTTGTAGGTGGGGGAGTCTATTTGGCTGACTATAGGTCGCAACGGCCACCAGACTAACTGAACACATCAGGAGTATGAAGAGCATGGATACGACACAATCAGCAATAGCAGAGCATGCCAGTCTCGCGAATACAAGGCACTACATTCGGTTCGACAAAGCCTCCGTATTAGCCACAGAGAGACGTTACAGACCGCGGAAAATACGTGAGGCCATAGAGATAAACCGACATCGGACCTTCAACAGAGACGGTGGATGGAAGCTGTTGTCAGCATGGTTACCAGCTCTTAATACTGCCGTGAGTCGTAAGGTGATGGTGTGCGTGGAGAGTGACGTAACCAGCGTGGTATGTGACGGTGATGACACACGGAGTGACATACCAACAACGCCGCTTAACTCCGGGCGTGAACTTTCGTCCGACGTTTCCGCCGAGGACTATCAAGAGGCGAACACCTCCCCCGCACCCCTCATGGCTGTGTCGAGGCGCGCTGCTCGATATGCATCGCGCAGTGCACGCCGGGGCCTCGCAGACGCCGCTGCGCACTCGCCCTGATGATGAGCATCGGACATGCTCGAAACCCGGATCGACGTAATCGATCTCAGCACGTGAATGTATTTCATTGTTTTAAAATACCAGATTAACCTGTAACTGGTGACTTTTCATTATTTTATAAATAATATCATTGATAACAATGCCAAATTACTTTCAAATGTCTGAATATCAAAAGTTTTTAAGTAACATTAAAATTAAAGTACCGAGAATATTTATATAAATTCAATATAATACAGATCCTATAATTAAATACGTAATTAGCTTCGAAGAGTTATGTAACGCCCAAAAATGCCAAGTTTTAAGTTATGACACATTTCTTTCAACTCATTTTACCGTCAGGTGTAATAAACCTAAAGGATCGCACAAGTACATGCAAGATTTTATGTTATGTGTATCAAACATAAAATCTTTTCTTAACTGATTTTAGCGTCAGGTGTACGAGATCAGTGGCGTGTGGAGCACGTAAAAGATATTGAAAAAAAAAATGATGGGCCTCGATGACATACCGAAAGATTGATGCATTCATAATTCATGTATCAGACAGCAGTGATAGTAACAGTAGTGGAAGTGACAGTCCAGAACTATAGATTTTTGTAAAGTCATAAATAAATTATTTTAGTATATTATTTTACCTCACCTTACGTATTTAATAAAAAGTTAGCCTTAAGATAGGTTAGCTATCAGTTTCATGCTAGGGCAGTGGTAAGGTAGGTAACGTGTACGTATGCTTTATTATTGCACGTGTAGGTGTTTAATAATTTCTTAATTAAAATTCTAAACAAATTACACGCAGACAAATGTTTGTAACCTCTGTACAGTCTAGACACCTTCACCACGATATTACAACGATAAGACGGTTTGCATGGAAAGCGATAGAATTAGCGATAAATTACTTGGATTTGATGATATCGTGATGAAGGTCACCAAATCACCTCTTTTGCCAAGCTATTTGGCAAACACTATAGTGTAGGTTTGTACCTACGAGCGACGAGCGGTCAACGGTCCAAGGCCGATCAGCTGTTTTAAAGCGAAGTTTGTTTTGTTTATGTGAATGTAATCATTGATTTATTCAATTTCTAATGAACATTTAACAAAGTATGAATATGTTGCGTATTAAGTATCATTGGCTTTATACATTTCAATCAGATTTACACGAAAAAGCGACGACAAAATTGAAAATTTTACATGTCTCTAATTCCTTAACGAATCGATATTTTTCGTTCAAATTTTTTTCATGGGTTCCTACCACCATAGCGCGCTAGACGACGCGCTGCAAAGCTGCGACGGGCGGAGCAGAAGTTACTGGGGGCTGCCGACGTTCCGCCCAGTGATGGTGGCGCCTCTGAGGTAGGCAGCTCCGCGATTATGGAGACAGATGCGACCGCGGAGCAGTCGATGGACGAGGGTGGCAATGCCTTAGGGCCGTCCAACATAAAGGAGAGCCCGGCCGCTCAGGCCGCGTGGGGGGCCTGCGGCATCAACCCTGGCGGCAGCCAAAATGGCGAGGGAGGAGGCTCTCCCCCTCCTAAGGTGGCGACCTCACGCAGAGGGCGCGGAGGGCGTGGGGCTGCGGTGGCGGTGAGAACCGGGACTCCTTCGCCAGTAATGCAGGAGCGAGAGGTTGAGGCTCGCAAGCGGGCCAACGAGGCGGCAGCCGCGAGAATGATGAGGGTGTTGAAAGACATCCCTCCTACTGCCGCGGCGGCTGCTGAGCCCGCTGTGACTAGCGACGCCCCAGCTACTAATGTGAACACCCTGCAGGCCGAATATGCCCGCCTTAGTGACGAAGTTTCAGGCCTGCAGGAAAAGAACAGGACCTTGGAGAAGGAGTTGTCGACGGTGCAAAAGGCAAACCGCCAGCTGGCCAAAAAAATGGCCGACTTGCGGCGCCAGGTCGCGCAGCTGGTGCAAACTGCACCGTCGATAAGAGCCGGCCCTGTCGCCGCCCCCGCCGTCCCCGTTGCGCAAACTCGCGCTGCGTCGAGCCCCAAGAGGACCCAGCTGGCCGAAGCGGTCCCGCTGCCCGCAGTGGACGGCGTGCCAGACCTGACCATGCGCGCCATAGTGGAGGTTGTGGGCAAAAGGCTCTACGCGCGCATAGTGGCTCTGGAGGAGAGACTGTCTCTGCTTCCAGAGCCCCGTCTTCGGCCGCCGCTTGCTGCGGACAGGCCGAAGGTCGTGGCGTCAGCCCCTGCTGCGCTACCCTGCCAGGGCGGGCGCGTAGGGAGCTACGCTGCGGCCGTTGCTGGAACGAAGCCAAAGGGGCCCGACGCCGCCAAGAAGAAGGCGGCACCGGCTCCTGCCAAGACTGGACCTAAGCCGCCGCCGGCAACTGCACCGTCGGCGGCGGCCACCGCAGCCGCGACCGCGACTGCTGCGCCTAGCGACTCCGTTGTCCCCGAAGAGAGCTGGCAGACGGCTGAGCGCAGCCGAAAAAGTCGCGGCCAGAAGAGGAGAGCAGAGGCCAAACGCGCCGCCAAAGCCTCCGCTCCCAAAGCAGGAGCCGGTAACAAGAGGTCGCGCAGGAGGCTCCGGCCGCCGAAGTCAGCCGCGGTGATGATCACCGTGCTGCCTGAGGCGGCCGAGAACAGCCTCAGCTATGAGGCCGTCTTACGTCGCGCCCGGCAGGAGCTTGACGTCTCCGATTTAGGAGGCGTCGAAGCCAGGACCCGCAAGGCCCACACAGGGGCTCGGATCTTAAAAGTTCCCTGGGGCCGAGTACCTGGGACCGGTACGGGCCGTATGTTGGCCCTGGTCCTCGAGTACCTGGGACCACGCCTCAGAGGACTGTTTGACGTTTGTTTGGCGTCCGGGTAGTTCCCTGGGTGCTGGAAAGAGGGGGGGCTGGTTCTCCTGCCGAAGCCGAAACGGTCTCCCGAGTCGGCCTCGGCCTACAGGCCCAACGTGCTGCTCGATGATACGGGCAAGCTTCTGGAGAGGGTGTTGGCTGCCTGCATCGAGCGGCACCTCGTCGGGGTCGGGCCCATTCTGTCGGACGCCCAGTTTGGTTTTTGGTGAGGGCGTTCGACGATCGCGGCCCTGCTGTGCCTGAAGGCCGTGGTAGCGGAGGCTGTCACCGGCGGAGGAGTCCTGTTGGCGATGTCCCTGGATATCGCCAACGCCTTCAACAGTCTGCCATTCAGCTGCATCAGGGAGGGGCTGAGGTATCACGGGGTGCCCGTGTACCTCAGGCGGCTGGTGACTACTTGGAGGGGAGCAGCGTCCTCTACGTTGACCGAGCAGGGGACGTTGTGCGAACGCCCATGACGTGCGGTGTCCCACAGGGGTCGGTTCTGGGAACATCGGCTACGACTGGGTGTTGAGAGGAAGCCTCCCACCCGGGCTCATTTCCGCGCCCACCGTGAGGCATCTGAATGTAGAATCGTATTGACGGGCAATCGCCGTGCGAAGTCTGAAAGATCCTCTTACGGTCCTAGTTGGCAATACGATTCTCGAAGTTCTTGATCATAATGTTTACCTTAAACAAATAGTCCGGTTAGGTATTTTCAATTTTAAGATAGTGGTCAGCCCGCGAATCTATCTCAGCCAGACAGCGTCCAGAAAACTTAAGAGGATCTTCTCATCCAACATATCACAGTATCTGAAAGCACAGGTCTATGACCATTGTGAGTTACCTGTAATGTATTGAACAGCATGAAAACGTGGTACCTAAATGTAAGCTTCAGAGCCATGGTCACAGTTGCTTAGCGTTTTATGGAGTGGGTTATGCATGGGATTTCTCTGAGAGATAGAATACGAAATACGGAAACCCATAGAAACACGTGTATAATCCACATAGCATGAATAATTAACACTGAAACAATCTGAAGTAGAAATGGACAGGCCATATCTCACAAGGAACCGACAGTCAGTTTTCTCTTTTAGCGTCGGGCCATGGACAGCGCACCCGCCACCCGGCTCCATCCGGGGCAACGTAGGGGCGGCCCGCGGCCCCATGACCCAATAGCTAGGGAAGAAACCTTGTCAAGTGGTGTCCGCGTATCGGACGAGACAGTGTAGGACGCCTACTAGGAGGCCCGATTACCTGATGAAAGTTGCAGGGCGTCGTGGGATGCAAGCCGCACAGGACCGCAATCTGGTGAAACATGAGAGAGGCCCACGTCTAGTATTGGACGGCGATAGGTTGAATGATGATAATGATACATTATGATTGGAGATGAATTAAGACAATATTTTCTCTTTTATCGCGCGTGTAAACAACTAAGGATTGAAAGAAGAAACAATATGGCCGCTAGATCTCGCATCTCGAATCCTATAACGCCCCGTGTAACTAGCGTGATGTAATGTATCAATTTGTCTCCCATTATGGACAAAGTTAATGGCTGACCCATGGCCGTAGACATATATCCTGGAGTATTTAAATGTTACGTAGGCATTTTATCAATTTAATTTTTCAGATGCCTTCATCATCGATTTGGATGCTTTGCATAGATATATTTCAATCAATTTTTGTTTTGTCTCTGCCGGCAATCGTTGCGGAGCATATTTCGTATGAGGTAGACAAAATCAAGAAAATACTGATACGAGAGATTATTAAATGTTCAGGTGAGGCAAACCTCAACATAAAATATTTAAAAGTATGAATCTTTTTTGACAGATTATCGTTCAGTTACACTCCCAAGCCATCCTTAGGGGGCATTAATCTACTTATTTTAAACATAAAAGATCTTAATCGTGACATGGTCACTATAAGAATTTGTTAGGTTACATAATTACGGAATAACTTAAGACAGAAGATCGCTTAAGTAGTGACGGACTGACACAGGGTTGTTAGGAGGGAGAGCACACCGTCCTGCCACCATTGAGATTGCGACGAGGACACGGCGCAGTACGCGCTCGAAGTGTGTGTGGCGCGTGGGCAGAGCAGCACCGTGAACTTGTCGCAATCATCAGTGCCGAACTGACGTTGCCAACCATCGCTAGGGAGATGCTCGGCGCCCTATCGCGGCTGATGCCGAATGTGGGCGGACCCAGCGCTACGTGCCGACAGCTGTACGCGGGGGTGATCCGGCCGATGACTCTGTACGGCGCACCGGTGTGGGCGGGATCCCTGACCGTCCGGCTGAGGGCTCTCTTAAGGTGACCACAGAGGGTCATGGCGGTCAGGGCCATACGCGGTTACCGCACCATGTCGACGGAGGCAGCGTGCCTCTTGGCCGGAACTCCCCCGTGGGACCTGGAGGCGGAGATGCTCGCCGACATTTATCGGCGGGTGTCGGTGACGCGCGCCCGCGATGGTATGGTCTCCCTGCAGGGGATCACCGCCTGGCGGGTCGACGCCCGCCGTGGAGTCATTGCCCGTTGGGCAGTCCGGCTGGAGAGTCCTCGGTACGGTGTCAGGACCGTCGAGGCCTTCCGGCCGGTGCTGATGGAGTGGTTGGAGCGGACGCACGGGGTGCTTTCCTTCCGACTGGTGCAGGTGCTGACGGGGCACGGATGCTTCGCGAAGTACCTGCACAAGATTGTCAGAAGGGAGAGCACACCGTCCTGCCACCACTGCAGTTGCGACGAGGACACGGCGCAGCACACGCTCGAGGAGTGTGCTGCGTGGGAGGGGGAGCGCCGTGAACTCGTCGCGATTATCGGTGCCGACCTGGCGCTGCCGACCATCACCAGGGAGATGCTCGTCAGCGTCAGGAACTGGGACGCGGTCGCCGCCTTCTGTGAGGCCGTTATCTCACGGAAGGAGGCGGCGGATCGTGTGCGAGTAGAGATCCTATTCGGCGACACGTTCCGCCGCCGGCGACTCGGGCGGCGCAGGCGCGAGTATCTGCGCCTAATGCCGCCCTAGCCGAGGCCGCGGGTGATCGGACCGGGGAATTGTCCGTCACCCGCAGTGTGGCTAACCGCGCTACGGCGACCGACGTCCCAGGATGTCGAGAGGTGAGGGTACCCGAAAGGGTATTCCGTCGGGCCGACCACTGACGACAAGTCACATCTGCTCCGGTGGTCGGCCCAACAACGAGGTGACGTGGGTATGGGTGGGTTATGGTCCCGCGCGCCGTCCTTTCATCGCCCCGGACGGACTGGACCGCGCGTGCGCTTACCAGAGCCCACCCATAAAAAAAAAAAAAAAAAAAAAAGTGAGATGCTCGGCAGCATCAGAAACTACGACGCGGTCGCCGTCTTCTGTAAAGCCGTCATCTCACGGAAGGAGGTGGCGGATCGTGCGCGAGAGGAACTCTTCTTCGGTAACACGTTCCGCCGACGCAGCTCGGGCGGTGCAGGCGCGAGTACTTGCGTCTGATGCCGCCCTAGCCGAGGCCGCGGGTGACCGGACCGGGGACTTTAGTCCGTCACCCGCAGAGAGGCTGACCACGTAACAGCGATTGACGTCCCGGGACAGGGACGTCAAGAGGTGAGGGTACCTGAAAGGGTATTCCGTCGGGCCGCCCACTGAGGACAAGGAATTCGGCACTGGTGGTCGGCCCAACGACGAAGGCGACGTGGGTACGGGTGGGTTATGGGTAACCAACCAAACGCCAAACCATATAAAAAAAGTAGCGACTGAATAAATTAATCGACTTGGTTTTACATTGATCTCACAATTTTTTATGGTAAAGAACTCAGTTGCGAGACTTAGTTTTTTTACAAGTTATGTTTTTGATGGAAAATTAAAATATACTAAGTTTTGTTTATATAATGCCTGCTTAGTTACTAAAAATTCAGACTTTCAAGTTTATACACAACGAAGTTTTAGGCGGTCGAAAATGGCCTGAATTGTTTCGAGAAAAGTGTGTTATAGCAGTGTTGCGTTTTTGTCGACGTGAAGGCACTGCCGTGCCCCGAGATAATAGAATGATTTCATTACAATCGCTTGATTAGTTCTGGTAGTACCATCATAATATAAAAAGAAACAAAAGATGACATTCTCATCATCATCATCATCACAGCTCCCATTGTTGGGCCCAAGTCTCCTCCACTATAGGAGGGAAATTGATCTACTATACCACGTTGGTTTTTCTCCTCTTGCGTAGATGTTATATGCATATCCTATCCCTTAGTCGTCTTTTATGACACCCACGGGCAGGAAAGGGGGTGGTGAATTGTATTCTTACTCCGTCACCACACAAAAAAGCATGACATTTTCATTTCTATTTATTTTAATTCAGGAGTTAATTTCGTTTCTCTTTTTCAGATGAAGAACTGCGATTTGAATTACGTGCAGCGTTGGAGTTCATATCGTTACGACCTTTTAATTTCACAGTGTATCGTATTATATCTCTTAGAAGTAACTTACCATTCACTGTAATCAGCATTTCTGTGACTTACGCTATTATTTTAATGCAAATAACACACTTCGTGTAGTTTTATTGTTGTTTTCCGTGTGGTGACGGAGTAAGAATACAATTGACCACCTCATCTCTTATTAGTAGGTGTCGTAAATCTATATCTATACTAATATATAACGCTAAAGAGTTTATTTGTTTGAAAGCACTAATCTCAGGAAGTACTGGTCCGTATGAAAAGTTCTCGAATTATATCTGTGTGTGTTTATCTTTTTTCATAATATCGCACCATTAGTGGAACAAAGTTGCAAGTACACTTGCGTTTTTTTTTTCACTATTCGATAGATACAGGAGATTAGGACTAGGGATATGACTTGGAGGGGAAAAATCGGTTAAAGTATATTAGATTTTTCTATTTTTAAAATAAATGATTTATAAAAAAATCGGTTAATTATTTTTAATGAATCGATTATTTTATAACCAATTTTTTAAACTATGCATTCGTAAAGTTGGATGTATTTGCACATAATACAATTAAATAAAAATCGATAACTAAAACAACAATTTGTTCCTTTTAAAACTGAAAACAAACTATATTTTTGCAATAGATACAATAGAAAACTTTAAGTTTAAACAATAATAATCGATTAATATAAAAATCGATTATTTTTCACGTCCCTAATTAGGACACATATGCTATCAATAAATTATGATCGCAAATTTAATGAAAAGTTAATAAATTTCTTTTATTCGTTTTATAAATTAAGTAAATTGTGTTACAATATGTTATTGCACAATTTTACTCAAAACTTATTGTCAATAAAAGCTTATTGTGTTATATATATGGCGTTTTATTGTGATACACGTACATTAACTTGTATACTTTTATCACGATATTGGTTGAAAAGATTTTTAAAATTATTGAAGTGAATCTTCTAATGCGACTTCCAACAAGGTTGCGTTAAACGTTTAACGCTATGGGAATAGAAAGAGACAGAGCGAGAGTGAATGCGTGGCACTCGAACGCATTCGCGTAGTATATCTGTTACATGCTAGCGCAAGCTTTAGCAACGAGTAGCAATAATTATTCCAATATTGTTTATCATTTTTTTTATCTTTTTTTATATGGTCAAAAAACACGTGGCACTAAGAAGTTTCACTTCTAACATGCGTATTTTGTAGGCCCGCTCTTTTTTACATGTAATTTTATATCCTTCTACGTAAATCTATAGATTTTATATAAAAATACAAGCGTAATATAATATTTCCGTATGTTAATAGCGTTTCCGTATGGTGACTAAGTAAGAATACAATTTACCAGTACCTCTCTGGCCCGTGGGTGTTGTAAAAGACGACTAAGAGATATAATATGCATATAATGGCTAGAGAAGGAAAAATCGAAATAGAACCCTATTTTTTTTTTTTGGTGGTGGTTTGCGTTCGGCGCGCTCCTCGCACCACTCCGTCCGGGGCGACAGAGGGGCGTAAGTACGCACACCCGTGACCCACCCACGTGCACGTCGCCTTCGTCGTTGGGCCGACAACCGGAGCAGGGTTACTTGTCATCAGTGGTCGGCCCGACGGAATACCCCCTATTTGGGGTACCCTCCCATCGACCGACGTCCCTCCCTCGGGGAGGACGTCGGTCTTTCCTCACGCGGTCGGCCTATCGGCGGGTGAAGGACTAATTCCCCGATCACGTCACCCGCGGCCTCGGCTAGGGCGGCATGAGACGCAAGTACTCGCGCCTACGCCGCCCCAGTTGCCGGCGGCGGATCGCCTCAACGAGGCTGCGCTCTTCGCGCAGGCGATCCGCCGCCTCCTTCCGTGAGCTCACTGCCTCGTAGAAGGCTGCGACCGCGTCCCAGTTCCTGACGCTGCTGACCATCGCCCTGGCGATAGTCGGCAGTGTCAGGTCGGCACCGATGATTGCGACGAGTTCACGGCGCTGCGCTGCCCAAGCGACGCAGGCCTCGAGCGTATGCTGCGCCATGTCCTCATCGCAATCGCAGTGGTGGTAGGACGGTGTACTCTCCCTCCTAACGACCTTGTGCAGGTATTTGGCGAAGCACCCATTCCCCGTCAACACCTGCAATAGTCGGAAGGAGAGCACTCCGTGCCGCCTTTCCAACCATTGCATCAGCACCGGCCGGAAGGCCTCCACGATTCGCACCCCGAACCGAGGCCCAGCCGGACTGCCCAACGGGCAATGACGTCTCGGCGGGCGTCGACGCGCCAGGCGGTGAGCTCCCTCAATGAGACCACACCGCCCTCCATTCGCACCCCCGTTACCCGCCGATACAATCCGGTGAGCATTTTCGCTTCCAGGTCCCACGGGGAAGTCCCGGCCAATAGGCACGCTGCCTCCGTCGCCACCGTGCGGTATCCGCGGATGGCCCTGACTGCCATGGCCCTCTGTGGTCGCCACAAAAGAGCCCTGAGTCGGACGGTCATGGACCCCGCCCACACCAGTGAATGGGGTCATGACCCCCGCATACAGCCGTCGGAAATAGAACCCTATACCAATACGTCTGACCAGAGTGGTATAGTAGGTCAATTTCACTCCCATTGTGGAGGAGCCTCGAGCCCAACAGTGGGACGTATATGAGCTGTGATGGGTGATGAAGATGATGTAGACTTTGATATCTTACAAGAAGCTCTTAGACTTGATCCACACCATATGGTCGATCACGGTTCGTTTGCGGTTCGATCTCGGTCTGGTAAAATCTAATTAAGCTCAAATTGGACAATATGACTCATGGTTCAGTATTAAACCAGCAATTATCGAAGTCTAGGATGTATATATGTATGTGGCTTATAATTCATCATCATCATCTTGCTCTTATCCCAATTACTTGGGGTCGACGCAGTATGTCATCTGTTTTGACATATTGCAAAAAGTTTCGGCAATGACTTTTATGACCGGCCGCCTGCCTGACGTCAACCCTCCTTGGGAATGTAATTGTTGACCCAAATGGTACCAGATGGAGTTGGTCCGGGTCAATCTAGGGCTCTTAGTCGTCTTTTACGACACCCACGAGCAAAGCAAGGGTTGGTAGTATTCGAAGCCGCTACCACACAGCATAAATAACAAAATAAACTCAAATTAACCGCTTGTAATATTCGCGGCTGAAAAATGATATTGAACTTTTCGATTAAAGAATTAGCTTTGCTATCTGTTGTTCTTGACGAAATAGAGAATATTATTAACGCAAGAAGAAAACCTGAGTGGTAGGACCACACTGTCGACAGTCTTCTGTCTGAAGCCGCGGGCCGGTCCGTCCGGGGCAGTACCACACTCTCGCAGAAAATCGACGTCAGAGTAGTAGCAATTTGTTGCTGCGCTTCGTTCGGTGAGCGAGAGATCCGGAAGTCCAACTTTCTGGGTGTGTCTGTGTGTGGTGGATTTTGGTGATGCCTGAAACTTGCGGTGGTGAGGTCGTGGTCGGGGTATTGAGCATGAGGGACTGACATGGGGTACAGGGAGACCCGATGGGAATGGTCACCGCCGGCTACCTGCCGGTGAGCAGGGAACTCGAACCCAGGATCATCCCCCCTGGAAGGCTATCCCACCAACCGGCGAAAATCCCTTTGGGTAGTCGTCGTGCCGGTATGGGAAACCGGAGTGGACCTCGGCGGTTACGAACGGGGCGTCATCGGGGGCCCTTCCGTGCTTCGTATCAGCTCCTCACAAAACTCTACCCTCAACCATGCAGTATGCCCCGCCCCTTTTTCTTTTTGGCATCACCGGACCCCATTATACATACTCACACTCCCTTCTTCTTCTTCTTAAAAACTCCATGAAAAGGACAAATAAAAAAAGAAAGATATTTACGGTGGTCCCCTTATTCACATTTGATGTGGATTTTTACAATATCAGGGGTTTACATAGCAACCTCGACGCCGTCCACCATCATCTCGAGACGGCACGGACTGCTTTGCTCTTTTTAAGGGAGACGCAGATAGGTGCTTCGGATGATAATTTGTACCTAAAATACCCCGGCTACGAGTTGGAGCATACCTTCCGTCGTAAAGCCGGGGTGTGCGTATTCATTCGGGGCGATATCTGCTGTCGCCGCCTCCAGGCCCTCGAACATGGTGACCTGTCAATCGTATGATTACGCGTAGACTATGGAGGGCTTACCCTCATCTATGCGTGCCTCTACAGGTCCCATGGCAGTGATCCGGGGTGAATTCAGTTATTTGAGAACGTCCAATGGGGGATTGACGAAATATTGGAGTAGTGTCCATCAGCGGAGGTGGTCGTTCTTGGAGACTTCAACGCTCATCATAAAGAGTGGCTGGGGTCCCGAACCACTGACCTCCAGGGTCGACATCTCTTCAATATGGTGTCGGCCTATGGTCTCTCACAACTGGTGACGCAACCCACCCGTGTCCCAGATATCGAGAGCCATGAATCTTCTTTACTGGATCTTCTGCTGACTACACATCAGCACGAATACCGGGTAGTGGTCGAAGCCCCATTTGGGTCTTCTGACCACTGCTTGATTCGTAGCAGAGCCCCTGTTGTAAGGCCTAGTCGCTCTACCGCGACTGGGACTCGCAGAGTCTGGCAATATAAGTCAGCAGATTGGGATGGACTTCGCGAGTTTTATGCATCCTACCCATGGAAGCGGCTTTGCTTCGCCTCTGGGGACCCTGACGTCTGCGCGAACCGCATTACCGATGTGGTTATTATGGGGATGAAATTATTTATCCCCAACAACAAAATACCCGTTGGCGGCCGCAGTCGACCCTGGTTTAACAAAACCTGCAGGGAGGCTGCACGCCAGAAGCGGTCCGCATATCGGGCCTGGAATAGGGCCCAAAAATGCCAGGACTCGAACGCCACAGAGGTGAAGCGGAAATTTAACGCCGCTTCTAGATCTAGTAAGAAAGCTATTGCCAGAGCCAAGGCGGAACATGTTGCCAGAATTGGCGAGCGATTGCAAAGCTATCCCGCTGGGAGTCGTGCATTCTGGTCGCTCGCTAAGGTTACCCAAGGCAACTTCTGCCAGTCCTATCTCCCTCCACTGCAGAAACACGATGGCAATCTAACCCATAGCGCAAAGGAGAAGGCCGACCTTCTAGGTCAATTCTTTGCCTGTAACTCGACTTTAGACGCCGGAGCTACCATACCACCTACCATCCCACGGTGTGAAAGCTTGCTTCTAAAAATCCGCATCACTCAGGGCAGCTTTTAGATGCCCATAAGTCGAGTGGGCCGGATGGCATCCCTGCAGTGGTCCTAAAGACGTGCTCCCCTGAATTGACTCCCATCCTTATACGCCTATACCAACTTTCCTACGTTACTAATAGGGTTCCGTCTTCGTGGAAGGTAGCCCATGTGTTATATATACATATACATACAACTTACATACTAGACGAATACTTTTTATATTTAGAAAAAGAACGTGACGGCTGTCATATAAAATAATATGTTTAATAAAAATATGCTTATAGTGAGTGAAAGTAATTTTATTTATATGCAATACCATGTCCACCCGATCCCTAAAAAGGGAGACCGGTCTGACCCATCGAATTACAGGCTAATTGCGATAACATCCTTGCTCTCCAAGATAATAGAGAAAATTATAAACCGCCTGCTTCTGCTGTACCTTGAGGATCACCAGCTGATCAGCGATCGCCAATACAGCTTTCGTCGTGGGCGATCGGCTGGTGATCTTCTTGTGTATCTCACACACCGTTGGGCAGAGGTCTTGGAGGACAAGGGTGAGGCGCTAGCATTCAGCCTAGACATCGCAAAGGCGTTCGATAGAGTCTGGTACAGGGCGCTACTATCGAAGCTACCATCATACGGAATCCCCGAGAGACTCTGTAATTGGATCACCAGCTTTCTAGATGGTCGGGGTAAAAAAGTCGTCGTAGATGGCTCCTGCTCCGATACTATGACTACTAATGCTGGTGTACCACAAGGCTCGGTGCTCTCCCCGACGTTGTTTATCATGCATATCAACGACATGCTCTTCATCGAGAATATGCGTTGCTATGCGGATGCGGACAACACGGGTGACGCGCTCGTCACCGAGCAACGGAATGTCCCTCGGAGTACTCAGGAAAGAAGGGTTCAACTTGTGTCTGAAGTCAAGCGCTCTCTGGATCGGGCGTCGAAATGGGGTGAACGGAACCTAGTCCAGTTCAACCCCACAAAGACACAAGTTTGCTCGTTCACTGCAAAAAAGGACCCGTTTGTCATGGCGCCTCAGTTCCAAGGAGTAACTCTCCAAATTGGCGACAGTATTGGGATCCTCGGCGTCGAAGTATCGAACAAAGTCCAGTTTGGGAGTCATCTGGAGGACAAAGCCAATTTGGCCAGCAAAAAGTTGGGCGTCCTGAACAGAGCCAGGCGGTACTTCACATCGAGACAGCGTCTTGTATTATACAAAGCGCAAGTTCGTCCTCATGTGGAGTACTGCTCACATCTCTGGGCAGGCGCGCCCAAATATCAGCTAGACCCACTTGACTCCCTCCAAAGGCGTGCTGTTCGAATCGTCGGGATCCCAATCTCACGGACGGATTGGAGTCGCTGGAGCGGCGGAGAGACTTTGGGTCACTCTGTGTACTCTACCGACTCTTTCACGGGGAGTGCTCCGAGGAACTGTTTGACTTGGTACCACCGTCACCATTTTTGTTTTTGTTTGACTTGGTACCACCAACGTAACACTCGACACCGCAGCAGGGTTCATCCATTTCACCTGGAAACTATATGGTTTCCAACTGTACGTTTCCAGTGATCATTTTTCCCACGTACGTGCAGGCTCTGGAATGAACTACCTGCTGCTGTGTTTCCCGAGCGCTATGACATGTCCTTCTTTAAACGAGGTTTAAGAAGAGCATTTACTTCACGGTCGACAATGGCCTGGCTGTGCTCCTGGTATTGCAAAGGTCCATGTGCGGTAGAATCACTTACCATCAGGTGTGCTGCATGCTCGTTTGCCACCATCGGCAATAAAAAAAAAGAAAAAATATTACATAAGGGGAAGAATGTTGGTGCATCCAAGTTTACGACAACGAGAAACGGAAGCAGAACATTATACTCTCTATCGTCAAATTATTGATGAAGAAAAGGTTATTTATTGTACATTTCGCAAAGCGTGATAGTCTACTGAACCGGGAACAAAAGAATATATTCATAAGATCGATACAAATCGTATTCAATCTCGCTCAAACAAAATTTCTTCAAGACTGATCATGACTGAAATGGGATTTTCTAGGACTTGACTGTTACGGATAGTATAAATATACATATACATTGCTTTTCGTTTAATAGTATTTTACCAGACCGAGATCGGACCGCGAATGAACCGTGATCGACCTTATAGTGTGGATCCAGTCTTAAGTTGCGCGAACGTTGTCTGACTGAGTTAGATTCCTTGGCTTACTCTCTCTTTTTCTAGAAATTAGCTCGTTTCTGTACACAATCTTCAGCACTTCAGTATAAAGATAGTTGATTTGGCACCGTTGAAACAGGACCATCGTCACGTCCACCGCACTGTGCAAGTTTTGACAGAATCGAAGGTGTTCTCGTAGTCCCCAACCGCCATATACAGAGGCCGATTGTATTTCTTCTAAATAATTTATCAAAGCACGTGGATGTCAGCTATGGCCTTTTCGGAAACTGGCTTTTGTAGGTGGCTGGAAGTGGTAGATTCATCGAGTTTGTGCGTGAGTCATTTTGTAATGACTCTCGAAAACAACTTGTAACGTCTACAAAGCTCAAGAGTAAAATAGTTCTCTAATTCTTTAGGACTGTTTTATCACTCTTCTTGAAGAATAGTATCATCGCATTTTTGGTCTATGACTCTGGAACGTCGCTCCTGAGGATGACGGAATAAAACAGCTTCTGTAGAGCGTTTAATTTATTCGTCGTTGTCCCTCAGGAACTTTGTAGTAAATATGTCATTGGCCGGTGCCTTTTCTTTCTTTGTTTTAGAGCCATTCTCATATCGTGCATGCTGACGCCCGATTTCTTTATATAGCACCGTGTTAGCTTAGTCGATCAAGCCGACATTAGAGTTTCGAATAGTTTATATAACTATAAAACAATTTGTAAAAGCTTTCCACCTCTCAAGATTGCATTCTGAGATGAAATAAGAATGTTGTTATCGACCTTCAGCTAAGTCATTTCGCTTGGCCTAATAGACAGATCTTGTATGAATACTGAGGCACAATTTCGCTCTATCGCGAGAGTTACTATGTTGTCCTCTCATGTTCCCTTAATTGAGTTTTACGATTATCACGGAAAAACAAGGGTTGATATTTGTATTTTTCACCAGTTATCGAAAATAATATTTTCGTATCTTTAAATATTATAAAACAAAGTCCCCAGCCGCCTCTGTCTGTCTGTCTGAACGCAATGAACTCAAAAACTACTGAACAGATTTTCATGCGGTTATCACCATATGACGGAGTGGTTCATGGGGAAGGTTTTTTTTTGTATAATACATCAATGGTTTATGTAAATTGGTTGAAATATGACGATAATTGTCGAAGAGGTCAGCAAAAGTCAAGTCGCCCGGGAGCTTTTATCGAAAACTCTGTCTGATCCGTTGGAAATATATCAAAATAATGTATGGTGGAATTGTATATCTTGTGTAAGTCTGCAAAAAAGTCCGCGATAGCATATGTCTATCTTTTACGGATAACGTACAATACCTATTTTAATGTTTAAGAAAATGACCACATTATAACGTGATAATTTGAAAGTTATTTAGACGCATAGGATATTAATCCTTATCAAATAATATACGTTAGTTACCTTAAGCATTTCGCACCTTAAGCACTACATAATTGCCTTTTACACCATACAATTTTAACTAATATTTTAGGAGTTATCGCAAAATTAAAATACCGTGCGACTAAATAAATTCAAGCACAGCGTTCAGCCGAGCGACGGTAGTACCGTGGTTCATGCGCAATGTGGATGTTCACATAAATCTAGGCTTGCCGAACATCAGGCAATACATGAAGCAGTGCTCTCGCCGCTACTTCGACTCTGCGACACCCTAACCCACTGGTGGTAAGGGGTTCGTCTTACATCCCCTCTAAAATATCTGCGATCAAACAACCGCGACAAATACTACGTCGGTAGCGGTACGGTAGCTACGCGGATAAAGCGACTGAACCAGAAGCGAAGCAAGGGCGGATTGCTTGTACTATATAAAAGAGATATTTATAAGTTCTGAAGCAATACTGCATACAGTTACGTTCTTTCAAGATACGAATTTAATTATTCCCTCAAGTTGTCTGAACTTCCATTTCATGTTATAAAACATTACATTTTTGTTCCATTCATTTGTTGGCAGATATAATACCCTTTTGTGCACTATAAATGCGTAATGAGAGGCGTTTTATATTATTGTGTATACAGCTCTTATTTGAACAATAGAGTTGTTATCAATGTATTTATTTATATAAAAACTGTTTTATTGTGGTTGGGTTTGTCTTCAGAAATTATCTTATATCTTTAAACGAGCAATTCTTGTATATATATATATATATATATATTCAGGATCTTGGAAACGGCAGCAACGATTTTGATGAAACTTGGCATACTAGAGGTTTCCGGTCCAAAAAATTGATCTAGCTAGGTTTTATTTATAGAAAATGTTCTTTTGTCGGTGTTTTTAGCATAACAATAAATGACATTAAATTTTAAAAGAATATGAATTCAAATTTCGTTGTAAATGTCAAGAGTTACGGTAGCTCAGTTGGGAAGTGATGGAGTTTGCTTTTTGTTTTTGCATTCAAACAGCGTCGGATCGAATCTCAGTGTTATTATTATTCTCTTTTTGTAATTTTTTATATTTGTTCATTATTTGTTTTTTATTTTTTATTAATATATATCTAATTAAATTCGACAAAAATTCAAGAAAAATATTCCGAGCGAAGCTCGGTCAACCAGATATTATATGTAATATAGCGAACATCTTTTACATTACCTGTGTTTTATGATTTCAGTTTTATGTATTTTTTTTGACCTACATTGTTGTACATATTTAATACCAGCACAAGAAGAAAATATATGCAAAAATTATATTATTTTTGGTTAGTAATTATTAAACATTAAATTTGCAGTAATTGTTATGACAATTTATTAACATCAATTTAAACCTAACAAATCTAAAATACTACCACCGGATCGGATCACGGCCACACTGAGAAAGAACCGGCATGAAACCTTAGAGGACATGATGCTAAATTATTATTTATTTTTAAAACGCGCCTTACTTTATCTTTCTAAAAGGTTTTTGATTTATCTTTAACTATTATTATTGTGTCAAATCTATACAATAAGTGCTCACGGTGTCTTGCAGTCTCGTGGTGGTCTTTTGGTTTTATTTTTAATTACGTTTATAACAGAATCCCAGCTTGATGGTGATCCAGCCGTCTTCGCTATTGAATTTTTTGTATTTTTTTGATCTCAATAGCCTCGCGTAGCATTCTAGGCTTTTCGATATTCTTTTGCGAGGATTTATGGTCTATCAAACCAGATGTTATGGCAGGCGCAGTCCTGACTGTGCTCACAGACTGCAGACTTAGATTAACGGGGGTGCTTCACAGCAGCTATGTGTTCTTTAATCCGAGTTTTTATGAATCTCTTTGTCCAATGTAAGAGAGAATTCAAGTTTATAAACTCCTGCATCCTGTAAAAGGATGTGGCACTTGACAGGTGGTAAGAATTGGCTCATCCTCTTCAATGATTTAAAATAAGTTGTTATAGAAGCCCGTTTCAGATTGTAGCCAATCTTGCCAGTGATTCCTTTCAGATAAGGTAGTACTGCAGGGCGACGTTCAACCGTGGGTGAAACCGGGGCGGGGGCGAGGATCATCGAAATTCATCGTCACACGTGCACTCTGTAACAAAGATTTACACACGGTACGGGTATGATGAGAATCATGATGAATCGTGATGAATAACGCTTATATATTCGTCTGTATATAAGCGTCATTTTTGACCAAGTTAATCTATTTATTTAAAACATAAAAGATCTTTAATATTGATATGGTCACTATAGGAAATTCTTAGGTTAGCTAATTACTAACTTAAGACATCATCATCATCATCATTTCAGCCTATCGCCGTCTACTGCTGGACGTAGGCCTCCCTCATGTTGCGCCACAATGAGCGGTCCTGTGCCGCCTGCATCCAACGACACCCAGCTACTTTCACTAAGTCATCGGTCCACCTAGTGGGGGGGCGTCCTACACTGTGCCGTCCGATACGTGGTCGCCACTCGAGAACCTTTTTTCCCCAGCGGTTGTCGGTTCGTCGAGCGATGTAGCCTGCCCATTGCCACTTCAGCGTGCTAATTCTTCGTGCTATGTCGGTTACACCCGTTCTTCTGCGAATTTCCGTATTCCGGATTCTATCTCGCAGAGAAATCCCGAGCATAGCCCGCTCCATAGCACGCTGAGCGACTTTGAGCCTTGATATGAGGCCTACATTTAGGGACCACGTTTTCGTGCCGTAAGTCATCACTGGTAACACACACTGGTCAAAGACCTGTGTTTTCAGACACTGAGGTATGTTGGACGAGAAGATCCTCTTAAGTTTCCCGAACGCTGCCCAACCGAGTTGGATTCGTCGGCTGATCTCTTTCTCGAAATTGGATCTACCTAACTGGACTGTTTGTCCTAGGAAAACATAGTGATCGACAACTTCAAGAATCGCATTGCCAACTAGGACCGGTACAGGAATGACATGGGCATTTGACATGACTTTCGTCTTGTCCATGTTCATTCGTAAACCCACTAGTTGAGATACCCTGCTGAGATCATTGAGCATTGTGCCAAGGTCCTCCATGGATTCTGCCATAACGACTATATCGTCCGCAAATCGAAGGTGAGTGATGTATTCGCCGTTAATGTTGATGCCGAGTCCAGTCCAGTCTAAGAGCTTGAAGACATCTTCCAGTGCAGTGGTGAACAGTTTCGGAGAGATAACATCTCCCTGTCTCACGCCTTTCTGCAACTGGATCGGTTTCGTACTCTTATCCCGGATACGGACTGACATTGTGGCGTTCCTATACAAACACTTCAGCACTTCGATATAGCGATAGTCGATTTGCCACCGCTGAAGGGACTGCAGCACCGCCCAAGTTTCGACTGAATCAAAGGCTTTCTCATATATAAGACAGAGGGTCTCTTAAATAGTGACTGAATAAATTAACCGACTTGATTTTACATATATCTCACAACTTTTTTTGGTAGAAGAACCCGAGTTGCGAGACTTGATTTTTTTATATATTTTGTTTTTGATGGCATTTTATTTTCCAAAATAAAATCTGATATTTTCTTTTTTTTTCCTTAGTACATCCTTGTGAATTCGTCTCAGAATATAGTAATTACCATAACCATAGATATTATAGATTCCAAAATATAGCGTTATAAATATAGATAAACAGTGCCGACAGTATTAAAATTATGCATTTTGTGCTTAAACAATACCTAAATTAATTCATAGGGTTAAGTAAGGTAATCACTGAAATAGATAATTTAATGCAATAAACGATAAGATATAGATTATAAGTGTACCTAGAATAGTTTTAGACTTATGAATATGTTAATAATATTAATACGAATTGGGACGATCATTCCTCATATCTGTGTAATTTTACCGTGGCTTTCATTACGGTCAAGCTTCATTGTACTTAGGCAATACGATGTATTGATTGAAGGTAGCTTCGAGAGTACTGACATAAACTGCAACAACAGCGATCAAGAAAAGTATCGAAAGCATCAATAAAAAGAGCAAGCAATAGCATTTAAGGGCTAGGTATCAATGATGTAATATTCGTCTGATGTGCACAGAACGTCAGTCTACTATAATACATTTGTCTGGAGGCTATATATATATATATATCTATATATATATATATATATATATATAGTGGATAGCAATAGACTGCTAAATGATTAGCTGAGTCTATAAATTAATTATTTATCAACATGAATATTTTACTGTGCCAAAAAAGATTAAATGTTGAGGTCAGTTGAAGTTAGATATACATATGATACATGTTAACAGTATACCAAACTATTACATTAAGGAGTCCATACTTAAAATTATTAGATTATAGAATGATTAGAATTAAATATTGAATATAGTTAATTTCGTGGCGTTTATGTGTAAACACATTCCGTACGCATCTTTGCTACTATGATGGCAATATTTCAAAAATGTAAAACTTACTTCGCCAATATAAGTGTTATGAGACTCATGTTCTCACTACGTTTGATATTGGGACATTATACAGATGTGAGCAATATCAAAGCAATTCAATATTTAGCAGCCGTATATTGTGCATTTATTCATTTCTACAGTTTTTTTATATTATATGAGAGACTCTCGAGGATTAATTTGACTATAAATTTACTTGTTATGTCAAATCAGCCTCAGGTTTACACTGCATTAATATTTGTGTTTAATATTACCGGTTCTATATTTTTCTCTAAGGGATTCTCTAATTATTGCATTGGTATCAAAGCTTATGATAAAATTTTGGGAAGGGGCAAATTTTCTCTAGTCACAAAACAAATGTGTGCTATATTTCTTATAACTACCATTGTACGGATCCATATTTGCATAGCCAGAATTAGTCATGATGCCTGATACCAACTCTACGGAATATTTTAATTCTTTCCTCGTAAACTACGCTGTAGATTTGAATTACATACTTATTGCATGGATATTTTCACTACTTTATAGTCGTATTAAAATAATAAAGGCATTCCTGGAAGATCATTTTATATCTACGAATATAAATCCTGGCAGAAATCCAGTTATAATGAATAGCAGGGTTATCAGAAAGTGTTTGTACATCTATGACAAATTATTAGATAACATTCACTGTCTCGATAAACAAATTCAATATCTGGTATGTATTACTTATTACTAGTGGTCGCCGAGTGGTCGAAATACGGCCATAATTCATTTAAATTAATTTTTCTGCCACACAATTTTCTTTTAATTATATTTATGTATTATTCTACATTGAGCAAGCTGTATTTCACTAACAACTAATCCTTACTATTATTATAAACGCGAAAGTAAGTTTGTATGTTTGTTTGTTTATTTGTTTGTTTGTTACGCTTTCACGCTTAAACCACCGAACCGATTTCCAAAATTCTTTCACCAATGGAAAGTTATAATATCAGGGATTAGCATAGGCTATATTTTATTCCGGGATTCCCACGGGACCGTCTGAAACCATCCACAGTTGAGCGGCTCCCTGCAGTACTACCTTATGTGAAAGGAGTCACTGACAAGATTGGCTTCATCCTGAAACGGGCTTCCATAAAAACATATTTTAAGCCACTCAAGAGGATTAGTCAATTCTTGCCACCTGTCAAGTGCCAGATCCCTCTACAAGATGCAGGAGTTTATAAACTTGACTGTGGTCTCTTTTTAATACATTTTAATTGTATGTTTTGTACTGGTTTGTACTGTGATATGGGAACAATATAATATACAAATCGCTACTCGCTTACGTAATTAATTATAGCACTTAAATTTTCTGTCACCTATACAGAGTGAGGAGTATTTTATTTGCATGATTTTACTGTTAAATTACTGACTTGCATTACAAATAACGTCAACACATCACACAAGTGCTTAATTTAAAGACATTAATATTTTTGTTTCGATAAAACAGGCTAAATAAATATCGTGTAGTATATCGACCATGGCAAGCACTAGCGTACATGTGCTTTTTTATATGTGGGTATACGTTGCCTACAGAACTTAGTTATAGTTTGTGTACCAACTGCAGTTTCGAGATTGATGTGTGTGTGTTATGTTAGTGTGTAAAATTGTTGTAAGCATAGACCTTGTATATGTGTTAACACTAGCGGGAGGGGGCAATTATGCCACACTGGTTTTCGAACAAAATCAGCCGAATGGCCTTTCTAAAGTATTAATATTTCTGTGGTTTGTAGCATATGGTGTTGGTCATGCTCATCTTATCTACTATTTAAATATAGTATAATAATATAGCTTGTATAATATATTATTAAGTTAATAAATTTAATAAACCTAATAATTTATTATTAAGTTAATTATAAATTTTAATTAATTATAACGTTAATTAAGGTTTATTAAGTTTAATATACTATACTATATTATTAAGTATAGTAAAATACTGTTTAAATGTTATTATACAAGGATCTACTTGTGATTGCTGCGTGGAGCGTCTCTCCTTTCTCTTCATAGTGGTTGAGGGGAGTGACGGCTGCTCTAGTAGTTAACTCGTGATCGGGTGCCGCTTGTGGGGTCTGATTGCCAGCGCGATGCTCGACAGCGTTGGGAACTGGGACGCGGTCGCAGCCTTCTGCGAGGCAGTAGTCTCGTGGAAAGAGGCGGCGAAGCGCGTGCGCGAGGAGCGTCTCGATGACGCGATCCGCCGCCGGCGACTGAGGCGGCGTAGGCGCGACTACCTGCGCCTGATGTCGCTCTAGCCGAGGAACCGAGTGACTTGTCCGGGGATTTAGTCCGTCACTCGCCGAGATTCCGATCGCTTGAGGAAAGACCGATGTCCTCCCCGAGGAGGGGACGTCGGTCAATGGGAGGGTACTCCTAAGGGGGGTATTCCGTCGGACCGACCACTGACGTCAAGTCACTCTGCTCCCGTGGTCGGCCTAACGACTAAGGCGACGTGTCACGCGGGTAGGTTACGGGTGTGCGTGCTTATGCTCTTCCGTCGCTCCGGACGGAGTGGTGCGAGGAGTGCGGCGACCGTAAACCCACAAAAATATCTCCCACGTATGTGCAGGCTCTGGAATGAACTACCTGCTGCTGTGTTTCCCGAGCGCTATGACATGTCCTTCTTTAAACGAGGTTTAAGAAGAGTATTTCCTTCACGGTAGGCAACGGCCTGGCTGTGCCTTAGGTATTGCAAAGATCCATGTGGGGCAGCATCACTTACCATCAGGTGTGCTGCTTGAGAAAAAATCTTTTTTTAAAAACAAGCTTCAAGTACCATATAGTATCAATGGACTTGTCAAGACGAATCAAATGAGCCCAAACTCATTAAATTACGAAGTTCCTATGGTCAGCTTCCGGATTCAACATCAGATCATATCTATGTCACAATAATATTGCATTGTCATCCGATTTATACATGCATGCAAAGTTTCAGCTCAATCAGAAACCGGGAAGCGGAGCGGGACTTGTGAAACTAAATAAAATCTTGTAAAAAAAAGGAATGTTCTCTAGCGTGACAGCGCAGTTGTGACAAATTGTATTGAAAATAAATATTATATAGTGTGGTGACGAAATAAGAATACAGGTATGATCATCTCTTCCTTCCTCGTGGATATCATAAAACTTGATTAAGGTGCAGATAACGGTACTAGAAAAAAGGATAACTTGAATTAAATTGCTTGTCAAAGAATATGCTCAGTGTCATACCTATACTATACTTGTATTAGACTAATATCCCATAACAGAAGATACACAGCAGTCGAATGTACATAAGCTGAGAAAAAAAAAACTTGAGAGGTGTCAAGGGACACCCGGATGGAACGAAGTTCCTTTCGATTAATAAGTGAAGGAATTGTAATAAAATTTTATTTTTATTATATATAAATATTAACGTTATATTAATTTATTTTATTATTATAATTTTTGCGTATAATTTATTTATATCAACAATAACTTATAATAATAATATAATTATATATGTATTTCTATATAAAGTTTTAAACTTGTGTTTAATGGTTGTGTTGCTCAGGGTGTGTTTCCTGATCTCATGAAAATTAGTAGAGTAATTCCTTTATTTAAATCTGGTAGTATGTCAGATATTAATCATTTTCGTCCTATTCCGATACTACCAACACTCAGTAAAGTATTTGAAAAAATTATGCTTAATCAGATGTTGATTCATTTTAATAGACATGGTATTTTTCATAAAAATCAATTTGGTTTTGCTAAGAATTGTTGTACTACTGATGCGGGCGTAGAGTTATTGAAAAATATTTTTGCAGCCTGGGAGGAATCACATGAGGCCTTAGGTGTTTTCTGTGATTTATCCAAGGCATTTGATTGTGTACAACATGAAACACTCATCAGAAAACTATACCACTATAGGATCAGGAATAACGCTCTTGAACTTGTAACTTCTTATTTCAAATCAAATCATTTATTCTGCATAGGCCCCTTAAGGGCATTTACATATTGTTAAATTACACGTTTGAATACAATACAATAATCTACCACCGGATCGGAACGCGGCCACAAACTGAGAAGATCCGGCAAGAAACTCAGCGGGCAGTCATTTAAGCAACAAAATCCAGAGGGTTGATGTTAATGGTGCACGATCATCTGGTTCTATTATAAAATTGGGCGTTCCACAAGGGTACATTCTGGGGCCATTTCTGTTTCTTGTATATATTACTGACCTACCCTACCATATAGAGGAAAATCTAGACATTGTGTTGTTCGCAGATGACACTTCTTTGTTATTTAAAATTTAAAGACAAATGTTTAATTATGACGATGTGAACAATGCACTGTCTAACGTTGTTCATTGGTTTAACACTAATAATTTGATTCTCAATGAGAAGAAAACTAAATGTATCAAATTTGCTACTCCCAATGTGAGGCAAGTGGAAACCAATGTTCAAATGAATGGTGTGGTTCTAGACCTTGTGGAGTCAACCGTTTTTTTAGGTATCACCATAGATGCTAAACTTCAGTGGGGACCTCATATTGAAAAGTTGTCGAGTAGGCTTAGCTTAGCGGCTTATGCAGTAAAAAAAATAAGAATGTTAACAGATACTGAAACAGCTAGAATGGTTTATTTCGCTTATTACCATAGCCTTATGTCTTACGGCATATTACTGTGGGGATGCTCCGCGGACTTTATTAGAATGTTAGTTCTCCAAAAAAGGGCTGTCCGTGCAATTTATAATCTAGGCCCAAGAATCTCACTTCGGGAGAAATTCAAAGAAATAAATATTCTAACTGCTGTATTATTTTTTTTTTTTATTGCCGATGGTGGCAAACGAGCAGGCAGCACAACTGATGGTAAGTGATGTTGCCGCACATGGACTTTTGCAATACCAGGGGCACAGCCAGGCCGTTGCCTACCGTAAAGAAAATACCCTTCTTAAACCTCGTTTAAAGAAGGACATGTCATAGCGCTCGGGAAACACAGCAGCGGGTAGTTCATTCCAGAGCCTGCACGTACGTGGGAGAAATGATCGCTGGAAACGTACAGTTGAAGACCATATCGTTTCCAGGTGAAATGGAGAACCCTGCTGCGGTGTCGAGTGGTACGTTGGTAAAACGGTGACGGTGGTACAAAGTCAAACAGTTCCTCAGAGCACTCCCCATGAAAGAGCCGATAGAGTACACAGAGTGACCCAAAGTCTCTCCGCCGCTCCAGTGACTCCAATCTGTCCGTAAGATTGGAATCCCCGACGAGTCGAACAGCACGCCTTTGGAGGGAGTCAAGTGGGTCTAGCTGATATTTAGGCGCGCCTGCCCAGAGATGTGAGCAGTACTCCACATGAGGACGAACTTGCGCTTTGTAAATATACAAAGCGCAAGTTCGTCCTCATGTGGAGTACTGCTCACATCGCTGCTCACACCGAGGCGCTGTCTCGGTGTGAAGTACCGCCTGGCTCTGTTCAGGACGCCCAACTTTTTGCTAGCCAATTTGGCTTTGTCCTCCAAATGACTCCCAAATTGGACTTTGTTCGATATTTCGACGCCGAGGATACCAACACTGTCGGAAATTTGGAGAGTTACTCCTTGGAACTTAGGCGCCATGACAAACGGGTCCTTCTTTGCAGTGAACGCGCAAACTTGTGTCTTTGTGGGGTTGAACTGGACTAAGTTCCGTTAACCCCATTCCGAGGTATCACAATATATGTATGTATCACAATATAATGTAGACCGAAGGCGGCAAGGGTGACGGTGAAGGTATTGAAGACACACTTTGTACTTTACAATTTGTAATTAACCTTACAGCGGTTACAATACGAATGACCTACAATATTCAAGATGGCGGTATTTATAGATACACGCGGCGTGAACTAATATGAAATACATAAACTTAATAGATAATACTAATTATAAAATATCTTAATAATTCTAATAGTTATTTACGTGCAAATATTATACAGGATTATGTAACATTGAATATTTATTACGGCGGAAGTTGACACGCAGACGTGTTAATGATGACGTCATGAATCAGTGAAATAAGAATCTAATACATGTAGTAAAATATAAGGAATATAGGTGCGATTAGTCGACATAGTGTAAGAGAGTACCGAGGTCTACAACAATAAGTACTATTTAATAGTGGCGCCGGAAGTTGACAAGCGGAAGGCGCCCATTGTATAAGAATTATATTAACTTACGGAAATATTAATTAACTATTTACCTAATTATAAAAATATCAGTTATACAAATTATAAAACTATAATCAAGTCTGTAAATAATTAGGATGTATCTAAATTAGCCGTACATCTGAGAGAGAGTTCTGAGAGAAAATATATTATATGTCTAAAAAATATAGAGATATTGTGACATTCACGAAATGAATACTCGTAATAAGGACAGATTAGTTGTACACACTACTCGTCTCCAATAAGTTAGCAAATCATTCATGGGGCAATTTATACGCTTTTACAATAGATTACAATAGTTTAAAAAAGCTATCAAGAATAGACTTTGTAAAAAAGCTTATTATAAAATCTCGGATTATGTAGATGATAATACATATTGGTTGTGAGCAGCTCCTCATTCAGCAATTTCCTTGTTATTTTAAATATACTGTTTGTAAATGTACTTTTAACTTTTATTGTAAAGTGTAGCGTGTTTTGCCTAACGAAATTTTGTATTTTCACCGTTTATAACATATTGTGGTGTTGGTCATGCTCACAGAAGGATCTACTTGCGGTAGCTGCGTGGAGCGGGTCTCTCCCTTCCCTTCATAGTGGTTGAGGGGAGTGATGGCTGCTCTAGTAGTTATCTCGTGATCGGGTGCAGCTTGTGGGATCTGGTCCAGCCATAATCGTTTGAATTATATTAAGTGTCTTGCGGTTCGAAGGGCATCACACTGCAGCTAGTTCTTACAAAACATGTAATTGTATATCTTTCAAAACATGTACAAAACATGTAATTGTATATCTAGTAAGAAGAAAAAAAAAAAATTAAAAATAATAGACAAGCCCGCTGAGTTTCTTGCCGGATCTTCTCAGTAGCGGTCGCGTTCCGATCCGGTGGTAGTATATTTTTTTTGGAAATTGTAAACCTGACAATATGTAAGTGCCCTCTCGGCGTTTGTTTAGGATCAGCGCCTTCTCAAGTAAAAAGAGCAATGTGTCGCCATTCGCGTTCACCATTCGCCATCATTCCTAAGTCCTCGCGAGAAGACTCGGCGTTTATGCATAATAAATGATTTGAATTTGACTATGCTATTATTTATATGTATATAAGTTATAAATATAAGTTATATACATATAAGTTATAAATATAAACTTACATATATAATTTATATTAATATAAACATATATCGCCATCATCAAATAAGTACAAGTTATCAGTCAATAACAAAAATTATAACTTTGTTATAACAACGTAACAAACGCAAGTCTATCGGTAAAGTTATATTTATATAAAAGTGTCGTTACAACTTTTGGTCTTATTTTTTTCCGTCTAGCCCCCTTTCGCAACGCCCGATAAATAACTTCGTTCCAAAAACTCTAATGAGAGCATACAATATGTATAAATAATATCAAAAGATAATCAAATGACCAGCACTTCATGGAAAATAACGTAAATAGAGCATCCAAGTTAATAAAGATTAATGTAAAAGATATAAGAAAACGTTCAATATAACAACAAGCATTAAATAGTATAGAATATAATTTTTTCTTTAAATTTTCAACTGTTACTTGAGTAGTCGGTATCATTAAAGGCTTACCAAAATGATTGCCTCAATATCAAAATCGTTTAAAAAAATTTCTGGTATAAGAGTCGTGCTTTTAGTGCGTATGATTTTCGGTAACTATTTCAATACAAGTAAATCAAAATATGTTTCTTTTTGCTGTAAACTGTATTGTATTTTTATTAACGCATTCATCAGTTACAATATTCTTGGAGATTTTTTTTTTAACTCGAACAGTCATTGGAATATAAGTAACCTCAATATTTGCGTATACACAGAGCACATGATAAACGTTGGTTTATCACTCATTTATGGGGAAGAGAACATTTTCAATTACTTCAGCGCTATAAAGATAGGTGATCTATTGTCAGGATGTAAAAACGCTCCATTAATTTCCAAATTTGTATACATAATAGCTGCAGTGATTTCATTGATAAAAGTAATTAACGTAACGAGTGCTATTACTCTATCATCCTTTAAATTGCTCGATTATGTTTGCGTATTATTTACAAATGTTTCTATTGATTTTAATTATTTGTTGATATTAATTATATTCTCATTATTAAAAAGTCGTATAAAATTACTTAGAATATCTTTAGAGAGAAACTTTACAAATTTGAATCAAATAAATGGAAATAATATTGCCATAAGTATTAGGCACATAAAGAAGAGCTTATATAATTACGATTATTTGCTGGATAATATTATATTAGTGAATAAAGAACTTCAGCTAAAGGTAAATTATTCAATCGGTTTATATTGACATTAATTATGACTATTATGTATATATTTATATACTATATAGGCTTCTTAAGTTATGGAATAACTGTCGAGGAGAGGGCACTCTTCAAGGGGTATTCCGTCGGGCCGACCACTGACGATAAGTCACCCTGCACCGGTGGTCAGCCCAATGACGAAGGCTACGTGCCACGGATGAATTACGGGCCCACGCGCCGCCCCTCTGTCGCTCCGGACGGAGCTGGGCGGCGGGTGCGTTGATCGTAGACCTCCAAAAAAAAAAAACAAACAAAAAAAAGGTTATGGAATAACTGGTCAAACGGGATTCGTCGATAAGTGCAACGTCAATCCCTACATCCCTACATCTTCATTAATACACACTTAGTAATATGCACATGCAATATTCAACTATTTCACTGCTTATTTACTCTTGCTGGGTCCGACCAGCGAATGTGCCCTACTTATTCGAGACCGTCTATTTATAGCCGTTTTTGCTATTAAACCATTTAAGTGGGATGAGCCTTGGCTACGAATGTTGCCAAATCATAAATTTGAGTCACTACCTTCCGATAGGCGATAATATTAATGAACAGACAGGTAAAGTTTTCATTTTTATCATCGCTTTTTCATGTGAATTTGATTGAAATGTATATAGTCATCATTCTTTATTACAGCCTATCGCCGTCCACTGCTGGATGTAGGTCACCCTCATGTTACGCCGCAAAGTGCGGTCCTGTGCCGTCTGCATCCAACGACGCCTAGCAATTTTCATTAGGTCGTCGGTCCACCTAGTGGGTGGTCGTCCTACACTGCGTCGTCCGATATGGCCATTCGGGAACCTTTTTGCCCCAGTGGTTGTCGGTTCGTTGAGTGATGTGGTATGTCCATTGCCACTTCAGCGTGCTAATTCTTCGTGCTATGTCGGTTACACCCGTTCTTCTGTGGATTTTCGTATTTCGGATTCTATCTCGCAGAGAAATCCCGAGCATAGCTCGCTCTATAACACGCTGAGCTACTTTGAACTTGATTAAGAAGCCTACATTTAGGGACCACGTTGCCGTGTCGTTCCCAGTAATCACTGGTAACATACACTGATCGTAGATCTGTGTTTTCAGACAATGAGCTATGTTGAACGAGAAGATCCTCTTAAGTTGCCCGCACGCTGGCCAACCGAGTTGAATTCGTCGCCTGATCTCTTTCTCGAAATTGCATCTACCTAACTGGACTGTTTGTCTTAGGTAAACATAATGATTGACAACTTCGAAAATCGCATTGCCAACTAGGACCGGTACTGTAATGACATTGGCATTTGACATGACTTTCGTCTTGTCCATTGTTTATTCGTAAACCCACTAGTTGAAATACCTTGCTGAGACCGTTGAGCATACTGCCAAGTTCCTCCATGAATTTTGCCATAACGACGATATCGTCTGCCAATCGAAGGTGAGTGATGTATTCGCCGTTGATGTTGATGCCGAGTCCGGTACAGTCTAAGAGCTTAAAGACATCTTCCAGTGCAGTGGTGAACAGTTTCGGAGAGATGACATTTCCCTGTCTCGCGCCTTTCTGGAACTGGATTGGTTTCGTATTCTTATCCCGGATACGGACGGATATTGTGCCATTCCTATACAAACACTTCAACACTTCGATATAACGATGGTCGATTTGGCACCGCTGAAGGGACTGCAGTACCGCCCAAGTTTCGACTGAATTAAAGGCCTTCTTATAGACCACGAAGGCTATATACAGAGGCCGATTATACTCCTCGATCTTTTGTATAATCTGCCGAAGTGTTTTTTTTTAAATAGGTGGGCTATGGTAAGCCCACACGCGGTTCATTCCGTCCGTGGTGACGAAAGGACGGCGCGCGGGAAACGGCGCCTTCGTCGTTGGGCCGTCGTTGGTGGTCGTGGATACATTATATTCTTAATTAGAAACCAGACGACGCTGGGTACGATAACATCTTGAAAGTCATAGGAAACCATTGTATGCAAGTGGCCCAGTATCATCTGAGTAGTTTCGGCGGAGAGGTCTATGTCCACCAATGGATGTCTACGAGCTGATGGATGAATGGAATCACATGAAACTTTCTCATACAGAATAATTCTTTTAAATATGTAAGTAGTTTTTCATCATCATTCATCATTTCAGCCCATATACGTCCCACTGCTGGGCTCGGGCCTCCTCCATAATGGAAGGGTAATTGACCTACTATACCACGCTGATCAGACGTGTTGATATAGGGTTTTTCCTTCTCTCGCATAGATGTTATATGCGTTTTATATCCCTTAGTCGTCTTGTACGATCACCCACGGGTAAGATAGGGGGTGGTGAATTGTATTCTTACTCCGTCATCATAGGGAAGGTAAGTAGTTTTTACTATTAACTAATTATAATAAATTCTGTTTCAGCTGTTCTTTAGCGTGCTAATGAAATTGCCGACGCCGAAGCGCAACTAGGCGCTTGTGTATAATTTGATTAAGTTGGTGTTTGAAGGAGTAAGTTTTCTGATCTTTATATAACATCAGGTCTAATGATAATATAAGGAGTAAAACAATATAAATGCAAAATTCACGAATCGTCATTATCTCAGCCTACCCGTTCAACTCGGGCTCGGGCCTCATCCATAACAAAAGAAAAATTTATTTACTAAACTTGAAATGCTATGCCAACACGTCAGACGTGGATGCATAGGTTTTTCAGTCGAGCTTATTTTCTCTCGTACAGATGTTATCTGCATATTATATTTCTTAATAATCTTTTATGACACCCACGGGCAAGTTAAATTGTAGTATTTTACACACACTCGAGGTATGTGCCGAGTCGGTTGAACAGCGCCGTGAATTGCGATCATCGGTGACGACCTGACAGCAGCATCATCGATAATCGGCAGTATCAGAAACTGGGATGCGGCCGCTGCTTTCTGCGAGGTAGTCATCTCATGGAAGGAGGCAGCGGGAGTAATCCCTTCACGATGACAGGAACTGCCGCTGGCGATTCGAGCAGCGTAGGCGCCAGCGGGCTCGGCTAGGGCATTCAAGCGCTGCGCTTGAATGCCGCATGTGACGGGACCGGGGATTAGTCCGTCACCTGTAGAAAAGCTGATCGCGCGATGGCGACCGGAGTCCCGGAACAGGGACGTCGAAAGGATAAACCCCCACAGGACATTCCGTCAGGCCGACCACTGACGACAAGGAACTCGTCACCAGTGGTCGGCCCAACGATGAAGGCGACGTGTTACGGGTGGGTCATGGAGCCGCGCGCCACCCCTCTGTCGCTCTGGGCGGAGTCGGGTGGTGGGTGCGCTGACCATGGCCCACTCCAAAAAAAAAAATATGATCAGTATATGAAAAAATTATGTTTACAGCATACGTTGATCAGTGTGTTATATCTATTAGAGGCTCTACAGGTATTTTATTATCTATCTTGCATTTCCATAATTGTGGAGCTCATAAAGCACGACATAGATGAAATGAAGAAAGTGCTCATCAGACCAAAATACTCAGGTAATTAAAAATAGATAACTTTCTTTAAATTTATTTATCACACTAAATTTAATATGTAGTAATAAAATTGATTGCATTGAATAAAATAATTATTAGTTTTAAATTTAGGCAATTTCCGTTTAGTGACTATAAGAATACAATTTAATGCGTCCTTTTTGCCTGTGTTGAAAATGTCAACTCAGGGAGAAAGTTTGTAAATCTATACAATAGAAGAATAACTCAAAATAAAACCAAATGCCAACATGTGTGATCTGCCTGGTAGTAGGTAAATTTGCCTCCTATTTTGATGGGTTCTCGTGCTCAGTGGGACGCATAACACCTTAAAAAGTAATGATCATGACTACACTGTTCAAAGTATACATTCATTCAAGAAATGGAGGAACCCTTGGAGCTCAAGTATTGGACAGATATGTTGCAGCTTAAACTTCACTAAGCGAGATCGTTTAACTTCTGTGTAAAGCGAAAGATATGAACGAACAATGATGTATGTACTCGTAGGCTTAGCCCAACTTTAATTTTTTCATCTGTTTTTCAGATGAACCTCTTCAGTATGAATTGCGGGCAGCGCTTGAGTACATAGCTTTACGGCCATTTAAGTATAGTATCTGTCGCGTGATACATCTTGATATTAAATTCTTGTTTACTATGATTAGCCTTATTATCACGTATGTTGTTGTTATCACACAATTAACGCATTTTATATACCTCTGATTACACAGATGATGAAGTAGTCTAAATGGTGATTTCTCGTATCGATTGTGTCAAGGGCTAGAGCTCCACAAAGAGTTATTTAAGCGATTCACATTTGGTTCTTCTGAGTCTGAATGTTAGTTATTCGAGGCCGTTGCTTATGTTTGTAAAGCAATACAAACTTTTGTTCTTTGATGTAGTCTTTAAAAATAATAAAGATATATATAAAATTAGAGTCTATTTGTTCTATATAACACAACCAATTATAGCATCATTTAAGTGTCTTCTAAAACAGTATTGTTATTTGTGAATGAGGAGGTTTAGTAGTTACAAAAGTCCGCTGTGTATCTTTGTACCAGCTATTCTACAAAGGTACACAATGAAGTTATATACCGTTATAAATATATCGTAGTAGTGTCCAAAAGTTTAACACGAAAATAATACGTTCAAAGAATGGAAAGGTGTAAATGACGATAATCCGGTATTGAAAGAAGAGAAAGGATTGACCTATATAAAATCCAAGAAGAAGGATAAGAAAGGTGTAGCAATCGCTAGAGCTAGCTGCCTAGCGAAAAAGAGAGAAAAGAATGCTAGAGATATCCTGCATATGAAATGTATAAAAGATGATAATGAACCTGGTGACCGGACCGCGGCCTTAGTCCGGGCACCCGCGGAGAGGTTAGCCTTGCGACGGCGAGGTAGGAGACGTCCACTGGAGAGGGTACTCCTTCGGGATATGTCGTCGTCAGGCTAACCACTGAAGTCAATTTTACACCGGTGTTCGGAACAACGACGAAGGCGACGTGCTATATGGGTGGGTGGCGGGTGTGCGTGCTTACGCCCCTCTGTCACCCCGGATGGAGTCGAGTTTGGAGTGAGCAGACTGTGAAATACCCAAAAAAAGGGATGAAAATAAAAAGGTCAGTGGAAGAGTTATTTTCAAAAATGAATGAATAAGGAGAACATTTGAAGTGGCAAGATAGTACATCTACCGACCAATCTGAGTTTGGCAGAAGAAGTAAGTATAGACGAAGTAAGAATGGCTGTACAGAGTATGAAAAAAGTAAAATCGTTGGTCCAGACAGTATATCTGTAGAAGTATGAAAAGTTTTAGAAGCGGATGGATGGAAATGGCTGACTGTATTCTTTAAATTCTGTTACATGAAGAGTCGATCCCGAACGAATGACGTATCAGTTCACTGGTCCATTTTTAAAAATAAGGGTGCTGTACAAGATTGTAACAACTACCGAGGAATAAAGCTCATGTAACATAGCTCGAACATTTGAGAGAAAATGATAGAGAAAAGGAAGGAAGGAAGGATGAGAGAGAGAGAGAGAGAGAGAGAATTCATTACCAGTCAAGGGAGAATCCCAATTCTGAAATAAATACTAATTAGTTGGTTCAGCTTCCTTATACATTTGGAGAGTCTGATAAATATGCCGCGGGCTTCAACCGGTATAGTTGCACCACTGATTTCGGATATGATAGTAGTTGTAATTACAACCCAATTGGGTTGTCGGTCACAGTTACTCTAGTTGCAATAGTAGTTATAAATATGCATTTTGAAGAAATCTCCTGATAAATCGGCCAACAGTATGAATCGTTCGACTTCAGTGGTATCCTAGGCAGATTATCGTTTTAAGCACCAATCCTCGTCGTAGACTAAGTAGATGAGCGCCGGCTTATTGCCCTCACGTGATCAGACTCTCTAAGAAAGTCGGAGTCATCCCTGGTACGACTACCCGACTCCACTTATAGGATTAAATCATAAAATAGGACATCTATCTATACCAATAAATAGAATTGGAGTGTCAGTTTGTAATGACAAAATAATAGGCTTTTTTAATGCTCACACGGTTATTTGCACGACACCTATGCCTAAAATACAGATTAAAATTATTTATCTGTCTGTCTGTCTGTATGTTCCGAGTAATCTTTAAAACGGCTGGAGCGATTTCAAAAATTCTTTCACCAATGGAAAGCTATAATATCAGGGCGTAAACTAGGCTATATTTTATCCCGGTATTCCTACGGGAACGGGAACTACGCGGGTAAAACGACTAAAACCGAAGCGAAGCGAGGGTGGGTTGCTAGTAAATCCTATAAATTTAAAATATTACAAAAACCAATCATCTTGCTCTTATCCCAATTACTTGGGGTCGACGCAATATGTCATCTGTTTTGACATATTGCAAAAAGTTTCGGCAATGACTTTTATGACCGGCCGCCTGCCTGACGTCAACCCTCCTTGGGAATGTAATCGTTGACCCAAATGGTACCAGATGGAGTTGGTCCGAGTCAATCTAGGGCTCTTAGTCGTCTTTTACGACACCCACGAGCAAAGCAAGGGTTGGTAGTATTCGAAGCCGCTACCACACAGCAAAACCAATACATTATCTAAAATTTTATATCTGTATTATCCCTTCCCTCGTAAGATCCTTCAAGAAAAAAAAGTATTACACTTTAAGTCGATGTAAATAAACGTAGTATTCATTTGTTCTAATGCTATCACAAATCAGAGCTCCAAATACTTTAGCTGGCTTATGGTGATAGCATTGTAAAAACGTATTCAATAGTCATTGAGCTACATTGTTCAGCACTATACGCACAAGCTCTTAAAGAGTTAACCGGCTTTATTTCGAATGTAAATACAATGTATTTTTGTAAATTTAAGACTTGAAATGTTAGGATATTTATAAAAACTTTCATATAAGCAAAATTAAATACAAGTTTGGATAAGAATACATGTGTACTTAGATAAGTAAATATGTATTCTTATCCGCCCTGAGGTGGACACCCTAGCTCATACAAAGCTCTCTGCTGGTCCCAAACCTACTCCAAAATAAGAGCGAAGTCGGTGAAGAGTTTTATTTTAGTTTCCCTTCTCATGCATTGACTTACCGAGTGTCGTCCACGAAGCCCACTGTTTGCTCTTTGCGGACGACCTCAAATTTTTATTAATAGTGATAGACAGAAATGACTGCCAGCGTTTCAAAAGACGTGAATAGAGTAGAGTGGTCGAGTGGAGCTAAAAGAATACATTTCAATTTAATATCGATAAATGCTCGGTGATATCATTTTAGTAGGGCAAAGACTCCACTACATTTCACCTATAAAATCGAGACTGAAATACTGAAGCGCGTGAGTACAATCAAAAATCTAGGGGTGCGTGTGAGTGCGGATTTAACTTTCCTATACTCGGGCGTTGGTCTCTCAGACCGACTAACCATTAAATCGTTTTTTTTTTTAAATATCAATACGATTTTGTGATTTTTAGTAGCTTCTTCATTTGTTTTCTGTCATTGTTTGATGCAACGCATGCACTGGTATACCAGATCTCAGGCACTAGTCAAGCGACTTTGTAGCGTAATAGGTGGATCTCGTCCAAATGTAACTTATGTTAATTTTTATCTTAAAATAAAACCATTAGCGAATAACATATTTTAATACTATTTTATTAATTACTAGCTGACCCGGCGAACTTCCTACTGCCATAATTTTTTTCGTAAATATATTTTCAAAATTGCCGAATATGTGATTCAAAGAGAATAAAAATTACTGATTATTGCTTTCTGACAAAATCATAATTATCTAATTTTCAACCATACTTAACTATAGACAAAATTACGTTTAGCTGTCATTTGGGTTTTGTTATTACATATCAAATGCGTTTTTGTTATCCTACGTTTCGTGACCACTGACGTCAAGTCACCCTGCTCCGGTGGTCGGCCCAACGACGAAGGTGACGTGCCGCACGGGTGGGTTACGGGTGCGCGTGCTTACGCCCCTCTGTCGCCCCGGACGGAGTGGTGCGAGGAGTGCGCCGACCGCAAACCACCCAAAAAAAATCCTACGTTTCATAGTGACTTGTATTCTCTTTGACATGAGTTTCGGCGCGAATATGAAAATGTCATATTAAGCTCTTGTATTATATTCATTTTTTAGGGTTTTATAGTATTATATTGAATAATTTTGCTGATATTTTATTTAATATAATACAGTTAAGGTGCTGAAGTGTGATGAATGTGATTTAAGAGTGGTTTACGTGTATTTTCATATTCTACCGAAATACCCAGAGAAATCATTTAATTAGGTTTTCAGCGTCTAATTAATGGTAACGATTTGACTTACTCACGGCAATGACTATAAGTCAGCTATTCTATATCATCATCATCATCATCTTGCTCTTATCCCAATTACTTGGGGTCGACGCAATATGTCATCTGTTTTGACATATTGCAAAAAGTTTCGGCAATGACTTTTATGACCGGCCGCCTGCCTGACGTCAACCCTCCTTGGGAATGTAATCGTTGACCTAAATGGTACCAGATGGAGATGGTCCGGGTCAATCTAGGGCTCTTAGTCGTCTTTTACGACACCCACGAGCAAAGCAAGGGTTGGTAGTATTCGAAGCCGCTACCACACAGCATAAGCTATTCTATATAAAGAAATGTTAAATAATATGAAGAAAATTGTATTAAATTTGGCTGTATGCGCTTTGATGCCTTTGTCTGTCCGACTGGACATACAGAAACAAAAAAAACTATTTGAAATTTTACATCACGTCACACGGGAACGCGATAGAACGGGATAAAAAGTAGCTCATTGCCATTAAGAAGAAGAATAACGGAATAAAAAGTATCCTATGCCCGTTTCCTGGTTCTAAGCTACCTCCCCACCAATTTTCAGCCAAATCTGTAAAGCCGTTCTCGTATTATAAATAGTGTAACTAACACGACTTTCTTTTATATACATACTAGCTTTTGCCCGCGACTTCGTCCGCGTAGAAATCATGTGTGGCAGAGGCAATCACAGATAACTGTGTAGTGCGTTCAGGGTTTTACACTCACTGTTGCACTGTTGCTCTGGTGATTTAATGCCAATCTGGTATATCACAGAGGCATTATTATCAGGGAGTGCTTCTATACCTTAGGCGGCTGAATCCAGACTAATAGAAGTGACGCTGTGGCCCCTAGGTGAAGCGCGCAGAAGACTTTATGACACTAACACCTATATTGTACTCCTCCCCGTTCAGCTCGTACCTGCGGGTGATTATATGGTACATTAACTGAGGCTGGACCCTCTACGGACTGGGCTTAATTTAAATAAGCGATACGTTTGGCCACACTCCTTATCGAGGTGGTGATTCGATGAGTCAGGATGCCGCCTCGAGTAGCTTTATATAAAACGAATGATTTGCTGTTTTATAGACTCTGTTGTTATACACCTATTGGCACAGCAATCACCGTTGATTCTGTTCCATTCGGTCGAGAACCAGATGAAATATTTGGGTTTAGTACTCAACGGGTGACGGTATTTCAGGAGCATTTTTAGAGCATTTCGAGCCGGCACGTTAACGTTGTGTTAAATGTTGACGTAATAGTCATGTATGGTACACCTGTGTGAGCGAGTTCTGACCACTTGTCTTAAAATTATCATCTGGCACTAGCAGAAAGCCATAGTGTTCAGAGCTACACACGGATACCGCACCATGTCGACCCTGTTAGCGTGTGCTTTAGCCAGAACACTCCTGTGGGGCTTAAGGGTGGAAATTCATTAAGCTCTCCACAATTGTGATTCCAGCTAGGACACAGCAGACTTATGAGGTCTGTGTTGCCTGGGTAAAGCAACGCTGTGAATTCATCGTAAGCATCACTAACGAAGCTGCCGACCATCACTTAGATCATAGTCGACAAGTCAGGAACTGGTATGAGGTCGCCAACTTCTGCTTGGTACTTATCTTGCGTAAGAACTCGGCGAAGTGACTCAGGAAGCCGGTCCGTCCGGGGCAGTACCATGCTCTCGCAGAAAATCGACGTCTGAGTAGTAGCAATTTGTTACTGCGCTTCGTTCGGTGAGCGAGAGAGCCGGAAGCCCAACTTTCTGAGGGTGATTGCGTGTGGAGGGTTTTGGTGGTGCCCTTGGTATCACCGAGCCTCAATGCACGCATTCATACTCCCTTCGCTTTCTTCGCGGTAGGCAACGGCCTTGTAAAGGTCCATGAGCGGCAACAACACTTACCACCAGGTGTACTGTTTGCTCGTTTGCCACCGTTTGCAATAAAAAAAAAAAAAAGGAGGAAAATCTTCCAAGCTGACTCGTTCCACCGCTGTAGCGTCGGGTGATGGCTAGCCCAAGTGTTTGCGCTTTACTATCTTTACGTGATAGAATCATATTTTCGATAATCGTTCATTTAATGTCACGTGCCAGTCCATCCAAAGCGAGAGAGCGAGAAGTCCAACTTGCTGAGAGTATTCGTTTGTGGTGGGTTTTGGTGATGCCTACAGTATAACCAAATCTCATTGCACGCATTCACACTCCCTTCATTTTCTTCACGGTAGCAAACTGGCAAAAGGCCATGAGTAGCATCACTTACCATGAGGTGTGCTGTTTGCTCCTTTGCCAACAACAGCAATAAAAACACCAACCTAGGCAAAGATACAGATGGCTAAAACGGAGATTAGTCCTCCACCCGCAGAGAGACTAGAAGCGCGAGGTCGATACCACGACAATATAGTTTGCTGCCTAGGATCAAAAAGGGCTATTTGAGTGACCCTGCATGACCTTTTTTTCTATTCATTCTACGAACTATGAATTTTGCGCTACACCCTTCTCTAAGGAACTTCACAAACATATAAGTGACAGACACAAATTACACCCAGTCTCAGAGCAACAATTTGTCGATCACACAAAAGATTGTCCGGCGTTGGAATTGAACCCATGACACTGGCATGGTAGGTTGGTATCTTAACCACTATGTTATCAGTGCAGTTAATTAATCATTGGCGTTATATGAATTTATTATTTGTGTATTAGAGTGAAAATATCAAAGCAGAATTCATTCCCTTACACACTTTGAAAAGAATATATTCTCTAAGGTTAATTTTCAGACTAATTTTCTTTTATAATGAGTCATTTTGTATCGATTTTTATTGAAGTAAGTTGTGCTCTAAACTATGTAACTTACTATAGTTTTTTTTTAATATCTCACGGGAGCTCTTTAATTTGCCATGATTAAAAGTATCCTAAATGTTGACCGGAGATGTAAGGACCACCATAAAAAAATTCCATTTAAATCGGTCGAGTAGCTTTGAAACCCATTTAATTAACCGTACGAACAGACAAACAGACAGAGAAATATAAAAAAAAATATTAAGGTGTAACGTTATACGTTACATGAACTATGAAATGATAACTAAAATCTAAAATTGTTTACTTTCTTTAATTAAATATACCCATAATAAATCAAGACGCAAGTATAAATAAATGAGCGTCATTTTAAGTACCACTCTTATCGCTTCTATTGTTCTCGTCGATGCCCCGGCGCACCCCACGCCACCACCGTCTGAACCACAGACAGCCGAGCGCTCTTAAGGCGAACGTATGTCAGTACGATCCTTATAAAATTAAATTATATTTTATTATACATGATTGCCGTCAGTTATACCAGTGACGTAATTGCACTTTTATACGAACTTAAAGTTATTTAATTTAGTATATATTCAACCCCAGCATTGGGTAAGTGGCTTGTAATTTTATTATTGTAATATAAATTCACCTTATAGTATATTTCATTTCACCTTCACTATTATTTTATGAAATGTTTCGTAGTGTACGTACTCATTGTAATTAGCTAATTATTATTTCACCGCTTAGTCTTGTCATCTCCTATCTGATCATGAACAACCACGGCAACACAACTATGCTTTCCCTCGCGCTGTTGCCGTGGGCCATTCATACTTCTGGATTTAGCGTTAACGTCAGCTTCATGCACATTCCAGGGTCCAAGGTCCACGCTAGTTGTATATACCCGTTACAGCGGGTCATTGCCGGTTGGATCGCAAGCGGCGGGCCTCGAAGTTCACCTGTGTCTTTACGACGGTTGCTACGGTGGACAGCCCGAGGAGAGTACGGTACTGGAAGGATTGGTGGAAATGGTGTCGGCTCCGAACCCACGACCAACGTGCCCTACCGACTGGTTGGCCGTTTGTGTTAAAAAAATTAATCATTTGTAATAAATAGTTGTGCTCGAACCTGCTTCTTTTTCTATCTTTTTTATAGGAACCCTTAAGCAGGCAATTCGGTACAAAGGGTGCTATCTAAACACATGGAAGAATAAAAAAATTCTATTCAATAATAGCAGCGAAATTTTTATTAATCCAAACGACCGACGCGACGTCTGCCTGCTTTCGGGTTGCCTACATGTGAACTACGTTCGTCCCGCCCCCCTACTTTAAACTCTGAGTAGGGTATCGTTAATAATAATTATTAGGAACTAATAACATAAATACATGATTTCATGGGAATAATGTAGGTATATACGAATAACTTTTATACCTATTAAAGGAGAATGCCTATTTTGTTCGAGAGTTAGTTTCAAAATAAAAGTCGATGAGCCTTTATAATTTATTTTCTATGTTGTAGGATAATTATTCTAGTTTTATATTTAGAAATTAGTTTTCATTTTCGTACCTAGGTTTAAGCGTAATCTTATTTTTAGTGAACTGTTTTGAGGTTAGAAAATACGTCAAATGAATATATAAAGTACATATTATCTTTAGTCAATACGCATACAGTAATCATGTAGTTAATGCATTTAACATAAGCTTAAGATATGGTCCTGTGTAATAATAATAGGTGTGGTCTATCAACTGAGGTTTTATGAATGTGATTTAGGTATGTATATGGTCATAGAAAGTTATAATTCTACGGAAGGGTTCGCCTTTGGCAACAACTACAATATACTCGTACCTACTGCTAACTGAATACCAGGAATAGTAAAATCAGCATTTTATGCTTAAGAATATTTTACGTAATAGATATATTGTCTAAGAATTGAGCTGGCGTATTTATGTACATCATTAACAGGGCCTCACCTCAAATACCATAATACTGTCATTGTGTGTGCGCAGCATCCTACCGTTCGATTTCCAACCAGACAAATACAAAAATAAGTAATTAAAGAAATCGACAGTATTTTCCCTATTTAAATACTTACAAGTAAGTAAAAATAATATGTTCTATATTATTTACATGTCGCGTTTTGATTCTCTCCCTAATTAAATATTTTTTTAACCTAACATTAAGGGGAAATCCACTTCTATTTTGGTCACTTATTTCTATACGGTAAATATAATTACCCTTATATGCTCAACATAAAGGATATAGCCTGTATTAATTGGTAAGATCCTAATGATAATCAGCGTAAATGACTTAGATTCAATCTGAAAAAAATATGCCTAAATGGGTAGCATTACCTACTGTCTATACTCAGAAAAATATTGCGTCGCTTTTTAAGAATTTCCCATTGTATAAAAATTGACAAATAATTAACTGTATTAAATTATAAAAAAGTATTTAAATGTAATAACACTACTTGTCTACAATAGCTGGTTGGAATTTATTTCATAGATACTGAAAAATTAAGAAATAGACTAAAATAAAGCATAAGATAAAATCCTTGTCTTATAAAAAAGTTTTGTCTCTTTTTATCCTTCCTTTCAACTCAACGTAAATTGTAAATACGAAATCGTAAACGACACGGCGCCATAGTATTCTGTGTTACCAGAACTAATTTAACCTTTAATTATAAATTCTCTATTTTCTTAGCGTTAGCGAGCGTTATGAAGGAACCAATCCTTCATAACGCTCGTTAAAAAAATCATGCTTTTATCTAATTCTATGTAAGCATTTCGCATATCTTCGCATTTTTTAAGTTCACACACATCTTTAGCAGGGGCAGTTAATGTTGTGTCTTGATCGGATTTCCATGACGATAACATGGCATCATTGTCGATTTGCCATGTTTTCAACATAAGAAGTACTTCATCTTTTAAATCAGCACATCCACAAGAAGACTGGGCCGTATTTGGTTTGGTAGGTGTACTCTCGGAACGAATTCGTTTACTATTACGAATTGTGGTATTATTATCAGACTTGTTGGTGGAAGAATTAAGTACGTTAGATGTGAAGTGTAAGTGATTTTTAAGTGTTTTTTTTGGCGATTTAAGCGGAGTACGCTGAGTATTAGGCATAATTATTAACTATTTGGGTCTGTACGATGTATTGTAATTAATTTTATACACTTGAGTAATATTTTAATAATATTTTATATAACTTCTTCACTATGTTGGTAGCTGGATGTATACGCTTGCAGCGATTTATCAAGCTTGATCGTTTAAAAATCTCGACACTCGCGATGTTCACAGTATAACGCTGTAGTAGATACCCGAGAGCGCTAAAAGTAACGATGGGTAGTAGCGGGTTTTTTGGTTAACGAAACGAAACTATCTATCGAATGTCAATAGCGGTTTTAAAAACACTCTATTTCAGTAGCGAGAATAGCGGGTTGTGTTTTACTAGTTAACTAAAGTATCACCGTGTAGTGTATGTTAGACGCGTACCTACACACGCACACCACTATACAATAGAGTTGCCTGTTTTCTTTTTTTTTTTGTGGGTGGGCTGCGGTCGGCGCGCCTCCGCACCACTCCGTCCGGGGCGACAGAGGGGCTTAAGCACGCAACTTCCGCAACCCACCCGAAAACCACCTCGCCTTCGTCATTGGGCCGACCACCGGAGCAGGTTTACTTGTCGTCAGTGGTCGGCCCGACGGAATACCCTCTACGTGGGGTACCCTCCCATTGACCGACGTCCCCCCCTCGGGGAGGACTTATTTCAAATATATTAAGGGCGAAAGTCAAAGGTCAAACGCAGCTTTGCCGTGTGCGTGTATGAAAGAGACAAAATGATGATTGATGAAAGAAACGGTGTTCGAACCATTTCGCGATCGCGATAGCTATTAGCTACAGAGTTGTTGTTATTGTTAGCTGAAGCTAGCTACAATAGCAAATAGCGACAGTTAGCTGCCGGCAGCGTTCGAGTATTAGCGAACGTTCATTTTTGTGTGATTCACTTTCGTGAAACGTGATTGAGTTAATAGCTGTTAGCGGGTTTTTGCAGTACGATGAAACTAGCTAACCGCTATTGTACCGATAGATAGTTTCAATAACCATCTAAGTTGCGCAACGACCACTTCTAGCTAAAAGATCCTAAGCGCTGCAAACACAGAGTCTCGAGTACGTTTCAATATTTTACATTTATTTTATATTGTTACTACCCGAAGATTTATATGACTGCTAATGTTTTAAATAGTTGATACGTTTGGAGTAACGTTTATATAATTAAAAACTCACTCACTGCACTTTATAGTACTTTGTCCAAGTTCAATACTATAAATAAATAAAGTCGTTAGGTACACTTTAAATTGTTAAATAATTAAATGTTCGGAGAGCAGTTTAACACGACACTGTTACTCAGTGTTGCCAACTTATTGTGCATATAAGGGTAATTATATTTACCGTATAGAAATAAGTGACGAAATGGAAGTGAATTTCCCCTTAATATTAGGTTAAAAAATATTTAATTAGGACGAGAATCAAAACGCGACATGTAAATAATATAGAATATATTTTTATTTGCTTGTAAGTAAGGATTTAAATAGGGCAAATCCTCTCGATTTCATTAATTACTTATTATTGTATTCGTCTTGTTGGCACTCGAACGGTACAGTATTATGGTACTTACTTGAGGTGAGGCCCCGTTAATGATGTACATAAATGCGCCAGCTCAATTCTTAGGCACCTATTGAGTAAACTGTTCTTAAGTATAAAATGTTGATTTTGCTATGTCTGGTATTCAGTTAGCAGTATATTGTAGTTGTTGCCAAAGGCGAACCCTGCCGTAGAATTATAACTTTCTATGATCATATACCTAAATCACATTCATGGGCGGGTCAAGCGTGCCACAATTGCGATCAAACGGTCTTAATATTGACGAAATTCGTTTTACCGGTTCTTAGTTGCGCTCATATAGTGACCTTGAACGAAGCTCCGACAAAAAAGAGAAATATGCCGTCTTGCGCTGTTACAACGCGTCGAAAAAGAAGTCAGTTGCGTAGTTATAGTCTAAGAAGGCATTTATTTTCATCGTTAAGTCCATAAACTTATTAATACAGTGATATTTCTTAATTTTATGAAAGTATTATGTCGTTTATAAAGAAAAATTATGAAATCGCAAAAAGAGCCAAACATTATACATCGTCTGCCACACATGGATATCACCTTTTATTAGTCCAGCAACCGCGCAATGTACTGCGTTCAATGCGATATCACTAAGAACCACCTTACTAGCGTGGTAGTATACTTTTTCATTCAAAACATTGACGTCGATCCACGCGTATCGATAGTGCTGTCCAACATACAATAAGTTATCGATTTCAATAATTAGCTATGGGTTCATTTTATCATGTAAATAAATATTTTTAACACTTTTAATTTAGTGATCGTTTTATATAATTATATTAACAATATTTAAATAGGTATTTTAAAATCAATTATTCTGGTATACATTACCTACTTAATTTATCTTGTATATCTATAGTACATTCTTGTATATTTTCCGCGTGGTGACGGAGTAAGAATACAATTCTTGCCCGTGGATGTCGTAAAATACGACTATGGTATATAATATGCGCATAACATCTGTGCAAGAGAGGGAAAACTTGAAATGAAACCCTATACCAACACGTCTGACCAGCATGGTTTAGTAGGTTAAATTGTCTCCCATTGTGGAGGAGGCCCGAGCTCAACAGTGGGTCGTATGTGGGCTGCGATGATGATGATCTATAGTACAAACTTCATAGTGCTCTTTAGTAATTAATAAAATAGAAATAACAAAATAATAGTAATAAAATATCTATGTTCGGGACCAATCACCAAAGATAATTTTATTAATACATATATATATATATATATATATATATATTAATAAAATTATCTTTGAATAATTTTATTAATACATATATATATATATATATATATTAATAAAATTATCTTTGAACAAAAGATCTTACATTTAAAACTATGGATTAAGGCAACTGGTAGTTAACTAAATACCAACTAAATCTAGCACAATTTGTTCACAACATTTTGTAGAATACTAAAAATAATGGTAAAGTGATCAAATGTTATTGTATTTCATTTTTATTGGAAAACTAAATGTTTAATTAAGTAGGTATTTAATTGTCGTACAAAATAATTGTTCTATTCTTCCTTAAGATGGAATAATTTATGGCAAGAATGAATTTCTTGAGACTGGTCATTCATTACTAGTTATTATCATTATAAGTGTTGATTACTAACTTTTCGTAAGTGTTGAATTTTTATTCCAAGAAATGTTGACATGATAGTCATCATCTCGGCTTATATAAGTTCCACTGCTGCGCTTGAGCCTCCTCCGCAATTATAGGCAAATTTACCTTACTATACTATAGTAGTCAGACAGGTTAGTATAGGGTTTTGTTTTGAATTTTTCTTCTCTTGCATAGATGTTATATGCTTACTATATCTCTACGTCGTCTCAATATATTAGGATGGGACATCCGCGGGTAAGATACGGAGTGGTGGTTGATATTCTTATTCCGTCACCACATGGACAATGTTAGTACATTTATGTGTACAATAAACAAAAATGTACTAACAAGTAGCAGTACCAGTATATCTAAAAAAATAAATAACTGTTTTGTTTTTTAAGTTAAATAATAACACCAATAAAAATAAACCGAATTTCAATAAAAATTAATATTTTAACATATTTTAAGAATGATATCTGATGCTTACGCGAGCACTACACATTGTAAATAAAACTACTTATACGGATTATATCACGTTTGTATTTGATTTAGGATTGCCCGATGTTTCGAATGCTTTACAGCATTCCTGGTCACGGGCGGTCTAAGATGTCTAACGTCCAAACAAGTCAACGTTATTACAGACGTCCATGGCCTCCGTCGCAGAGACCGTCTCAAACCATCCACAGTTGAGCGCCTCCCTGCAGTACTACCTTATGTGAAAGGAGTCACTGACAAGATTGGCTTCATCCTGAAACGGGCTTCCATAAAAACATATTTTAAGCCACTCAAGAGGATTAGTCAATTCTTGCCACCTGTCAAGTGCCAGATCCCTCTACAAGTTGCAGGAGTTTATAAACTTGAATGTGGTCTCTTTTTAATACATTTTAATTGTATCTTGTGTACTGGTGTGTACCATATATGGGAACAATATAATATACAAATCGCTACTCGCTTACGTAATTAATTATAGCACTTAAATTTTCTGTCACCTATACAGAGTGTAGTGAGGAGTATTTTATTTGCATGATTTTACTGTTAAATTACTGACTTGCATTACAAATAACGTCAACACATCACACAAGTGCTTAATTTAAAGACATTAATATTTTTGTTTCGATAAAACAGGCTAAATAAATATCGTGTAGTATATCGACCATGGCAAGCACTAGCGTACATGTGCTTTTTTATATGTGGGTATACGTTGCCTACAGAATTTAGTTATAATTTGTGTACCAACTGCAGCTTCGAGATTGATGTGTGTGTGTTATGTTAGTGTGTAAAATTGTTGTAAGCATAGACCTTGCATATGTGTTAACATTAGCGGGAGGGGGCAATTATGCCACACTGGTTTTCGAACAAAATCAGCCGAATGGCCTTTCTAAAGTATTAATATTTCTGTGGGCCACACCTATTATTATCACACAGGACCATATCTTAAGCCTATGTTAAAAGTATTAGCTACATTATTATTTTGGTAAGCGTATTGAATAAAGAAATAAAAGTAAACTTATATTATATAAATAAAAATAAAATAAAATAATAATAAATAAATATAAATAAAAAGAAAACTTATATTTTCGTTTGACGAATTTTCTAACTTCTAAACAGTTCACTAAAAATAAGATTACGCTTAAACCAGGGTACAAAATTGAAAACTTATTACTAAATATAAAACTAGAATAACTATCCTACAGCATAGAAAAGAAACTATAAAGGCCCATTGACTTTCATATTGAAACTAACTCTCGAACAAAATGGGCATTCTCCTTTAAATTACAAGATTTGATTACAGACAACGGGACAGGTGAAACTAAATAAAAGCTTGTAAAAAGAAAAACACTAATCTAAATTACAGTCCTTACTGTAAGGATTGTAATTTAGATTAGTGTCATAAATAGTGCCATAGTCATAAATTATTTAATTTTACCGTATAAGAAAAGATCATTATTCATTATAAATGATGTCAAAGCACTTAGTATTACAAGAAATACAAGAAATAATATAATAATTAAATTTACTGAGATAATTAAATTATACAGTACCTAAGTACCGTTAAAGTTCGTAGGAACATACGTATTTCTACATTTCAAATAGATTCTGTACACACATGCTACCATGGTCGCAATATTGAAAAAAATTAAAACTTACCTTGGCGGTATAAGTGCTATGAAACTTATGTTCCTACTTCGTTTGATGTTTGGACTTTACACAAACTTGAGTAACTTTAAATTCGGTCGATACTTAGCCACTATATACTGCTTAATCATTTATTTCTACGGTTGTTTTGCATTTTACAATAAGTTGTCAGAATTCAATTTTGTTTTCAATTTGCACACCATAGCTTATACTCAGTTTTTCAATTCATTTCTATTTATATTTAATATCGCTGGTTCCATATTTTTCTCACAAGGATTTACTAAATATTACACTACTATTAGAATATATGATAAAATTTTAGGATTAGGCAAAGTGTCTATAATTACAAAACATATGTTTGCTGTATTTCTTATAATTACAATCATGCGGTTTAATATTTTTGTTCTTAGAGCCTTAAACCTACTTGTTGTGAACTTTTCCGACTGTATTTATCTTTTTTTCGTAAATTATTCCATAGAATTGAATTACATACTTATCGCGTGGGTATTTTTGTTATTGTATAACCGTATCAAAATCTTAAAAGAATTCTTAGAAGGGCATTTTATCTCTACGAATATGAATCAAAGTACGAATAAATTAAAAATCAGTGTCAGGATTATTAGAAAGTGCTTGTATAATTACGATAAATTATTGGATAACGTTCGTTGTTTAGATAAACAAATCCAATTTCTGGTAAGTTGTCATAAAATAATAATTATGGTTAATGATAAAATTACACACTTAAGTAATACAAAATACTGCCTCTGTATTATTAAAAATGTAACAGTTAATAACGAACTGACCGCCTTTTTGATAAATGTTTATTGACTTTATTCCAGATGTTTATTGGGGTCGGCATGACTTTACCAAAAAATGTTTTGCAGATTTATATAGCTACTAAGAGATTTCTGACTAATGTAAGTTTCGTTTAGTATAATTATTAAAACAAACGCTCGTTCGCATTACTGTTCGCGCACACCCACTGTATACACATATACTGAGGCCGGTGCCAAGCATAATACCAGACACAAATGTACTGGAAGTTGCGACCGCAGAACAGGGTTCAACCCTTTCCGGAGGGAAGGAAGGGTGACCCACCCCTTTCACAATGGCGCATTTGAAGCCGAACCGTCCTGAGGATGCCCCGTTTAGAAGCGAAACACGTGTCGAATAAATATTCAAAGTTCTGCGGAAAATTGCAAGTTGATGTTTGGGAAGGTGGTGAAAGGTGATTGACATGGCTAAGTGTTAGTTATGAAAAACAATCCTATTGGTGAACTATCATGGGGTGCTACGCTAGAAACCTCCGCGTGGTGTACCCTGGGCACGAGCGACAATTCCTTGGACTGCTCTCTGGAATTGTCGCTCGTGGCAAATATCTGGCCCGAGGGGGGCCCAGTTTGTGGGGTGCCCCAAATTCGCTCCATGCCCTCTAATTGTAGAGGGTATTGGACGCCAAAATTCGACGGGCCCAGTCGCTCATTCGTTTGAGGACTGGGCAGGCATTTGCCAACCGCGACAAATCGTAGACCTGATTCTTGCTTCGGGACATTTGTCTTGAGGCCTAGATTCAGGAGCGAGGGTCTTGGCTTAACCGCCTGGACCGCGAGGAAGAAAACCTCTACAAAACAATCACCCAGAATCCTAAGTTCTGGCGCGCGGCGAGAGGATGCATGGCTGATGGGTTGTTCAGTCGTTAGCGCGCCTTCAGCCAGGGTACCTGCGGATCCACTGTGTTGGGATACAAATTTACGCTTGCCCGGGTATCGGGATCTCTGCCCGGATCAACCTTTTATTTCGCCCATACTCGTGGGAACCGAATGGATTCTTTGCACAATTTGGATGTAGATAGGAGGGGTGAGACGTCCAAAACCACCAGCAGCGGGGAGCCTACTATTTCCCACACTATAGCCCGGCCATGCTACGGTAAAACTGGCCCAGAGGAGGGAGATGCCTCGTCCGACTGTAGCTCTGCTGCTAGTCTGGCACAGGTGCGGAAGCGCCCTCTGCACAAGAGTGGCAACTCCTCATCCGATTCAGAGGGGAGCGGAGACATAATACCTCCTCCTAAAGTGGCGACCTCACGCAGAAGGCGTGGAGGGCGTGGGGCTGCGGTGGCGGCGAGAACCGGGACTCCTTCGTCAGTAATGCAGGAGCGAGAGGTTGAGGCTCGCAAGCGGGCCAACGAGGCGGCAGCCGCGAGAATGATGAGGGTGTTGAAAGACATCCCTCCCACTGGCGCAGCGGCTGCTGAGCCCGTTGTGACTAGCGACGCCCCAGCTACTAAGGTGGCCGTCCTGCAGGCCGAATATGCCCGCCTTAGTGGCGAAGTTTCAGGCCTGCAGGAAAAGAACAGGACCTTGGAGAAGGAGTTGTCGACGGTGCAAAAGACAAACCGCCAGCTGGCCAAACAAATGGCCGACTTGCGGCGCCAGGTCGCACAGCTAGCGCAAACTGCACCCTCGATAAGCGCCGACCCTGTCGCCGCCCCTGCCGTGCCCGTTGCACCAACTCGCGCTGCGGTGAGCCCCAAGAGGACCCAGCCGACCGAAGCGGTCCCGCTGCCTGCAGTGGACGGCGTGCCAGACCTGACCATGCGCGCCATAGTGGAGGTTGTGGGCAAAATGCTCGATGCACGCATAGCGGCTCTGGAGTAGAGACTGTCTCTGTCTGTCTGGAGCCCCGTCTTTGGCCGTCGCTTGCTGCGGACAGGCCGAAGGTCGTGGCATCAGCCCCTGCCGCGCTACCCTGCCAGGGCGGGCGCGTAGGGAGATACGTTGCGGCCGTTGCTGGACCGAAGCCAAAGGGGCCCGCCGTCGCCAAGAAGAAGGCGGCACCGGCTCCTGCCAAGACTGGACCTAAGCCACCACCGGTAACTGCACCGTCGGCGGCGGCCACTGCAGTCACGACCGCGACTGCTGCGCCTAGCGACCCCGTTGTCCCCGAAGAGGGCTGGCAGACGGCTGAGCGCAGCCGAAAAAGTCGCGGCCAGAACAGGAGAGCGGAGGCCAAATGCGCCGCCAAAGCCTCCGCTCCCAAAGCAGGAGCCGGTAATAAGCTCAGCCTCAGCTATGAGGCCGTTTTACGTTGCGCCCGGCGGGAGCTTGACGTCTCCGATTTAGGAGGCGTCGAAGCCAGGACCTGTAAGGCCCGCACAGGGGCGCGGATCTTAGAGTTCCCTGGGGCCGAGGGCTCCAAGACGGCCGATAGCATAGCGGCCAAGTTGAGGGGTCTGTTCGCAGAGGAGGGTGGTGTCAAAATCACCAGACCCGTAAAGTGCGCAGAACTACGCGTCGCGGGTCTGAACGACTCCGTGACGGTGGATGACATCCGGGAGGCCATCGTCTCGAAAACCGGGTGTCCCGTGGACACCGTCCGAATTGGCGCTATCTGCCCTGGTCCTGGTCGGTGCTGCCTGGGTGCAGTGCCCCGTGGAGTCGGCCAAGCAATTGGCCGGCTTAGGCAGGCTCCTCGTGGGCTGGAGCAGGGCGCGAGTGACCATGCTGGAGTCCCGGCCTGCGAGGTGCTACAAGTGCATGGCGGTCGGAAACACTCAGCCGACATGCACTAATTGCTTTGACTGCAGCGATCTCTGCTTCCGCTGGGGTCAACCCGGGCATAAGGCGGCATCCTGCGCCGCCATCCCCCACTGCCCCGCATGTGCGGCGGGCAATAGGCCTGCCACACACCGCATGGGGGGCAAGGATTGCAGATCCCCGGCTTCGGCCCCAAAGGGGCGGAGCGGCCCGACAACCCCGGCCGCTCCCGCCCCTAGCGCGACCCGATCGCCCGCCAGCGTGGAGGAGGTGATGGATACGGCCCACTAATGGCGACCGAATCCTACCACCTCCTGCAGGCTAACCTCAACCACGCCGCCGAGGCACAGGACGTTTTCCTGCAAGCCATGGCGGAGTGGTTGATCGGTGCAGCCGTAGCCGCGGAGCGTACGTGGTGCCTGACCGGCCCAATTAGCTGGGCAGCAGTGACGGCTCTGTGGCAATCGTCGCCTCCACGTCGTGGCATTCCCCGCCTTTGTTGCTCAAGGACAGGGGCGATGGGTATGTCGCGGCGGAATGGGGAGAGGTTACGCTATTTGGTGTTTACTTCTCCCCTAACAGGAGCGCGACGGATTTCGGGGCCTTCCTCACCATCCTGGGGGCCGCGATACGGCGACTGGCACCGCGCCAGGTCTTCGTTCTGGGGGACTACAACGCCAAGTCGTGGCGTTGTAGTCCCCCAGAACGAAGGCCACGGCGTGGGGGTCCCCCGGGACGAAATACCGCGGGCGGGCGGTCGAGGAGTGGGCGGCAGCACTGGGCCTCTGTTTGCTGAACAGGGGCTCGGTGCAAACGTGCGTGCGGCAGCAGGGTGGTCGATAGTGGACTTGTCGTTCGCTAGCCCTAATGTCGCAGCACGTGTGAGGAGCTGGTGCGTCCAGGAGGAGGTCGAGACCCTATCCGATCACCGATACATCCGGATAGAGGTCTCCCGGACTCTCCTGCAGCCCAGCAGGGGTCACACGGCGGACGGAGCTCCGGCGTTTCCGCGGTGGGCTGTGGGTCGATGGGATCGGGACCTGTTGGCGGAGGCAGCCATCGTTCAGTCGTGGCTGTCCTCACCGCCCCAGGCAGACGGGGTGGATGCCGAAGCTGGCCGCATCCACTGTGCCTTAACGCAGATCTGCGATGCGACCATGTCCCGTGTGCGGCATCTGGCCCCGTAGAGTGCGATCCCCTGGTGGTCCCGAGAATTGGTGGACCTTCGGGCCGTGTGAATACGTGCCCGGAGGTCCTACACCCGCAGCCGAGTGCGTCACCGCGACGCTGAGCGGGAGGGCCAGCTATACGAGGCTTACTGCAGTGGGCGGTCTGCCTTCAGGCTGGCCGTCCGTACCGCCAAGGACGTCAGTCGGCGGGAGATGCTGGTCAGTCTCGAGCGTGACCCCTGGGGTCGCCCCTACCTCGCGGCGCTGAACAAGCACCGCGGGCGCCCCTCCCCCCTCACCGAGACTCTCCAGCCCAGCCTCCTCATCAGAGTTGTCGAGGACCTCTTTCCACGGTGGGCGGAGCACACGCCCCCAGTCATGGCTTCGCCGGGCAGCGATCGGGGGGCTGGCGACGAGAGTGCTCCGCCCATCACGGAGCCGAAGATGGGGTGGCGGTGGCGCGTATGCGAGCCAAATCCACCGCCTCCGGGCGCGACGGTAAACCCAACTGTATGTTGACCTGGTCCTCGAGTACCTGGCACCACGCCTCAGGCGTGCGGTGTCCCACAGGGGTCGGTTCTGGGAACATCGGCTGCGCCTGGACGTTGAGAGGAAGTCTCCCACCCGGGCTCATTTCCGCGCCCACCGTGAGGTATCTGAATGTAGAATCGTATTGACGGGCAATCGCCGTGCGAAGTCTGAAAGGTCCTCTTACGGTCCTAGTTGGCAATACGATTCTCGAAGTTGTTGATCATAATGTTTACCTTAAACAAATAGTCCGGTTAGGTATTTTCAATTTTAAGATAGTGGTCAGCCCGCGAATCTATCTCAGCCAGACAGCGTCCAGAAAACCTAAGAGGATCTTCTCATCCAACATATCACAGTATCTGAATGCACAGGTCTATGACCAGTGTGAGTTACCTGTAATGTATTGAACAGCATGAAAACGTGGTACCTAAATGTAAGCTTCAGAGCCATGCTCACAGTTGCTTAGCGTTTTATGGAGTGGGCTATGCATGGGATTTCTCTGAGAGAGAGAGAATACGAAATACGGAAATCCATAGAAACACGTGTATAATTCACATAGCATGAATAATTAACACTCTGAAGTAGAAATGGACAGGCCATATCTCACAAGGAACCGACAATCAGTTTTCTCTTTTAGTGTCGGGCCATGGACAGCGTACCCGCCGCCCGGCTCCATCCGGGGCAACAGAGGGGCGGCCCGCGGCCCCATTACCCAATAGCTAGGGAAGAAACCTTGTCAAGTGGTGTCCGCGTATCGGACGAGACAGTGTAGGACGCCTACTAGGAGGCCCGATTACCTGATGAAAGTTGCAGAGCGTCGTGGGATGCAAGCCGCACAGGACCGCAATCTGGTGAAACACGAGAGAGGCCCACGTCTAGTATTGGACGGCGATAGGTTGAATGATGATAATGATACATTATGATTGGAGATGAATTAAGACAATATTTTCTCTTTTATCGCGCGTGTAAACAACTAAGGATTGAAAGAAGAAACAACATGGCCGCTAGATCTCGCATCTCGAATCCTATAACGCCCCGTGTGACTAGAGTGATGTAATGTATCAATTTGTCTCCCATTGTGGACAAAGTCAATGGCTGACCCATGGCCGTAGACTTATATCCTGGAGTATTTAAATGTTACGTAGGCATTTTAACAATTTAATTTTTCAGATGCCTTCATCATCGATTTGGATGCTTTGCATAGATATATTTCAATCAATTTTTGTTTTGTCTCTGCCAGCAATCGTTGCGGAGCATATTTCGTATGAGGTAGACAAAATTAAGAAAATACTGATACGAGAGATTATTAAATGTTCAGGTGAGGCAAACCTCAAAATATTTAAAAGTATGAATCTTTTTTGACAGATTACACTGGTCAACAAAATTTAAACTTTCTTTGCCACATGAATACTTATATGAAATTTTGAATGTAATAGAGCCACTAAGCAACAACATATCATTCAAAAAAATGTACACGTCAGGTTTTCTTGTGATATTAATACATTTATTTTCGTAAAAAATACAAAAATTAGCTATTCTTTGAGACATTTTATTCCTTAATTTACAATAAACTTATGATTTTCGTGAATATTTAGCATTTGGTAGGTCTCTTCTAAGTCTCCAACAATAATATGCTAGAATTTCCGGAATCTATTTCCCTTGATAGCGTTTTTCCATTAAAAAAATGTCTTGATGGCACCTCTCACCTTGTTCGTCACACACAGCCCCCAAATTGGCCGAAAAAAATCCAAATAAGAGTCCAGCGTATGTATTTTTAAGGACATATTAGAATATGTCTATGACATATATGAATAAATTACCAAGAATGGGATAGACCCATTCTTGGTAATTTTCCGCTTTATGGTTTCCAAGAAAATTTTGGACAACAATCACAAAACATTGCGAGGCGAGTTTTTCCTGATCATTTAGTTTTCCTTCCAAACTCTTATCATTCATTAATCGCCGATTTGTGCACCTACAAATATTACCTCTTTAATTTTTGCTTCGCTGAGCTTAAGGAATTTCTCTTTCAGATATAAAAATCCACTGCCATCTTTAGGCATACTTTTTACAATTTTTTTTATCAAGCCCAGCTTTATGTGTAATGATGGTAAAAGTATGAGTCTGCTGGCCGATGATAAGTTTGGATACCGGATAGTGTGTTTAGACTTGTTTGTAATACCTTTTCTTTGAGTTAAAGAACAATAACAATCACTTACATGATCCTTTATTTCCGTCCAAATCATAGGTAGAGCAAATGGTAAATGCCTAGGTTCTTATTTATCCCAACCTAATAGGAGTCTCACACATGTTACACAATATTTAAGTAGAACCCAGGATTTATCTTGATGGCTTACAGGAAATCCAAAATAGTCTAGTGGCATTGTTCAATTAATGATGTGAAATTTCGACGTTGAGATGTGAAAATTAATTCGCCACACACATAACAGAAGCTGTCAGGGTTGTTAGAACACTTTCATGGCATATTTACGATGTAACTAAAGTAAACAAAGCGTGAATTACTGGAATGCAATAGTTAAATAGTCACCTAAATGAAGTTATTCAAATAAAGAAACGTATATGAGGTGAGAAATGAATATGCAGCTGTCACAAAAAAAAACTGGATGTGATTGAAAGAAAATGATTATATATTTTTAGTGAGGGTACACTAACATAATCAAAAATCATCACAAAGTTCGTGTGGCAAAAACAGTGTTGACCAGTGTTATCGTTCAGTTGCACTCCCAAGCCATCCTTAGGGGGCATTAATCTACTTATTTTAAACATAAAAGATCTTAATCGTGACATGGTCACTATAAGAATTTGTTAGGTTAGATAATTACGGAATAACTTAAGACAGAAGATCGCTTAAGTAGTGATGGACTGACACAGGGTTGTTAGGAGGGAGAGCATACCGTTCTGCCACCATTGAGATTGCGACGAGGACACGGCGCAGTACGCGCTCGAAGTGTGTGTGGCGCGTGGGCAGAGCAGCACCGTGAACTTGTCGCAATCATCAGTGTCGACCTGACGTTGCAAACCATCGCTAGGGAGATGCTCGGCAGCATCAGAAACTACGACGCGGTCGCCACCTTCTGTAAAGCCGTCATCTCACGGAAGGAGGTGGCGGATCGTGCGCGAGAGGAACTCTTCTTCGGTAACACGTTCCGCTGACGCAGCTCGGGCGGTGCAGGCGCGAGTACTTGCGTCTGATGCCGCCCTAGCCGAGACCGCGAGGGACCGCATCGGGGATTTTAGTCCGTCACCCGCAGAGAGGCTGACCACGTAACACCGATTGACGTCCCGGGATAGGGACGTCAAGAGGTGAGGGTACCTGAAAGGGTATTTCGTCGGGCCGCCCACTGAGGACAAGGAATTCGGCACTGGTGGTCGGCCCAACGACGAAGGCGACGTGGGTACGGGTGGGTTATGGGTCCGCGAGCCTCCCTTTCGTTGCCCCAGACGGAATGGATGGCGTGTGCGCTTACCATAGCCTAACCATATAAAAAAGTAGCGACTGAATAAATTAATCGACTTGGTTTTACATTGATCTCACAATTTTTTATGGTAAAAGAACTCAGTTGCGAGACTTAATTTTTTTACAAGTTATGTTTTTGATGGAAAATTGAAATATACTGTGTTTTGTTTATATAATGCCTGCTTAGTTACTAAAAATTCAGAGTTTCAAGTTTATACACAACGAAGTTTTAGGCGGTCGAAAATGGCCTGAATTGTTTCGAGAAAAGGGTGTTATAGCAGTGTTGCGTTTTTGCTCGACTTGGTGAAGGCACTGTCGTGCCCCGAGATAATAGAATGATTTCATTACAATCGCTTGATTAGTGCCGGTAGTACCATCATAATATAAAAAGAAACAAAAAATGACATTCTCATCATCATCACAGCTCCCATTGTTGGGCTCAAGCCTCCTCCACTATAGGAGGGAAATTGATCTACTATACCACGTTGGTTTTTCTCCTCTTGCGTAGATATTATATGCATATCCTATCCCTTAGTCGTCTTTTACGACACCCACGGGCAGGAAAGGGGGTGGTGAATTGTATTCTTACTCCGTCACCACACAAAAAAGCATAAAATTTTCATTTCTATTTATTTTAATTCAGGTGTTAATTTCGTTTCCCTTTTTCAGATGAAGAACTGCGACTTGAATTACGTGCAGCGTTGGAGTTCATATCGTTACGACCTTTTAATTTCACAGTGTATCGTATTATATCTCTTAGAAGTAACTTACCATTCACTGTAATCAGCATTTCTGTGACTTACGCTATTATTTTAATGCAAATAACGCACTTCGTGTAGTTTTATTGTTGTTTTCCGTGTGGTGACGGAGTAAGAATACAATTCACCACCCCTTCTCTTATTAGTAGGTGTCGTAAATCTATATCTATACTAATGTATAAAGCTAAAGTTTATTTGTTTGAAAGCGCTAATCTCAGGAAGTACTGGTCCGATTTGAAAAGTTCTCGAATTATGTCTGTGTGTGTTTATCTTTTTTCACAATATCGCACCATTAGTGGAACAAAGTTGCAAGTACACTTGCGTTTATTTTTCACTATTCGATAGATACAGGAGATTAGGACTAGGGATATGACTTGGAGGGGAAAAATCGATTAAAGTATATTAGATTTTTCTATTTTTAAAATTAATGATTTATAAAATAATCGATTAATTATTTTTAATGAATCGATTATTTTTATAACCAATTTTTTAAACTATGCATTTGTAAAGTTGGATGTATTTGCACATAAGACAATTCAATAAAAATCGATAACTAAAACAACAATTTGTTCCTTTTAAAATTGAAAACAAACCATTTTTTTACAATAGATACAATAGAAAACTTTAAGTTTAAACAATAATAATCGATTAAAATAAAAATCGATTATTTTTCACGTCCCTAATTAGGACACATATGCCATCAATAAATTATGATCGCAAATCTAATGAAATGTTAATAAATTACTTTTATTCATTTTATAAATTAGGTAAATTGTGTTACACTATGTTATTTCAAAATTTTACTCAATTAAAACTTATTGTCAATAAAAGCTTATTGTGTTATATATATGGCGTTTTATTATGATACACGTACATTAACTTGTATACTTTTATCACGATATTTGTTGAAAAGATTTTTAAAATTATTGAAGTGAAACTTCTAATGCGACTTCCAACAAGGTTGCGTTAAACGTTTAAAGCTATGGGAATAGAAAGAGACAGAGCGAGAGTGAATGCGTTGCACTCGAACGCATGCGCGTAGTATACCTGTTACATGCCAGCGCGAGCTTTAGCAACGAGTAGCAATAATTGTTCCAATATTTTTTATAATTTTTTTTTTAAATCTTCTTTTATATGGACGAAAAACACGTGGCACTAAAGAAGTTTCACTTCTGACATGCGTATTTTGTAGGCCCGCTCTTTTTTGCATGTAATTTTATAAATCTATAGATTTTATATAAAAATACAAGCGTAATATAATATTTCCGTATGTTAATAGCGTTTCCGTGTGGTGACTAAGTAAGAATACAATTTACCAGTCCCTCTCGGGCCCGTGGGTGTTGTAAAAGACAACTAAGAGATATAATATGCATATAATATCAATGCTAGAGAAGGAAAAATTGAAATAGAACCCTATACCAATACGTCTAACCAGAGTGGTATAGTAGGTCAATTTCCGTCCCATTATGGAGGAGGCCTGAGCCTAACAGTAGGACGTGTATGGGCTGAGATGATGACGATGAAATAATAATTTGTTTTTCACCAAATAGACTGACAACATTTTAAAAGTCACAAAATACCGTTAGATATCGATAGCATGAAACCGTTCAGAGTGACATTTCTCGTAGGCAAACCTATGTCCGACAGCGGCAATCTACGGCCTCATGATCGGCCTTTACCTTGTTTCATGTTTTTTCTTGCGTTGATAATATTCTCTTTTTCATCAAAAATAAAAGATATCACAGGTAATTCTTTAACCGAAAAGTTCAATATTAGTCGCCAATTTTACAAGCGGTTAATTTGTATTTATTTTGTTATTGATTATGAGCCACAAATGTACATCCTAGACTTAGATTATTGTTGGTTTAAGACTGAATTAGCAACTGCGATTGTCGAATTTGAGCTTGATTAGCTTTTACCAGACCGAGATCGGACCGCGAATGAATCGTGTTCGACGTTATAATGTGGATCCAGCCTTAAGTTTACCGAACGCTGTTTGACTGAGATTTCTTGACTTTTACCCTTTTTTTAAATCAGGGCGTTTCTATGTAAAATTTGCAGCATTTCGGTACAAAAGACAATTGATTTGACACCGTTGAAACAGGACCATCTCATCGTCACCTCCACCGCACCGTCCAAGTTTCGACAGAATCGAAAGTTTTCTCATAGTCCACAACCACCATACAGGCCTATTGTATTACTCGGTCTTCTGAATAATTTGCCGAAGCACGTGGATGTCATTTATGACCTTTTCGGTAATTGGTTTTTTAGGTGGCTGGAAGTGGTGCATTCATCGAATTTGTGCGATTAACGCACATTTTTTAATGACTCTGGAAAACCACTTGTAAGGTCCACAAGGCTCAGGAGTAATCATCATTATTTCACACTTTTTGAAAAACATTATCATCGCGCTTTTGGTCCATGACTATAGAACGTTGCTCTCGAGGATGACGGAATTTAACAGCTTCTGTAGGGCTTTTAATTTTTTGTCACCAACCCTCAGGAGCTTTGTCGTAATTTTGATATTTCCTGGTGCCTTTTCGTTCTTTGTTTTAGAGTCACTCCCATATCGTACAAGCTGACGCCCGATTTCTGCGATGTAGCAATGAGTTAGCTCAGCCGATCAAGCCGATATTGGGGTTTCGAATGATTTATATAACTATAAAACAATCTATAAAAGCTTTCCACCTCCTTCAAGATTGCATTTTGAGGTGAAATAACAATATCGTTATCGATCTTTAGCTTAGTCATTTGGTTTGGCCCAGTAGACAGATCCTGCGCGAATACTTTCGAGACACAATTTCGCTCTATCGCTATCGCAAAAGTTACTATGTATTTCTCTCATATTCCCGTAGTCAAGTTTTACATTTACAAATGATATTTGTATTTTTAACCAGTTATCGGATATAATATTTTCGTATACTATGTAAAGAGATATTTATAAGTTTTGAAACAATACTGCATACAGTTACGTACTTTCAAGATACGAATCTAATTATTCCCTCAAGTTGTCTGAACTTCTATTTCATGTTATAAAACATTACATTTTTGTTCCATTCATTTGTTGGCAGATATAATACCCTTTTGTGCACTGTAAATGCGTAATGAGAGGCGTTTTATATTATTGTGTATACAGCTCTTATTTGAACAATAGAGTTGTTATCAATGTATTTATTTATATAAAAATAAACATTTATATAAAGCACATTAGTTTTATTGTGGTTTGGTTTGTCTTCAGAAATTATATATGTAATATAGCGACCATCTTTTACATCACCTGTGTTTTATGGCTTCAGTTTTTATGTAAAATTCTTGACCTACATTGTTGTACAAATTTATCACCAGCACAAAAACAAAATAATTCTATATGAAAAAATTATATTGTTTTTGGTTAGTAATTATTAAACATTAAATTTGCAGTAATTATTATGATAATTTATTAATTTGAACCTAACAAATCTAAAATACTATAATCGTACCGGATCTCGGCCACACTGAGAAAGAACCGGTATGAAAATCTCAGAGGACATGATGCTAAATTATTATTTACTAGCTGACCCGGCGAATTTCGTAACGCCATAATTTTTTTTGTAAATATATTTCTAAATTTCCGAAAATATAGTCTAATGGAAGAACCGTTACAGCTTTGTCGGGCAAGATTCGATAGGTTTGGTCACGGAATTGTTAATGATGATTCAAAGAGAATACAAATTACTTATTATTGATTTCTGACAAAATTATAATTATCAAATTTTCAACCATACTTAACTATAGATAAAATTTCGTTTAGCTGCCATTTGCATTTTGTTATTACATATCAAATGCGTTTTTTTATACTACGTTTCATAGTGACTTGTTTTCTGTTTGACATTTTATGGCACGTCACACGGGAATGCGATCGAACGGGATAAAAGAGTTATTGGCGAAATCTTGTAAACACCATTAAAAAAGAAACGAGACAAAAAGTATCTTATGTCCATCTCCTGGTTCTAAGCTAGCTTCCCACTAATTTTCAGGCCAATCAGTACAGCTGTTCTTGCGTTATAAATACTTTCTTTTATATATAATAATAATAATAATATAAGCCTTTGTTGCTGTTATAGCTAATTTAACAGTAAATTTAAATAAAACTTAAAAAAACTTAACTAAAATCTTACAATTTAAAATCTACTCGGCATTCTGTTAGTCTTCCCTATTAACAGCTTGTCTTTCGACAAAGGCCTCCTCTAAGGCCTTCCACTTGTTCCTGTCTTGTGCAGTTCGTATCCATACTGGACCTGCTATTTTCTTAATATCATCTTCCCATCGCTTAGGTTGTCTTCCTTTGTTTCTTGTGCTTTCTCTCGGGTACCATTCTGTTACTATTTTGGTCCATTTTTCTTTCTTTTCTCTCACCATATGCCCAGTCCAGCGCCACTTCATTTTTCTGCATATGGATTGCACTTTCCCGAACTTAGTCTTTTCTTTTATTCTTTTTAATTGTACTTTATCGCTTCTTCTTATTCCCAATACGCTTCTCTCTATCCCATTCTGACAAATATTTATTTTATTTTGTTGTTGTTCGGTTAAGACCCAAGTTTGACACGCATATGTTAGACATAGTAGGATGCAGACATTGAATACTTTTCGCTTCTCCGCCATCGGCAGCTCTTTATTTTTCATAATTTCACTCAGTGACCAGAATCTCTTCCAAGTATTAGCTATTCTTCTTTCAATTTCTTTCTGTATGTTTCCTGTTGATGATACTAATTGTCTCAAATATATGTATTCATTCACGTATTCTAGTTGTTGGTCGTTTATTTTGATATCCTCTAATAATGGAGAATTGCTCATTAATTTTGTCTTCGCTATGTTCATTGTCAGACCTGCATTTGCACTTTCGTCTGACAATTGTTGTAGCATTTTTTCCAAGACCTTTGGGCATTCCGCGAAAAGTATTAAATCATCGGCGAATCTCAAATGATTCAATTTCTCTCCGTTGATGTTAAGACCGAAATTATCCCAGTCCATTTTCCTAAATATCATTTCTAACACCGCAGAGAATAGTTTTGGCGAAATAGGGTCACCTTGACGAACACCTCTTTCTATTGCAAATTCGTCGCCTGTCAATTCCGTTTTTACTTGTGCTATGCTTTTATCATAAATAATCTTCAGAAGGCGAATATACTTATCATGTACCCCCTGTCGCTCCAGCGATTCCCATATATAGTAATGTTCCAAAGAATCAAAAGCTTTGTTGAAGTCCACGAAACCCAGGTAATATATTTTATTATATTCTTTGTATTTTCGAAGTATCTGTCTTAGGACGTGTATATGATCTATAGTCATAAAGTCGCTTCTAAATCCAGCTTGTTCTTTCGGCTGATGTTCATCAAGGATGTTGGTTAGTCTAAATAGCAAAATTTTTGAAAAGATCTTATATATATTAGACATTAAACTTATTGATCTGTAATTGCCAATGTCTCCTTTATCTCCTTTCTTGTGCAATAATACTATTAACGATTTCGTCCAATCTTCGGGAATAGTTTCAGTGTCTATTATTTCGTTGAACAAGTTAGTTAATTTGGGTGTAATCACAGGCATTGATAATCTGAGCAGTTCGTTGGTGACACCATCGGAACCTGGTGCCTTGCCTAATTTATGCGTTACAATCGCTCTTTCTGTTTCTTCATTTAGAATAGGTTGTATAGGTTCCAAATCTTGCATGTCATCAATTTTAGTTGTGGTTACTTTACTACTTTTACTTCTGTAAATGTCTTTATAGTATTTTGTAGCAATGTTTAATATTTCCAATCTTTTATTAGTACATTTTTCCTGATTATCTTTCATATTTGGCATTCAACATTTCTTTACTTCTAATTCTTTAAACGCTTTCTTTACTCCCCCCTGTTTTCTTAATATGGCATGTGAATGTTTCTGATCTTTTACGCTTTCTATCTTTCCTTATATTTTCGTTTATCTTTTTACTTACTTCTGCAATCTCCTTACGTGTATCTTTAGTTTTTAAGCCGCGAAGAAGAAACTTTCTTTCCTGAAGTAGTTGCATTGTTTCGGAGGATAGTATTGTCTTGTTATTCGCGAATACTTTACGAGCTTCGGTTTTGAGGGTATTAACAAACTCTTCATATCTCGCCTGAATTGGCTTATTAGGTTCCTTATCTTCTTTTGCGTCTAGAGTTTCTTTTAGATTGTGAATCAGCTCCGCATCATGTTTAATGTTCACATAGGAGTGGTAGGACCACACTGTCGACAGTTACCTGTCTACAGCCGCTGGCCGGTCCGTCCGGGGCAGTACCATGCTCTCGCAGAAAATCGACGTCTGAGTAGTAGCAATTTGTTACTGCGCTTCGTTCGGTGAGCGAGAGAGCCGGAAGCCCAACTTTCTGAGGGTGATTGCATGTGGAGGGTTTTGGTGGTGCCCTTGGTATCACCGAGCCTCAATGCACGCATTCACACTCCCTTCGCTTTCTTCGCGGTAGGCAACGGCCTTGTAAAGGTCCATGAGCGGCAGCAACACTTACCACCAGGTGTACTGTTTGCTCGTTTGCCACCGTCTGCAATAAAAAATAAAAAAAAAAAAAAAAACATAAGGTATAGCTTCTTTTTGCAATCTTCTACTTTTCTTTACATGTGTCCCTCATAGCGTCGCACGAATCATTTTATGGTCTGTATTAAAATTTAAGTTTTGTATGACTGACAGGTCTTTAAAAAGCTTTGGTTTATTAGACATAATACATCTTTTATCACATCTTTTATACATCTTTTATATATATAGATTTTTAAAAGGCGGCTTACTTTATCTTACTAAAAGGTTTTTGATTTATAAAATAATCTTTAACTATTATTATTGTGGGTTAAATCTATACAATAAGTGCTCACGGTGTCTTGCAGTCTCGTGGTGGTCTTTTGGTTTTATTTTTAATTACGTTTATAACAGGATCCCAGCTGGATGGTAAGGGCCGAGCCACACGGTGCGGTGCGGCTCCGGCATGACGCCTGATTGGTGCTGCAACGGTTTTTTACATATAAAAATGTATGGTATTCAACATGGCGTGTCCGGTTGCACTCCGGCGCCGCACCGCAGGCGCATCGGACAAGACAAGGCGGGGTGGATTGAAAGCAGTGCGATGTGTAGTGCAGTGCAGTGCGTGAACCGTGTCCCTACCACTGCGGGACACGGTTCGAACAGAAAGTATCGATACTGTGCTTATAAGTAGTATCGAAGAAAAAGTATCGCACTCATTAAAGTATCGAAACAAATTATCGACACTTTAAAATATTGAATACTGAGTACTTTTCCTAGAATCTATGTCGTGATGAGCTTTTTTTTTAGGAATTTGACCGTCTGTGAACAGCTATGTATTCTTTGATCCGAGTTTTTGTGAATCTGTTTATTTGTCCAATGTAAGAGAGAAGCAAAGTTTATAAACTCCTGCATCCTGTAAAAGGATGTGGCACTTGACAGGTGGTAAGAATTGGCTCATCCTCTTCAGTGATTTAAAATAAGTTTTTATGGAAGCCCGTTTCAGGTTGTAGCCAATCTTGTCAGTGATTCCTTTCAGATAAGGTAGTAGTACAGTAGCAGGGAGACGTTCAACTGTGGGTGGTTTCACGCGGTTTCTATGATGGGGACGAGAAACTTGCAGCTTATTTGCACGTAAAATCTGCTGTACATGCTGCAGCTCCCAAGCCAGGCGTTCATCGTCACAGATTCCTCGTGCTCTCTGTAACAAAGATTTTCACATGGTACGGGTATGATGAGAATCATGATGAATCGTGATGAATGACGCTTATATATTCATCTGTATATACAGACGAATATATAAGCGTCATTTTTGACCATGTCAATCTGTTTATTTAAAACATAAAAGATCTTTAATATTGATATGGTCACTATAGAAAGTGTTTAGGCTAGCACATATGTAATAAATTAAGATAGAAGGTCCCTTAAATAGGGACTGAATAAATTAACTGACTTGGTTTTACATGGATCTCACAACTTTTTATGGTAGAAGAACTAAGTTGTGAGATTTGGTTTTTTTACATATTTTGTTTTTGATGGCATTCTTTTTTCCAAAATAAAATCTGATATTTCATTTCTTTCCTTAGTAAATCTCTGTGAGTCAGTCCCAGAATATAGTAAATACCATAACCTTAAATATTATAGATTAAAACAGATAAACAGTGCAATATTGTCGTATTAAAATAATGTATTTTGTGCTTAAACAATACCTAAATTAATACATAGGGTTAAGGTAATTATTGAAATAGATAATTCAATGCAATAAACGATAAGATATAGATTATAAGTGTACTTAGAATAGTTTTAGACTTATGAATCATCATCATCATCATCATCTTGCTCTTATCCCAATTACTTGGGGTCGACGCAATATGTCATCTGTTTTGACATATTGCAAAAAGTTTCGGCAATGACTTTTATGACCGGCCGCCTGCCTGACGTCAACCCTCCTTGGGAATGTAATCGTTGACCTAAATGGTACCAGATGGAGATGGTCCGGGTCAATCTAGGGCTCTTAGTCGTCTTTTACGACACCCACGAGCAAAGCAAGGGTTGGTAGTATTCGAAGCCGCTACCACACAGCTTTAGTTTTAGACTTATGAATGAAAATGTTAATAATATTAATACAAATTAGGACGATTATCCCTCATATCGGTGTAATTTTACCATGCTTTCATTACGGTAAAGTTTCATTGTACTTAGGCGACACGATGTATTGATTGAAGATAGCTTCAAGACTACCAACATTAATCGAGCAGCGATCAAGAAAAGTATGAAGATAAAGAGTAGTGTTGAGTAGGACATACAAGAGGCAGTACATTTGTCGCGTACGTGGCGTCTAAATATAAGAGCAGCTCAGCATTTCAAAATGTACTATATCAAATTTTTTGTTGCGGGACTCGCATTAGCTACAAGCGAGAGGGAGTACGGGTTGCTAGGTCGACAAACCTAATAGCCGGACAGACCAGCCAGTTTGGCCGGACATTTGGATAGAAAGGCCAGAAACCCTACATTATTGAGGATTTTGTGTTTTAGTATTATTAGGTACGACAAAAAAATTTATGTAAAATTAAAGCTTTTTGGATTATTATGTCAACAGTCGACCCTGCGTTCGGACACGCTCGGCGCTAGCTCGTTTGCGAAATGTGAAAAGCCTAATAAAAGCCGGACAAGCCAGACACCGATTGTTTTGGTCGGACACGCAATTAAAAAGCCTACCTATGTCCGGCTTTATACGGACGCCTGGCAACGTTAAGTACGGCACATGCTTCAAAAGACTACAGTGAGTGAGAGAGAACGCGTCGAGCCTCATACTTGTATGTTTCACTTACGTACTGCGTCTGAGTAGACGCAGAAAGAGTTTTCACTTGATTTATATGCGCCAGAATGAGATGGTACTACTAAATTTATACTAAAACGAGAACGTCGTGAACAACAATATTGAGCTTTAAATGTTATATAAATAGAGTTTCAAACGGCACGGAATAATGTGATTATATTTTGGCCTCACCTCATTTGAAGTAGGATAGCACAATATACTGGCTCAGTACAAAAAAGAGGCTACTCTTACAAACTCTATTTAGGACACGACATGAATATATCCTGTATTAATCCTACACTCCAAACCTCATTGGCCTCGTTTCATTGGAAGTGGGACAATGTACTGGCTCACGGGACGTCAGCCAACTATGATATATTTATTTGGAGACTCAACCCTATATATATGTATATTGGATGTCAATAGGCTGCTAAATGATCACCTGTGTTTATAAATTAATTATCAACATGAATATTTTACCGCGCCACATAAGATTAATTATTAAGTTCAGTTGAAGTTTATTAAAAACAGTATACCAAACAATTATATTAAGGGATCCATACTTAAGATTATTAGATTAACCGTCGATTAGAATTAAATATTGATTATAGTTGATTTCGTGGTGTTTATATGTAAACACATTCCGTACGCATCTTTGCTACTATGATGGCAATATTTAGAAAATGTAAAACTTACCTCGCCAATATAAGTGTTATGAGACTCATGTTCTCACTACGTTTGATGTTGGGACATTATACAGATGTGAGCAATATCAAAGCGATTCAATACTTAGCAGCAATATATTGTGCATTTATACATTTCTTCAGTTTTTTTATATTATATGAGAGACTCTCGAGGATTAATTTTGCTATAAATTTACTTGTCATGTCAAATCAGCCTCAGATTTTCAGTGCATTAATATTTGTGTTTAATATTACCGGTTCTATATTTTTCTCTAAAGGATTCTCTAATTATTGCATTGGTATCAAAACTTATGATAAAATTTTGGGCAGGGGCAAATTTTCCCTAGTCACAAAACAAATATGTGCTATATTTCTTATAACTACAATTTCACGGATCCATATCTGCATAGCCAGAATCGTAGTCATGATGCCTTATACTAACTTTACGGAATATTTTACTCCTTTCCTCGTAAATTACGCTGTAGAATTGAATTACATACTTATTGCATGGATATTTTCGCTGCTTTATAGTCGTATTAATATAATAAAGGCATGCCTGGAAGATCATTTTATATCTACGAATATAAATCCTGGCAGAAATCAAGTCATAATGAATAGCAGGGTGATCAGAAAGTGCTTGTACATCTATGACAAATTATTAGATAACATTAATTGTCTCGATAAACAAATTCAATATCTGGTATGTATTACATATTATAAATACTACACATATATTTTTGAAAACTAATAGATTGTCTCTGTAGCAACAAAGTAACCGCCAAATAAAGTGTTATTAATTTCCTTTAACTTATTTCAGTTATTCATTGGTATCACTATATCTTTACCAAAAGTTGTTGCCCAGGCACATCTAGCTACTAAAAGATTTATGAGCAATGTAAGTCTTTTAAAGTAATTACTAGTTATATTGAATTTCATTTGATTATGATTATTCAGATATAGGCATACGTGTATACGCACTTTAACATATGGACGGATCCTAGCCCATGGAGGAGTTCTGTGTTTAAGTCTTTTGTTTCATTTATAAAAACCTACATGCTACGGCCCATATGCATTCACAGGAAATATCAATAATCAGTGAACATGGATGCATGAATATTCATACAGTAAAACACAGTTTAATTTAACGAATGTTATTTTGGTTTCTAATATTTACGCGAGTATTATGCATCATAAAAAAAACTATTTTTATTGATTTTATCGCGTTTGTATTTGGTTTTTGATTGCATGGAATTAGTTAGACACACATTTTGACACAAATTTGTTGCTAGTACAAAAACAAAATTATTCTATATTAAACAATTATATTGTTTTTAGTCAGAAATTCTTATATATTAAATTTGTATTAATTATTATATTATGATGATTTATGAATTTAAATCTAATAAATCGAATACTACCACTGACTTGGAACGCAGCCACATAGAGAAAGATTCAGCTAGAAAACTCAGAGGGCATGGTGCAAAGTTATTATTGATTTTTAAAAGCCAGTTTACTTTAACATAAAGTTTTTTTAGTCTCATTATATAATATTTATCTATAATTCTCGATCAATGCTTTCTTCTCTTGCATCTATGCAAGATGATATGCAAATCTATCTTTATGCATATTATATCCCTTAGTCGTCTTTAACGATACCCACGGACAAGAAAAGGGGTGGTGAATTGTATTCTTACTTCTTCACAACACGGAATGATCTAAATAAATAAGAAATAAATTTTAGGATGATAATAATATGAACCAAATACCTAACATCTTTGTTAAGTGGTTTCGCATGACGTGTCATGAAATAATATAAATCCACGCAAGCAAGCCGCGTGCCCAGTTAGTATTGAACAAAAGCTTATTTTTATATTGCTTTCATTAATATGTTATTTACACTTTTTGAATCCTTAGTATATTATATAAAACAGTCTTGAATAAAATTAAAGTCAAGTCAAGTCTTTGTTTTACAGATGCCTATATCAACATTCTGGGTACTATATATGGAAGTAATGCAGACAATTATCCTGTTATCTATCCCAGCAATCGTTACAGAACAAATTTTGCACGAGGTAGACAAAATTAAGAAAATACTTTTAAGGCAGATTATCAGATGTTCCGGTACGTATAGTATCAATAATGACGTAGATACAACTATTGAGGTATCTGTGTTACCATTTAAAAATGTGAGTTAATACCTAAAATTTTCGTTAGTCACATGTATAGAAATATGATAAATTCTTTAATTACTTTCTTTTTTGTTCTCAATCTAATTTCTAGCTTAGTAAATTAAAAGTGTGTACTACCAGTGATGACTTACGACAAGGAAACATGGTTCCTAAATGTAGGCCTCATAACCAAGCTCAAAGTCGCTCAGCGGGCTATGCTCGGGATTTATTTGCAAGATAGAATCCGAAATACGAAAATCCGCAGAAGAACGGGTGTAACTAACATAGCACAAAAATAGGTACGTTGAAGTGGCAATGGGCATGCCACATAGTTCGATGAACCTACAACCGTTGGGCAAGAAGGGTTCTCGAGTGGCGACCACGTATCGGACGACGCAGTGTAGGACGAACTAGGTGGACCGATGATGTGGGTTGTAGGTAGGGAATATGTAGGTTGGTCAGACATAGATGTAATTGTTACATATAATTAGGTTACCTTTGAAATTAAACACATCGATATTCCAGTTTTCTGATATACAGATTACAGTCATTTGGTTGAAAAAATAGAGGTTACCTATAATTAATTAAGTGAGAAATAACGCTGACAAGAGGTAATAGTACAGTAATTTGGTATTTTTACCTGGAAAGTTTTCCGGGAGTCTTGAAAATGGGCAATTTTATAGATTTTAACGTGCTCTTTCAGAATTTCAACTTTGTCACCGTATCTTTGCCGATCGCACCGCCATATTGGCAAAATGGTGCCTAAAAGCTGTTTTTTGATAACAACTTCTTTCTCACGTATTTTACAGGACAACATATTTATACAAAATAATTGTAGAGGAAATTTCCTACAATTTATGCCTTAACCTTTTTTTTTCCGAAAATCAATAGTTTTGGCGTACGAGTGTCGTAAACCATTATACATAAACGCTAACGCGTTATCATCCTTTTAGCTCATTAACGTCCCACTGTTGGGCTCGAGCCTCCTCAACATTAGGAGGGAGATTGACCTTAATATATCATGCTGGTGGTGAATTGTATTCTTATTGCGTTACCACGCGGAAATAACACATAATATTTACTTTAAACTGCATAATATATAACATATTTGTGAATTATATATATCAAAAGCACCTGAGATATCTAGAAAAATACCTATTATATATTTAAAATTAGGGAAACAATTTTTCTAACGGCAATGACCGCGTCGACAGTCGATTTCCCCGAGGTAAATCCAAACTGACTACGATTGAATGTGGGGCCACCCGGTAACAAACGGGGAACAATCAGACGTTCTAAGAGTTTTCCTAGTGACGGCAGTAGAGTAATTGGTCGATATGACTTCGGGTCGTCCGGTGGCTTATCACCGTGTTTCGGTATTATACGTATAAACCCGCGACGCCATAGCCGAGGAAAGATGCCTTTCGCTATACAACGATTGAAAACTAGTAACATTGAGTCGGCTGACGTTCGACAAGCTTCTTTAATCATTTTATTAGAGATTTTATCTTCACCGGCTGCTGTGTTTAGAGGAAGGGCTTTTACGGTATTTAAAAGTTCAGTTAGAGAGGGAAGGTCAGACATAGGAGATAGAGGTGGCAAAGTGGCCCACGCTCTTATTTGCGTATGATGTTCGCTATCAGCTGTTACGTTATCGTCCGGTATTAAAGTGTTTATTAGAGCTTCTGTGGTCTCCTCTACATCCGTGGTGTGTCTATTATCTATTTTGATATTTTGTATATAAGCTAGGTCAACTGATCGATTGGCTTTAAATTCGTGATATAATGGAGACCACGGGCCTTCATTTTCCAGTTTTTCTACTACCCTATTTAATAACGCATCTTTAGACCTTTCCACCGCAATCCGGTAGTAAGACCTTGCAGTTCTGAGTGCAAGTGAGGACTCATCAAACGTTACTCCCGACTTTTTAAGTTTGTTAAATTTTCTACGTGCTCTTCGAAAGAGTCTGCGAAGTTCGGCCAGTTTATTGTTCCACCAGTCGCACCTTCTGGTGTTAGGGATAGATATGCGACCTAGGGCTATGTCAGCACACTATATCATAGAGTGTGACATTATCTCAGCGCTTTCTTCCGCGTTTAATTGCCCGGCATACGAGGAAAATAACGAACTAAAGAATTCCCAGTTTGCTCCCTTACTTTTATATCTATAATTGTAACTCTGACTGGGAGGATCTTGTATCAGTCTCGGTTTAAATTCGTACACGATCAGGTGGTGATCACTACACGATGCGTCTGGGAGGACGCGCCACCTATCCAAGCGGACGTCCGCGCTTGATAGCGTGACGTCAATAGAAGATTCGCCCAAAGGGCTGCAAAAAGTTGGTGGTGCATCAGGTGTATTATGGATGGACAGGTTCATCTCGGCGATGAAATCTTCTATCGCACACCGACGATCAGTATCGGTGTATCTAATCTTGCCATACCACAGAGTAGATGACGCGTTTACGTCAGCACCTACTATCGTTTTACGGCCCGTAAGAGACCGCAAGACATGACGGAGATGGTTTAAGTGTGAGGTGACAGGGTCTGAGTATTGAAAATAGCAGCTCACAACGTAAACCCTACAGGATGGGGATGTAACCTCCGCGACAGCACAGTGTGATGTCATTTTGTTATCTAATTGCAAGCGAGCATTCTGGTATTGCTCTTGAATAAGTACTATGTCCAAATTATTTTCCATAACAAGACGGTCTAATTCTGATGTAGCCACCCTATCATTGTGAAGATTTAGCTGTCCTATGTTTAAGCTATCCATTTTTAATAGTTAGTGTTTAAGACTAGTTGTTCCAGCTTAAATTTGTAGGTGGGACAGTCCGACGCGCCGCAGGGGTGATCGTAAGGTTTCTTAAAACGCTTACAAGAGGCACATTTTGGTTTAAAATCAGGTGTTTCCTTATTTGTGCAGGACTTTGTTATATTTCCTTCCGTACAGTGACCGCATGTGGGTGTTTTTTCATTGCAGTATTTAGCGACGTGACCATACTGTTGACAGTTCGCGCAACGTACAATTTCAAGGTCGTCATAAAAACGGCAGCTAGCCCAATCTATAAAAACTTTTTCTTTGGTGCTTAACAAATGGGTACGTACTTCTGGGTCGAGTTCTATGCCTATCCACTTGCGACCGTTCTGCAATTTTCGACTGCGGATAATTTTAGTGGCTTTAATAAAGTCGTCCTCTTTAATAGATATTTCGTCTTTAATATTTTGTCGATAGAGAGCGACTAGGAACGCATTGTCTTCCATAGAAATGGGGACGTCCTTAATTAGTAAGCGCGGTCGTCGACCTTTCGGTTTTTCTAGACATAAACTCGCAGCCTTAATGGCGTCTACAGATTCCAATTTTTTAATCTGCTTTTCGTTGGTGACTCGCAGAACTACACCTACTTTCGCGGCCTTTTTAACGCCTACTATTTGAAGGCCGAAAGAAGTATAGTATATAATATATACAAGAGAAGGCAAACTTGACATGCAACCCTGTACCAACACGGCCGATCACCGTGGTGTAGTAGGTCAATTTCCCTCCTATTATGTAGAAGATACGTGGCCAACAGTTGGACGTGTATAAGCTGAAATGGTCATTTGACTTAAATGCAAGACGACGAGACTCTTGCAGGCTCAGTCTTGGTCTTGCTCAAGTCTTGCAGGGCTAGTCTTGTTCTTGGTCTTGCAAAAATTAAGCGGTCTTGGTCTTGGTCTCGCATTTCTCGCAAGACCAAGACTTTTTTGGGCAACACTAATTTACAATATGTAATACTGGCGAAAGCAATAGAAATGATATTTTTGTAAATTATATTTTTCGTTTTTTGTGATTTAGTTTATATTTTAACTAATAGCTAGTTTCTCTCCCGCCCGCTTAGCTGGGTTAAAATTGTAATTTGTTTAAATGACAATTATGACAAATAAATAACTTCATCATTATAAATAATTCGTGACAGGTCTCGATTTAACAAATGTCGAATTACTAAATAAACATAACCAATAGAATTAAAACTATCAAATAGAATGAATTCAGTTACAATCAAAATTCATTATTTTTACTCAAAAAACAAATATAAATGCCGGATAAGTAATCGCCACTATCCCATATACTAAATCTTATCATATACTAAATCTTTCTCCGAAACATGCTGCATCTTATGGTATAAATATTATGGGGGGCGCGGCCGGAGCACCTCCTCGTGGTGCTCCCTGGTAACGTCCATTTGGACGTCATGCGGCCATTTGGACGGCCAAGATTCCGGCAGGGGGGGGTCTCCGCGTGCGGCTCTGGTGGCAGAGCGCACGGAGGATCTGACCCGGGGCCAATGGGGCGGATGTGCCTCATGGCACTCCGTCGCCAGGGACGGTTGCGTCACGGCCCGGGGGCGTGACGGGTCGGTCGCTCGCGAGCGGCCAGACCCGGAAGGCCCAAACCGTAATCCTGAGCAGGGGGGTCAGGACCGGGGGTCTTCGGACCGCGGGGAAGAAAACCCCTATAAAAAATTACCCCAATCTTAAGTTTGGCCACTCGGCGAGGAGATGTATGACTGGTGGGTTAAGAAGCGCGTGAGCGTCCAGTCGTTAGAGTGGTAGTCAAGACAAGACTCAAAAACGTCCAAATAATGGCAGAAGTTAATACTAGTAAAACTTCACCAGAGGGTCCCGGCCAGGCCGGGGAATCCCTTGCTGTGCCGGTGCTTGCGCGCGACGTCCATTTGGAGTCGCGCCCAAGTCCCGGCACAGTCAGTCCCCAATCTTATGGGTGGGGGACAACTACTGCCTCAGAAGCCGAGAGCCCGGCTCAGCATCAAGTGGCTCAGGGGGGGAGGGGGAACGAGGAGGAGGTGCAGGTGCGGAAGAAGACCCGGAGGACGAAGCCGAGGCGTTCCGCCGCTGCACGAGCCCGCATTAGCGCCAATGCATCGAAGGCGTGGCGGGCGCGGATGAAGGCTGAAGCCATTGCCGCACGCGACGAGGGCGGCAGCATTGCTGCTGCAGGGCCGTCGCGGGACGGGGGTGGCGTTGCTGCCCAGCCGTCGGAAGAGAGGTTGGAGACCACTGCAGGGCCGCCGCGTGAGGAGAGCGGCAGCAGCAGCGGGTCCGAGCACGAGGGCGGCATTGCCGCAGAGCCGTGCGTAAGGTTAGCAGGCGAAAGCTCCGAGCTGTCGAGCGATGAGGGCGGCATTGCCGCAGAGCCGTCGCAGGATGAGGGCGGCAGTGCCGCAGGGCCATCCGAGGCATCGGAGATGGAGCTGACGGACGTGGGCGGAAGTGCCGCAGAGCCGTCCGCCGAGGAGTGCAGCACCCCTTGGGTGCTAGTCGGCCGGAGTAGGGACGAGGGCGGTGGATGCGCCGTCAGTCGAGGGTGTGGTAGACAGATGCTAGGCGCGCCGTCAGTCGAGGGTGCAGTTAGGCCGTCGTCGTTGCCGTCGTCGCCGTCGTCGTCGTCGTCGCCGAGGAAGAGGACGGAGGGGGCTGCAAAGGCGCCAGCTCCAGCCCCAAGTGCGAGGAAGAGGGAGGAGGCCCTCCCCCCGAGACCCTGGAAGCGCCCCCTGCAAGAGGGTGGCCGCTCCAACACCGACTCGGAGGGGAGTTCCATCATCATGCCTCCTCCCAAGGTCCCGACCATGCGCCGGGGGCGCAGAGAGCGAGGATCGGCGGTGGTGGCGAGGCCGGGGACACGGGGTCCGGCTGGCCACGGTGGCGAGGTGGCAGCCCTTCAGGCCGCGAACGCCCGCCTTAGTGAGGAGGTCTCCGGCTTGCGGGAACGCAACCACAAGCTGGAGACGGAGCTATCGGCGGTGCGACGGGAGAACCGCGGGTTGGCCAAGGAGATGGCCGACCTGCGGGCCCAGTTCGCGCGCCTGGCGCCGGCCGCGCCGCCAGTGCCTCGCCACCGAAACGGGCTGCGCCGGGGAGGGCGGGCCCGTCGTCTGCGCCCGTGGCGCCGGCTGCGCCCGTCGCAGCTGCTGCGCCAGCTGCACCCATCGCGGCTTCGGCGCTTCCTCCCCTCGTCGTGGTCCCTCCGCCGGCTCGTGGCCGCGGCAGACCTCGGAGGGGGGAGGGGCCGCCGCCCGACGAGGTGCACGGCGTGTCGGAGTCGGCGGTACGCGTGATCCTAGCCCGAGTAGGGGTGATGGTGATGATGATGATGGTGGATGCGCGTATCGCCGCCGTAGCGGCCAGGCTCCCGCCTGAGCCGCCCCTCCGACCGCCGCTCGCCGCCGACAAGGCGAGGCGGCCGCAAGCGTCAGCTCCCACCCCGCTGCCCTGTCAGGGTGGCCGCGTGGTGAGCTACGCTGCGGCCGCGGCCGGGCCCAAGGGGGCCAAGAAGGCCGGCAAGGTGCCGGCTCCCGCCAAGGCCGGGCCGCGGCCGGCGCCAGCGGCTGCACCGCAGGCGCCGGCCAGCGCACCCGCGACCGCTCCTGCTGCGCTCAGCGCTGCTGCCAGGCTCGAACAGGGCTGGCAGGTGGCTGAGCGGAGCAGGAAGGCACGCGGCCAGAAGCGGAGAGCGGCGGCCAAGAGTGCCGCCGTGGCCGCCGCTCCCCAGGCGGGAGCCGGCAGAAAGGGGAAGAAAAGGTCGCGCAGGGGCCTCAAGTCGCCGAAGACGGCCGCGGTGGTCATCACCGTGCTGCCTGAGGCGGCTGAGAGGGGCCTCAACTATGAGGCCGTCCTAAAACGCGCCCGGCGGGAGCTGGACGTCTCCGGTATCGGGGGCGTCGAGGCGAGGACCCGCAAGGCCCGGACAGGGGCTCGAATACTCGAGTTCCCTGGGGCCGAGGGCGCGAAGACGGCCGATAGTTTGGCCACGATGTTGAGGGGGCTGTTCGGGCCGGAGGATGGTGTCCGAATCGCCAGGCCTGTCAAGTGCGCAGAGATGCGCCTGACGGGCTTGGACGATTCCGTGACGGTGGAGGACGTCCGGGAGGCCATTATGGCGCGTACCGGATGTGCCTCGGACACCGTCCGGATTGGCACCATTCGCACTGGTCCGGGCGGCGTCGGTGCTGCCTGGGTGCAGTGTCCGGTGGAGTCGGTCAAGCAATTGGCCGACTCAGGCAGGCTCCTCGTGGGCTGGAGCTCGGCGCGGGTAACCGTGCTAGAGCCCCGGCCCGCGAGGTGTTACAAATGCATGGCGGTCGGGCATACCCGACCGACATGCAAAAACTGCTTTGACTGCAGCGGGCTATGTTTCCGTTGCGGTCAGACCGGACACCAGGCGGCATCGTGCTCTGCGGTGCCCCACTGCCCCGCGTGTGCGGCAGGCAATAGGCCTGCCAAACACCGCATGGGCTCTGGGGACTGCAGACCCCCGGCATCGGCCCCGAAGGGGCGGGACGGCCCATCGACCGGGCCAGTCCCCGCTCCGAGCGCGGCCCGATCGCCCGTCAGCGCGGAGGAGGTGACGATGGATACGGACCGTTAATGGACCCCGTATCCATTCGTCTCCTCCAGGCCAACCTCAACCACACCGCCGGTGCGCAGGACGTGTTCCTGCAAGCCATGGCGGAGTGGTTGATAGGAGTAGCCGTAGCCGCGGAGCCGTACGTGGTGCCCGACCGGCCTAACTGGTTGGGTAGCACCGATGGCACCGTGGCAATCGTCGCCTCCACGTCGTGGCCTTCGTCGCCTCTGACCCTTAGGGACAGGGGCGTCGGATACGTCGCGGCGGACTGGGGGGAGATTACGCTCCTCGGAGTCTATCTCTCCCCTAACTGGAGTGTGACCGATTTCGAGGCCTCCCTCACCATCATGGAGGCCTCGTTACGGTGAATGGCATCGCGCCAGGTCTTCGTCTTGGGGGACTTCAACGCCAAGTCCGTGGCGTGGGGGTCTCCCCGGACGAACGACCGAGGACGGGCGATCGAGGAGTGGGCGGCGGCACTGGGCCTCTGTTTGCTGAACAGGGGCTCGGTGCATACGTGCGTGCGACAACGGGGCGGGTCGATAGTGGACCTTTCGTTCGCTAGCCCCGAGGTCGCCGCACGCGTGGGGAGCTGGCGCGTCGTGGAGGAGGTGGAGACCTTGTCGGACCACCGGTATATCCGGATGGAGGTCTCCCCGGTAATCCCGACGCCCAGCAGGGGTCACGGGGCGGATGGACGTCCTGCGTTCCCGCGATGGGCTGTGGGTCGCTTAGACCGGGACCAGCTGGCGGAGACAGCCATCGTTTACTCGTGGCTGTCCTCTGCCAACCAGTCGGACGGGGTGGACGCCGAGGCTGGCCGCATCCGCAGTGCGTTGACGCAGATCTGCGATGCGGCCATGCCCCGGGTACGGCGTCCGCCCCCGAGGAGGGCGGTCCACTGGTGGTCCCGGGAGCTGGCGGATCTCCGGGCCGCGTGCATTCGCGCCCGGAGGGCCTACACCCGCAGCCGGCGGCGGCAACGCGACGCGGAGCGGGAGGCCTTGCTGTATGAGGGCTACCGCAATGCGCGGTCGGCCTTCAGGCTGGCCGTCCGCTCCGCCAAGGACGTCAGTCGGCAGGAGATGCTGGACGGTCTCGATCGTGACCCCTGGGGACGCCCCTATCGCGCGGTGCTGAATAAGCTCCGCGCGCGGGGCCTTCCCCTCACCGAGACTCTCCAGCCCAGCCTTCTCACCCGGGTCGTCGAGGACCTGTTCCCGCGGCGGGCGGAACACACGCCCCCGGTCATGGCTCCGCCAGACACTGACCGGGAGGCCGACGACGACAGTGTTCCGCCCATCACGGAACCCGAGATGGGAGTGGCGGTGGCGCGCATGTGCGCAAAGTCCACCGCCCCCGGGCCCGACGGTGTTCCAAACCGCGTGTTGGGCCTGGTCCTCGACCACCTGGGTCCCCGCCTCAGGGAGCTGTTCGACGCGTGTTTAGCGTCCGGACGGTTCCCTGGGTGCTGGAAGGAGGGAAGGCTGGTGCTCCTGCCGAAGCCGGGACGGTCTCCGGGGTCGCCTTCGGCCTACAGGCCTATCGTGCTGATCGATGACACGGGCAAGCTACTGGAGAGGGTGGTAGCTGCCCGCATCGAGCGGCACCTCGTCGGCACGGGGCCCGATCTGTCGGACGCCCAGTTTGGGTTTAGGAGGGGTCGTTCGACGATCGCGGCTCTGTTGCGCCTGAGGGCCGTGGCGACTGAGGCCGTCACCGGTGGGGGAGTGCTGTTGGCGGTGTCCCTAGACATCGCCAACGCATTCAATAGTCTGCCATTCAGCTGCATCAGGGAGGCGCTCCGGTATCACGGAGTGCCAGCTTACCTGAGGCGGCTAGTGGCAGACTATTTGGTGGGGCGCAGCGTCCTCTGTACCAACCGAGCAGGGGACGTTGTGCGAACGCCCATGACGTGCGGTGTCCCACAGGGGTCGGTCCTCGGACCCACCCTGTGGAACATCGGCTACGACTGGGCGTTGCGGGGGAGCCTCCCGCCCGGGCTGGGCGTGATTTGTTACGCCGACGACACGCTCGTCACAGCCCGCGGTGGGACGCTAGAAGAGGCGGTAAGCCTGGCGACCTATGGCACCGAAGAGGTCGTCAGGCGGATCGAGGCGCTGGGGTTGAGGGTCGCCCTGGACAAGACGGAGGCCCTCTTGTTCCATGGGCGCCTTATGAGCCCTCCCATCGGCGTCTCGATCACCGTCCGATCGGTTGACATCAGCATCCGGGCCCATATGAGGTACTTGGGTCTGGTGCTCGACGGGCAATGGTGGTTCCGGGAGCATTTCCGCAGGCTCGCTCCGCGGCTCGTCGGCGCGGCGTCCGCCCTATCGTGGCTAATGCCGAACGTGGGCGGACCGAGCGCTACGTGCCGACGGCTGTACACGGGGGTCATCCGGTCGATGGCCCTGTACGGCGCACCGGTGTGGGCGGGGTCCTTGACCGTCCGACTTAGGGCCTTCTGTGGCGACCACAGAGGGTCATGGCGGTCAGGGCCATCCGCGGATACCGCACGGTTGCGACGGAGGCAGCGTGCCTATTGGCCGGGACTCCCCCGTGGGACCTGGAGGCGGAAATGCTCGCCGAGTTGTATCGGCGGGTGTCGGGGGTGCGCGGGGAGGGCGGTGTGATCTCGTTAAGGGATCTCACCGCCTGGCGCGTCGACGCCCGCCGAGACGTCATTGCCCGTTGGGCAGTCCGGCTGGAGAGGCCTCGGTTCGGGGTGCGAACCGTGGAGGCCTTCCGGCCGGTGCTGATGCAGTGGTTGGAGAGGCGGCACGGGGTGCTCTCCTTCCGACTAGTGCAGGTGTTGACGGGGCACGGGAGCTTCGCCAAATACCTGCACAGGGTCGTGAGGAGGGAGAGTACACCGTCCTGCCACCACTGCGATTGCGACGAGGACACGGCGCGCCACACGCTCGAGGCCTGCGCGGCTTGGGCAGTGCAGCGCCGTGAACTCGTCGCAATCATCGGTGCCGACCTGACGCTGCCGGCCATCGCTAGGGCGATGGTCGACAGCGTCAGGAACTGGGACGCGGTCGCAGCCTTCTGCGAGACAGTGATCTCGCAGAAGGAGGCGGCGGATCGTCTGCGCGTGGAGCGCAGCCTCGATGAGGAGATCCGCCGCCGGCGACTGGGGCGGCGCAGGCGCAACTATCTGCGCCTCATGCCGCCCTAGCCGAGGCCGCGGGTGACGTGACCGGGGATTAGTCCGTCACCCGCCGAGAGGCCGACCGCGTGAGGAAAGACCGACGTCCTCCCCGAGGGGGGGACGTCGGTCGATGGGAGGGTACCCCGCGTAGGGGGTATTCCGTCGGGCCGACCACTGACGACAAGTAAACCTGCTCCGGTGGTCGGCCCAATGACGAAGGCGAGGTGGTTTTCGGGTGGATTGCGGGAGTTGCGTGCTTAAGCCCCTCTGTCGCCCCGGACGGAGTGGTGCGGAGGCGCGCCGACCGCGACCCACCCAAAAAAAAAAAAAAAAAAAATGGTATAAATATTATTCTGATCGCTTTAGTGATTTTTGCAGTATAACCGAATAAAAATCCGGCTCTTCATTTATTAGTATATATTAGAATGACAAGAATAAGAGAACAGTATTTCTAATTTAGTTGCCGACCTGATTGTTCCATAATACTGTTTTATTCAAATATTATGAGTAAATAAAAATAATAAATATTATTAGTTATAAATATTATCATTCCATTCCACAATTACATATATAATTTCCTTTTAGTTTATCAAATATATTCGCCAAACATTCCTATCGTTCCTTTCGAATGCGAATATGATTGCGAATGTCAAAAACATATGCGAATATTCGCGAACGCGAAAGCGAACACTCGTTACATCACTAATCCTTTGTATAAGAGCTTTTGCTACGGAGCTAGTGTGCGAACTACGCATGTGCAAAATTCGAATCCGCCACTAGGTGGACCGACGACCTGGTGAAAGTTGAGAACATGAGGGAGGCCTACGTCCAACAGTGGACGGCGATAGGCCGAAATGGATAATTTATTATTATTACGTCAGAAAATAGTGACATGGTAGAATTTTCAGTGTTACGCAAACGGATGTGTTATGCAAGTATTTTTTTTTTCAGATGACGCTCTGCGGTTTGAGTTACATGCAGCTCTGGAGTATATATCGTTACGACCTTTTACTTTCACAGTATATCGAATTGTAACTCTTAAGAATAACTTGCCATTCACTTTAATTAGCATTACTCTGACCTACGCTATAATTGCAATGCAAATAACACATTTCCTGTAATGGTTAAATTGCCTTAATTTTTATTCTGCCTTAACAAAATGAGGCAAATTGATCTACTATAATAAGCTGGTCAGAGAAGTTAGTATATATATTACATTAAAAAGTATGGAGATGTAACTCAAAGATCACAATTTGTGGGATTAAGAATTAGAAGTGTTGCACTTTTATCGAATTGTGGTTATTAAATATTAAAGATTATAAGGTTTTTCTGAGAATAATAACGTATAGAAGGTAAATCCGCACAAAAAATAAAGAATTTGAATTAGAGCCTAATGGAGCTTACGCCTGATCGTGCCGTAGTGTACAAGGTCACTATACTGCACGTACGTACGCAACTCTTAAAAATAAATAAGTAATTATGACGGTTTGTGCATTCAAATGGTGTCACAACACATTTGAAAAACATAAAAGTATATTAACATTACTTTTAAAAATAATTGTGGGGTGCGTGTCTACGTGTGTAATCGCCTGCGTACGCGTAGTATTTTTAGCTTCATGTTTTTGATCACTTAAGCACCGACTCTATTCTTCTATATGTTATTATTCTAAGGGTTTTTCATTACTTGCACCATTGATATTAGGAGTTCAAACTAGAATAAAAAAAGAATTTGTGTTAGTATATAATTATTAAAAGCCTGGCGACCTATGGCACCGAAGAGGTCGCCAGGCCGATCGAGGCGCTGGGGTTGAGGGTCGCCCTGGACAAGACGGAGGCCCTCTTGTTCCATGGGCGCCTTATGAGCCCTCCCATCGGCGTCTCGATCACCGTCCGATCGGTTGACATCAGCATCCGGGCCCATATGAGGTACTTGGGCCTGGTGCTCGACGGGCAATGGTGGTTTCGGGAGCATTTCCGCAGGCTCGCTCCGCGGCTCGTCGGCGCGGCGTCCGCCCTATCGTGGCTTATGCCGAACGTGGGCGGACCGAGCGCTACGTGCCGACGGCTGTACACGGGGGTCATCCGGTCGATGGCCCTGTACGGCGCACCGGTGTGGGCGGGGTCCTTGACCGTCCGACTTAGGGCCCTTCTGTGGCGACCACAGAGGGTCATGGCGGTCAGGGCCATCCACGGATACCGCACGGTGGCGACGGAGGCAGCGTGCCTATTGGCCGGGACTCCCCCGTGGGACCTGGAGGCGGAGATGCTCGCCGGATTGTATCGGCGGGTGACGGGGGTGCGAGCGGAGGGCGGTGAGATCTCGTTAAGGGAGCTCACCGCCTGGCGCGTCGACGCCCGCCGAGACGTCATTGCTCGTTGGGCAGTCCGGATGGAGAGGCCTCGGTTCGGGGTGCGAACCGTGGAGGCCTTCCGGCCGGTGCTGATGCAGTGGTTGGAAAGGCGGCACGGGGTGCTCTCCTTCCGACTAGTGCAGGTGTTGACGGGGCACGGGAGCTTCGCCAAATACCTGCACAGGGTCGTAAGGAGGGAGAGTACACCGTCCTGCCACCACTGCGATTGCGACGAGGACACGGCGCGCCACACGCTCGAGGCCTGCTCGGCTTGGACAGTGCAGCGCCGGAAACTCGTCGCAATCATCGGTGCCGACCGCGGTCGTGGTCGACAGCGTCGGGAACTGGGACGCGGTCGCAGCCAGCAGAAGGAGGCGGCGGATCGTCTGCGCGTGGAGCGCAGCCTCGATGAGGAGATCCGCCGCCGGCGACTGGGGCGGCGCTTGAGGTTTGTGCCACCTGGGCAGAGCAGCGTCGTGAACTCGTCGCAATCATCGGTGCCGACCTGACACTGCCGACCATCGCTAGGGCGATGCTTGACAGCGTCATGAACTGGGACGCGGTCGCAGCCTTCTGCGAGGCAGTGATCCCGCAGAAGGAGGCGGCGGGTCGCACGCGCGAGGAGCGTAGCCTTGACGGAGCGACCCGCCGCCGGCGACTGGAGGAGCGCAGGCGCGACTACCTGCGCCTCATGCCGCCCTAGCCGAGGCCGCGGGTGACGTGACCGGGGATTAGTCCGTCACCCGCCGAGAGGCCGACCGCGTGAGGAAAGACCGACGTCCTCCACGAGGGGGGGACGTCGGTCGATGGGTACCCCGCGTAGGGGGTATTCCGTCGGGCCGACCACTGACGACAAGTAAACCTGCTCCGGTGGTCGGCCCAACGACGAAGGCGAGGTGGTTTTCGGGTGGGTTGCGGGAGTTGCGTGCTTAAGCCCCTCTGTCGCCCCGGACGGAGTGGTGCGGAGTATATAATTATTAAAATCTGAAGTTGGTAAATGATTTGATTTAATTCACTCTATGCAAAAAAATAAAAAGATGTTTCGTCACAAATCACAACTAGTGGGAATAAGCATTAGAAGTGTTACACTTTTTTTGAATTGTGTTGGATTGAATAATAAAGATAAGAGTTTTTCATTACTTGCATCATTGATATAAGGAGCTCAAATTACAAAGATTTAAAAAATATAATAATAATAAGAATTCGTGTCAGTGTATAATCATTGAACAATGAGGTTGATAAAAGTGTTGACTTAATTCAATAAAAAATCTTAGTGTATCATACAATTTTTCACGTAGTAATTAAAATATATCTCATTCTTTACAAAAATAAGTAATGGTTTTGAATGCACCATGCACATATTTCATTTTATAATTATTCTAAACCAGCAAGCCCCCCATGCTTCGCTTTGGTATCAGTCATCTTACCCGCCTAGTTCCTGTTCCCGTAGGAATATCGAGATAAAATATAGCCCGTTACTCCCTGATATTATAGCTTTCCATTGCTGAAAAATTTTTGAAATCGGTTCGCTGCTTTAAGCGTGAAAGCATAACAAACAAACAAGCAAACTTAATTTGGCATTTATAATATTAGTAAGGTTGTTGCAACGGTGAATAATGTAGTATTGATGTTTTAATTTGAAAAATAAATCTATACCTCAAAATTTTTATTGTATTATTTTGTTAGCTGTTTTGTTTAAAGTTGCACAATTGCCTCATCATCTTGGCTCAGAGACGTACCACTTTTGAGCTCTACCCAATAATGGGAATACCCAATAAGAAGGAAATTGCCCTTCTATACAATATTGGTCAAACGTGTTAGTATAATGTTTTATTTCGTCTTTTCCTTCTTTTGCACAGATGTTATATGTACATACATTATATCCCTTAGTCGTCTTTTACAACATCTACGGGCAAGATAGGGAGTGTGGAATTGTATTCTTTGCCCGTTATCGCATGAAAAAGCTGCAGATATCATATCATTGCAGACACAGGTTAGCTAAGGTCCCTTAGGTATACATTGAATTCGAGCCTACCACTGAAATTAAGGAACTGCACCGGTGGTCGGTCCAACGACGAAGGCGACGTGCTACGGATGGGTTACGGGGCCGCGCGCTGCCCCTCTGTCGCCCTGGATGGTGCGTTGATGCGTCGATGGTGGTGCGTTGACCATATCCCAGCCAAAAAAGAAGAGTAGAGATTGAATGAATTAATAGACTTGGTATTACTTGCATCTGACAACTGTTTTCGGTAAAAGAACTAAGTCTCGCAGACTTGGTTTTTCCAAGTTATGTTTTTGATGGCGCAGTGTTTGCCGTAACTCGGAAAATTCGGATCAAATCGAGTTTCTTGTAAGGGTTACTTTGTTGATCGTCATCATTTCAATTTATATACGTCCCACTGCTGGGCTCGAGAATCCTTCACAAGGGAAATTTGCCTACGGTATAGGGGGTTGCTATAGGCTTTTTCTCGAGTTTTTCCCCTTTTATATAGATATTATACGCACAAGATATCCCTTACACTATCTTTTACAATACCCATGGGCTCGAGCCTCCTCCAAAATAGGAGGGCAATCGACCTTACTATACCATGCCGGTCAGACAGGTTGGTGTAAGGTTACGTTTTAAGTTTTCTTTCTCTTGCATTGATATTATATGCGTATTATATCCTTTAGTCGTCTTTTACGACATCCACAGGCAAGATAGGGGGTGATGAATTATATTCTTAATCCGTCACCACATGGATAAGCAGCTTTACAACATATTGAATATGATATTTGTAATTTTGTTAATTATATAGTATATATATCAAGTTTGGTGTGATACGAACAACAGCGACATTTATTAGAACCGTTGGCGTTTTCAATCCATTCAGGAACCCATGGAAATATATACGACAGGACGTGGCCAGACGGCCTTGCGTAGGGGTGTCGGGGATCGAATGTTAATAAACGACCTCTCCGGCACCCCGTATAAGCGCGGAAGGGACCGCTGTGGTTTAAGTGGGTATTCCGGCAGCATAGGCAGCCGGCGAGTCCCACACTCCCCCGCGACTATCACCGGCGGGGGATAGTGCGTAAATTACATTTCCACAGCGACATCAAAAAAAAAAAAAAGAAAAGGAGCCTATGGAAATATACGCAGAAAATTTTGTCCAAAGCGATTCAGCTGTTTAAGAGGAGTTAAAATACACATACAAAATAATTATTGAGATACGACTATATTTTGTTACCAAACATATTCATAAAAAACACAGCAAGTTGCAAGTTGTGCAGCTCGTTGTATTAATGTAATTGACAAACACATCTGCATAGCTATTTGCTATAGAATCCATCCAGTAACCTATTGAAATATACACAGAAAATTTTATCCAAAGCGGACTAGTCGATGGGCAGGAGTTAGATGACATATACACGCACAGGAGAACGATATATATTAAGATATGATCACATTTTGTTACCAAACATCCGTGTGGTGACGGAGTAAGAATAAAATTCACCACCCGCTCTCATACTCGTGAGTATCGTAAAAGACGACTAAGGGATATATTACGCATATGACATCTATTTAACAGATGGAAAACTTGAAACGAAATCCTATACTAATCTGTCTGACCAGCATGATATAGTAAGGTCAATTTCCCTCCTATTGTGGAGGAGGCTTGAGTCCAGCAGTGGGACGTATGACGATCGTTGAAATGATGACGATCAACAAAGTAACACTTAAATAAACTCAACTTGATCCGGAGTTGCCGAGAATCCATCCAGTAACCTATTGAAATATACACAGAAAATTTTATCGAAAGCGGTCTAGTTGATTAGCAGGAATTAGATGACAAATACACGCACAGGAGAACCATATATATTAAGATATGAACATGTTTTGTTACCAAACATATTCACACAAACACAACGACACCTTAACTCGTTGTATTAATGTAATTGACAAACACATCTGCATATCCATTTCCTATAGTATCTTAGCACTCAAGCAATTACCATATCAGCAGAATGATACAGGCATTACTAGGACTGAGTTTAGTCTTACTAACAGAACTTCTAGCTGTTCGCAATTTGTGCAAATTGCCACCGTACTGAAGTGAATTGAGACCGAACTTGTGTGATATCGTTAACTGCAAACTTGGTTAAGTAGTTCGGGTAACCGCATTTTATTGAGCTTTTCTAATTGTGCTTCAATATGACGTAAGGTTTTAACTAATTCTTTAACTAATTCATCAGTCACAGGATCATACAAGACACAAAGCAATATAATTTCATAACTGTCAAATCTTGCAGGCGGCTTAGCCATTGCAGTTAGTATTTTCCAAAAGAGAAGCCGAACCGTCCTGAGGATGCCTCGTTTAGAGGCGAAGCACGTGTCGAACAAATATTCGAAGTTCTGCGGCAAATTGCAAGTTGATGTTCTGGAAGGTGCTCATCACGTGAGAATAAGATTTCCTTATTTGCTAGTCCACCATCCTATCCCGTATGCCTTCTATTGTGGTGTAGGATATATTGATTACCGTGGGAAAGTAGTGGGTCGCCCTTCCTTCCTTCCATTTAAAAAGAATGAATGAATAGTGAAAAATCACACGCTACGTCATCATAAGTCAAATCTGCTGGCCAAACATGACGATCATGACATTTTATTTATTAATTTTTTTCATCAGCAGATATCATTCAAAATTACATCAACGGTGGACCAACAGCAGCACTTTTTACACGTAATCTATCTGTCGGTTTATACGACTCCCACGGGCAAGAAAGGGATAGCACTATTATATTTTTAAACTGCTATTATATGAGAGTGTGTGTTACCAGTGATGACTTACGGCACAGAAACGTGGTCCCTAAATGTACGCCTCATAACAAGGCTCAAAGTCGCTCAGCGTACTATGGAAGGGGCTATGCTCGGAATTTCTCTGCGAGATAAAATCCGAAATACGGAAATCCGCAGAAGAACGGGTGTAACCGACATAGAACGAAGAATTAGCACGTTGAAATGGCAATGGGCAGGCCACATCGCTCGTCGAACCAACAACCGTTGGGGAAGAAAGGTTCTCGAGTGGCAACCACGAATCGGACGGCGCAGCGTAGGATGACCCCCCACTAGGTGGACTGACGACATTCTCAAAGTCGCAGGGAACCGTTGGATGCAAGTGGCGCAGGACCATTCCGAGTGGCATTCTTGTGGGGAGGCCTATGTCCAGCAGTGGACGTCTGTAGGCTGATGGATGGATGGAACACGTTGACTGCTAACAACAGATAGATATCCCGTGGTTTATGAACTTGACCAGGAGGGCAAGTACGGGTTATCTCGTATTTTCTTTAGTTGTCGTATATATACAGCTGTGAGTGAAGTAGTAGTAGTGTAAAAATAAAGCAATGGCTTTAAAAAAGAGAATAAATAAAAAGGTTTACAATACATGAAGCAATTTTTTACTTTTAGATTATTACTATTTACTATGATTACTGGTTCTAGTAACACAATATTGTTTAAATAATATAACTTTCATATTCAGTTTCGTGAAATGTTCTGTGACAGTCAACGTGTTAAGCTTAGAATAATTTGTTTGTGTTGCTGAAAACATATCAGTGAAAAAAATTGTCGTCCTTTAAAGATAATTTTCAAACAGGGGTGCATAATAAACCTAAATTACATGCAAAGCCGCAAGCTCCAGTTAGATTTCTTCGATGGAAAATATACATTTACACAACCATACTCATTTGTGAACTAATTACGTAGTGGTAACTTATACCGATTGGACTCCTTCATTGCCATTATTTTCAAGAATATATGATAGATGCTGAAATATGTTATAGTAACTTTCAATTTACATTCATTTTATATTCACAAGATACATAATATTATATTTTTATACTATCAATACGTAGCCACGTGGTAGTGGAGTTGAAATACTCCGTTTATACAAATATATTTTACAAAACAAAATGTGTTAGTTGTATGAAGGCAACAGTATATGTGATAACAAGGGTTACGAGTGTAATTGGTAGATTAATATCAAGAATTACAAGGCGGCAAATGCTAAACTTAAATGTTCGTTGAGCTATATACTCAAGTGCTGCCTGCAGCTCGTACAAAATAGATTCATCTGTAAAATAGAAATGGAAGATCCGTATTAATAATAAATTACCACACCGCTTGTTAGTCAATCGTTAGTCAACGCGATTCCGAGAATATTTTTATTATTCTTATATTATTACTTTTTTTTATTGCCAACGGTGGCAAACGAGCAAGCAGCACACCTGATGGTAAGTGAAACTGCTGCACATGGACCTTTGCAATACCAGGGGCACCGCCAGGCCGCTGCCTACTGTGAAGGAAATACTCTTCTCAAACCTCGTTTAAAGAAGGAGTTTAGTTTTTATTACCTATCTAAAATTATTTTTACCTATTTCCTATAACCTGATACTGTTAGAGATATTATCATCATCATTTCAGCCCATATACGTTCCACTGTTGGGCTCGGGCTTCCTCCACTATGGAAGGGAAATTGACCTACTATGCCACGCTGATCAGACGTGTTGGCATAGGGTTATATTTCGAGTTTTACTTGTCTTGCATAGATGTAATATGCATATTGTATCCCTTAATCGTCTTTTACAACACCCACGGTGTGAATGGGCCGTATATGAGCCGACAGTGACCATCAGTCACTATGAGGTTAATAAGATAGGTTAGCTAATTACGTAATAACGTAAGACAGAAGCTGCCTTTAAGTAGGGCCTAAATAAATTAACAGACTTGGTATTACATGGATCTCACAACTTTTTATGGTAGAAGAACTGAGTTGCGAGACTTCTTAGATATGTTTTTAATGGCATAAACAGTTTACCTGAGCATTGAACAATTAGTGTGATGAGCATTTTCTTCAATTTGCTTATTTCATGGTGTACAAGCTCCACTACTATTCCGTTACAAATAACATGAAAAACCACAATAATTGCATCTAGTAGACGTAATGTACCTAATATCCCATGCTGTAATAATAAATTATGTTTCAATAACACTCGTTTATAGTACACAACTAAAAGATTAAGTTTTACTGAGAATCTCTAATGTGTTTGGTCTGCCGGAACGAATGTTTGTAGACGATCGGAAAGTGGGCAAACTTACGATGCCACCCTTTCATAAAGAGAGCCTTGGTAGCGTGAGATAGGGACGCGATAGATTCGGCGTTTATTAGCTGCTCTGACGCAATACACGTAACGCTGTTATGTTCTATATAGTATTGGGATTCTATCCTATATATACAAAACTGGCTGCTGGTTCTTTCCAGAAGGGATTAAATACTGGATAGAACTCCTGAACTACCGGGATAGGCTGTGGCTCCATTAAGTCGGGAACTACCTGTGGAAATAGCTACCGTGCCATGTCTATGTTAACCAACACTGATGGACGAGTAGAAGTTGGGCGGACCCTGTTTGAAGAGTGTTAACGCAGACTTACGATACAGCCGATTTCATGTATGGCGTTTACCCCAAAGATAATACTGATTCTAAGACTTAGCGTGTCTTGATGGAGCACGTGTATCTGCACAGAATTTCAGACAAATCCGAATGAGTTTTGTTAGGGTATGATGACCGGCGTCTCGGGAAGGGGACGTCGATCGGAGAGGGTGCCCCCTCAGGGTATTCCGCCTGGCCGACCACTGAAGACAAGGAACTCTGCGCGGGTGGTCGGCCCAACGACGAAGGCGACGCACTATCGGGTGGGTTACGGGGCCACGCGTCGTCCCTCTGTCGGAGCCGGGCGGCGGGTGAGCTGACCGTAGCCCACCTTAAAAAAAAGTGTATGATTGCTTTCACAAGGACTTGTAAAAGGGACAATATGAAGCTGTATTTTACTTATACCTGCAAGAGTAAGGATATATGTAAATATTTTTTTTTGTGGTAGGTTATGATCTGGACAAACCCCGCTCAATCTGTCCGGAGCGATGGATGAGCTGCGTGCGTCCACATAACTTACTGTATTTCCTCCCCATCGCTATTGGGCTGACCACTGGTCCCGACTCATTAACATCCTCACCCCTGACCACTGTTGCCGACTCCTTGACATCCTTCATCCTGACTACTGGTTCCGACTTCTTGACATCCTCTCTCCTGACCACTGGTTCCAACTCCTCGACATTCTCCCTCCTAGCCGCTGGTTCCGACTCCGTGGTCGGCCCGGTTGTTAACCTTCCGGGACCCCTTCGACGTCCGGAAACAAGAAAGTGTTGCCGGAACATCTCTCTCACACGGTGCGTCCCTCTGCGGGTGGCGGACTAATCCCCTGTTCGTCCATCCGCGACCTCGGCTAGAGATGAATTACTAATCTGAGACTGCAATAATAATCATTAGAGAACTTACCCCTCTCAAAACTTGTTTGCTAAGTATATATAAATTTGATATCAGCATCGGAATTTTTGTAAGCACGCTAATAAAAAGCTGAAAAAGGTCGCATTTTATTATTATAATACTTATAAAAATTATTAATAATTATTAAATTATTATTAATAATTACTTGCCATTAGCTGGAGTTCCTTATGCACTAATAATATATTCTCCAGTAAACAATCGTAATTGTATAAATTCTTCTTTATCTGCCTTATAATTAGGGTAGTATTATAATTTTGTATTTGGTTAAAAAATTTAAAATCCCTTTCTAAGTTTGTCCCCAGTAATTTCATACGACTTTGTAGTAATGAAAATATAATGATTGTCATAAAGTAATTATAATCCATAGATATTTCTATAAAGACTCGGCAAGTATACTCAAGTAATCTGGCCGATAATGTAATAAGAACTATCACAAAACCCACGATTCTAAGAATCGATGTGAACAATATTGTAATGTATACAAATACAGTAATCCATGGTGCCTTTTTTATTCCTGAAATTAAGTCACCAGTTTTTATAGCGCTAAAATATTTGAAGATATTTACATCAGCATATATAAATGATATGCAAACATATAACATATATTCTATATACGAGAAAAGGAAGGCACTAGTTAAATTGAAACGCTTCGTCGGATTCATAAAATAGTGATAATATAAAACGTAATTGATGTAACCGTTAAAACAAATGCAGTATATTCTACCGAGAAAACGAATACTCTTAGATTCACTTAAATTGACATAATTGCCAAATATCATACGGATTACGAATATACATCTTAATAAAGTAAGTTTTTTAAATAGTTTGAAAATATTTGGAATCATATTAGTAAAGTGTTGACAATATTATTCATCGGTGAGGATAACCAACAAAATAACATCGATTCAAACTGACATGAAGTTATTTTTAAATGCTTTATTACATATTAATGGTTATTGTCCATTGATATAAGAAATTATGTTTTATAATCATATAGAAATACTAGATGACCCAACAAACGTTGTTCTGTTCAAATAAAATAAAAGAAATTCTCCTTGAAATCGACAGCATCGCCACCTACCGGGTCTAATTTTGAATCTAAACCATTCTCGAATCGCCCTTGAATACACAGCCGTTTAGGAGGAGTGACAGTGACATATACACGTACACAAGAAATATATATAAAGATTTAATTCAGGAATACAGTATGTTATGTCTGTGTATCATAGAAGTCGATGGAACCTTTTAACCTATAAAACAAAACTATAAGGATCCATTAAATAAGTAAGTATAAGATGTTAATGGATATTACTGTTATAAAGCTGGAGAGTATGTATTAGAGATGCGCCGAATATTTCTTTGGTATTCGGCGTATTCGGCATCTTTTCCACTATTTATATTCGGCCAAATTATTCGGTTTTCTGTCGAATATATTCCATTCTTAAGTAGCAAATGGACAATAATATACAATAACAGAGATATATAGAAATAGAGAGACATTTTACAAATATAATAGAAATCAGAAATAAAATAAAAGATAAGCAAAAAGAAAAGTACATATTCTAAAATTTGCAATTTATGGTAAATTATTATGCAGAAACGTTAAGCTTTCGGCCCTCTCCGGCAAGAGTCTGTTGTGCTTTTCTTTATATTGGTTCTCTGCTTCCGAAAATAATCGTTCGCTATACATACTACTACCAGTAGTATTTAGAAACAATCTGGCTATACTAGCTAAATGTGCATATTTAGACTTATGCTTTGCCCACTAATCAAAAGGGCTCTGGTTTCGAGGTAGAGGGCTTTCAGCTGCATATCTGTACAATTCCACGGCGATAGGGCTTTTAGGACCTTTCAAAATGACAGAATTCGTTGAGGTAAGTCCTTTATAACAGTTCCAAAATGCCACATGAGATTCATTAGACAAACCGAATAATTCGGCCGAATATCCGGTTCGGTAAAGGTTAAACTGAATAATATTCGGTATACGGTTATTCGGTAAAACCACTATTCGGCGCATCTCTCGCTTGTATGTTTGTTTGAATACGCTAACCTCTATTACCATCCATTGGATGCTCTAAAAATCTTATCGTGTTTTATAGACTGTTTATCGATAATGGTAATAAGTTATACGAAATGCTGCGCTACTAAATAGGAACATAGCAGTGTCTATATTTTTTCCCAGCGCTAAGGAGGTAATAAATGCTGTGTGGTAGCGGCTTCGAATACTACCAACGCTTGCTTTGCTCGTGGGTGTCGTAAAAGACGACTAAGAGCCCTAGATTGACCCGGACCAACTCCATCTGGTACCATTTGGGTCAACGATTACATTCAAAAGGAGGGTTGACGTCAGGCAGGCGGCCGGTCATAAAAGTCATTGCCGAAATTTTTTGCAATATGTCAGAGCAGATGACATATTGCGTCGACCCCAAGTAATTGGGATAAGAGCAAGATGATGATGATGATGATGCTAAGGAGGTAATATTAATTTATCTGTGATGTCGAATATTGGTTCACCTACGATGCACAGCAGACACACAGATACATAGACAGGTAGACATCCACATACTTGTGATATGAACACAACACACCCATTGCGTAATAATTCACATCATCATCGTCATCACAGCTCATATATGTCCCACTATTGGACTCTAGCCTCCTTCACAATGGGTGGGAAAGTGATCTACTACACCACACTGGTCAGACGTATTGGTATTTTTTTTTTTTTTTTATGGGTGGGCTATGGTAAGCGCACGCGCGGTCCAGTCCGTCCGGGGCGATGAAAGGACGGCGTGCGGGGCCAATACCCACGTCACCTCGTTGTTGGGCCGACCACCGGAGCAGATGTGACTTGTCGTCAGTGGTCGGCCTGACGGAATACCCTTGCGGGTAACCTCACCTCGCGACGCCTGGGACGTCGGTCGCCGTCGCGCGGTCAGACGTATTGGTATAGAGTTTTTCTTCTTTTGCATAGATGTTATATCCATATTATATTCTCCAGTCACCTTTTATTATATCCACGGGCAAGAGAAGGGGTAGTGAATTCTATTCTCACTCCGCCACCACATGGAGGGCATTAGAATTATTGATGAGTAAATATGGGTCAACAACAATAAATGATGAACTGAGTACTATCACAATGCATTTATTTATTAGAACAGTATATGAAAGTGTCAACTATGTTATTTATTACTGTTATGAATAGTAATGAGGTATTGTTTTGTTTTGATCAGCTATTTTTATTATGATCAAAGAACTTGTGTGGTTTTTTTTCACTATTTTGTTGTTAAATATTGATGTCATCACCATCATCATTGCGGCTCATATACATTCCATTGTCGGGCTCGAGGTTGTAGGAAAGAGATTGACCTAATATACCATGCTAATCAGACCGTTTCGTATCGAGTGTTGTTTCAAGTTTTCATTCTCTTGCATATAATATATTGAGGCATCTGCCTCAGTCGCCTTTTACAACACCCACGGGTAAGATAGCGGCTGTGTTGAATATTTTGCAGAGATCGGCAAATCATTTTCCAATTGAATTTCAAAAATTAGTTTTAATACTTTATGATGTTTACGCGAGTATTACACATTATAAATAAAACTACTTTACGGATTTTATCGCGTTTGTATTTGATTTTTGATCGCCCGACGTTTCGGACACAACAAGTCATCGACATCATGACTTTTTGGACGTGAGACATCTTTATCTACCCCTGACCATCAAAGCTGCAAAGTGAACGTCGGGTAATGAAAAATCAAATACAAACGCGATAAAATCCGTAGTTTTATTTACAGATAGTTTTAACTTTTACCTAAAAACATAAAATTTTGAGAGATAAATTATTAATTGTCAGATTTTATTACACGAAACATAAATTAATCTCTTCATGATCTCTTTGAGAGACAACAGCGAACTCCACGACCCAAGGTTGCGAACCCAAACGGCGCGATAATACAAAATATTGCACTATTTTTTATTAGCTACTAGCAACACGCCCTCGCTTCGCTTCAGTTACAGTCACCTTACCCGCGTAGTTCCCGTTCCCGTGGGAATACCGGGATAAAATAGAGTCTTTGTAACTCAAGAATAATGTAGCTTTCCAATGGTAAAAGAATTTTTGAAATCGGCACAGTAGTTTTTGAATTTATTTATTACAAATATACACACATAATAATTTTTAACAAAAAACGGACATCAAACAGCAAAAAAAACTTGTAGTGCTTTAATAAAATACTTAATGAAAAATCAGACAAAAGCACTAGCCGACCCTACGATTTTTGAAAGTTCCCCTCAATTTCTCTGGTCTGCCATCATCAGACCCTAATTTCCTTACTAGTTGTAATAAAAAAAACAAAATAAGAATCATCAAAATCAGTTTATAAACGACGAAGTTATCCGCGAACAAACATAAAAAAAGCATATATACGATCGAATTGAGAAACCTCCTCCTTTTTTGAAGTCGATTAAAATACAATTTTTGCTCTTTATACATTAATATTAGCTATCGTCCCATTAGATTGCTACCCTGTCTTAGTACTTAAAAAAAATTAACAGCAGGTCTGTAAATACATGAAAATTATGCCTAAAAGACCTGATAAAATCTTGTATTACCTATACATGCCCTGTTTGGAGCAGTACTTGTCAAACCAACGTCAAGAAAATATAGGTTATTCAAAACAACGTTTTAAAATATGCTTTTATTACCCCTCATCGTACAAATATTCATAAACTGCATTTTAGAATAGGTTAACCGACAATTGACGTACTTATTTATAAACTTACCGAAAAATTCACTAAATAAAAATGAAAATAAATAAATTAGTTATATTACTATATCTTTTTTTTTTTGGGGTTGGTTACAGTTGGCGCTCTCCTCGCACCACTCCGTACGGGGCGACAAAGGGGCGCAAGTACGCACCCGTAACCCACCCGCGCAACACGTCGCCTTCGTCGTTGGGTCGATCACCGCAGCATGGTGACTTAACGTCAGTGATCGGCCCGACGGAATACCCCTTGAGGGGTATCCTCCCATCGATCGACGTTCCTCCCTCCTCGAGGAGGACGTCGGTCTTTCCTCACGCGGTCGGCCTCTCGGCGGGTGACCGACTAATTCCCCGGTCACTTCACCCGTGGCCTCGGCTAGGGCGGCATGAAGCGCAGGTAATCGCGCCTACGCCGCCCCAGTCGCCGGCAGCGGATCGCCTCTTCGAGGCTGCGCTCCTCGCATGCGCGATTCGCCGCCTCTTTCCGCAAGACTACTGCCTCGCAGAAGGCTGCGACCGCGTCCCAGTTCCTAGCAGGTCGGCACCGATGATTGCGACGAGTTCACGACGCTGTTCTGCCCAAGCGTCACAGACTTCGAGCGTATGCTGCGCCATGTCCTCGTCGCAATCGCAGTGGTGGCAGGATGGTGTACTCTCCCTCCTAACGACCATGTACAGGTAATTGGCGAAGCATCCATATTTCTATATCTATTAAAAATAGTCTTTCGTTTGTCGATGATTACAAGAGATATAAGTTACTCCATCACTTGTTTTTATTAGTATATCAGCTTCTACCATGGCTTTGTTTTCGTGAAAATTTACTTTCCCAAAGTATACATCATTCCAAGAGATCATAATACCCGAATAAAAAGAATTTTATGTGTTAATCTAAGAAATTCTCTATCGATGTGCAATATTCATCCAAATCTCGTCGCCTTTTTTAGGCGTGATTGAGTAACAAAATCCAAAAACTTTTGCATTTATAATATTACTTTCACTCGGGTAATATCTGTAGAAATACTACAGTAAAGTTAGCACTTCCTAGTCCCCGATAAGTTAAATTTTCTATTGGTGTAAGAATTATCAGAATTGACTAAATTCCCGTGGCAATACCAGGATAAAGCATAACCTGATATTACTCGCTGATAATGTAGTTTTCCATTGATGAGAAAATTAAAATCGGTCATGTTCTTGCTGTTTAACCCACCTTATCTCTGGAATATCGTAATAAAATATGGCCTGTGGAGTAGATTGATCTAATCAACTGCCTAGGTCCATCCACTCTTACGTTCGTTATTTACATATATCTAAATATTATACTATATCAATAGTGGAGTAGAGAATGAATCATGATGCATTGTGATTGGTTTTAGTTGACACAATTGCTTTATCTTCGAATTCACGTCAATGACACGTGTGGTTGGCATAAATTATTTACGAACAAGTTATTTCCAGGCGTGTGTAACATCTATACTTATTTCTAAAATAGAAACACGTATATTATTAAAATCAATAGTCATTAATGTGCAATGAGCATTAAAGCATTTAAAAATAGCTTCATAATAGTTTGAGTAGACATCTTGTAAATAATATTTAAATATTCCTAAATACATAAATTTGCTGGTGCTAAGTGGTCACATAGTTTTAAATAACAAAAGCTTAAAAAAAGATGTTAAAAGTTTTATCCCAGTAAAATAACCGCGCGACCGTAATAAAATCACCAGATTGTTTGCACCACAATTCATTGCTTGCGAGGACCTTTTAACTGAATGGCAGAAGAGATAGGATTCATCATGAAAAGGCCGTCATCTCTATCTATTTTTTCCTATATTTACGCAAGCGAATGGAGAAAGTGTGGCTTGAAGTTCATATTGTGTAGCCCAATTCCTAATTGGCTACAGCAAATTCAAAAGTAAATTATTCTCTTTTAATCTGGTATTTTATTATTAGTAGTAGTACTCTATTTTAATGGTAAGGATACGACCATTATGTCCATGTTCCACATTTGGCCACCACTTTGAACAATCACCACATCACATTCTCTGGGAGTGCAATCTCTGGCGTAACGAGCGCGATCATATGTTTAACAGTTTGCAAGTCACCTCTGGGAGTATACTATACGGACCTTGTAGCAACTCAAGAAAATTTCCGTGCGTTCAGGCGTTTCTGCCATACCTACTATAGCAATCAATCTTAAGGCTCACATATAGGCTCCGCCAAGCCCTCCCTCTGGTACTCTGCCGCTGCGCTTATGGTAGCTGCACATCCTCTTATTTATTGACAAACTAATCAATTTTGCGTCATGTCCCCCGCATTGTATAGGTCCCTCCTAGTAGAATCAATCTCTTCCAATTCCTCTTGTTTTAAGTTTTCTAAATAAATTTGTAGCGGATCCCAAGACAATTAAAATGATTTCTCGGGACTGCTTGAGGATCAAACCTCGGTGTGATCTATGGGGAACATTGTGGATCCTGGCTTACAGGTGTTACAATGGGTGGTGGGCATGTGTGGATGGAGGTATTAGTCACAATAAGAAAATATATAAAATATATCCAACCAAAATTTACATCTTCTTTAATACTGGATAAAATCTATCTTTTGAGAGACTAATTTTTAGAACATTTACTTTTTTATTGAGTGTTTTCATGATATTATTTGATTCAATAAAAAACAAAAGGATTAGCATAAAATTTAATCTTCTATTTTACATCTTCTACTACTTTAGGGGTTGAATTTCTAACAATCCTTTCTTAATGTTCGTCTACAGTGTAAAAAGATGATGATGGAATATTATAGACCAATCTGACTTATTCCTGTTATATTTAAAGTGTTTGAAAATATTTATACTCAATGAATTTAACAATTATACAACAAAAAATAATATATTATGTCACAAACAAAAAGGATTTCTTGAACATAGAACCATAAATATGGCCCTTTACGATTTTCTTTACACGATGTTCATAAAAGTGGATAAAAGGATGCCCGTTTTGGGCCATCCTTTGTGACATGACACAAGCATTTGGCTATGTAAAACATGACAATATAATTAATAAACTTGATGCATATGGTATAAGGGGTAATGTATTGAACTTAATGAGATCGTATCTAGAACAGAGGGTGCAAAAGACAATAATCACTAAGATTAATATATGTAACTACAAAAACGGAAGGGATATATTTGTCAAACGAATGTCCTGTACAGTCTGGCGTACCCGAAAGTAGTGTGTTGGGCCCTCTTCTGTTTATTTTTTATATCAACGATCTGCCAAAATCAATTAGATATCCTATGACGCTATTCGCGGAAGACAGTCCTGTAACTGACTGAAAAAATAAGGTTTACGATACATAAAGCAATTTTTAACTTTTTTTGATTAGTACTATTTACTATGATTACCGGTTTTAGTAACACAATGCCATTCAAATAATATGGTTTCCAAAGTCCGTTTTGTAAAGAGTTATGTGGCAGTCAACGTGTTAAGCATAGAACAACTTTTAGGGTTTGTGTTATTGATTGTTTCGGCAATTACCTGCATAAGGTCGCAAGGAGGGAGAAGCCGCCGTCCTGCCACCACTGTGATTGCGACGGCGCAGCATACGCTCGAGGTTTGCATGGCTAGGGCAGAGCAGCGCCTCGAACGCGTCACAATCATCGGTGCCGACCTGAGGCTGCTAACCATCGTTAGAACGATGCTTGACAGCATCAGGGATTGGGACGCGGTCGCCACCTTCTGCGAGGCAGTTGTCTTGCAGAAGGAGGCGGCGGAGCAGGTCCGGTGAGAATTCCTCTACCATGACATCGGCCGCCGGTGCGTTGGGCGGCACAGGCGCGAGTAACTGCGCCTGATGCCGTCCTAGCCGAGGCCGCAGGCTGATGGGCCAGAGATTTGTCCTCCACTCGCAGAGAGGCCAACCGAGAGAGCGTGAGGGCGATGCTCTGACAATACTGTCCTGTTGGCTGTGGCCGCTGGCGTTGGCCGTGGCCATGGCTGTTGGCCGTGGAACTGGCCACGAATGTCAAAGAATCGGTACCAGTAATCGGCTCAAAGACGTTGGGGAGGGTATGCGGTAGGTTATGGGGATTTGCGCCGCCCATCCGTCGTACCGGGCGGATTGGACGGGGTGTATTCTGACTATGGTCAGAACTATGGTAGGCTATGACCTACCAAAAAAAGGGTTTGTATTGTTGAAAACTTATTATATCAGTGAAAAAAGTTATCGTAATTTAAAGATAATTTCAAACAAGGGTGCGCAATTAAACTAAATTACACGCAAAATCGCAAACTCCAGTTAGAATATTAATTGGAAAATATACAACTATACTCATTGGTGAACTAATTACGTAGTGAAACTTATTTCGATTAGACTCCTTCATTGCCATTATTTAGATGCTGAAATAAGTTATAATAACTTTCAATTCACCTTCATTTTATATTCACAAGACACAATATTATATTTGATTATTATCAATACGTAACCACGTGGTGTTGGAATTGGAATAATCCATTCATATATATATATTTTACAAACCAAAATGTGTTAGTTGTATGAAGGTAACAGTATATGTGATAACGAGGGTGGCGATAGTAATTGGTAGATTAATGTCAAGAATTATAAGGCGACAAATGCTAATCTTGAATGTTCGTTGAGCTATGTACGCAAGTGCTGCCTTCAGCTCGTACAAAATGGATTCATCTGCAAAATAGAAATGGAAAATCCGTATTAATAATAGAAAATTATAGTTTAAAAAACTATGCGTAGTTCGCACACTAGCTCTATCTCCCTTTCTCTTATGCAAAGAATACGATTAGAAATTTCTAAATCCTGGCGAATCTAATCAGAATATTCGGCTATTTTGATCAAATTATTGCATTATCATGAGCCTTTGACGATTGTGCAAAGTTTAAACAAAATCTGTTCGTTCAAGTGGGGCAAAACGACGTTCAAGAAATCTGTTACATACATAGATACATACAGGTAAAACTAATAAAAGCGTGTTAAAATTAAATTACCGCACCCTGTGTCAGTCAATCGTTACTCAACGCTATTCCGAGAATATATCCTCATCCTTATATTAACCTACCTAAAATTATTCTTGTCTATTACATTGACTAAGAATTTATAGAGTTACAATCGTTCACAAAATATGTCCGCACCAAAACTCGGCGCACGCTAGGCTACATAGGGCGCAGTCGCAAGGCGACCGCCATGTGACTACAACGTCCCGTGATTTAAAGTTCTTGATTATAAACTGTCCAAATAACAACAAACTTAATAACAACAGAAAGATGCATTATATTTTAGATACGTAGTATTACAAATTTATGTATGTACAGTGAGTTTTTCTATTCAATTTAAATAATATTCGTTTTATTAGCAGAACGAAATGCTCACGGTCCGACCGGTTCATGCAGTGCCTTGAGAGTCTTCTTCTGTTCTGTTTCACGTGTTACTCAAATATGTAAGAGTTAAGGCGAAGATTTTTGCTCATAATGTGAAAAACGTGTTCCAATATGGAGTAGTAATAATCTGATAAAATATGTGAACATTTTAACATTGTTTTTCTTATTATTTGGCACTCACGATTTTATGATAATATAGAATATTTTTGTCCATTTTTTTTGGTTCTCCTCGAAACCCGAAAAAAACCCCTTCAATAAAATGGCATTCCACAATTTGATTGATGTCAAGAATATGGGAGGATTATTTTATTCATTCTAAGATATGTTTAACATATGCAAAAAACTGAATACACTAGGAATTTTCAACGTTGTGCAATGGTTATGGAAGATCTCATCATGCATGCATTAGAACTTTCAAACCATATATCCATTTTATTAAAAACTATTATTAAATAGTACATAAGGTATTATTCATTATATTATACATTATATTCCAAAAAAATTTCTAGGAAAAATTAAAAGTCATAGTAAATTAACGTTAAATTTACAATAAATTAACGTTATTTCATTAGAACTAGAAACTAGTGGTTTTCAAAGATTATCAACTAGGGTTTTTAAAAACAAAAATAAAGTATTCTTACAAATAAATTATTATCTGTTTAATTTTAAATAGCATCTCCGTTCTTGTCTTTATTCTTCATTCGTATGACTTATGACGACGCATATTAAGCCGAAATTAAGGAGTATAACGTCTAAATTGGAGAAAATGGGTCATTTTGATCCTTTTAAAGTATACTACATATATACAAGAATATATGTATGTATGACGGGACTCGGACGTTTTTTTACTATTTATGCATGGAGGTTGTAACTCTATATATGCTTGCTCGATGCATATAGCCTAATACTGTTGGATATATTGTACGGTAAAAGATTGTATATATTCAAGGAAACGATAGATAATGGCCACATGTAACTAATAAAAGTGTAAAAAGAAGATAATATTAATTAACTACATAGTAAACATCAACGATATTAGTGTTACAAGACTTCCAAAAATATTGTCACCCTACTGGCGATATACCGATACCGATATCGAGTAACAGTTTTGTTAGCACTGTTGTCAAGATTTTGGATATTTATTACTAGAATTACTTAAACTAGGTGTAAGAATAATGTCATAAAACACTAAAGTTATTTGCAGATTCATAGCTCTTACCAATCCTGAGATAAAGTGAATTGTTTCTAATCACAACAATAGGTTTGCCAGCGTATGTTGACCTCTGTCTGCGGCCCGCGACGAAAAAAAATACCTACTGGGTCGAGTCGCATAGGTAGAATATTTACCTAAAATGTAACTAGTTCAATGCGCGAACTATTTACTACCTACAATTGCTGACGTACGTTGACCTATCCCATGTGTCCATAACTAAATATTTTTATAAGATAATTAGTTCAAAATTTAAGTACCAATTTTTTTTTTTTATATATTCGGTATCAGAATCGAGTACTGAATACCCTCCTTCAATATGTACAATCTTTTACCAGTCACCCTGTGTATATATATATATATATATATATATATATATATATATATATATATATATATATATATATATATATATATATATATATATATATATATATATATATAATTATGTATATTATATATAAACGGTAAATTAAAAAAAAGCTAAAATTTTATTTATTTTAAAAAACTGCCAATTAATTTAATTTTTTTTTCTTTCGTTAATTTATCCTATCCTTGTAACATATTTTTTATTGTAACTTATCAAGATACTAAAATTCCATGTTATTCTAAATCCATGCCGTGTGTCATACATAAATTGAATGTAGTGTTACATCATTCTATTTTTGGTAATTTTCTCCATAATTTTGTCTCTTTTGAGCCATATAGAAAATTAAACATCTATACCAATAAATAAAATTGGAGTGTCTGTTTGTAATGTCAAAATAATAGGCTTTTTTCATGCTCACACGGTTATTTGCACGACACCTATGCCTAAAATAGCAATTAAAAAATTTTTGTCTGTCTGTCTGTTTGTTCCGGGTAATCTTCAAAACGGCTAGACCGATTTCAAAAATTCTTTCACCAATGGAAAGCTATAATATCAGGGCGTAAACAAGGCTATATTTTATCCCGGTATTCCCACGGGAACGGGAACTACGCGGGTAAAACGACTATAACCTATAACCGAAGCGAAGCGAGGGCGGGTTGCTAGTATCAAATAAAACGTCACTTAGCTGACCACGAATTTGTCATTCAAGTTAAAATTTAAGTAAAACTACTTTTACGGATTATATCGCGTTTGTCTTTGATTTATGATTGCCCGACGTTTCGAATACTTTGCAGCATTCGTGGTCACGGACGGACTAAGGTGTCTCACGTCCAATAAGTTATCGTTATTACAGACATTTATAATTATCTACCCAATACAGAAAATTAGTTATTAAATTTATTAAATTTTGACTCACATTTTAGTACAAATTTATTGCCAATATAAGAAGAAAATGATTCTATATGAAAAAATTATATTGTTTATGGTTAGTAATTATTAATTATTAAATTTGAAGCAATTATTATTACAATTTCTTAATTTAAACCTATCAAAACTAAACTACCGGATCGGAACGTGGCCACACTGAGAAAGATTCGGCAAAAAAACTCAGGGGACATAATGCTAAATTAATATTGATTTTAATTTTTAGATGCGGCTTACTTTGTTTTACTAAAAGGTTTTTTCATTTATAAAATTATCTTTAACTATTGTTATTGTGGGTCAAATCTATACAATAAGTGCTCACAGTGTCATGCAGTCTTGTGGTGGTCTTTTTGGATTTATTTTTAATTATGTTTATAACAGGGTCCCAGCTTGATGGTAATACCCAGCCATCCAATTTCAATAGAGGGTATTGAAATTTGTGTTTTTTCAATAGCCTCGCGTACCATTCTAGGCAGGTATCGGTATTCTTTTGCGAGAATTTGTGTTTTATCAAATCTAATATTATGGCAGGCGCGGTCCTGACTATGTTCACAGACTGCAGACTTAGTGCGACGGCGGTGCTTCACATCAGCTATGTGTTCTTTGATCCAAGTTCTTATGGCTTTCTTTGTTTACCCAATATAGAGACAACAGTCACAGTCAAGTTTATAAACTCCTGCATCTTGTAGAGGAATCTGGCACTTGTACTTGCAATCATAAATCAAATACAAACGCGATATAATCCGTAAAAGTAGTTTTATTTACAATGTGTAGTGCTCGCGTAAACATCAGATATCATTATATTATATTTAAGTTTAATCAGACTCAAAAAGTGGATGAAAGAGAAACTCAAGATGATGATCAAAGAAGTGGATGAAATATTGATTGCAAACACAAATTACAGATCAAATGGACGTAAATAAATGCTTGCAAACATACATAAATAAGCAGTTTACCTGAGCATTGAACAATTAGTCTGATGAGCATTTTCTTCAATTTGCTTATTTCATGGTGTACGAGCTCCACAACTAATGCGTTACAAATTACATGAAAAACCACGTTCATTGCATCTAGTAGACGTATTGTACCTAGTATCCCATACTGTAATAATAAATTATATTTCAATAACACTCATTTATAGTACACAACTAAAAGATCAAGTTTTACTGCGAATTCTAAACTGTGTTGGTGTTCCAGAACGAATGCTTGTAAACATACGATCAGGAAGTGTGCATACTTACGATGCCTCTGTTTTATGAAGAGAGGCTTAATAATGTGGGATGGGAGCGGCTCGATAGTAGATCTGACGTTCGTTAGCCCATAATACACATAATACTGTTATGTCCTATATGGTGTTAGAATCTTGTTCAATAAATCAATACATTCGGAGAAAGATTACATGGCTAATGGAACTCCTGTACTACTGTGATAGGCTATGAGTTGGTTAAATCGGGAACTATTTGCGAAAATAGCAACCATGCCATATTTATGATAACCTACTTCAATGGACGGGGAAAAGGTTAGCGGACCGTACCAAGAGCGAGACCGTATTTGAGTGTTAAGTAGATTTACGATTGAGTCATATTTCATGTGGGGCACTTACTCCAAATATAGGACTTATCATGCTTTGATGGAGCACGTGTATGTGCAAAGAGCTTCTAGAACTGTTTTCAGCGGCATCACTACGATGCTCAGCAGGACGGCTAGGTTAGCTGTCTATCGCATCAAAGAAGTGATGCAACAAAAGGTGCTGTATGGTCTTGACTGTGAGCTTCAGTGTCGTTTGTAATATGCAGCTCTGAACAAACTGTAGAATGTCGGCCAAGACAGTATTGCAAAAACACGCGCCCTAGCTTGTGGTTAAAATGTTTCACACTGATAACATGCCTGGGTGTTACGTTTGAACAGTCAGTATCCCTAGCTACCTCTAGTAGTTGGGTAGATCTAGACACTCTAATTTAGAGTGGCCTGGATAATACGGACACTTTGTTCTCTCACGGGTCCGCAACGATCCACCCATTAGCGCCTCAAACAAATCAATTCTGGTCTAGATGAAATTTTTCTTGATCGATTGGAAAAATCCCGAGATTTAAACCAAGAATTTTGTTTTCTTTTTAATAATGACAAATCCAAATAAGTTTTATTAGATATGATTGTTTTCGCAAGCACTTGTAAGCGGAACAATATGAAGCTGTATTTTTACTCATACCTGAAAAAATAAAGATATACAAAATAACCTGAGACTGAAATTGTAATCTTTAGAGAACTTACCCCTCTCAATGCATGTTTGCTAAGTATATATAGAGTTGATATCAGCATTGGAATTTTTGTGAGCACGCTAATAAAAAGCTAAAACAGGATGAATTTTGTTATTATAATACTTATAAACATTATTAATAACTATTAAATTATTATTAATAATTACTTACCATCATCTGAAGTTCCTTATTCAATAATAATATATTATCCAGTAAACAATCGTAATTGTATAAATTCTTCTTTATCTGCTTAATAACTATGGCAGTATTGTAATTAGTATTTTGGTTAAAATTTTTGAAGTCCCTTTCTAAGATTGTTCCAATTAATTTTATACGATTTTGTAGTAATGAAAAAATCATTATTGTCAAAAAATAATTGTAATCTATAGATATTTCTACAAAAATGCGGCAAACACACTCAAGTAATCTGGACCATAATGTAATAATAATATTCACAAAGCCCGCAATTCTAAGAATTGATGTGAATAATACTGTAATGTATACAAACACAGTAATCAACGGCGCCTTTTTAAATCCTGATATTAAGTCCACAGTCTTTATATTGCTGAAGTATTTAAAGATATTTCCTTCAGCATATATAAATGATGTGCAAACATATAACACATATTCTATATACGAGAAAAGGAAAGCACTAGTTAAATTGAAACGCTTTTTCGCATTCATAAAATATTCATGATATAAGACGTAATTGATGAAACCGTTAAAACAAATACAGTACATTCTACCGAGAAAACGAATGCTCATGGATTCACTTAAATTAATATAGTTGCCAAATATCATACGGATTAAGAATATACATCTTAATGAAGTAAGTTTTTTAAATATTTTGGAAATTTTTGAAATCATTTTAATCTTTTTTTAAAATGTTAACAATACTATTCGTTGGAAAGGATAAACAATGAAATGACATCGATTCATAGTAATATAAAGTAATTTTCAAATGCTTCATTTCTTATTATAGATTAATGATTATTGTTGATATAGATAACATAGAGATCATATAGTAATATCTTATTCAGGAATACAATATGGTATTACGTCGTATCATACAATTTATCTACGGGAATGTGCCTTTTAGCCATAAATGGAACCTTTTAATGTATAAAATAAACAAAAAGATAAGAACTGCTTTTACGGATTATTACGGACATTTATAATTATCTACCCGATACATAGAATTAGTTATTAAATTTATTAAATTTTGACCCACTTTTTAGTACCACACTTATGCAGGACCACAATTATGTCTGTAATAACGATGACTTGTTGGACATGAGACACCTTAGTCCGCTCGTGACCATGAATGCTGCAAAGTGTTCGAAACGTCGGGCAATTATAAATCAAATACAAACGCTATATAATCCGTAAAAGTAGTTTCATTTACAATGTGTAGTGCTTGCGTAAACATCAGATATCAAAAAGATAAGAATCTTTATGTTCTATATAAAGAACCTAATAAAAAAGTATAAAACGTATATGTATATTACTGTTATAAAACGGAAGAGGTTGTATGTTTGTTTAAACACCATGCATTGGATGCCCAAAGATCTTATCTTGTCATTTATCCTTATAATCGAAAGCGGTAATAAGCTATAAGAAATGCTGCGCTCCTAAATAGGAGCGTCTATATTTTTTCCTGTCGCTAAGGAGGTAATAATAATTCGTCCGCATGGTGACGAGTGAAGATACGATTCATCACTCCCTTTCTTGCCCATGGGTGTCGTAAAAGACGACTAAGGGATTACAATATACAAATAAAATCTATGCAGAAGATGTAAAACTCGAAATAAAACTAATACAGACTTAAAAGTGATAATCATAACAGGCTTAAAAGTGTTATGGACCAATTGACGCATGCCCCGCTTTTCTTTTTTTCTTTTTTTTTGTGTGTACAGCTGTTGGCCGCAGATGGCCTTGACAGTTTGACGCGGACTATGGGTGAGCGCTGAGGGCTCTCAACCCGGAGAAAAGTATGCTAAGCGACATCGCCCAAGGGCTCCCCCTGTGGGGAACGGACCTCGGCTTGGGGCGTCGCTGAAGGCAAAGTGGGCGTGCCTACGTTTTTAGTCGTGACTTTTGCGCGGCGCGGTTTCGCACCTCGACGGCGAGGACGGAACCGCGGATATTTATTTGTTAAGGCCTCGCGGGCCGTGTAGGCTCTTTGTTGAGCGAGTGTGATATTGTCGTCCTCTTCGTCGAGGACGTGACGAGGACGTCGGATGGATGAGATTTTGTAGGGTCTATAGGAAGCCGCCCCAACCACTAGTTGGTTGGGGTGTGTCATGGCAGAGTCAAAGTAGCTCTGAGAGCACCGTTTCATAAACTGCTTGATGGTCGGCAGTTCGAGGTCGATGTGGAGATCGACGTTTCGTATGAACCACGGTGCTCCCGTAGCTCGGCGCATGAAACGATTTTGTAGTGTCTGTAGCCTGTGGATCCTGTGTGGCTTAACGTGCGCGAACACCACGCTGGCATAGGTCATGATAGGCCGTATGCAGGTGGTGTAAAGTCGGACTTTGCTACTCAGGGGCATACGCGACCTAGAATTTAGTAGACAGTGGAGACGACCCATCACAAAGGCTGCCCGCGTGCGGACTTGCTTTATGTGAGGGGCGAAGCTGAGTCGATCGTCAAGGGTCACTCCCAAGTATTTGGCCTGCCTGGTCCAAGTGACCGGCTTGTTGAAAATTTTAAGGGGGGGAATGCTGTCGATAGAGTATGAACGGGCAGTTTGTCTAGTGAACATGACCGCTTGACCCTTCTCGGGGTTGATTTTTAATCTCCATTTCCTAAACCAATTGGCTAGGGCGGTAACCGCTATTTGGAGAGTCTTGGCTACTGTTGTTGGGGATCTACCAGCACAAAAGAGTGCGGTGTCATCAGCGTAAAGCGCTTTATGTACCCGGTTGAATTTGGGCATATCGCTAGTGTATAGCGTGAAGAGAAATGGGGAGAGGACCGACCCCTGAGGGACGCCGGCTTTGATAGGGTGGGAGGTCGACAACGTCCCTTCCACCCTGTAGCGAAAGCTGCGATGACTTAAGTAGTCATGTATAATGAGAATTAAGTAGTGAGGGATCTTGAGGAGATAGAGTTTGTAGATTAGGCCTTCATGCCAAACCTTGTCGAATGCTTTCGCTACGTCTAGGAATAATACACCCGTATATCCGTTCATGATGAACTGACTACTTGTGTATTCTACCAAACGGTGAACTTGTTGTACGCAGCTGTGTTTAGCTCGGAAGCCAAACTGTGCGTCGGGAACTAGGTTGTTAGCCTCGGCGAATGTACGTAGTCTACTGAGAACTATTCGTTCGTAGATCTTACCTAGATCTTTTAGTAGACTAATCGAGCGGTAACTAGTAGGTTCGGTACGGCGCTTGCCGGGTTTGTGGATTCCTGTTACCACGGCCTCTTTCCATTGCGCGGGAAAGATGTTATTATTTAGTGCTGCATTGAAGATGCAGCACAACAGGATTATCAAGTGGGCGGGGAATAATTTAATGGCTTTATTTGAGATTCCGTCCGAACCTGGGGCTTTCCTGGTTTTGAGACCCCTGACTAACGGTTCGATCTCATCGGTGGTCACTTCTGGGACTGGCTGATCGGGGCTGTCGTTTCCTAACGAGAGCGAGAGAGTGGTACGACGTTCCACTTCGTTGGCAATGAAGCGGTGATTCGCGGCGTCGGGGTGTAGTGTACTCGGCGTACACTGAAGCTCCAAGCAGTCGGCCAGGCATTCTGACTTTTCATCGTCCATGAATGCCGGAGGCTGGTTGGGTCTGGTGAGAGGAGGGAGAGTGGACACGATGTCTTTTTTGAGTGAGCGGGAAAGCTGCCAAAAGGCTGTGTGAGAGGGTTCTAGCTCCTCGATCATGGCATCCCATTTGCTCTGTCTCAATTTTTTAATTGCTTGTTTACCCTCCCTCTGGAGTGACCGTAGGCGGGTACGGTTGTCCTCCGTAGGGTAGCGGTCATAAGCGCGTGTCGCGGCGTTTTTCCGTCTCAACAGGTCACGGACGTCGTCTGGCAGGCGCCATTTACGATCGCTCGTATCTGGTACCGGCCGCGAGCAGTCGTCCATTATCGACTGCACGTGACTTGTGAGCGAGTCGATCGCCTGAGAGGTATCTTCCTTAGACGTAATGTCTTTAGGAATTTGATCAAGGTGGACCGACGAGGTTGATTTGAGATTTTTCTCTAGCCGTGCCCAGTCAGTCGCTATCTTGGTCCTTTCGTTGTTGTGGCCTGAGGGGCCGGGGGTGCGGGAGGCTAATTCCAGAGTCACCGGGCGGTGATCTGAGTCTAACTCGTGTTGAACTTCTATTGAACATAAACGAAGGTTTATGTTTTTGAGAAGAAAGATATCGAGTATATCCGGCCTGTGCGAAACGTTAAAGGGGAAGTATGTCGGCTCTAAGGGCGCTATGACATCAAATCCCAGTCTGTCAGCGAATAGCTCTAAAGTCTTGCCCCTCGTGTTGGAACTTTGACAGCTCCAAGAGGTGTTCTTGGCGTTAAGGTCACCGCCAATGATGACGGCGCCTCCCAATTCTAGCAAGGCTTTTATATCTTTTTCAACCAACTGTTTCGAATGTTCTCTATTGGGAGAGAGATATGCGGATACAAGGGTGATAGGCTGATGGCCTGAGAGGGCTAGCCTGCAAATTGAAGCTTCAATGTACATCAGAGGGGGCGGATCCACAGGTGTGCAATGCGCTTTTAGCGACGACCACAGGAAGGGGGACGCCCTGAGGGGGCTTGGGATTACCACCGGTGGGCTGGTTTGGCCCGGTTGTTGGTGGTTTGGGTTGAGATGTTGCGGGTGGGGCAGCGGGCTGCCTGTTGGGCAGGGTTGGGAAAGGGGGCGAGCCCACGCATTGTGGGTTGTTAAGGGGGCTGGGACGAAGGTCTTGTTATAGTACAAGGCCTTGCCGTTTGTGTTGGGCTGGCGGACTAACCTCCTCGGCGCTCTTGGGCAGCCGCGGTAGTTAGCCGGGTGTCCGTATTCTCCACAGAGAACACACGCTGGTGGCTCTTTGCAGAGTGAGATGTCTTTTGGCCGTTCACACTGAGAGGTGTGATGGTCACCTAGGCACTTAACGCACCTAGGACGGGCAAAGCAGTTCTTGGACGAGTGTCCATACAGTTAGCACTTGTGGCATTGTGCTAAGTTGCCATTTTCGTGTGGGGCTCAACCGAGACCCCAGATAGACCGCAGATGGTCTTAATTTTAAAAATGCCTTTACCCTCTGCGTTATTTGTAAGGCAGACGAGTATCATGTTGAGGGGATAACGACCCCTACCCCGGTTCATCCGGTGTACTTCTACAACCGGTAGATCCTGGGTTTTAAGAGATTCTAGAATCTCTTTAGTCTCAATTTCCCTCGGTACGTTGCGTATTACAGCACGCAGAAGTTTGGCTTCAGGGAGGGTGTACGTATGGTAGGGAATCTGTTGATTCCCTAGCATTTTTGATACAGCACGGTGGTCGGCTGACGAGTGAAGGTCCACTCGTATACCTTGGGGCGTGGATTTCGCAGATTTATACGAAATCCTGTTAGTGTTTAGTCATGCGGAGATGGCTAGCCTCTTCTCCTTGTCCCTAATATATAGGGGCGGCGGAGCGAGTGATTTTTTGACCGTCGGTGGGGCGACGGTGTTGCTGTCCGTAGGTGGTGGGGCAGCGGTTAGGGCTGCCTGTGAGACGACTGGGGGGGCCGGAGCGGCCGTGGCGGTCGTTGCAGGCGGGGCTGCGGCAGATGTTATTGCCGAGTCAGTCGGCTTAATTTTTGGGGTCTTAGAGGGGGTCTCTTTGGTGCTTTTGGTCCTTTTGCTCCGTTTGCGAGAGAGGACCTCGATGAATGAGCCCTCATTGGGCGAATCTTCCGACTCGGAGGAGGAGGAAGACGAGTTTGAGGAGGAAAAGGCCGACTCTGTTTCCATCGCCGTACCGACGGCCGGTAGTTCCGATTCGAGCGGCTGAGCGGTAGATCGAGCGGGTTTCGGTTGCGGAGGGAGGATCGTTATCGCTCCGAAATGTTGAGTGATATATGCTTTAATTTCTGGAATTGCCAGAAGGGCGTCAATCGTAATGGTTTTTTCCGCCATCGTGGGCTAACGGAAAAAACGATAACTAAGAGGGAGTGTAAAAACCTAGCGCCCTGGGTTGGGTACCCTGGGTTGTGTGTGGTGCGTGTCCCTCCCAACCGGGTGCAGGTCGGGAGGATGAGTACTTAATTAGTGTGCCCTAAGCTTGTAATCCTTCGCCAATCTTAATGTGCGATAGGTTCCTAGCTACTCGGGCCGTTAGGCCTTCGCAGAAAAATGTTGAAAGGCCGTAGATTAGGTCCGACTAGGAGATTCCCCAAGGCCGGATGCTCTAACCCCTTCCGATTGTTAGCTCTGCCCTGAAGGGACTCGGCATGCAAATCGGGGCCTTGCCTCACCCGGCTTCGTTGACACTGTGAGGTTTCCGTTTTTTGAGGTTCACTCCCGAGTATTTGGCTTGCCTGGTCCAAGTGACCGGCTTGTTGAAAATTTTAAGGGGGGGAATGCTGTCGATAGAGTATGAACGGGCAGTTTGTCTAGTGAACAAGGAAATAATCCTTGTGTTGCGGGGGACTTTACAAACATATAATTAACGGACACAAATTACATCCAGACTCAGAACAACAATTTGTGGATCGCACAAAGTGTTGTCCCACGTGGGATTCGAACCCCCGACACTGGCGCTGTAGGTCGCTATCTTAACCACTACGCCATCTGTGCAGTCGTAGGTTGTCCTATCATTGCGAACTATATTATAGTTCGCGATTCTAGGGTCCCTGTTGAATGGTTTTAAGAACGTTTCTTGTACTAACAAGATGTCGAGCTGGTGTTCCCGAAGGAATGTGCCTACTTCATCCCTCTGTTGGGTAAGGCTATTAGCGTTGAATGTCCCTACTTTGAGGTGTCTGGGTTTAACTCTGCCGGGAGTGTACCTCTGTACCGTATCCATTTTAGTTGAATTTGAGTGAGCCTAGACGCTCTAACGTGGGGGCGAATTTGATCGCTATATTAAGGAGGGCGAGGTTGTTTCCCTCGTTCTTTCTAAGATCGGCTGCAATTTCGCGGATTTCCGCGAAATTGATTTGAGCCGCGAAGTTGGCCACCAGGGCTAGATCTGGATCTAGTCCTTGGGGCACTTTTGGGGGCGCGCTTTTAGCGACGACGATGGGAAGGGGGGCGCCCTGAGGGGGCTTGGGATTACCACCGGTGGGCTGGTTTGCCCCGATCATTGGTGGTTTGGGCTGAGATGGTGCGGGTGGGGAAGCGGGCTGCCTGTTGGGCAGGGTTGGGAAAACCTCCTTGCTGGTTAGCAGGGGGCGAGCCCACGCATTGTGGGTTGGTAAGGGGGCTGGGACGAAGGTCTTGTTATAATACAAGGCCTTGCCGTTTGTGTTGGGCTGGCGGACTAACCTCCTCGGCGCTCTTGGGCAGCCGCGATAGTTAGCCGGGTGGCCGTATTCTCCACAGAGAACACACGCTGGTGGCTCTTTGCAGAGGGAGATGTCTTTTGGCCGTTCACACTGAGAGGTGTGATGTTCACCTAGGCACTTGACACACCTAGGACGGGCGAAGCAGTTCTTGGACGAGTGTCCATACATTTGGCACTTGTGGCACTGTGCCAAGTTGCCATTTTTGTGTGGGGGCTCTACTGAGACCCCGGATAGACCACATATGGCCTTGATTTTGAAAATGCCTTTGCCCTCAGGGGTATTTTCTAGGCAGACCAATATCATATTGAGAGGATAACGACCCTTGCCTCGGATCATCCGATGTACTTCTACAACCGGCTGATCCTGGGCTTTAAGAGATTCTAAGATCTCTTTGGTGTCTTATGGTTTTCTGCCCTGAGGGGGCCAAAATGGGTTGACTTTTTATCTACCAACGGTAGAAATCTGCACTCGACGTCTTGAGAAAGTCGACTCGTGCAGTTGGGATCCGGCAACACCTGCGTCCAAACAGCGAAACTGCCACAGACAACCGTATACACGGCCACCCGGAGCGGGCCACTGAACGGCCACAGACGTCAACAAAATGGCGGCGCGACGCGACGCGAGGTACGCTGCGAGAGCGAGCGAGACGGAGCGAGATCGCACGACCGCAGGGGGCGGGTGCGGGGAGAGCGCGGCAGTGGAGAGCAACGAGGCGTACGTCCGTACGCTACGGGTCTCCGACGCGGAATGTGTACCAGTTGACGGTCAACCGTATCCGTAAAATTCATGCCCGTTTCTTCAAACTCGAGACGTCATCGAAATCAATTATTTCTTATACTAGCAACCCGCCCTCGCTTCATTTCGGTTTCAGTGGCTTTATCCGCGGCGTAGTTCCCGTTCCTGTGGGAATACCGGGATAAAATATAGCCTATGTTACTCCCTGATATTATAGCTTTCCATTGGTGAAAGAATTTTTGAAATCGGTTTGGTGGTTTAAGCGTGAAAGCATTAAAAACAAACAAACAAACATCCTTACTTTCGCATTTATAATATCAGTATGGATGAACAAAAAGAAACCCAGCGATGAGCTTATTGTAGAAAAACTTAAATTAAAACATAATTATTACGCATCATTCATGATAACTGTGCCGGCTCGGTTATTTGAATTCTTTGTCAGCTGAGAATAGGGAATATGCTTGATATTTTTTTATTTTTTAAACGTTTCTACTAGTTATTACATTACTAGAAATAAATATAACACATCCAAAATATAAACCATAACGCTTAAAAAAAATTTTTAAAAATCGGCATTATTTATGGGCGATGTAAACGCGACTACTTCGGCGCGCGTATTCTGTGACGTCAGAGTACTTGACACTCGTACAAGTTGCTAGGGCTGCCAACTACCAACTGTTGTTGATATTTTTATAAATATCGTTTTTCGACATATCGATATTTTACAATGTATCAATATCGGGGTTCGCTATATCGGAAAATATCGATATATCTGTAGGATGGCGTGCGGAGATTAGCCACCCTACACTTGTGTTGTGGTTGGCGAATGAAGATGTGAAGAGACGGCGAAGAAGAACGAAGAGAGTTATTTCTAAGACTGACGATTTATTTACATTTCACAAATTATGTACAATAAATTGATAATAGAACTAGTGACGACCGTACAAGTGTGCGAGTTGATATCGTATGTCGACTGAATGAATAGACATTTTTTTTTTTTTTTTTTTTTTTTTTTTTTGTGAGTGTTTAGCTGTTGGCCGCAGATGGCCTTGACAGCTTATCTCGGACTATGGGTGAGCGCTGAGGGCTCTCAACCCGGAGAAAAGTATGCTAAGCGACATCGCCCAAGGGCTCCCCCTGTGGGGAACGGACCTCGGCTTGGGGCGTCGCTGGAGGCAAAGTGGGCGTGCCCACGTTTTTAATAGTGACTTTTGCGCGGCGCGGTTTCGCACCTCGACGGCGAGGGCGGAACCGCGGATATTTATTTGTTAAGGCCTCGCGGGCCGTGTAGGCTCTTTGTTGAGCGAGTGTGATAATGTCGTCCTCTTCGTCGAGGACGTGACGAGGACGTCGGATAGAGGAGATTTTGGAGGGTCTATAGGAAGCCGCCCCAACCACTAGTTGGTTGGGGTGTGTCATGGCAGAGTCAAAGTAGCTCTGAGAGCACCGTTTCATAAACTGCTTGATGGTCGGCAGTTCGAGGTCGATGTGGAGATCGACGTTTCGTATGAACCACGGTGCTCCCGTAGCTCGGCGCATGAAACGATTTTGTAATGTCTGTAGCCTGTGGATCCTGTGTGGCTTACCATGCGCGAACACCACGCTGGCATAGGTCATGATAGGCCGTATGCAGGTGGTGTAAAGTCGGACTTTAATGAATAGACAGCAAAAGGCGGTGTATATATACTAGCATTCAGTCTGCGTGTGGTCCGAATGTGCACGTGTTCCAACAGGTGCGCATTCGATGATATCACCGCAGGTGCGAATGCAGGTGTCAGGTGTGTCGCACATCTGTCAGCTGTGCACGCCAGCTGCCTCGCACCTGCGTCTTCTTGTATGGGCCAATCTTCATTAGCGAAGCGGATTGCTTCGCATTGTTGGGTTGCGGTCCAAGTTATCTTAGTGGCGGATAGTCGCCACAGTACTCCCCCCTGAAGACCATGGCTACGGGAGATGAAAGTCTAGTAGGCGTACTTTTCTTCCACTGGAAGTCCATTTGATGTCATCTGGGACTGGTTGGACCGGAACCTAAGCTTCTCTAGCCATATATGATGGTTTGAGCCTTGTGGGGGTCGGTGTATAGTGGCTCCAAGCACCTCTCAGGCGATCTTGTCAGATGAAGACGTGCGATGCGTAAAATGGAGATGTAGTGTGCCAAGACGTTGGACAAGGAGACAGCTTCGTCATGTACGCGCTAAGACGTGTCGCGTACCGGGTGACGTCAGCAGTCGAGTAGTCATCTTGTTCTGGCGAAACGAGACCGGCGTAACAGGACCATCGTAGTAGGACCGGCGTAGTAGTTCCGGCGTAGTCGTACCGGCGTAGTCGTACCGGCGTAGTCGTACCGGCGTAGTCGTACCGGCGTAGTCGTACCGGCGTAGTAGTACCGGCGTAGTCGTACCGGCGTAGTCGTATCGGCGTAGTCGTACCGGCGTAGTCGTACCGGTGTAGTAGTACCGGCGTAGTCGTACCGGCGTAGTAGAACCGGCCTAGTCGTGGTCTGGTTAGTTCGGCGATCTGTTGTGCCGCCATGCCGCTGTAAGGTGATGATTGTGCTGCAGGGGTGCTGGCTGGTCGTAGTATTGATGGTGCTATCTCGTATTCTTGTAGGACAGTTCGCCCAGCTTGCTCATGTCGAGGACCATCTCAGTACTTATAGGTCTTGATATTTGCGCGGACGATAATACAGGTTCTTCGCCATAGAAGAGGTACACTCGCGCTAACTCGCAATACTTCATCATTGCTTCTCACATTCGGTGTCTTCGGTTGCGTGTTCAGATCGCGTTGATGGTTGCATGTTCAGACGTCGGGGTCATCAGATGTAGAATGGTTGCATGTTCAGACGTCGGGGTCACCAGATGTAGGATGGTTGCATGTTCAGACGTCGGGGTCACCAAATGTAGGATGGCGTAAGGAGATTAGCCACCCTACACTTGTGTTGTGGTTAGCGAATGAAGATGTGAAGAGACGGCGAAGAAGAACGAAGAGAGTTATTTCTAAGACTGACGATTTATTTACATTTCACAAATTATGTACAATAAATTGATAATAGAACTAGTGACGACCGTACAAGTGTGCGAGTTGATATCGTATGTCGACTGAATGAATAGACATTTTTTTTATTTTTGTGTGTGTACAGCTGTTGGCCGCAGATGGCCTTGACAGCTTGACGCGGACTATGGGCGAGCGCTGAGGGCTCTCAACCCGGAGAAAAGTATGCTAAGCGACATCGCCCAAGGGCTCCCCCTGTGGGGAACGGACCTCGGCTTGGGGCGTCGCTGGAGGCAAAGTGGGCGTGCCCACGTTTTTGGTAGTGACTTTTGCGCGGCGCGGTTTCGCACCTCGACGGCGAGGGCGGAACCGCGGATATTTATTTGTTAAGGCCTCGCGGGCCGTGTAGGCTCTTTGTTGAGCGAGTGTGATAATGTCGTCCTCTTCGTCGAGGACGTGACGAGGACGTCGGATGGAGGAGATTTTGGAGGGTCTATAGGAAGCCGCCCCAACCACTAGTTGGTTGGGGTGTGTCATGGCAGAGTCAAAGTAGCTCTGAGAGCACCGTTTCATAAACTGCTTGATGGTCGGCAGTTCGAGGTCGATGTGGAGATCGACGTTTCGTATGAACCACGGTGCTCCCGTAGCTCGGCGCATGAAACGATTTTGTAGTGTCTGTAGCCTGTGGATCCTGTGTGGCTTAACATGCGCGAACACCACGCTGGCATAGGTCATGATAGGCCGTATGCAGGTGGTGTAAAGTCGGACTTTGAATGAATAGACAGCAAAAGGCGGTGTATATATACTAGCATTCAGTCTGCGTGTGGTCCGAATGTGCACGTGTTCCAACAGGTGCGCATTCGATGATATCACCGCAGGTGCCAATGCAGGTGTCAGGTGTGTCGCACATCTGTCAGCTGTGCACGCCAGCTGCCTCGCACCTGCGTCTTCTTGTATGGGCCAATCTTCATTAGCGAAGCGGATTGCTTCGCATTGTTGGGTTGCGGTCCAAGTTATCTTAGTGGCGGATAGTCGCCACATATCGATAAAAATATCGATTTTTTTATTATTATTACGATTATTAAATGTATTGTATCTTATTTACCTTGCAGCTTTTATTCCTCTGAGTTTAACAGACATTAAATCTGAATTAGACGCGAAATACGTTGTCATCATATACACGTCTATTTTAGGCAGATTATCTGACTATACTTTGACGAAACCGGTTTCAGTCATTGTAATAAGACTTATTCACATGATTAATATTTGAACACAGAAAATTAATAACTTATTATGAAATAACTGGGTAACAATACAAAATAATTAGGAATGTGACTTGGAGGGAAAAAATTGATTTTGTAATTATCGATTTTTTGTTCTTTAAAATAAATCGATTATAAAATAATCGATTAATTAAAAAAAATCTATTGTAAAATAATCGATTTTTTGTTCTTTATAATAAATCGGATAAAATAATCGATGAATAAAAAAAAACGATTATAAAATAATCGATTAATTAAAAAAAAAATGGGTGCGTGTACTTATGTACGCGCGTGAGAAGTTATACTTCTTTAGCATCATTAAAAAATAGTTTTTAATTGCATGCAAATAATTAATTACAATAAAATAATAGAAGGATTGGAAAAGGATAATCAACAAAGTTCAGTTTAATAGTCATCAAATTTAAACTAAAAGAATCTTAGATTGATCTTAGATATCAATAATTAATATTAAAAATTGAAAATTAATTATTATATTTATATAATAATATATTTAATATAAATTTATATAATATATAATTAATATATATATATATATATATAATTATTAAATATAATTATTAAATATAATATATATATAATTATTAAAAACAAAATTTAGAGAATAATAAATATATAAGACATAATTTGTACTAAATATTATAAGATTCTTAATTTTAAATGTTTATTATTGATTATTTAATATTTTAAAAATAAATTTAATAATAAATTCAAAAATTGAATTTAAGGTTAAGCAGACAGCTTCATACTGTTAATTTTGTGTCACAGATGCGCGCGCATCTTAAAATTTCACTCAATGAGCGGTTAAGCAGACAACTTCATACTGTTAATTTTGTGTCACAGATGCGCGCGCATCTTAAAATTTCACTCTCATCATTTTTTCATAACGCGCCTAAAGAAGTATAACTTCAAAAATCGATTCCAAAATAATCGATTTTTTTCTCCTAACAGGATTATGATGACTTTTTTTTTAAGAAATGTGAGCTTTATTTTCTAACATAATTAGTATGATGAATTTTGATCGAATTTCGAATAATAAAAAATCGATAATAATCGACTTTTATTATTTTGATAATCGATTGTAAAAATCAATTATTAATCGATAATTTTTTTGTAAAATCGATTTTTATAAAAATCGATTATTTTTTCACATCCCTATAATTAATCACTAGAAACATAGAAACAGCAACTTGATATCACAAGGTTCTCCTCCTATCCAAGGTTCAAGGAGGGCTGTTGATAAAATATCGATATGTCAAAATATAGATATTATTATTTAAAAATATCGATACTTAATACTAAACTTTTTTTGGACGATAGTAAAAAGTACGTATCGAGGGTCGATATTTATTTGAATAAATTTGGTGTTTTATCTTTTCTTCTAAAGTATTTATTCTACAAAATCACCGTAAACTTAATCTACTGTAGAAGCGCTGGCATGAAACTGATGATCAGACTGATCAACTGATCAGATCAGTTATCACTTACTCCTAGAATTTGATAAAAAAAACTCGGCACGGCAACCCCGCAATGAACGAAGTTAAAGAGTGGTCATGGGGAAAATATCGAAATATCGATATTTTTTTTTACCTTATATCAAACTCCGATATTGATATATTTCAAAATATCGATATATCAAAAAACTATTTTTTTTTAAATATCGACAGCCCTAACTAGAAGACTCGGGTGTCACGTGTTCAAAACGTGACATCATAGTACTCCAACCAATGCGGTGCGTTTCAGAAATATTGCGCGCGAATCTCAAAAAAGGCACTTTTTGATAATTAAATTTAATTATTAAATAATGATAAAATTAAAAAATAATTGTATAGGTACGTTTTTTAAGCAATAAAGATTACAAATAAAAATAATTTGTTCATTTTGGAGTTTCGTGCATATTCCCTATTGGCCACCTCGCACCGAATTTAGCGAGTGGTTTCGTCGCGGCGCTGGGCGAACGTGCGTCGTGCCCCTAACGCCGACACGGACCCTTACGAATGTCACCCCCTGAGATAGTGGGTGCCCCAAAGTGCCAGTTCCCTCGTAAGCCCGCACAAATATCGAAGTCACGAGTAGCGACGGAGCTCACCATCTGCCACCAAAACATTAGGTGTATTTTTAATAAAACAAAAAATTTGGAGGTATTGTTATCCTCGGATCTATCGTGTGACATTCTTATAATTACTGAGCACTGGCTCCGTTCCCATGAGCTGGAGTCGGTTACATTATTTAATTATGATTTAGTATCATGTTATTGTAGGCCATATATCGCACATGGAGGTAGTTGTATCTATGTTCGATCTGGCATTAAAGCTCGTAATATTCAAGATTATTGTGAATTAGCACACGAGCAAATTTTTGATGTGTGTGCGGTGTATCTCGGTGATGCGAATATTGTAGTTATAGGGATTTATCATTCAAACCGGACTAATCATCTTGAGTATTTAACCCTCTTTGAAAAATTACTTAATGAGATAATTAAAGATGGCCATAACGGTATAATAATAGGTGACACCAATATTAATTTCCTGGCGAACACGTCAATAAAAAAATATTTGACCTATGTACTATCCCTGTACAATTTCACTCAATTAATTAAGTCGCCTACTAAGGTGGGCAGTGGTGGTAGTTCATTGCTCGACCATGTTTATTCTAATATGGATATGGAGTGTTTTACGGCTATTACTTGTATCGTCACGCATCTAAGCTATCACTTCGCCCAGCGCGTCGCGGTATCTCATACTATACCTACCCCGCCAAAATTTATACGCAAGCGTAAGTTCAGCCCATGCAATAAAATGGGTTTCCTTGCCGCCATCGAATCTATCGACTGGCCGCGGGTACGAGCATGCACAGGCAGACTGCAACATACTGGCCACTTCCATCCTTGACATAATAATTAATAAAATGAACATATGTTTTCCTTTAAAAAATGTGCTTGCATCAACAAAACATGAACATTGGGTTGATCTGGAAACCCTGAATTTTAAGCACTTATTATTTGACATTATTACACTTGCAATCTATTTTTCCTGATAATAAATATATTATTGACTTCACATTCGAACTATCTGTTAAGAATACATCATTAATAAAGAACAAACGTGTCGCTTTTTGTTCTGACCAAATCCGTAGAGACTCCAATAAGTCGAAGCGAATGTGGAGAGTTATAAATGCTTTTTTTCGGTGGGTAGGTTTGAAAAAGATAAAAAGTTAAAAATTTGTTCCTCTAATCTAAATTAATATATAATAGTATACTGCATAATTCTTGGGTCTTTTCAATTTAATATTGTATTAGTACAAAGTACTTACAGTTGTGATATAATTTATGTAAATTAAACTTAATCCCAAATCACCTGCTAGCTGATACTACTCACTCACTTCTAACTTTCTGTTTGGCTATAAAATGTCACAATTAGACACAATACAAGCAGCACAAGTCAACTTGGAGGAGACTTTCACAAAGAGAATGGCAGAATTAGAAACACAACTACAAGTCGGGGCACCTGCTAAGGACACTGTGGCTAAAGTTGCTGAAGAATTTCGTACCTTCAGGGAGCTAATGTTTTCCATGCTCAGACTTATACGTCAGCAAATAAGTGAGTGTTCCCGCACGGTAGATCTTCTAGAGACCAGACACAGGAAGAAAGCACTAATCTTCATGGGAATAGCCGAAGCTGAAAAGGAGGACTGCACTGCTGTCATTCTTGATATAATACATTCAAATATGTCACTAAAGGAGATCTCAGCACCCAGCATTAGTGTTTGTCACAGGTTAGGCACACCTAACAACAACCACAGCCGTCCTATTTTGGTAAGGTTTTCTAGTCTTGATATTAGATCACTTATATGGAGAACTAAGTCTAAACTGAAAGGCTCAATTGCATCCATTAAGGAGTTTTTGACAAAGCCCCGGCAGACTGTCTTCAATAAAGCCCGGCAGCATTTTGGTATGCGCTCTTGCTGGACACAAGATGGTATCATTGTGGTAAAAGCTCCTGATGGTACTCGGCACAAGTTTTTCACCATGGATGATCTTAATCAACTCATTATCAAGTATCCCAGGGCAGTTGGAGAGTCTTCATGCACAGGAAATTCAACGACCATCACCGGTAATATAAAATCGCGCAGGAATATATAACAGTACTTTTGCCTTTTGTAACTATAAATTTCCTATTTCATTATTAGTGCTAGTTGTCAACACATATTTCTACTCAAAACGCAACACATTCTTTTTAATCATGTAATATCATTCTATCTGTTATTGTTTACTTATTAGATCGAATTGTACAAATGTCAAGCTATATGTTTGACGTAAGATCTACGTGACGTTTAGTTACTCCTGAATTCCGTTGTACGCATAACATGCCTCACAAACTGTATGTCTGCTGCTATTACATAATTGTACACCTCTTAGCTGGTAGGTGATGCGGATTTTTATATATAGAAGTTTAGTAAAGTAACATCCTATAATTTAGTCCCACATAATTATATTATTTGTATTATATTTTATTTATATTATATTTTATTTTTATATATTTATTCCATGTATTCAGATGATGATTCTTATTACTCTGCCAATTCTTCTTCAGATGATGACAGTTTCTGTTCAGCATCTCCCACGCTTGGCGACTGTGTGCGACAAACTTTTAACAATAATTCACACAATTTGTTAAAGGTATGCCATATAAACGCACAGAGTATCCCAAGCCATTACAGTGACTTTTTAGAAACATTCACTGATACTGACGTTAACGCCATTCTGATATCAGAAAGCTGGCTCAAACCTCAACTTCTTTCCACTGCTTACCCTCTTGCTGACTTCATACTTATTCGTAACGATCGGGCTGAGCGAAGAGGAGGTGGTGTTGCGATATATCTCCGCAGCCACATTCCCTATAAAATTCTTTTTTCATCTCCCGTATCTTCCTCTGCTGAGTTTCTCTTTTTAGAGATATCTACCAAAGGGGCTAAAGCCGTCCTTGGTGTTGTATACTGTCCTCCCAATGTCGACTACTTCTCCAGTCTCGATTCGATTCTGGAATCTTTAGGGTCAGAATATTCACACCACATCATCATGGGCGATTTTAACACTGATCTCCTTTCTTCCCATTTACCACGTGTTCAAAAACTCCTTGAAGTCATTCAGTCTGCCAATCTACAGATTGTACCCTTACAGGCCACTCACCACAACAGGGATGGCAACGACACATGGCTAGACCTAATCCTCACCTCCAACCCTTCTCTTGTCTCCTCTAACGGCCAATTTCCTGCCCCCGCCTTCTCTCACCACGATCTCATTTTCCTTTCTTACGTCTTGAAACCTCCTAAGCCTAAGCCCAAATTTTTGTACATGCGTTGTTTTAACAGAATCAACCTCACTGATTTACAGAGTGATGCCTCAGCTCTTGACTGGGACTTTTTACGAGCATCTTCGTCAATTGAGGAGAAAGTACGGTGCTTTGGTGAAGTAGTCCACCACCTCTTCGATAATCACGCACCTATCAGAAAGGTAAAATTAAAACGTCCACCAGCACCCTGGATCTCAGAAGACATCCGTAAGGCAATGAAGCGCAGAGACCGAGCATATCGAAAATATAAAGGTGATCGGTGCCAAGTACTTTGGTCTGAGTATAAGGCTGCAAGGAATCGGTGTAATCAGATGATTCGTAATGCTAAACGCCGCCACATTCTTGACAATATTAGTTCTTCTTCCGCTGCTAATGCCTGGAAGTTTCTAGGGACTCTAGGCATCGGTAAGCACTGTCATTCGGATTCTCAGGTGACAGTGGGTTTGGATGACATCAATCAGCACTTTTCTTTCTCTATCCCGTTGGACCACAAAACCAAAAGTCACACTTTAGATTATCTAAAGCAGTTACCTCAGTCTAACATCTATCCGTTCAATTTTTCTCCAGTTGCGTTGGAAGAAATCAAAAAAATAATCCTATCCATTAAGTCTAATGCTGTGGGATGTGATTACGTAAGTCGTCGCATGATCACAGCAATATTGGACCACCTTCTTCCTGTTATTTCACATATTATTAACTTTTCTCTTGAATCTGGCTGTTTCCCATCATTATGGCGTAAGGCTTATGTAATACCTTTGCCTAAAATTTCTAATCCTTCTCTTCCTAATCACTTCCGTCCTATATCTATTCTTCCCTTTCTTTCTAAGGTTCTGGAGGCTTGCGTGCATAAGCAATTATCGGATTTCATTTTCAAAAATAATCTCTTATGTCAATTCCAGTCCGGCTTCCGACCAGGCCACAGCACAACATCCGCTCTCCTAAAAGTGACTGGCGATATTAGGGCTGGTATGGAGAAAACCAATGTGACGGTTCTAGTCTTAATAGATTTCTCTAACGCCTTCAATACCGTCAATCACGATGTCCTTCTAGCCATCTTATCTCACTTCCTGATCTCACCCAACGCACTGGAATGGTTCTCTTCTTATCTTCAGGGGCGTCAGCAGTGTGTCCGCATCGAAGACAGCTTTTCGAATTGGTGCGACCTCAGCGCTGGCGTCCCTCAGGGCGGTATTCTCTCTCCTTTGTTATTTTCTATCTTTATTAATCTCATTACTTATAATCTTCAGTGTTCGTATCATCTTTATGCCGATGACTTGCAGCTTTACTGTCAAGCGAGTGTGGAGGATATGCCGTCAGCAATTGCCAAAATCAATACAGACCTTGACAGCATAAAAAGTTGGTGTTGCCAGTTCGGGTTGATGGTGAACCCTACCAAGTGTCAGGCAATAATTGTGGGTAGTCAGCGTATGATAGGCCGAGTAGACGTCAAATCTCTCCCCTCTATATTGTACGACGGCTCTATTGTGCCGCTGTCCCCTGACGTAAAAGACCTTGGCTTATATATCGACTCCACTCTCAATTGGAGTACTCAAGTAACCAGAGTAAGTCAGCGAGTCACCTGTAGCTTACGTGCTCTCAATCGGTTGAGACATTTTCTACCGGTTAAAACTAAAACGACGCTTGTCCAAACTTTAATTTTTCCTCTAATTGACTATGGTGATGTGTGTTATTTTGACCTGAATGCAGATCTTCTTAATAAACTAGACCGTCTTCTCAATAACTGCATTCGATTCATATATAATCTTCGCAAGTATGATCATATTTCTGCTTATCGTTCTCAATTAAATTTTCTAACTATTCGACAACGCCGTAGTTTGCGTGCCCTTACTTTTCTATATTCTATCCTCAACTCTCCTAATTCTCCTAATTACTTGTCTTGTTTCTTTCAATACCTCTCTACTAATCATGACAGAAACCTTCGCTCCTCCAAAAACTTGCTCTTACTTTGTCCATCTCATCACTCTGATCGTGTGCATTCCTCTTTCGTTGTCCAGGCGGTTCTCCTCTGGAACTCACTACCTCTCGGTATCAGGATGGCAACTAGTCGTCAAACATTTAAGAAGAGCGTTCGACTCCATCTCTTAAACGAGTTGGCAGAATCATCACAACTGATATAATGTCCTTATAATTATGTATATATACTGTGTATGTATATATTTATATATCTTAATATATATCATATCTATCTTTGTATTTGGGTATGTATGTATCTTTGGTATGTATTATATATTTTCGTATATACCTATTTATCTATGTAAAATATATTTTCTTTTTCATTTTACAATAATATAACTATCTCGGAACATGCACCTACCTTTTTTTCGTCTCTGCATCACCTATGGTTGACTGGTAGAGAATGCCTTTGGCATTAAGTCCGCCATTGCATTGTTGCATGAAGTTTAATAAAAAAAAAAAAAAAAAAAAATGCGGAACTCGGTAGTAAAAAATGCGATCGTCTCAACTTCACTGACGTGATAAGAGACAGTGCGATAAGGTTTCGTACCAAGTGTGACGTGGTGAACGCGCTAAATACGGAGTTTGTAACCGCAGTGATCAGGTGTGACGCTCCAAAGCCCGACGTATACCGGGCTACCGGCGTGTTGGCGATGGATCTTCCACCTAGCTCTACTTCATTAAGACTGGTACCTTTACGCTACAAGAAGTGACAAAAATAATTAATAAGAGAATTGCCTCGCTCTGGTAGGCCATCAACAACTGAAGTTAAAATTGCAAAAGTGAAGAAAATAGTAAGTAAAAATCCTCATTCAACTTTGAGAGAGATAGCCGCAGAACTTTTTGTGCCTTCCGAGTCGATCCGTACCATTTTAAATGATCACTTGGGTATGAAATATGTTTCCACTCGGCTAGTCCCAAAAGACCCCAATTTTCTTCAAAAACTCAATTGCATGAGAGTCGCTGAGGACATGCTAAAACGAGTCAATTCCGACACAACATTAATGAAACGCATTGTTACTGGTGACGAGACGTGGGCTTACGAGTTTGAAATGCAAACTAGTTAACAAGCTTCAGAGTGGCGACTTCCAACTGAACCGAAACCGAAAAAAAACACGCCAAAGTCGATCAAAATTCAAAGTCATGTGGACTGTTTTCTTTGACTATCGCGGTGTTATGCACTCGGAATTCTTACCAGAAGGTCAAACAGTAAATAAAGAATATTATTTGAGCGTTATGCGGCGTTTAAGAGAGCAAACTCGACGAAAAAGGCCAGATTTGTGGAAAGAAAATTTTTGGATTTTGCGCCACGATAATGCGCCTTCGCACAAGGCCATCATTGTGAACGAATTTTTGTCCAAATACTCAACAAATACCATCGAGCAACCACCATCTTCACCAGATATGGCTCCAGCCGACTCCTTTTTTTTCCTAAACTCAAATTACCACCTCGTGGCACTCGTTTTCAATCGGTAGAAGATATAAAGGAGAATTCGCGGCGAGAATTGAACTCAATTCCGGCAACAGCGTTTAAAAAATGATTTGATGATTGCATTATTCGTTGGCGTAAGTTTATCGTTTCTGAAGGAGCATACTTTGAAGGTGATAAAATAAATTTGGACGAATAATAAAATTTTTATGTATTATTGATCTTTTCCCGGTACTGTCTTGATAGACTAGTACATAAATGAAGTCCACTGTTCTGAAATCATCATCATTATTTTAGCTCATATACACCTCTGTCTGTTGGGCTCGAGTCTCGTCCATAATAGGAGATAAATTGACCCGCTATCCACGCTGGTAAGATATGTTGCTAAAGGGTTTTATTTCGAGTTTTGCATAAATGTTATATGTATATTTAATCCTTTAATCGTCTTTTATGACACCCACGGTCAAGAGAGGGGTGATGAATTGTATGCTTACTCCATCACTACACGGAAATTATTAATATTAGTACCAATAAAACATGTACAAAAAATAGAGGTATTGTGAGATTACTTAAGGGTGTAGATTGTTGGCCTGAGATCTCGATTTCGAGCGACCGCAGCGCCAAAGTTTAATGTAACGTCCGACGGGGCGGATGAGCGCGATTTTCAAAATGTTTTGCAACAAACGTTCCACGTTGAGAAATTGTTATTGAACTTGAATATTTACAGCATAACAATAACGTTGAATTTTTGGAAACTAGCTATTGATTCTTTTTAATAGATTAATAAGAGTAGTTGAGACACAATTTTTATGTTTTTCTATCATTACATTACATAGTATAAAACAAAGTCGCTATCCGCCGTCTGTCTGTCCCTATGTATGCTTAGATCTTTAAAACTACGCAACGGATTTTGATGCAGTTTTTTTAATAAATAGAATGATTCTTAAGGAAGGTTTATATGTATAATACATGCATAATATAGTAGAGAAACGCTGATTAATTTAGAGGTTTCTAATGTGATGTCGTAAATAAGCACGTTTTTTTGCGCTTATATTGCAAACGTTGGCTGAACCCTACGAGATAGACCAAAATAATGTACTACAGTATTATCCATCTTAAAAAGTTCAACAAAAAAGTCCACGATGGCATATGTCTATCTCTTAGGGATAACCCACCATAACCATTTTTTATCCTCTACTAAAAAATGATTATTTACTAAGTGATTTTATACAATACAGCATTAATCCTTATCCAATTAAGTACCTTAAATAAATTGTGCATTTATTATAGATCAATATGCTTTTTATAGTATGTAATTTAAGTGAATATTGCCGAAGATAGCGAGGGCGGGTTACTAGTTTATAATATAATATACAATCAAGAGCAGGTCCGGACTGACATTTTTGTATTCTACTTACCTAAAATTCCAACTATGTATTTATTTGTAATTTCACTACCAAAATTTATTCTAATTCGTAAAATATTCATTCAATAAAATAATTGCAAATTCAGTAGGAAGTGTGTTTATCTCTACGCAAGGAAATGTGCCTATTGCGTAAACTCAAATACTTACTTTTTGTTTACGATCACCTCGTCGATATCTAAAAAAAATCCTAGGGTTTTAAAAAAATGTCAATAAATGAAACACAAGTATAAAAATTATTTATTTACTACACAATAACAAATATCTCAAAAGCGTGCTAGGGTTGTACCTACAAAAATTAGTAAATAATTCATTTATTTACTAATTTTAACAGAAGTTTGTAAATAAAACTACTTTTACGGATTATATCGCGTTTGTATTTGATTTATGATTGCCCGACGTTTCGAACACTTTGCAGCATTCATGGTCACGGGCGGACTAAGGTGTCTCACGTCCAACAAGTAATCGTTATTACAGACATTTACAATTATCTACCCGATACAGAAAACAGTTATAAATTTATTAAATTGTTACCCACATTTTAGTACAAATTTATTGCCAGTGTAAGAAGAAAATGAATCTATATGAAAAAATTATATTGTTTATGGTTAGTAATTATTAATTATTAAAGTTTGTAAATTATTAATATACTAATTAAAAGTATGTAATTAAACAATAACGAAATATGAGTTCAAAATTCTAATGTTTTTTCATTCGATTACGGATCAAGTTCTGATTTCTGCTAATTTGATGATAAAATCAATGGCTATCACAAAACCTATCAGAATGAAAACGTTACCAGCTGCCCGATTCACGTAAGTAATAAAAACCGTAGCGCAGTGACGTCACTTCGTTTTTTGCAAATTTAGCCCTTTTAACCGACTTAAAAAAAGGAGAATTCTCAATTCGCTGTATTTTTGAACCAATTTTTATGATTCTTTACACCAGGTAACTCAGAAATTGTATAGTAATTGAGCTATTGGAAGATTTATGACAATCCAAGACTAGATAAGTAAGTGCGTTTAAAACAGAAAACCAAAAGGCGATTTCTAAGTTCCTAAGTTAAAACGACTTTTGGACTGGCGTGTTTACGTGAATCGACTGGCTGGGTAGTTAAGTTACCTGTATCTTTCAAAATCATTAGGCGTTCTTCCCTTTCATAACACGTAAAGCTCTTTCTTTCCTCTCTTTCATAGCCTCTATGATACTGGGCGCGTCACGAATGGGCATGCTTCGTGACTGCCGAGGATCAACTAATTCTGGAAGTAGGCAATCGTAATAAAACCTAACTAATTTCATCTTTTTTTTTTTTTTATTGCCAACGGTGGCAAACGAGCAAGCAGCACACCTGATGGTAAGTGAAACTGCTGCACATGGACCTTTGCAATACCAGGGGCACAGCCAGGCCGCTGCCTACCGTGAAGGAAATACTCTTCTTAAACCTCGTTTAAAGAAGGACATGTCATAGCGCTCGGGAAACACAGCAGCAGGTAGTTCATTCCAGAGCTTGCACGTACGTGGGAGAAATGATCGCTGGAAACGTACAGTTGAAGACCATAACGTTTCCAGGTGAAATGGATGAACCCTGCTGCGATGTCGAGTGGTACGTTGGTAGAATGGTGACGGTGGTACCAGGTCAAACAGTTCCTCGGAGCACTCCCCGTGAAAGAGTCGGTAGAGTACACAGAGTGACCCAAAGTCTCTCCGCTGCTCCAGCGACTCCAATCTGTCCGTCAGATTGGGATCCCCGACGATTCGAACAGCCCGTCTTTGCAGGGAGTCAAGTGGGTCTAGCTGATATTTGGGCGCACCTGCCCAGCGATGTGAGCAGTACTCCACATGAGGACGAACTTGTGCTTTGTATAGCACAAGACGCAACCTTGTATACTAATATTCTCTTGAATTTCTAACTGTTTAATTGCGGTTTCTTCGTTTTCGATACCGTACCGTACAGCAGGCAAACTGGAGATATTACTACCATAAACGATTTTACGAACAAGAACAGCACAACTTGTGCTTATTACTTCATGAGTTTTACTATGAATCGATCCTGTATTAAAAGACACAACAGCAGCTGCGCATCGGCCCGCATAAGAACCACGGGAAGAATAATTTACACGCTTACCCCCTACTAATTTGGCAATCACTGCGTTAACACTTTCAACTATATTACTTGTACAATTATGAATTAAACTTCTAGAATGATATGACAGTCTTTTACTTAAAATGTGTACCGCGTCCATTAATCCGCATCCAACAATTGCTGGAAGCAACCCAACAGGTTCTATTCGACGAGTATCAGGTCTACAGAAATACTCCTTGCAATATTGGTGATTACCAAATACGTGTTGTGGACCATTTAGGATATCTTCACTAAGATTTTTTATTTTTTCTTCGAGTGACTGATTTTGATCGCCCCAATATTTAATAGCGCATTTTACACCCGTTCTTAAACGCAAATACCTTTCTTTTAGGAATTTCCCCAATTCGCAAGGATACTTAGTGTCTTTCGACAGTTTCTCCAAGCTATTGCTAGTTTCGTAAAAGATGATTTTTGCATTCAATTTTCTCTACTGTTAAATTACCGTACGGTCGCGAATCTAATATTTTTTTATAAGTACTGGAATCGCCGTCTGCTACAAATTTATTATAAATTACACCGTGATCAACAATGGAACGTTTAAACCCCTCAACTATTATGGTCGATTCCATACCGGTAGATGATCCCGAATAATTCTTGAAACAACGGTGTTCCGAGGGCTGACTGTCGTTCTTTGCGGCTCGTGCACAAACTACGCAGTATTTATTTTTAACTCCAAAAAACAATACTTTATTAGTTTTAATGCCAATTATCGCAGCTGCGCCGGACAAGGCGGAAAAATTCTTACCATAAGATCTCTTGCTCCAACAACCGTCAACAGCAACAGATATTAATGGTGTACCATTTTTATCAATACTACCTATAGACACTGCGTACTCCGCTTCTTCCTTGACAGCTTCTGCCATGGAATGTGCTGCTGTCTTTTCCCACCAATCGCAAACCGTATTATTAATTTCATTGTATAATGAAGGTGACATGATTCGTAGGGCTACTGCGGCAGTTAATGTTTTTAACTGATAGTAGCTCCCACCAGATGATATGATACCAGATACAATTTGATGATTCACTTCCATTCTATCTTCTTTCTTTTCAATCAAACACACAGTAAATTTCATACTACACATACTACATTTCATGATGAGTTTTGAGTCCAGACCAACTTTTACTTCACCTATTATACTGAGGTAACTTAACTTACAATCCATTGAACCGTGGTCCCCTATGGCCTGAAGAGCTTTAAAAAAAAGAAACGTCTACAACTCTACGCCCAACTTCCATTTCATCCACCTTTCCCTCTTGGTCGTTTTCAATAACTAGTTCCTGTAAAGAAAGATAATGGCTTGATTTTTTTTATAAAAAATAATTAAAAATTTAAAAAATGCAAAAGAATTAATACAATATTAGGTTCCTGATGAATAGAAATTATAATTTCTTTACGCATTAGGTTATGTTTTTTTATGACGTCACCTATTTGAACGTAAATTTTCTTTTGAGAAAGTAATTGAGAAGTATTTCGGTACTAAGGTGTTTGTCTCTCGATGAAAATAATAAATATTGCAAGAAAAAATCTATAGGTAGGTATTGAGATTTTGTCTTCGCCCATCACTAAGTAGTTTGTTTATTTATGTAACAAGTCTACAAGAATTACGTATAACAACTTACCTTTATACAGCGCGTAGCATTGTTGCTCAGAGTCTCGGCCCCAAGGTTTTCTTTATTTTCAATACTGGAAATATTATTCATCAATATTATCCACTTTTTATTTATTTTGTACAACCCTAAGCCAGACGCTAGGCGCCTCGCGTCTGTTTGGCGGTATAGGTATAGGTATGTCGACAAAGTTGCGCTGTCACCTACCTACTTCCACAATTTGATATTTAGACAATACTAGCCGACCCGGCGAACTCCGTATCGCCTTTTTTTTTTTTAAATCCTATTATTTTGATATTACATACAGATACTTCAATTTTATTTATCAGTATAGATATAGATTATACAAACCAATATTTACATGTTATTGTAGGTATATGTCTGAATCGGGCGATCTAAATCATATGACATATTGTATTAGCTTTGTAATGTACCCTGTTCAAATGCGATAATAAATAAGTAGGGAGGAACTTACATTTTATTCCGAGATCTTTTGGCTTTCATATTTTTATAATGCGTACAAAACTTTCTTTTCTCTGGCATGACACTCAAATTCAATCAGTCCTGCGATAAAAATAGCCTATGTTACTCAGTGATAATGTAGCTTTCGAATGATAAAAGAATTATTAAAATCGGTCCAGTACTTTTTGAGTTTATTCGTTACATACAAAAATCCAAATCTTTCCTCTTTATAATACCTATTAGTGTAGATATTGTATTTTTTACGATTTATATCTAGTTCCATCATGGTTTTCTTTCAGACATTCCTTATATCGATACTTTCTACTAACTGAAAATAAATTAATTATAAAAATGTTATACTTACAGTTTTTTACAAAAAACACAAATTCACAATACGTAATTCTGCTGTCTGCAGTCGACAAGCGTGGTGTCGCGTTCACTTACAGAAAGGAACTGCCGTTAGTGACCACCGAGATTGCACGAATGAAACGGACGCTTTATCCCATACATTTGTGTATGAAAAATTTACCTTAAAATATATCTAGATTTTAGGGCTTTAAAAGAGGAAGTCTTTGTTTGTAAAGGTATAAAAAGAAGTATACAGCTATACTTACTGGTTTCTTCAGTGTTCAAAAAGTGTTTCTTTTTATCAATTTATGTTGATTTATGGGGTTAAATCTGAAAAATACGAAGTCATGTTTTTGCATTTTTACTCAATTTTGTGCGTTTGTTGACGTTTATTATATAATAACTATTAGGTTTAAGAGTTTAATATAAGCATGAACATACTTATTGGTCTTTGATTGTAATATATACAAATTATCATTGATATCAATCATATGTAAATAGGTTAAATATGAAAAATCGTAACACTCTTTTTGGTGATTTTCACGATCTACACCCTTAATTTACCCACAAATAATACAATCTGAACAAATATTACTTCCTGTAATAATTTTACCTAATTATTAATAATTAAAATGTAGATTTTTGATAATGGTATATATATGGACTAGCAACCCGCCCACGCTTCGCTTCGGTTTTAGTCACCTTACCCGCCTAGTTCCCTTAGAAGGTAAAATTGACAAATGCACTTTATTCAGTTTTACTAAAGAGTATTTTCCGTGGGATGACGGATTAAGAATGCAATTCACCACCCCTCTCCTACCCGTGGCTGTCATAGGAGATGACTAAGAGATTATAATATGCATACAATCTACATCTATGCAAGAAAAGAAAAGCTTGAAACTAAAACCTATGGCAACACGTTTGACCAGAGTGGTATAGTAGGTCATTTTCCCTCTCATAATGGAGGAGGCTCGAGCCCAACAGTAGGATGTATAAGGGTTGAAATGATGAACGAAGAGTCCTCCCCATACAAACTTTGCTACTGCGGTTCACCTCTTAGATGTTGAATTCCAAAATATCCTTTCTTAATGGGTCACTACGTCACAAAATAAAATTACGGTCAAAATTGCATGTTTATAGCTTCAGTAGTTTCAGCTCGACGTTAATGTCGACCAACTTCTTCATACCTATTTACCCCTACCCTTCGAGGGTGCAAATTAAGAAATGCTGAAAATCGTGTTTATTTATTTTTATTAAATAGTATTTGTGGAGAATTTGATGAAAATCGATAAGGATTTTTTCGCCCCTTACAAACTTTGCTGCTGGGGTAAACCCCACCCCTTAGGGGTTGATTTAGATCTTTATTTGTTTTTAGTGCTTGAAAAACATAAAAATTGAGAAACAAAAACAAAAAAAAAACGTAAAAACAAAATGGACTTGGGCTCAACTTGTGGTTGGAATGCGCACGCACCCTTTGATTTTCAGCCCAAGCCAAACTTACAAACTAAAGCCTATGTTATACTGCCCTCCCGAACACAAAACAAAAACATAAATATAATTTTGCTGTATTTCAGATGGGCCCCTCCGATATGAATTGCGAGCAGCGCTTGAGTATATAGCTTTACGGCAATTCAACTATAGTATCTGTCGTGTGATACATGATATTAAACTCTTGTTTACTATCATTAGTCTTACTATCACGTAAGTTGTTGTTATCACACAATTAACGCATTTTGTATACATCTGAATGCATAGATGACGAAGTAGCCTAAATGACGAGTTTTTTGTTCTGTCCAGTGTGCCTACTCTTGAATCTCGATTCCAATCCTAAATCTAATCGCAGCTCGAATTTGAGCAAATTTGGTACTCTTGAAAGCGACACTAGCGCCCGATTGGAATCAAATTAGGTGGAACGTTTCTAAACTAAATGAATTCGACTCTCGTCGATTAAGTCAAATATTTGCTACTTCCGACGGGATTTGACGTGGTTTAAAATCGTTAATGTTACACAATTTCAAGAAAGCGTCTTTGTGGTGATCGAGTTCGATAACGTTATTAATTTAAAGTAAGAAAACATGGCACATTTGGTGAAAATAACAACGACGAACGCATAAAATTCATTCTCAATTTTGTTCAAGAGTACCAAATATAAGTTTGGTGAGATTGGAATCGAATCGGATTCGAAATTAGAATTGATTTCAAGAGTAGGCCTACTGGGCTCGAGCTTAACGTCGAGCAGTTTTTTTAAGTGAGCCACACATGGTTGTTCCGAGTCTGAGTGATAGTTATTTTCTTTATTGATGTTTTGTTCTATATTGATTGATGTAGTCTTTAAAAAAAATATGTGTGTATACTTCTGTACAAACGTAAGAAGCTATTTCATTGTCGTACCAAAAAAAAATTTTTCAATAAATTTCATCCTTGTATGATCCTAAGTTTGTAAAAATAAATGACACTAATAATAGAAAAAAGGTATTAAAGTTTTATTATAACGCATTATTTAATTGCTATTTTTGACGAAGTGCGCGCGCATCGTAAAAAAATGTTGATTAGCTAACTTCAGGGTGTCGGTTTTACGTGACAGTGTACGCGCACATCGTAAAAAATTACGCCTATCATTTTACCTTAACGCTCTAAAAGAAGTATAACTTCAATAAAGATAAATATAAAATTAGAAAGTCTATTTGTTCTATATAACACAACCTTTTATTTCATTTAAGTGTCTCAAACAGTATTGTTGATTTTTATTCTTTCTGAACGAGGAGGTTTTGCTATTGGTCTAAAAGGGAATACAACAGAGTTGCTTAACGGCAAATATTATAATACATCCGATGACTTAATTACATTATTGAAGCTACTACTCGCAGAATGTAATTAGACTTCAGTAGGTAGTAGCCCACCCAGAAAGTTATTTTTCCGATTATTGTATGCCCGCAATGCGTTGCGTGTGGGCATACAATAACACATACAATATGGTTTACAGTCCTATACTAAAATATGCCAAGACAAGAAGATAATGAGATTTTTCTACTTGTTAACTTTGTGTGAACATTATTTTGAATTTTTATATCCGTGTGTTACAACATATAAGAAAAGCCCTTATCTTACCCCTGGGTGTCGTAAAAGTCGCATAAGAGATATAATATGCATATAATATTTATGCAAAAAGGGAGACCTCAAAAAACTCGTTCCTTTTTTGTTTCGGCAGGAAAAAATGTACCTAAAGGGTAACTCCGCTGTTCGGGGCAACTGCGAAGTAGTATGGGGTCCTCACCCTTTAAATAAGCTGTCGTGCACCTTCCGCCATGAAAGACGTACCACAGGTACCATAGTCTCACTGTCTTCAATGATCCGCCTACTCTAGAGCGACGACCCCGCATACATGGGTTATCTGTCCTTACGAAGGCCTGACTTACTAGCGGAGACAATCCCCGGTCGTTCACCCTTAGCCTCTCACGTAAGCATTGCCATAACATACCGGCGGAAAATTGGAGCAGAAAGAAGACTCTCCTTGGTAGCTGGCTCCACCGCCTCCTTTCGCTACTCATATAGCGAAAGGAGCTTCGCGGCCAACGCGGTTATTTCCTAAAGCTGCTAATCATCGCTCCAACGATGGCCCACAACAGCAGCTTCTCCTAAATAGTTGTGATATCACTCAATAGTTCACGACTTGAGCTATTATGATGAGCTTCAACGACAGAGACTTGACGATTTGAGCGCGTGCTGCGCCGTGTCCTTGTCGCATACGCAGTGGTGGCACCACGATAATACTTCTCTCCTAGCGATACACAAGTGGTTGCCGAAGCAACCACGGCTCGACAACATCTGCACCAGCTGGAAAATAAGAATTTCGTGTCACTGTCCACCCATTCCTCCATCATCAGCGGGCGAGTCTCTATGGTCTATAAACCGCCCCGAGGTGACTCTAGCTGTACCTACACTCTTTCAGGCTATGATAGTACGACTAGCTTCATCGCACCACGCATCCATTGTTTCTTATGGTGGAAGACCGTCTCCCGTTCGCAATTGCGACACCCGCCAGTACACTTAAGCGAGCATCTCCGCCTGTTGGTCACGCCGCGTCGGTAAACACCCTGCGGTATCCGCGTATGGCCTTGATCGCGACGACCCTCTACGATCTCTATAGAAGGGTCCTGTTCTGGGCGGTCAGGGATGCAGCTCATAATAACGCACCGTACAGCGCCATATACCGGACTAACCCCGTGTACAGTTATCGGTATGTGACGCTGGGCCGGGTAGCTGGGCCGGAAGTTTGGTAGGAGTCGACCGAGGGCAGATGGCAAGCCGAATAGCTTCAGATAGATAACCAGACCAGCCTTCATAGGTCACACCTCCGGCTATGATGAGTGTTATCCGTATAGCAGAATCTGCACATCAGATTACGCTTAGTCCGGTTGAGAATTCTTTTCGTAGAACTCAGTCGTGACCGATGCTCCACAGGACCGGGCCAAGGGCCGAACCCTGTGGAGCACCGCACGCTATGGATTTTCGCGCAATGTTCCCTGCACGGTTGACATAAAGGACGCTGCAGTCTTCCAAATAATTCGACACCAACTGCCTCAGATAAGGTAGCACTCCATGAAAACAAAGTGTCTCTCCAAATGGCAGACTATTAAACGCTTTGGTGATATCTAAGAACACCGGTAATAGCACTCGTCTACCGACAACTACTCTTTCGGCCATGGTCCTCAGTTTCAGAATTGCATCGACCACCAAACGACCCTTCTGGAAAACGAATTGGGTGCTCGACAGGCCTGGGCCTCCCTCTCCAAGATGAAATGGAAATAAAACTGTTTGCTAAATAGTCTAGCCAGCGTGATATAGAAGAATAATATTCCATATCTGAGCTATCAGTCGAACGTACATAAGTTGAGAAAATGAAGTATTATAAGTGTGAACAATATGGATAAAATACCAACACAGGATAATCTAATGACCACAACTTAATCAAAAATAATTTAATTAGGGTTATCGAAATTAATAAAGATTAATGCATAAGATATAAGGAAACATTCAATACAACAACCAACAATAAATAATATGGAATATTATTTGTATTACAAGTTTCAACTTTTACTTGAGTAGTTGATGTCATTAGAGGCTCATCAAAATGAATGTCTCAATTTTCAAATCATTTAAAGAAATGTCTGGTATAAGAGTCATACTTTTAGTAGGTATGATTTTCGGCAACTATTCCAATATAAGCAAATCTAAGTGTGTTGCCTTTTTCTGTAAACTGTATTGTATTTTTATTAACACATTCATCAGTTACATTATAATTAGTGATTTTCTTTTTACCTCGGCTAACCGTTGGCATCTTAGTAACCTTAATATTTTAGTATATATAGAGCATATGTTAAATGTTGCTATATCATTTATTTACGGGCAAGAAAACCTTTTTAATTACTTCAACGCTATAAAGACTGGTGATCTATTGTCAGGATGTAAAAACGCTCCATTAATTTCCAAGTTTGTGTACATCATACCTGCGGTGTTTTCATTCAAAAAAATTATTGACATAACAAGTGCTATTATTTTAAATCCGGATAAATATTTCAATTATATTTGCGGACTATTTACAGTAGTTTCTATGGATTATAATTATTTGTTAATATTAATTATATTCTCATTAATACAAAGCCGTATAAAATTACTTAGAATATCTTTAGAAAGGAACTTTACAAATCTGAATCAAATAAATGGAAATAACATTGCCATAAGTATTAGGCACCTAAAGAAGACTTTATATAATTACGATCATTTGTTGGATAATATTCAAATAGTGGATAAAGAACTTCAGCTAAGGGTAAATATAATAATTCTATATGTTTATATTGACCTTAATTATGATTATTTTTTATTTATATTAATTATAATATCTGGTTGACCGAGCTTTGCTCAGTACATTTTTTTTTGTAAGTAAATGGTATTTTTAACGAACATAGGATATATATTAATCAAAAACTAAAGATAATGAAAAAAAAATATCAAGAATTAAAAAACAGAATAATAATAACACCTAGATTCGATCTCACGCTGTTTGAATGCGACTGGACAGTTTCCCAACTGAGCTATTGTCACTCTTGACGGCGACGGCTAAATTAACATTCCTATTCTAATTACATTTTAAGTCATTGTTCAATACAATGACTTAAAATGTTAACTAAAAACACCGACAAAACAAGATTTTCTATAAATAAAACTCAGCTAGATCGATTTTTTTGGCCCCGAAACCTCTAGCATGCTAAATTTCATGAAAATTGTTGGAGCCGTCGCCGAGATTCAGATTATATATACAAGAATGGCTCGTTTAAATATATAAGATTATATTCATTGCTATAATATGACAGTAGGTTAATTAAGAAAAAAGCCACTATAGGCTTCGAAAACATCGCAATAACCCGTTTAATGCATAGGGTACAGGCAATTCTTAATTCTCATTAAGAAGCCTAGAGATTCAACAGATGCCAAAAATAAATTATAACAACAACAATTATAACTAACAATAAATTATTGACGCTGACCATTGACTTAATAGAAATAAAAAGAAAATAACCAAAGAATAATCAATATGCCACCACTTGATCGAATTGCGGTCTTAATGAAGAAGATCCGCCAAGAACAACGCTCAACGAATATTGCATTATAAAGCATTGCTGGCTTTTTTAAAGTAGATTAAGCAAATAATCATTTAATTTTAAAAATTTCCACGTATGGTTACTGGTTAAGAATACGTTGTATCTGTACTTTCTCATGAAAGTCGTAAAATCCCACCGAGTGATCACTAAAAGAATATACAGCAGCATTCTCCTGGACAACTACCGGGATAGTGATATAGTCACAACTTTTACAGCAGAGCTGTCCATACTTTTGATGATTTAGGACTCCCGAGGAAAATAAAAGAATGAGAATATATTATATTCTTAATCAGTAACCAGACGATGCTGGGTAGGATGACCACTTCCTAAGTGGCCCAACAACATCTTGAAAATTGCACGGAACCGCTGTGGTAGCACATAGCAGTAGCACAATGTCGTTCCGAGTGGCATTCTCGTGGGGAGGTCTTAGACCAAAGGCGGACGTGTATGAGCTGATGTGTTGGTGGAACCACGTGAGTCTTTCTTTACCCGTCGCTATATAGAATAGCTCATTTATATATGTATGTAATAAATAGTAAAAAGAATAAATTCTGTTTCAGCTGTTTTTTAGCGTGCTGATAAAATTGCCGATGCTAGTTGCTGTTATGTATAATTTAATCAAGCGTATATTTGAAAGTGTAAGTTTTCTAATCGATATAATTATAACATCAGGCCGAATGATAATAAAGGGTAAAATAAAATAGTTGAAAATTAAAAATGAATAATTAAAAACTAAGTATTAATTGTTATATGTTGCTGTTAACAATTAATCAATTATTATTGTTGTAACACATAATGAAGAAATTATTGGATTACTTTTTGAACACTCGCTTATGACACTTAGTTAATTATTTATTAACCATGAGTGTTATAATTAACGATTAATTTAAACATAAAACGTGGAACAGTGGACGGCGAATGGCTGAATGATATATGATGATATCACGATGCTTATAAAGATACAATTAAAAGAGTTAAATTGCAACCAGAGTTATTAAACTCTTCTCACAATCATTTTCCCACTCAATAAGTAACTGATGTTTTATATAGTTTACGTATGTTTACGTGTGTATATAACTCTTCCTAAACGGCTGAACCGATGTTGATGATTTTTTTGTGTGTGTTCAAGGGGTATTCGACAATGGTTAGATTCACAATTGGACCCGGAGTGGGCGTTGCTGTCGATTTCAAGGAGAACTCCTTTTATTTTATTTGAACAGAACGACGTCTGTTAGGTGAGCTAGTATTTTATAAATTACTATCAGACCCAGCCACGCATTGCTATGGCTAATGTTTTTGTTATATTACTTTTTATTAAACTATTTAGTGGAACTAAACTATTTAGGAGAACATCTGTCATGGAGGTAATCATATTTTTTTTCAAATGGCATCTATGTAAAAAAGCAAGTTAAAATCGTATATGACACGTTTGTAGGTTTGACATAACAGCGCCATCTATTATTAATTTCTCAATCCAGTCAACATATATCGCCATCTGTTAAAATCGTTTGGAATTAACAGATAATTGTGAATGTCAAATAATAGGTATATATAGGTAATACAAATAATTTGCAATAAAATAATATTGCGCCTATAAATTAAGATGTAAGCTATCGTATCTTTCAAGTTGGATCAAACTGCACACGGTGTGCAAATTTGATTAAAATCGGTTAAGTAGTTTAGGAGTCCATCGCGGACAAACAACGTGACATGTAATTTATATATACATATTAAGAAGATTAAACAGAGACCTAAACGGACATGGGCTGCAATAGATGAGAGAAATCGTCATTCCGCACCATGTTGACGGTACAGGTTGTATAGTACCTATAATATCTCCGAGGGGGGGACGTCGGTCGATGGGAGGCTAACCCACTGGAGGGTATTCCGTCGGGCCGACCACTATTGACAAGTAACCCTACTCTGGTGGTCGGCCCAACGACGAAGGCAACGTGGTGTTCGGGTGGGTTGCGGGTGTGCGTGCTTACGTCCCTCTGTCGCCCCGGACGGAGTGATGCGAGGAGTGCGCCGACCGCAGCCCACCCAAAATAAAAAATTCTCGATGGTATTTGCTGGCATCATAATCGATTCCTACTTTATCCACGAGAAAGGAAGGGACGATGAACGTTGTATTCTTACTATGTTACCATATTGATGTTAGTGATGTAACGGACAATAAGAGAGTTCATGACGTCAATATATGAAAAAAAAAATGTTTACAGAATGCTTTGGTCAGCGTATTGTATTTATTAGAGGCACTACAAGTGCTTTATTATCTATCTTGCATTTCTATAATTGTGGAGCTCATAAAACATGAAATAGATGTATTGAAGAAAGTACTCATCAGACTAATTGTTCAATACTCAGGTAAATATAAATAACTTTCTTTAAATGTCATTCATTATTTCATCGCAGTTCATATAAGTACCACTGTTGGGCTCGGGCTTCCACCGCAATGGGAGGGATATTTGACCTACTATACCATGCTGGTCAGCCATGTTGGTATAGGATTTCATTACGAGTTTTCCTTCTCTTGCACAAATATTATGTGCATATTATATCCCATTGTCGTCTTTTACGACATCCACGTGCAAGATAGGGAGTGGTGAATTGTATTCTTACTCCGTTACCACACGGAAGAAATATAATTATCACATTAATATGTATTCCAACAAATAAGTATTAGTTTGATATGTTAGCAATATCCGTTTGGTGGCGATAAGAATACAATTTATCAAACTCTTTTTTGTCAGTGGATGTTGTAAAAGACGACTAAGAGAAATAGTATGCAAATAACACCTATTTAAGGGTTAAAGTATAACCGAATGGCAATGCATGTCATCGGCGTAGTAGTATGTCAATTTCTCTTCTGTTTTAATGGAGGCTCGAGCTCAGTGGGACGTATATCAGCTGAAATGGTGAGGACTTTATTGTTCGAAGATACACTCGTTTAAGACTTAGAAGAGCTATAGATAGGGTATTAGATGGGCGTAAATTAGACTTCATTAAACGAGACTCTTTTTTTAATTGCAAATGCTATTTTTTTTTTGTGGGTGGGCTGCGGTCGGCGCGCTTCCGCACCACTCTGTCCGGGGCGACAGAGGGGCTTAGGCACGCAACTCCCGCAACCCACCCGAAAACCACGTCGCCTTCGTCGTTGGGCCGATCACCGGAGCAGAGTTAACTGGTCGTCAGTGGTCGGCCCAACGGAATACCCCCACCTTGGGGTAACCTCCCATCGTCCCCCCCTCGGGGAGGACGTCGGTCTTTCCTCACGCGGTCGGCCTCTCGGCGGGTGATGGACTAATCCCCGGTCACGTCACCCACGGCCTAGGCTAGGGCGGCATGAGGCGCAGGTAGTTGCGCCTGCGCCGCCCCATTCGCCGGCGGCGGATCTCCTCATCGAGGCTGCGCTCCTCGCGCAAGCGATCCGCCGCCTCCTTCTGCGAGATCACTGTCTCGCAGAAGGCTGCGACCGCGGACCAATTCCCGACGCTGTAGACCATCGCCCTAGCGATGGCCGGCAGCGTCAGGTCGGCACCGATGATTGAGACGAGTTCACGGCGCTGCGTGGCCCAAGCGGCGCAGGCCTAGAGCGTATGCTGCGCCGTGTCCTCGTCGCAATCGCGGTGGTGGCAGGTCGGTGTACTCTCCCTCCTTACGACCTTGTGCAGGTATTTGGCGAAGCTCCCATGCCCCGTAAATACCTGCACTAGTCGGAAGGAGAGCACCCCGTGCCGCCTTTCCAACCACTGCATCAGCACCGGCCGTAAGGCCTCCACGATTCGCACCCTGAACCGAGGCCGCTCCAGCCGGAGTGCCAAACGGGCAATGACGTCTCGGCGGGCGTCGACGCGCCAGGCGGTGAGCTCCCTCAAGGAAACAACACCGCCCTCCCCGCGCACCCTCGACACCCGCCGATACAACTCGGCGAGCATTTCCGCCTCCAGGTCCCACGGGGGAGTCCCGGCCAATAGGCACGCTGACTTCGTCGCCACCGTGCGGTATCCGCGGATGGCCCTGACCGCCATGACCCTGACCGCCATGACCCTCTGTGGTCGCCACAGAAGGGCCCTAAGTCAGACGGTCAAGGACCCCGCCCCCACCGATGCGCCGTACAGGGCCATCGACCGGATGACCCCCGCGTACAGCCGTCGGCACGTAGCGCTCGGTCCGCCCACGTTCGGCATAAGCCACGATAGGGCGGACGCCGCGCCGACGAGCCGTGGAGCGAGCCTGCGGAAATGCTCCCGGAACCACCATTGCCAGTCGAGCACCAGGCCCAAGTCATATGGGCCCGGATGCTGATGTCAACCGAGTGGACGGTGATCGAGATAATTGCAAACGGTGGCAAGTGAACAAACAGTACCTACACCTGATGTTAAGTGTTGGTGCCGCTCATGCACCTTTACAAGGCCGCTGCCCGCGAAGAAAGTGAAGGGAGTGTGAATGCGTGCAATGACGGTTGGTGATACTAAAGGCATCACTAAAACCCACCACAGGCAAATACCACCAGAAAGTTGGGCTGCCGGCTCTCTCGCAGTAACAAATCGGACGTAGATTCTGTGCGAGAGTGTGGTACTAACCCGAATGGACTGGCCCGCGGCTGTAGACAGACAGCCGCTGTTGGCGGCTGTCTGTCTACAGTGTCTGTGTGGTTCTGTCACTATACACTGACTTAAAATTATATGTAGAGTGAAAGAAATGAACAAAAAAAGCCGTATATACTCGTAGTTTTAACCCAGCTTTCATCTTTTTTCTATTTTTCAGATGGTCCTTTTCTATATGAATTGCGAGCAGCGCTTGAATACATAGCTTTACGGCCATTCAACTATAGTATCTATCGTGTGATACATCTTGATGTTAAACTTTTGTTTACTATCATTAGTCTTACTATCACGTATGTTGTTGTTATCACACAATTAACGCATTTTGTGTACATCTGATTATAAAGATGATTAATTAGTATAAATGGTGAGACCTCGTATCATATCGAGGACTAGAGTTTCACGCAGTGCTTTATTTTCATTCACAAATGGTTGTTCTAAGTTTGGGTGTTGGTTATTTGTGGCCGTTAATTATATTTGTAAAGTCTCTCGCAAAAAAAAGCTTGATATTTATTGAACGATGTAGTCTTTAAAAGCAAATTAAAGATATATATAAAATTAAAAGTTCTATTTGTTCTATAGCATAGCATCATTTACGTGTTTCCTAAAGTAGTGCTGTTCTTTTTGTTAATTGTGAACAAGAAGGTTTTGCAAATGGTCTACAAGGGTACACAATGAAGTTGCTTCACTGTATGATATATTCAAAATTTATAATGCCTAAAGAAATTGATCAATGCTTAGAGATATGTCTTAAATTAGTTCTGTGTATTTTTATTGAAGAAATAAAACAATTGCTACAGAAAAAATTGTCTAAAAATTTATCCTTAAGTTTATAAGGATACATTTTTAGACATATGCCCCTTTTTTAAATAAAATTAACTCTTGGTGTATACTTTTTGTACATGTTGAGTAGTCATTCATCCAGTATAATCCTGTAATTATAGTTAGTAAGAATAATTTTACTAAGTTTATAATTAGTGAAGCACGCATTAAAATCTTTCATGGTGATCCATAGGCTATGTTATGCTTTTTTTAAGAACTAAATATTAGATATTGCAGCACAAAATTAAGTTAATAGTCATTACAGAGCATGTGTGAAATGTTTGAGACAGTCTAAAATAAGAAATAATCAACCCATGGTACCAATTCCAGAAACTAGGCTAAAACCACTAAGACATTGTAAATTATCAGGCTGGGATTATATAGGGCCGTTTAGTGTAAGATCGCCTCTACGAGGTGTAAAGTTTTACAAAGTTATCTTTATTTGTTGGTTTACATATGATTCGTGTGATCCACTTGAAAGTAGATTCTGAACTTACATCAAAGCTGTTTATTGCTGCATTTAAAAGATTTACAGCTAGGAGGGGTCCCTATCAAAATTTATTTAGTGACAATGCCACTAACTTTATTGGTGCTAAGTAACAGTTTTACGAGATATTCGACCATGCTAAGTCAGCTGTAGCCCGGAAATTTCAAGAATTATTGACTTTAGAGACCTTGACTTATATCATTATCTAATATGAGTAGGTAATGAACGCAACAGTTCGCAGGCTTTAACTCAAAGACATTTTCTCATCGACGAGTCACTGGTAAGCATCCCTGATAATAAACTCTATTCTGATAATGAAATTCTGTTTCTGAACAAAATCTGAATTCAATGAAAGGTGTTACACACATGTTTATTTTGTTATAGCTATTATAATTGTAAAGCGTAGCGTGTTTTGCCAAACGAATTTGTTATTTGATCTGTTTTATATTTATGGCAAATGGTATTGGTCATGCTCACTGAAGGGTCTGCTTACGGTAGCTACGATGAGCGGGTCATTACCTTCCCTCCATTGTCCTTGAAGGGAGTGATGGCTGCTCTAGTCGTTAACGCAATAGGGTGCTTGTGGGATCTGGTCCAGCCATGGTAATTTGTCATTATATTTAATAACTATATCATGGTTCGAAAGGCATCACACTGGAGCTATTAATAGGCATGTTGTTGTATGTAATTTTATTAAAAAAAAAACTAGTAAATGAATTAAAAAGAAGACAATCTCACTGAGTTTCTTGCCGGATCTTCTCAGTGCGGTTGCGTTCCGATCAGATGATTTTTTTTTTATTGCAAACGGTGGCAAACTAGCAAACAGTACACCTGATGGTAATTGTTGCTGCCGCTCATGGACCTCTACAAGGCCGCTGCCTACCGCGAAGAAAGTGAAGGGAGTGTGAATGCGTGCATTGAGGCTCGATGATACCAAGGGCACCACCAAAACCCTCCACACGCAAACACCCTCAGAAAGTTGGACTTCCGGCTCTCTCGCTCACCGAACGAAGCGCATTAACAAATCGCTACTACTCAGACGTCGATTTTCTGCGAGAGCGTGGTACTACCCCGGACGGACCGGCCCGCGGCTGTAGACAGATAGCTGTCGACAGTGTGGTCCTACCACTCCTTAAAGTTAAGTTAAAATGTAAAAAAAAATACAATATGTAAGTGCCCCCGCGGGGTTTATCCATATCCATACTAATATTATAAATGCGAAAGTAAGGATGTTTGTTTGTTTGTTTGTTTGTAACGCTTTCACGCTTAAACCACCGAGCCGATTTCAAAAATTCTTTCACCAATGGAAAGCTATAATATCAGGGAGTAACATAAGCTATATTTTATTCCGGTATTCCTACAGAAACGGGCACTACGCCGTGGGTAAAGCGACTGAAACCGAAGCGAAGCGAGGGCGGGTTGCTAGTACATAATAAATGATTTGAATTTGAATAATGTGGTAGGTATGGATAGATGGAGATGAACACAATTAACTATTAAAATCTTTTGGAATCATAGATAATACCTTCTTAATCTTAATATCAACGATGAATCATCATTCATCATCATTTCAGCTCATATATTTCCCACTGCTGGGCTGGAGCCTCCCCACAATAGGAGCAAAGTTGACCTTAGTATACCATGCCGGTCAAATAGGTTGGTATAGGAATGACGAATATGGAACACAAAAACAGTACAATCGGGATTAGGTGATGTAGTAATTAAAAAGTAAAGTAAAATACCACCAAAAACATAACTTATAAAAAAACCAAGTTGCAACTCAGTTATTCTACCATAAAAAGTTATGGGTTCCATGTAATACCAAGTCGATTAATAAATTAATCGATTCAGTCCCTACTTAAGGAACCTTTTATCTTAAATTACTACGTAATTAGCTAACCTATCAATTTCTTATAGTGATCCTGTCAATATTAAAGATCTTTCATGTTTAAAATAAATATACTGGCTTAGCCATCGCATGAAAACACAAAGTATTTCACAAGTAGTACATATTATTATATAGTATATTATATATTATTATAATAAATTAGATTGTTTAGTGCTGATGAGAAGCATCAGTCCTGAGAGTCCAAATACTTTGTATTACCAGGGCCAAAGGTCGTTTTGTTTGGTAGCCGGCTCGCTTTTTTTTTCTTTTTGCCTAGGCTATGGTCAGTTCACGCGGGGGGCGACGAAAGGTTAGAGCCCGGCTCCATAACCCACTGTATTCTCTCCCCTTTGTCATTGGGCCGAGAACTGGTACCGAGATCCTTGTTAACCGTGGCCAGCCCAGCGGAATATGAGTAGAAGATCACATGATTAGTACAGGCTGTCTTTTAAAAAGAATTGCGTGATAGCAATGTTTTGACCAATTGTATTGAAACGAATATATTATGTGGTGACGCGGTAAGAGTACAACGATCAGCATCCCTTCTTCCCCCGTGGATATCATGAAAATTGATCAAGATGTGTAAGGAGATAACATCATTGAAAAAAGAGGAAAACTTGAAATAAAACTGCTTTTGCCAAATATGTAGTCTGCCCAGCATGATATAGTAGATTTCTAGATAGACGGATAGAATATCCCATATCTGAGTAAAGTCAGAAGTACATAAGCTGAGAAAAATAAGTATTTTGGGTGCACACATTATAGATAAAATAATATCGAAGTATAATTATATGATCATAATTTCATTAAAAATAATGTAATTAGGGCATCGAAGCTAATAAAGATTAATGTATTAGATATAAGAAAATATTCAATACAACAACAAACAATAAATAATATGGAATATAATTTGTCTTTCAATTTTTATCTTTTTCTTGTGTAGTTGGTACCATTATAGGCTTTCCAAAATGAATGCCTCAATTTTCAAATCATTTAAAAAAAATTCTGGTTTAAGAGTCATACTTTTAGTTGGTATGATTTTCGGCAACTATTCCAATATAAGCAAATCTAAGTGTGTTTCCTTTTTCTGTAAACTGTATTGTATTTTTGGTAACGTATTCATCAGTTACATTATTATCAGAAATTTCTTTTTTGAGTGGACCAGCCATTGGCATATGAGTAACCTTAATATTTTTTTATGCATGGAACACATAATAAACGTTGCTATATCCTTTATTTATGGGGAAGAAAATCTTTTAAATTACTTCAGCGCTATAAAGACTGGTGACCTATTGTCAGGATTTAAAAACGCCCCATTAATTCCCAAGTTTGTGTACATCATAGCTGCAGTGGTGGCATTGATAAAAGTAATCAACTTAACAAGTGTTATTATTTTAAAACCCAATAAGTTAATCGAATATATTTGTGGATTATTTGCAATAGTTTCTATGGATTACAATCATTTGTTGATAGTAATTACATTCTTATTATTACAAAGTCGTATTAAATTACTCAGAATATCTTTAGAAAGAAACTTTACAAATCTGAATCAAATAAATAGAAATAATATTGTCACAAGTATTAGGCACATAAAGAAGACTTTGTACAATTACGATCATTTGTTGGATAATATTCTAATAGTGAATAAAGAACTTCAGCTAAGGGTAAATATAATACTCATTATATTTATACTGACATCAATTGAGACTGTTTCTTATTCATATTACTAATGTTTGCCTGCGACTTCGCAATCCTCAAAGTTAACTTTTCCAAAGTGGAACTTATCCCAAGGGAACATGTTATCAGAATAACGAGTACTTTATGCGTTATTTTAGGAAATATTCTATCTATTCTTTTTTTTTTTTTTGGTGGGTTGCGGTCGGCGCGCTCCTCGTACCACTCCGTCCGGGGCGACCGAGGGGCGTAAGCACGCAACTCCTGCAATCCACCCACCTGTTCGTCGCCTTCGTCGTTGGGCCGACCACCGGAGCAGGGTTACTTGACATCAGTGGTCGGCCCGACGGAATATCCTACCATTAACCGACGTCCCCCCTCGGGGAGAACGTCGGTCTTTTCTCACGCGGTCAGCCTCTCGGCGGGTGACGGACTAATTCCCCGGTCACGTCACCCGCGGCCTCGGCTAGGGCGGCATGAGGCGCAGGTATTCGCGCCTACGCTGCCCAGTCGCCGGCGGCGGATCGCCTCATCAAGGCTACGCTCCTCGCGCAGGAGATCCGCCGCCTCCTTCTGCGAGATCACTGCTTCGCAGAAGGCTGCGACCGCGTCCCAATTCCTGACGCTGCTGACCATCGCCCTAGCGATAGTCGGGAGCGTCAGGTCGGCACCGATGATTGCGACGAGTTCACGGCGCTGCGTGGCCCAAGCGACGCAGGCCTCGAGCCTATGCCGCGCCATGTCCTCATCGCAATCGCAGTGGTAGCAGGACGGTGTACTCTCCCTCCTTACGACCTTGTGCAGGTATTTGGTGAAGCACCCATGCCCCGTCAACACCTGCACTAGTTGGAAGGAGAGCACCCCGTGCCGCCTTTCCAACCACTGCATCAGCACCGGCCGGAAGGCCTCCATGGTTCGCACCCCGAACCGAGGCTTCTCCAGCCGGACTGCCCAACGGGCAATGACGTCTCGGCGGGTGCCGACGCGCCAGGCGGTGAGCTCCTCCACTCGCACCCCCGTCACCCGCCGATACAATCCGGCGAGAATTTCCGCCGCCAGGTCCCACGGGGGAGTCCCGGCCAACAGGTACGCTGCCTCCGCCACCGTGCGGTATCCGCGGATAGCCCTGACCGCCATGGCCCTCTGTGGTCACCACAGAAGAGCCCTGAGTTGGACGGTCATGGACCCCGCCCACGACGGTGCGCCGTATAGGGCCATCGACCGGATGACCCCCGCGTGCAGCCATCGGAAATATTCTATGTGCCAATTTTAATGTAAATCTGGTTGAATATCACTTTTTCGTTGAATGTAACTTTCAATTGGTGAAAAACTTTCTTTGTATTGGTGAAAAATGTTTAAAATTGGCCAAATTCACTAACAACCCGCAGTTTCACTAACAGAACAGAACCGTCGGCAATTTAACGTAGAGTTTCTATGGGAATACCGTTATTCGCTGATATTGTAGCTTTCCATTGGTGAAGGAATGATTCAAATTGATCAGCATCATGCGATTTACTCGCATAGTTCGCATACTAACGGGAACACCGCGATAAAAAAAAATTGCCTGGATAATATGTTACTCATTGACAATCGAATCGAATTGCTGCCTTATTGAGAACAAATCGCCAAGGAAGAAATTTTCTTAAGCTTACTGGTTATCGGAGCCAACCTGATGCTGCCGACCATCGTTAGGAATCTCCCTACCGAGCATCTGCTCGGTAACGTCAGGAACTAGGACGCAGTCGCGGCCTTCTGTGAGGCAGTCATCTCGCGGAAGGAGACGACAGATCGTGCGTATGAGAAACACCCCCACAACGAAACGGTTCACCGCCGCCCGGCGACTCGAGCGACGCAGGCGTGAGTACCTGCGCCTGATGTCGCCCTAGCTGAGGCCGCGGTTGACTGGATCGACGATTTTAGTCCATCACCCGTAGAGAGGTTGATCGCGCGAAGATGACCGACGTCCTGGACGTAGAGAGGAGAGGGTACCCCTCAGGATATTCCGTCAGGTCGACTACCGAGGACAAAGAACTCAGTATTGGTAGTCGACGGCGACGATGATGGAGGCGACGTGCTACGGTGCGTTATGAGGCCGCGCGCCGCCTATCTCTCGCCCTGGATGGAGCCAGGCGGCGGCTGTGCTGACCATATTGTATCACCTCACTTTATTTTGCCATGAAAGTCGTAAAATCACAAGGGATCACTAAAAGAATAAACAGTAGTAGTAGCGTAATTCTAAACAACCAGGAGAATACTGCCCATACTTTTGATGCTCTTCTGATACTGAGCGGGGACGCATTATATCCTTAACCAGTAAGCAGACGACCGCTACTAGATGGACAGACAATATCTTGAAAGTCGCAAGAAACCGCTGGATCCAAGCGGCGCAGGAGCGTTCTAAGTGGTATTCTCGTGGGGACAGCTACATATGTACAATAGTGGACGTTTATGAGCTGATGAATGGATGGATGGATGGATGAAAATGAGGATTTTCTAACCTGTCACTGTAAAAGGTTAATTTTTGTATATGTATGTAATAAATAGTAAAAAGAATAACTTTTGTTTCAGCTGTTCTTTAACGTGCTATTGAAATTGCCAATGCTAGTTGCTCTTGTATATAATTTAATCAAGCGTATTTTTGATGGAGTAAGTTTTTTGATTATTTTATAATATCAGGTCTAATTATAATAGAGGGTTAAAATTAAATTGATGAAGAATAGAAAAAGGAATAATTAATCATTAATTATCCATTAAACTAATAATTGATTGTTATATCCATATGTTGTTGTTAACAATTAATTATTATTGTGACAACACAAAATTAACAAATGTGTTATTGCTTTTGAACACTCGTTATTGACAATTAATTAATTATTCATAATTAATTATTATTAAAATAAATTAATATTTAAAAATAAAACGTACAACAGTGGAAGGCTAAGGAATGATGAATGAATGATGAATGATGTATGATGATATCGCGACAATGTTTACAAAGATACAATTAAAGAAGTTAAATTGCAAACAAACTTATTAAACTCATCTCGCAATAATTTTTCCACTCAATAAGTAATTGATGGTTTCAACCGCATCGTAGAAACTACAAGAGGCCGACGAAAGTGTTCCGCCCGTCACGTAAACGGCAATAGGGGTGGCGGTGACGGGCATGCGTATCAAATCCATCGCTCCCTCGGCCAAACGGTGTGCCCAACCGGGTGGTGGTCCTGGCCCTCGAGCACCTGGGATCATGCGTCAGGAGACTGTGTGATGATTATTATTTAGTTCGCTCAATTCCCTGGGTGTTGGAAAGAGAGGAGGCTGGTGCCCCTGTCGAAGCCGGGACGGTCTCCGGACTCGGCCGCGGCCCATCGTACTGTTGAACGATGCGGGTAAGCTATTGGAAATGATCCTGGCTGCCCGCGAGCGAAGTTCGAAGATCGTGGCCTTGCTGCGCCTGGTGGCCGTGGTCACGGAGGCGGTCGCCGCTGAAGGGATGCTGTAGGCGGTGTCTCAAGATATTGCCAATACAATAAACAGTCTTTGGCTACAACTGGGGTTTAAGAGGCAACCTCCCACCCGGGCTGGCCGTAATTTACTACGCCGACGATACACTCATCACAGCCCGAGTTGGGACGCTGGAGGAGGCGGCACACCTGGCAACTCTCGGCACCAAGGAGAATGTCAGGTGGATTGAGGCTATCTCACGAAAGGAGACGGCAGAGCGTGCAGGAGAGGAACTCTTTTACGGTAATACGTTTCGTCGCCGATGACTTGGGTGGTGCAGGCGCGAGGACCTACACTTGATACCGCCCTAGCAGAGGCCGCGGGTGACTGAATCAGGGAATAGTCCGTTACCCGAAGAGGTTGACCGCGTGAGGGCGCGCGAGGTGTGCTATGAAGGGCGTTGGAGGAAGGGTATCCCGCCGAGCTGGCCACGGACGTCAAGGAACTCGGTACCATTTGTAGGCCGAATGGCGAGGGAGAGGGTATACGGTGGATTATGGGGCTAGGCGCTGCCCTTTCTTCACCCTAGACGGAACGGGCGGCGTGTGCCATAGCCATAGTGACCATAGCCCACCCAAAAAAAAATGGATATAAGTATCAAAACGACCCATATTTTTTTATATTTTGTAAATTATCAAACAGAGACAGATAAATAGACATGGAGCCCTAACAGATGAGAGAAATCGTCTTACCATACCATGTTTGCGATACAAGTTGACATAGTATTAAATAACAATTTTTTTGCTTCTGTTGCACTGATTTTACTGCTTGCATGAAACTCGATTCATACTCTGCCTACGAGAGAGGAAGGCTCGATGACCGTTGTATTCTTACCCTTACACCAAACGAATATTAGTGACGTCACGGACAAGAGCTTACATTATCAATATCTGAAACATTTATGTTTACAGCATTCGTTGTTCAGTGCATTTTATGTCTTAGAGATACTTCAGGTGTTTTATTATCTATCTTGCATATGTATTATTGTGGAGCTGATAAAGCACGAAATAGAGGAAATGAAGAAAGTACTCATCAGACTTATTATTCAATACTCAGGTAAATATAGAAAAGAAAATTAAAATTATTTATCACGTTTATTTAAACACACATTATTGTTTGCATCATTTATGTTTATTTATCACATTTATTTAAATTTAATATGTACTAATAAAATTTATTCCAACTAATAAGTATTAGTTTGATATGTAAGTAATTTCCATTTGATGACGATAAGAATACAATTTACCACACCCTTTTTTGTCTATGGGTATGATAAAAGACGGCTAAAAGAAATAGTACGCAAATAACAGTTATGTAAGGGAAGGAAACCTTAAAGTATAAAGGAAAACTTTAAGTATAACTGGAAGCCAACACAATATGTGTTGGCTTAGTAGTAGGTCAATTTCCCTCCTCTTTGGATGGAGGCTCGAGCTCAGTAGGAGGTATAGCAGCTGAAATGATAATGATGATTATGTTTAATGAATTCATTTTTAAGCCGCATATCGACTTCGCGCTCCTGGCTCGCGTACCATGAATGACCGCGCCGAGAGTGCGTTCCACGGTACGCGTTCCAAATAAAATATATGAATACTAAGCGCGCCTTGCGCGCGAGGCAGCTGTTTCAGTGTTTGATCGTTCATCATGCAGGCCAGTGTATACTTTACCAGAGGCGGTGATTTGGCTTTTAGACATTCTCCACTTTTCTCGTCTATAAGCAGATAAGAGCACAGTCATTCTTTTCTTCAATTTTGGCACAGGGACTCCCATTTCACAACTTATTTCTCTCCAAGCATCTTATCTGAGCGATTTATTATAATACGAAGAATTTTCGCTACGCCACAACAGTTCTTTTGTATTATACAGTTGTAAATATTTACGGCAACTTTGGTTATACATCGCTTCGAACGCAACAAACACACAAAATACTTTCGCATCCGTTTCAACTGGCGCGCGCGCTACGATTGATATGCGGCAAAAAAAAAACAGACGGAACGGCCCGCTCCCAACGAACACATTGGCGCGCGTTCCAAAATGGTGTCCATTTTGCGCGGCCGGAACGCGCGCCAATGTTCGTTCTTTTGGAGCGCGAAGTCGATACGCGGCTTTACACATTGTAAATAAAACTACTTTACGGATTTAATCACGTTTGTATTTGATTTTTGATTGCTCGATGTTTCGAATACTTTATAGCGTTGATGGTCACGGGTGGACTAAGATGTCTCACGTCCTACCAGTCATCGTTATTACAGTTATTTATAATTATCTACCCGATACAGAAATTAGTTATTAAATTTGGACCCACATTTTTGGTACAAATTTATTGCCAGTACAAGAAAAAAGTGCTTCTATGTGAAAAAAATATGTTGTTTATGATTAGTAATTATTAAACATTGTCAACAGTCCATGGGGTGACGGAGTAAAAAAACAAATCACCACTTCTTACCTTTTCCGTGGATGTCGTAAAAGACGACTAAGGGATGTAATAGGCATATAAAATCTATGTAAGAAAGGGAAAACTCGAAGTAAAACCCTATGCCAACCTGTCTGACTAGCATGGTATAGTAAGATCAATTTCCCTCCCATTGTGGTGGAAGCTCGAGCCCAACAGTGGGACGTGTATGAGCTGAAATGATGATAATGATGATGATGAAACATTAAATTTGTAGTAATTATTATGACTATTAATTTAACTTAACAAATCTAATAAACTACCACCGAATTGGAACGCGGCTGGTCTGAGAAAGATCTGGCAAGAAAACTCAGGAGGGCATGATGCTACATAATTATTATTTTTAAAAGGCTTACTTTGTCTTACTAAAAGGTTTAATTTTTTCTTTTTTGGGATTAATCCCACCACTGTAACTCCTGTAAGCCAGGATCCACAATAATCTCCGTATAAGACACCGAGGTTTGACCCTCAAGAAGTCCCGGGAAACGCTTTTAATTGTCTTGGGATCCACAACAAATTTAATTAGAAAAGAAAAAAGGAAGACTTGGAAAGACTTCACTTCCCTCCTATGCAAAGCGGGAGATATGAAGCAAAGTTGGCTAATAGGCCAGTAAATAAGAAGTTAATAAATTAAGGTTTAATAAGGTTAAATGAATTAAGTTAAATTAATATGGTTAAGTCAGATTAATAAGGTTTAAATTAATTAATTAAATTAATGATTTTTTAATTTATAAAATATTCTTTGACTATTATTATTGTGGGTTAAATCTATGCAATAAGTACTCATAATGTTTGAAGATATATCGTAGCCTAAGAATTGGAAAAGCTTTTCGAGCTCAGGGTAGGCGTAGGTAGGAATCCATTAAACAAGACCGTTCAACTTTTGTGTAAAGAGAATTATATGAACAAACAAGGACGTATATACTCGTAGTTCTAACCCAGCATTCATTCTCTTTTCTAATTTTCAGATGGGCCCCTCCTATATGAATTGCGGGCAGCGCTTGAATACATAGCTTTACGGCCATTCAACTATAGTATCTGTCGTGTGATACATCTTGATATTAAACTTTTGTTTACTATCATTAGTCTTACTATCACGTATGTTGTTGTTATCACACAATTAACGCATTTTGTATACATTTGATTACAAAGATAGTAAATTCAAATCATATCGAGGGCTAGAGTTTCACGCAGGGCAGTCTTTTAATTTGATTGATAAATGGTTGTTCTAAGTTTGAGTGTTAGTTATTTGGGGTTATTAATTATGTTTGTAAAGTCTCCCGCAACACAAAGCTTGTATTTTATTGATCGATGTAGTGTTTAAAAACAAATTAAAGATATATATAAAATTAAGGTGTCTATTTGTTCTATATAACACAACCTTTCGTTTAAGTGTTTCCTAAAACAATATATTTCTTTTTGTTATTTGTGAATGAAGAGGTTTTGCAACTGGTCTACTAGAATAGATTACGAAGTTGCTTAACGTCAAATATCATAGTATGTCCAGTGACTTATTTACATTTTTAAAGCTGGCAAAATGTGATTAGATTTCAGTAGTAGCCCGCCTAGGAAGTTATTTTGCCGGTTATTGTATGCCCACAACGCGTAGCCCAAATGCTGCTATGCTAGAATATGCTAAGACAAGCTTCTAAATACTCGTAGACTTTATGTGAAGGGAAAATTTATTTTGTTTTTTTTTTATATTATTTTATTACTACATATAAGAAAAAAGCCTTGTCTTGGCGGTGGGTATCGTAAAAGACGTATAAGAGATATAATATGCATATATAATATTTATACACGAGTATTAGAGATGCGGGCATGACAACGCTCGTCACGACATCATTGCCCGTTGGGCAGTCCGACTGGAGTGGTCTCGGTACGGGGCTGGGACTGTCAAAACGTGGGTATCAGTGATCAACCCCATGGTGAAGGGGTGGGAATATGGTAGGTTATGGAGCCGTGTATCACCCTTGCTTAGCCCCGGAGGAAATGGACGCCGCGTGTGCTGACCATAGCCGACCCGAAAAGAAAAGCCTTGGCAGATTATTGTTATAAGCACCAACCCCCCATTGTAGACTCGGAAGAAAAGCATCAGTGTGCCTACCTTGAATTTCGATTCCAATCCTAAATCTAATCGCAACTCGAATTTGAGCAAATGTAGTATTCATGAAAGCGTCACTAGCGCACAATTGGAATCAACTTCGGTGATTTTTTTTATACTAAATGAATTCGACTCTCGTCGATTAAGTCAAATATTTGGTACTCTCGACGTGATTTTGACGTAGTTTAAAATCGTTAATGTTGCACAATTTCAAGAAAGCGTCTTTGTGGTGATCGAGTTCGGTAACGTTATTAATTTAAAGTAATAAAATACGGCACATTTAGTGAAAATAAGAACGGCAACCGCGAAGAATTCATTCTAAATTTTGTTTAAGAGTACCAAATATAAGTTTGGTGAGATTGGAATTGGATCGGGTTCGATATTAGAATTGATTTCAAGGGTAAGCCCACTAATCATTGTTCTCATGTTGTCAATTTCTTTACGAGAGTTGCAGTAATCTCTGGTACAACTACCTGACCCGAAACGCTACCCTAATAAATACTTTATTTATTGTCACTGTTGTTTCCGTATGGTGACGGAGTACGAATACATTTCTCCACCCGCCTCTCTTTCTCGTGGGTGTCATAAAAGATAACTAAAGGATATAATATGTATCTATACAAGAGAAGGAAAATTCGAAACAAAATCCTACACCAACACGTCTGACCAGCGTGGTATAGTAGGTAATTTTTCCTCCCATAGTGGAGGAGGGCCGATCCCAACAGTGGGACGTAAATGAGCTGGGACGATGTAGATGATGATGATGATTCTTGACTTCTACAGGATTAATCTGTAGAAGACAATAGGGGCAATCAATTATTTTAAAATATCTTATAAAAGCAACAATTCCAAGTTCACAAATAATTCAAAGGGTAGGACAAATCTTAACCATATTAAATAGCAAAAAGTAATTGTAAACTAGTGGACTTGTGGTTGTTGTACGTATTGTGACCTTAAAATACACATAACTGATGTAATTAGTGATGTAAAATATGTTCGCTAAATGCTCATATTTATAGCTGTATGTTTATTAGTTAAACTAGCAACCCGCCCTCGCTTCGCTTCGGTTTTAATCGTTTTACCCGCGTAGTTCCCCTTCCCGTGGGAATACCGGCATAAAATATAGCCTAGTTTACTCCCTGATATTATAGCTTTCCATTGGTGAAAGAATTTTTAAAATCAGTCCAGCTGTTTTGAAGATTACCCGGAACAAACAGACAGACAGACAGACAAAAAATTTTTAATCTGTATTTTAGGCATAGGTGTCGTGCAAATAACCGTGTGAGCATAAAAAAGCCTATTATTTTGACATTACAAACAGACACTCCAATTTTATTTATTGGTATAGATAGTCCTAAATTTTAATGGTTGGTGTTTTGGTTGTTTTCATTTGGTAAATGTTAGCATTAGGGCAAGTTATAGTAATTCGAACAAGGTTTTAAAAAGAAAAATAATAATAATAGACATACAAATTTCATATTTCAATACCTATTAAATAATTACATAAATTTATTTGCCAGTTTAAAAAGTACTAGCAACTCGCCCTCGCTTCGCTTCGGTTTCAGTCACCTTACCCGCGTAGTTCCCAATCCCGTGGAAATACCTAAATTTTACCTCATCATTTCAGCCTATTGCCGTCCACTGCTGGACGTAGGCCTCCCTAATGTTGCGCCACAATGTGCGGTCCTATGCCGCCTGCATCCAACGACGCCCAGCAACTTTCACTAGGTCATCGGTCCACCTAGTGGGGGGGCGTCCAACACTGCGTCGTCCGATACGTGGTCGCCACTCGAGAACCTTTCTTCCCCAGCGGTTGTCGGTTCGTCGAGCGATGTGGCCTGCCCATTGCCACTTCAGCGTGCTAATTCTTCGTGCTAAGTCGGTTACACCCGTTCTTCTGCGGATTTCCGTATTCCGGATTCTATCTCGCAGAGAAATCCCGAGCATACCTCGCTCCATAGCACGCTGAGCGACTTTGAGCCTTGATATAAGGCCTACATTTAGGGACCACGTTTCCGTAAGTCATCACTGGTAACATACACTGATCGTAGATCTGTGTTTTCAGACACTGAGGTATGTTGGACGAGAAGATCCTCTTGAGTTGCCCGAACGCTGCCCAACCGAGGTGGATTCGTCGGCTGACCTCTGTCTCGAAATTGGATCTACCTAACTGGACTGTTTGTCCGAGGTAAACATAGTGATCGATAACTTCGAGAATCGCATTGCCAACTAGGACCGGTACAGGAATGACATGTGCATTTGACATGACTTTCGTCTTGTCCATGTTCATTCGTAGACCCACTAGTTGGGATACCCTGCTGAGATTATTGAGCATTGTGCCAAGGTCCTCCATGGATTCTGCCATAACGACTATATCGTCCGCAAATCGAAGGTGAGTGATGTATTCGCCATTAATGTTGATGCCGAGTCTAGTCCAGTCTAAGAGCTTGAAGACATCTTCCAGTGCAGTGGTGAACAGTTTCGGAGAGATGACATCTCCCTGTCTCACGCCTTTCTGCAACTGGATCGGTTTCATACTCCTATCCCGGATACGGACTGACATTGTGGCGTTCCTATACAAACACTTCAGCACTTCGATATAGCGATAGTCGATTTGGCACCGCTGAAGGGACTGCAGCACCGCCCAAGTATCGACTGAATCAAAGGCTTTCTCATAGTCCACAAACGCTAAGCACAGGGGCCGATTATACTCCTCGGTCTTTTGTATAATCTGCCGAAGCGTGAGGATATGGTCTATGGTACTATAGCCTTTTCGGAAGCTGGCTTGTTCGGGCGGCTGGAAGTCATCGAGCTTACGCGAGATTTGATTGGTAATGACCCTCGAGAACAACTTATAAACATGGCTCAGGAGTGAGATGGGTCTGTAGTTCTTTAGAAGAGCTTTGTCACCCTTCTTGAAGAACAGCACCACCACACTCCTAGTCCATGACTCTGGAACGTCGCCCCCGAGGATAACGGAATTAAATAGCTTCTGTAGGGCTATTAAGACTGGCTTGCCGCCCGCCTTTAGAAGCTCTGACGTAATTCCGTCACCTCCCGGTGCCTTACCGTTACGTAGTTGTTTGAGAGCCATTCTGATCTCGTACAAGCTGATTTGTCCGGGATTTCTTCGGTATAGTGCCGAGTTAGCTTGGATCTGGGATCTTGGATCAAGCCGACAACAGGATTTCGGGATGATTTGTTTAACTGTCCATAGAACCTTTCGACCTCTCCCAAGATCTCACTTTGGGATGAAATGACAGTGCCATCGTCGGTCTTCAGCTTAGTCATTTGGCTTTGCCCAATAGACAGATCTTGTGTGAACACTTTCGAGCCACGATTCTGCTCTATCGCTTCTTTGATAAGGAGCGTATTAAATCGGCGAATATCGCGACGCACAGACCTGGAGATCTGCCTATTCAGCTGCCTATGTTTGGACCAATCGGCTGAAGACTGCACCGTCATCTCTTTTCTCTGCTCCATGAGCTCGAGAGTCTGGTCAGAAATTTTTTTAGGTCTATTAATGCGGTGAGCCTTGAAAAATTTCGACCCAACCGCGTGGACAGTTTCCACGAACCTGTTGTTCATATCGTTCGGAGATTCGCACTCGTCCAGACATTGGAAGCGATTGTGTAGTTCGAGTTGAAAGCTTTCGAGGTTCTGGTATTGGACAGATGTAGGTCGGAGTGTAGACTTCATCAAGCGTGACCGCTCGACTTTTGTATGGATATTCAATGTGGCTCGTACCATCCGGTGATCGCTCCCAGTTTTAATCCTGCTGATCACTGAGACATCATTGAATATCTGTCGTTTGTTTGACAAGATGAAGTCTATCTTGTTTTTTGTTGAACCATCGGGGCTAATCCAGGTCCATTTCCTTTGTGGCTGCTTCCTGAAGAAGGAATTCATCATAAAGAAGCTTTCCTTCTCCAGAAAATCAGCCAGTTTCTGGCCCCTCTGGTTTCTCTGTCCATATCCATGTTTCCCCACTCTCAACTCACCATCACTCCCTTTGCCTAGTTTCGCGTTAAAGTCTACCATAACCACCGTGAAGTGGGTTTTGGACGCGTGTATGGCTTTCGAGATGTCCTCGTAAAATGCCTCCACCTCGTCGTCGGAGTATGTCGAGGTCGGTGCGTATACCTGTATAACCTTCAGCGAATACCTCTTGGTAATTCTGAGTATAAGGTACGCTACCCTTGTCGACACACTCTCGATCCTCTCCACGTTGTCTACGAGAGACTTACGAACGATAAACCCTATACCACCTTGGGACGGGTGATCGCCCTCCCGGTAGAAGAGCAAGTTTCCAGACTGGAGGATTATCGTGCCCTCGCCCTCTCTCCGCACTTCTGATAATTCTTCAATGTCCCAGCGGATTTTGCTCAATTCCTCTTCCAGCTCGATGACCCTCTCCTCAGTCCTGAGTGTCCGAATGTTGTGTGTTACCAGGACCAAGGGTCGTTTTTGTTGGTAGCCGGATCGCTGCCGGAGATTCCTCGCACCCCCCGCTCCACCACTACTGGGCTCGCCACCAAAATGAGCCCGTAGAGTACCGGAGCTGCCGTGACTGGGGGCCATTTTTTGTTGTACGCCATTTTTTTGAAAGGGGATATTGGCGTAATCGCCACGCTCGGCAGGCGGGTTGGCGATCGCAGTATTGGTGTTTTACGTTTCCCAGGAGAGAGCTGCTGCCCTACTCTCCTGGTGAACCCTTAGCTGATTTTTACGACTCCCACGGGCAAGTAAGGGGTGGCGACACATGTATTCTAAACCCGTCGCCACACGGGGGAAATTTTATCTAATTACGAAACATAATAAAATATAGCCTAAGTTACTCCCTGATATTATAGCTTTCCATTGGTCAAAGAATTTTTGAATTCGGTCGAGCCGTTTTGAAGATCACTCGGAATAAACAGACAGACAGACAAAAAATTATAAAGTGAATTTTAGGCATATGTATAGTGCAAATAATCGTGTGAGTCATGCTCACACGATTATTTTGACATTGCAAACAGACACTCCAATTTTATTTATTGGTATAGATAAGTTTAATAATTATATTATCTTGGGCTTTAAAAATAAGAAGACAGTCTTTAGTCATGTCAAGACAGTCGTTCGTTATGTTCATAATAATAAATGCAATTGAAACATACCTACATATGAACACTTACGACATATAATCTATAATTCTACTAATGAATTATTTTGAATGTCAGTTTAAGTCTTAACCCATGTTTAGGTTATTATAGTATATTAAATTAAATTAAATTAAATAGTTTACTAATTTTATAAGGCAATTGTTATCGCTAATCAAAAGGTGGCAACACAAAGTATGCTCTGACAACATTCGTGGCTGCGTACCGTTACACTTGAGTGGTTTACTAGCGAACAACGATTATAAATAGAAGGTCACGAATGCGTTGAGGACCACCAATCCGGGTAAAGTTGTCACAGCCATCTGAGGCTAACAACTAAGTCACATACAAAAAAAAAATAAAAAGAGTTGAGCACCTTCGGTGGTCACACATGGCAGAGGCAACAGAAGCAAGGAAGAAGTACCTATAACATTTGGATATTACAAGTGCTTATTAAGATTATATTACTAATAGTATAGGATCCCGCTATAGAACGACCTTAACCGATGTGTTTATTAGACGAAACTTATTTTTTATTTAATTTAATATGTCAATAAATATATTGCATATGGGTTGCCTAACAAATTTTAGTTCAGAGTATGATTAATTAATAATTTAAAATAAAAATTGTTTCTTGAACATTGCACCGGTTTAGTTATTAGACAAATTCTATACCAATCGAAAGTATGAAGCCCATAGAATATGCAAACGTTAGATTGCCTATTCTTTTCTGGTCACAACTCTAGGGTAGCCAGGTATAAACAGATAAATCGATACTAGCATTTTGCACCGGTCTGATCGACGTTTGCATATTCTATGGGCTTCATACTTTCGATTGGTATAGAATTTTTCTAATAATCAAACCGATGCAATGTATAAAAAAAAATATTATTAATTAATCATACTCTGGACTAAAATTTGTTAGGCAATCCATATGCAATATATTTATTGACATATTAAATTAAATAAAAATAAGTTTCATCAAATAAACATCTCGGTGAAGGTCGTTGTATAGCGGGATCTTAGACCATAAGTGTGTATTTATAAAGATGTAATTGTGGAGTCATACGTGTAACGGATTGTATCTGATATACGGCATTGACGTACTGCTTATACAATGTATTTTATTAATTCTTTTTGTTATGATTTTGTAATAATAATAAATCCATACTAATATTATAAATGCGAAAGTACGGATATTTGTTTGTTTGTTTGTAACGCTTTCACGCTTAAACCACCGAACCGATTTCAAAAATTCTTTCACCAATGGAAAGCTACAATATCAGGAAGTAACATAGGCTATATTTTATCTCGGTATCCCCACGGGAACGGGCACTACACCGCGGGTAAGGCGACTGAAACCGAAGCGAAACGAGGGCGGTTGCTAGTAAATAAATAAATTTATGTTAATTTTTATGCACGTCTCATAATATCTCTATTAAGATCCTTCATAAAAAAATATCACACTATAAGTCGATGTAAATAAACGAAGTATCCATTTGTTTCAATGCAAACAGAAAACGATGCTTCAAATCCATTAGCTGGCTTATGGTGATGGCATTGTAAATACGCATTCAATAGTCATTTGGCAACATTGTATACTTTACAAACTAGCTCTTAAAAATTTCACAGGTTTTATTTCGAATTTAGATACAATCTATTTTTTAACCCCCGACGGAAAAAGAGGGGTGTTATTAGTTTCACATCGATGTGTGTTTGTCTGCGGCATCGTAGCTCTCGAATGGATCGATTTCGATGTGGTTTTTTTCATTTCAAATCCAGTTTCCTGGCAATGGTGCTTAGCTATTTTTGGTTAATATCGGTCCAGGAGTGTTATAGTAGCAGCTCTTTGCCCAAATGAGGTAATGGAGTATTTTATTTTTTTGTTTATTTATTTAAGACAACCCCCTGCACTAAGGATATAATCCTTGTATTGCGCAGGACTTTATAAACATATAATTAACGGACACAAATTACATCCAGACTCAGAACAACAATTTGTGGTTCGCATAAAGTGTTGTCCCGCGTGGGATTCGAACCCCCGCTGTGTGTACTCGCGCTGTAGGTCGCTATCTTAACCACTACGCCATCTGTATGACTCAATTAAGTGCTTCACGCGTGCCATTATATTTAATCGTTAAATGACAAATAATTGATAACGTCGACCTGCTGCTGTAAACATAATGGTCTCCAGATAAACCAACTCTTCAAAAACCCACAGTAGATGTATTGTATGTTTGGGTTGAATAGAATAGTTTTAATGACAAAACAAAACTAAATACAAATAAGTCCTATTGCTGGTCCCGTACTTCTTCTAAAATAGGAAGGAAATTGAGTTACTATACAATGCTGATCAAAAGGGTTTGATTTTTAAGGTTTTATAGGATTTTATTCCTTACTAGCAACCCGCCCTCGCTTCGTTTCGTGGTTTTACCCGTGTAGTTCCTGCTCCCGTGGGAATACCGAGATAAAATATAGCCTAGTTTACGGCCTGATATTATAGCTTTCCATTGGTAAAAGAATTTTTGAAATCGGTCCAGCCGTTTTGAAGATTACCCGGAACAAACAGACAGACAGACAGACAGACAAATTTTTTTTTTCTTTTTTTTAATTGCTATTTTAGGCATAGGTGTCGTGCAAATAACTGTGTGAGCATGAAAAAAGCCTATTATTTTGACATTACAAACAGACACTCCAATTTTATTTATTGGTATAGATTACAATGGGATATTGGTAGTACTCCGTGTGGTGACTGAGTAAGAATACAATTCACCATTCCCTACCTTACCCGTGGATGTCGTAAAAGACGACTAAGGGATATAATATTATGCATATAACATCTGTGCAAGAGAAGGCAAAACTCGAAATGAAACCCTATACCAACATGTCTGACCAGCAAGGTATAGTAGGTCAAATTCAATGCCATTGTGGAGGTGGCTCGGGCCCAACAGTGGGACGTATGTGGGCTGCGATGATGATAGAATTATTCTACTTAGGATATTATTGAATAGTATAGCCATTCATGTGGCGACTGTATAAGAATATAATCTTTGTTAGCCCTTACATATTACCACTGAAGTCAAGGAACTCTGCACCCGTGATCGACCCAACGACGAAGGCGACGTGCTATACGGGTGGGTTACGGGTGTGCGTGATTACGCCCCTCTGTTGCCCAGGAGTGGTGCGAGGAGTGCGCCGACCGTTAACCAGCCCAAAAAAAAAAATCCCTTACATATTGTAGACGTAGAATTTGGTAAAGGTATTATTTCTATACTATCTCATAGTTTGTGGCAGAAATTTGGGTCCAGCAGAGGATGTTAACATGCTGAATGATTATGATTTAGTTTTTGGGGTAGGTACAGATGTCTCTCCCGTCAGGATATATTATTATATTTCGTATACGAAAGAGCGTTATGAGACTTTGTAACTTGAATTTTAGTATCGAAATTATCGTGAGATTGACACATATTATAGTACTAGCAACCCGCCCTCGCTTCGTTTCGGTTTTAGTCGTTTTACCCGCGTAGTTTCCGTTCCCGTAGGAATACCGGGACAAATTATAGCCTAGTTTACTCGCTGATATTTTTAGCTTTCCATTGGTGAAAGAATTTTAGAAATCGGTCCAGCCGTTTTGAAGATTACCCAGAACAAACAGACAGACAGACAGATAAAAATTTTTGTGCAAATAACCATGTGAGCATGAAAAAAGCCTATTATTTTGACATTACAAACAGACACTCCAATTTTATTTATTGGTATAGATCTATAACATCGGGCGGGGCCCCGGCGTGAACTAGCCCTGATGATGAGCATCAAATATACTCGAAACCCGGGTCGACGTAATCGATCTCAGTACGTGAGTGTTTTGCCGTTACAAATATCACAATTTGTAACTTAAAGATTCCACCTTACCTTGACTTCTTGAAATAACAATACATTTTTCGGTGATTAAATAGTAATACTTTTGGCTAAAACTAATCAATATACCTAATTCTTATAATTACATTCTTCTTTTGTATTAAATTGTTATTAAAATATACTTCTTATTTATTAAATTCTTATTATGTATCTGTATATTTATGTAATTGCTATCTTGTCGCTTAGGCTTTTTGTTCGTTTGATTAATTCGTACGTCATTAAGGTACCCATTGAAAATCAGCGTTGCAGTGTAGCATATTGCACTGTAGCATTATTGGTGAATGGGAACCTCATTGATACTTATCATATTTTGTTTTTCTTCTTTGTGTTGTATTTACAGTTAAGTTTAGCTATTATTTTAATTTTCTTATAAAACCTTTATATTTCATTCGACTTACTGTAATATCTAAATTTAAGCTAAGTGTCAATAAAACAGTTTTATCTTATCTTTTATCTTTATCTTATTTAATAACTACCACTATATCTGTATGTAATTCCTCTACCAATATTACAGAATTCAATAGAAAACCTTTTATGCTAAAATTCTATGAATAATTTAACATGTCAAAAAGGATATGAATACTATCTCCAATCTTCACATCAGAACCTTCGAGAATATCTGTCAAAAGATCTCAAGCAATAGTGCTGACAATGTAATACTCGATTTATAACAAAATAAATCTTTGAACGACGATATAAGGTTCATTTTAGCACTATAATATTTTTTGGCTTTGTAATGAAAAGTAGTGGTTAAGTTGAGGTTATATGTTTTATTTTATTATTATTTTTATGTTATACTAGCAACCCGCCCTCTTTTCGCTTCGGTTTCAGTGGTCTTACCTACGTGGTTCACAATCCCGTGGCAATACCGAGATAAAATATAGCCTATATTACTCCCTGATATTATAGTTTTCCCTTGCTGCAAGAATTTTTGAAATCGATCCAGCCGTTTTGAAGATTACCCGGAACAAACATACAGACAGACAAAAAAATATATAGTGATTTTTAGGCATATGTATAGTGCAAATAACCGTGTGAGCATGAAGAAAGCCTATTATTTTGGCATTATAAACAGACACTCCAATTTTATTTATTGGTATAGACGAATGATAGTTAAAAGCGAAGTCTTAGGTTCGAAGTTCAGACATTTTTGAGTTTATTCACTGAAATCCAGCCTTTTCCTTTATATATAATAGTAGTATATATACTCCATCTCCATATAGTGACCGAGTAAGAACATAATTCACTACCATCGATCTTACCCGTTAGCGTAGTAAAAGACGACGAAAAGAAATATAACATCTAATAATAACATCTATGTAAGACAAGGTTAACTCAAAATAAAACTTTATACCATCTCACCTGAGCAGGCGATCTTACCCGTGGATGTCGTAAAATACGATTAAGGGATATAATATGCAAGAGAAGGAAAACTCGAAATAAAACCCTATTCCAAGACGTCTGACCAATGTGGAATGTTGTTAATACTAGACGGCATCTGATGGAGTTGGCCTAGGACTAAATAAAACTCTTAGTTGTCTTTTAGGACACCCACGAGAAACTTATGGGTTGGAATTATTCGGAGTCGCGACCCTGTGTTACATTTCCAGCGATCATTTCTCCCACGTACGTGCTTTGGAATGAACTGTCTGCTGCTGTGTTTCCTGAGACATGTCCTTCTTTAAACGACATTTAAGAAGAGTATTTTCTTCACGGTAGGCAACGGTCTGGCTGTGCCCCTGGTATTGCAATGGTGCATCTGCGGCAGAATAACTTACCATCAGGTGCGCTGCTAGCTCGTTTGTCACCATTGGCTATAAAAAAGTAGCAATTGTTATATACCTACATATATTAAACTTCTAAATATTTATGATACACATGTAACGTTTCCCCATAAGAAACCGACTTCAATGTATTCCCATTATACCCAAATCGAGCATCAATCAAATCTGCAAATTGCTAAGCGCTGACAGCTTTGTCCCTTTACGATACAACGCGAATAACGTTGCATTTAAAATTAAGCCATAATGCATTCCCTAGTATTTACCTAAAGGTTTTAACATATCTATACTAATAAGTAAAATTAAAGTGTTGTACTGTCAAAATAATACTTTTATTCATGCTCACACAGTTATTTATACGATACCTACGTCTGAAAACCATTTAAAAAAATATCTGTTGGTTTGTTTGTTCCGGATAATCTTCCAAACAACTGGACCGACATTAATAATATTTTATTACTAGCTCTATATAAGAAAGTAACTTAGGTAACTTATTAACATATTTTCTCTCAAGAAACCCCTTTAAAATTTTGCCCGAACAAAGAATTGAACCCGAGACCTCATAGATTGCCAATAGTGTATCGTAATATTTTAGAAGACATTGTAGATTTAAAAGGTGCGGGACAAGGCGACTGAAGCGAAGAGAGGGCGGATTGGTAATACGAAATAAAATTATGTCATATAGCAACGAAATAAAGAAATTATGGTTACATTGGAAATAAAAATACTTCACGGATGTAAATAAAACTACTATTACGGATTTTATCGCGCGTTACAAATATCGCGTTTATACAAACGCGATAAAATCCGTAAAAGTAGTTTTACTTACAATGTGTAGTGCTCGCGTAAACATCAGAAATTACGGATTTTATCACGTTTGTATTAGATTTTTTTTATTGCCACATTGCCCATTGCCCCAAAAGCCGTAAAAAAAGTAATACTCCGTCTACAATGTGTAATACTCGCGTAAACAAAAGAAATCTTTATGGTCACCATTAAATCTCAAAATAAAATCCGGTCCTGATAGGTCTGGCTAGTGTACATAACGGGTTTTAATATTCTTATTACTTCAAGCTACGTAAGACAAACAGAAAATTTTAAAGCACAATTGAAATCATTTGTATTTATTTGAGAATATATGTCTCATATAATTACCTCTCACCATCACAGCTCATTTACATCCCACTACTGGGATCGTGCTTTGTACGGCGTCGTATGGGCTTATGGACAAACGCCGTGTCTGACAGAAGAACCTAAGGTTATAGTTTGATGTACCTAAAGCCCTTAAGTTCCTAGCCTATCTGATGGGATACCTGCACCGCGCTACCTAAGGTGACAGGTAGATGTGAGATGGATGTTGGGTTGAGGATTGGTAATTCTCACTGCCAGTCAAGCAGGCTCACAAGACTGATCAGAACTGACGGCTAAGGGTGTCTTGGCCACAGTGAGATGGAGGTTTGGGTGGAGGATTGGTAATTCTCACTGCCAGTCAAGCAGACTCACAAGACTGATCAGAACTGACGGCTAAGGGTGTCTTGGCCGCAGTGAGAGGGATGTAAATGAGAGATGAATAAATTCAAATCTGATTTATTTTACAAAATGTACACCTTATATACTACTTATTGCTAATACACACATATACTATTTTGTGTTAGTGTGTCGTAAGTGTGAAGTGTAACGCAGCGTCTTTTAATCATGTCAGTGCTAATTTTGCACATTTGTATGTTGACATGCTTTACTTGTATGTTGACATGCTCTACTTTTGAATTTGCTGCGTTGCATGTTCAATGTGCATTGAACATTCTGGGGTCTCTCAGGAACACGACTGCAAGTCGTATAATTCGATAACCTCATATGGTCCAATGTGTCCTTCCGTCGCTTGTGGTGTGTGGACTGTAGTCTGGGGACGAGGTTTCCCATACCGTGGCCGTGGTTGTGGTGGAGCTGTCCGCTGTTTGTCTGTATCTGTGGCTTGTGTTGTAGTTGTTTCCTTGTTTTGTCTTCTTGTAAGTCTATCTCGACATTGTTTGAGTGGTCTGAAATAAATTAAAAAACAAGCTAATACTATTAAAGAAAGAGATGTCACGGTACTAGCCACATAGGAATGAGACTCTATTCGCCTCCATATTGTGTTATCTAATCTTGTTTTTAGCTTTGCTTCTGAAGCGGCTAAGTGGTCAAATATACTGGTGGAGCTATCTAATACTTCCTCCTTCGGTATGTCTGGTATCTCTGATTGGACTACTTGTGTGTCTAGAGTAAAATTACTCCTTTTAAAATATGATGTTTGCACAGTTGTTGTTGTTATTCGTTTAGCTGCAAGAATGTTGTTCAACGTCTTTACTACACAGCTTTCTGAAATGTGTAGTACTCCTATATCCTCTAGGTTAATCTCTTGTCTTTGTCCATCACATATTATCGAAGCTGATTGTGTTTTTGTAGTGATAAACATCCACGTATTCTGGATGTAAAGTTGTTTCCATAGAATTGTAGATTGAATGTTGTATCTTCTTGATGTGCATTGTGATTTAGTGTTATTATTGTTGCTGAATAGCTGGTCAACAATGCAATTCTTGTTCAATTGCATGTTCTTAACAGCCACGGGATAGCAAACAAACTCCGATTTTTTGTGTAAACAATCTTTGAACTCGTCTTTACTTAACTCAAAGTATCGTTCATTGTTATAGTCGAAGCCTATGAATGCTCTTGGGATTGACAAGCATTCAAAAGAACTCCCGGTCAACTTTTGAGGAATCGCCGTTATGTGTATTAGCGTATATTTTCTTATGTCATGAATAGGATAGTACGCAAATACGTTTATATGTGTTGCATTTATTTCCATGTTAGTCTGTATTAATTGATCCTGAATTATCCTTAAGTTTCCAGGTAACTTTTGAATGGTTGTTTGTATTATATCATTAGCGTATTTAGGACTCAAAATCGTGTATATTGATGCGTTATTTAGGTATATCTCAAGTAACCCGTTGTAATAGTGAATAATCTCTGTTATGTAATTGCTCGCTAATTGATACGTTTGTATTACTTGTATTTTCACATTGTTAGCGTCTACCATCTTATACCATACGTCGTTATCGTACATGAATGCTATAGCTTCATTTAACTTTTTTCAAAATTCTCTAACTTTTTCTTAATCCGCTCCTCGGTTTGGTTTACAGCGGATACTGTAGATATCATTATGTTTGTTTGATGATTGGCGGCGTTTATAAGTTCTTGTTGATTGCTACTCAATGAGTCAATACTTCTGTATACTTCATCGTTGACTCCGAACACGTATGTTAACATTTGTCCTAATAGTCCACGTTTCCTTCTAGAAATCTTTATCCCAGTAAGGTAATCCTTTATCTTCTCAAATCGTGCTTTCTCTTCGTTCAAATGATAATAAAATTCTGCACAATGGGTGTCTTTTGTATACTGTTGCGTGTCCGTGCATAACTTTTGAAATTGATTAGTTATTTTTATCGTATTATTTAAATTCAGTTCCAAATCACTCCTTTTGTAATTAGTTTCTATTCTAAAACTCCCTCTGTTTATTGTTGAAGTACCTATTTGTTCTACATATAGGCCTGGATTTAAATATTTCATAGTAAACATTGATGTACTTGTTACTTGTCCGATACACAATAATAATGTAGTATAGAGTAACACGCCTGACTTAAGTGTCTTAAACTTTTTATTTATGTTATTTGCTATGTTACTATTCACAGGCGTTTCGGTATTTTTTCTTAACGTATTCGTGTTAGTCATTAATTCTTCCTGATATACAGGTAAAGGAATTAATGTATGTATTGATCGTTTTTGACATAAACCTGTCGATTTTTTGAGTGTCACTACTCTCTTGTGACCTCTTCCTTTTATTGTTCTTGTTTGTATTGGTCCCGCATAATCCACTCCAGTGTGACTAAATGGATATGATTGCGTGACTCTTGCTTTTGGAAGTATCCCCATTTTCTGTACATTCGTTTCGGACCTGTATCTCGCGCATTTGACGCACTTTTTTAGTATACCTTTGACAACTTGTTTTCCACCTATAATTCAGTATTTTTGTCGTAGGACGGCTGTGGTTAGTTTATTTCCTCCATGTAATGTTTTCATGTGTGCGTTTTGTATAATTAATGACGTTATATAATGTCGGCGTGGTAATAATATAGGATGTTTTTGATTATATGGCAAGTCAGCGTTTTCTATTCGACCTCCAGCTCGTAATAATCCATCGTTATCAATAAATGGATCTAGTGTGGATAATTTACTGTTTTTCTGCAGTGATTTTTTCTTTCGAATAATTTCTTTTTCATCGTAAAATTCTTCTTGTTGCAATATGCATAGAATTCGTTTCTCTGTTTCTTCTAATTCCGTACAGGATAATGGTTCGTGCTTTTTGCGTTTGTTGATAAATCTGTAGCAATACGCTAATATTCTTATCATTTTATTGTAGTTAGAAAATCGACTCCAGATGTCATACTTTTCATTCGTAGTATTAATTGTTGTTGATAAACAGTACTTGGCTTCTTCATTTGGCTGTGGTGCTGTTGTTGGAATAGGTATATCACTCGTCTGTAACCATGGTGGGCCGTTTCACCATAAGGAAAAGTTTATTAATTTTTTTGGCTCCAATCCTCTTGATATAATGCCCGCTGGGTTTTCAGACGATATGACATGATTCCATTGAGCGTTAGGTATTATGCTGTTAATTTCTGACACTCTGTTGGCCACGAACGTATGCCATCGCCCAGGATCTCCTTTTATCCATCCCAACGTGATCATAGAATCAGTCCAGCATGAAATCACGGTATTGTTATCACCGTTTAGAGAATTTTTTATTTTTTCTATTAAATTAGCCAATAATACTGCGGCGCATAGCTTAAGACGCGGTAATGTTGTTTTTTGTTTTTTCGGTGCAACTTTTGACTTAGCTTGAAGCAATGTTATGTAGTAACTGTTATTCACCATTACTCTGCTATAGACGACAGCCCCGTATGCTTTCTCTGAGGCGTCGCAGAATCCATACAGCTCAAACTTTGTCCTGTCCATCGTGTGACACCATCGTGGTACTTGTATACTTTCTATGCTTTTTAACTGTTTTTGTATTTCTGTCCATTTATTTCGTATTATGTCATTTACTGGTTGGTCCCATTCCATCCCAGACGTCCACAGTTGTTGTACTAGTAATTTTAGTGTTATGATGATGGGGGCCAACCAGCCCAAGGGATCAAATATTTTCGCCACCTCTGACATAATGAACCGTTTGGTGGGTTTTGTGTTTTCTGTTATAGTTATTTGAAAACAGAATTTATCTTCGCCTGGAGACCATATAATTCCCAACGACTTTCTTGTTTCGTCTAAGGGAAGTTTCAGCATCCGACTTTCTTCGTTATCGCATGTTAAATTGTTCAACAATTCCGAACTATTTGAAGACCATTTTCGTAGTTGGAAACCACCTTTGTTTAACATTGCTATTAATTGTTCTTGTAACTCCTTGACGGAGCTTTCCTGGGATTCTCCTGACAAAATATCGTCAACATAGAAATCCTGTAACGTTACTCTACTGGCGATAGGGTAATTGTCTTGTTCGTCTAATGCTAGTTGTTGTAATGTTCTCACGGCCAGATAAGGCGTGCTTGTTGTGCCATAAGTGACCGTTGTTAGTTCGTATTCACTAAGGGCCTTTTTTGGAGAAAATCTCCATAAAATTCTTTGATATTTATAGTCTTCTTGGTTTATTTTTATGAACCGGTACATTTTCATAATGTCGGCCATGAAAGCAATCTTATGCGTTCTCCAGCGTAATAATATGTTTGATAAGTCTTGTTGAAGTCGTGGTCCTTTATGTAAATTTTCATTAAGGCTTATTTTACTACTTGTTTTACTACTAGCGTCAAATACCACTCGTAGTTTTGTTGTAAGAGAGTCTTCTTTTATTACCGCTTGGTGGGGAATATAATACTCTCCTGTGTAATATTCTGGTTTAGGTACTTTTCTCATATGACCCATATTTAGGTACTCGTACATAAATTCCTTGTATTGTTGGCGTAAATTTTCATTTTTTTCGAACTGACGTTCTAGTTGTAATAGTCGAGCCACGGCTTTTTTCCTTGACTCGCCATATTTTATGTTCGCATTCTTAAACGGCAGTCGTACCGTATAAGTGCCGTCGAAACTTCGTATTGTAGTATTTGTATAGTAATTTTCACACAACTCATCATCTTCGGTGAGTGCATAGTGTCATGGAATTTCTTCTAATTCCCAAAATTTTGTTAATTGTTGTATGTCGTCGGTGCGAGTCATCATGCTTAATACTTTGATGCCACCATTTGTGTCTTGCGGATATAACCCGGATAAAATCCAACCCAATTCTGTTTCTTGAGCGGTTATACCGCCTTGTAGTCGTTTAAAACCTTGTAATAGTATTTTACTATATTCTTGGGTACCTAAAATTATGTCTATAGGTCCCTTTTTGTTGTACGTTGGGTCTGCCAATAGAACATTGTCCAACTCTTGTAATTGTTGTAAGTTACTTCTTGGTAACGAGTTTGTAAGCTTCGGTGGCATTACAAGCGTTACAGGTAGTCTGTACTCACTAGAGTACCTTGGTTGTAGGTTTATGTTAATTGTATATTTCGATGTCTTAGGTTCGTTGTCTCCAATGCCTTTTATTTCGGCTCGGACCTTTTGTCTTGGATACGACAGCAGATGTGCTACTTCTTCTGTGCAAAATGACGCTTCTGAACCTTGGTCACACAATACTCTTAATAATTGTGGTGTTCCATCATACGACGTGGTTTGTAATAGCGCTGTGGCTAATAAGACCGTATTTTTTGCCTCTAAATTGGTATCTGATAAGTTCGATAGCGTTGTGTTTTGTTTTTTATCACTCACAGTTGGTTTAGGAGTGAAATTTTTCGTATACTCAGAAGACTCTGGTTGTCTTTTAATTGAATCGAATGTTCGGTGTAATAGTGTGTTATGACCTTTATGTTGACATATTTCACATTTTGTATAAAACTCGCTCATGCATTGTATTTCTTTATCATGATTTAAGCAGCGTTTGCACATTCCTTTGTCCGAGACTTCCTTATATCGTTGTGTTACGTTCAAGGTTTTAAAACTAGGGCATTTATTTCTATTATGTTCTGTGCTTTTGCAGTACCAGCAATGTTTACTTTTTGATGATTCTGCTATTGGTACGTGCGTTCCCCGTTGTTTATTTATTGTATGATTCACTGAGTTATTACTCAGGTGATTATACGTAATTTTTTGCTGATCGTAGGACATTAAACTTTTAAATCTTTTTTCTAAAAACTGTAACATTTCTTCAAACGATTCCAATTTGTTTGGGTATTGTAACTGATCCTCGTATTTTGAGTCAGTTTGTTGGTCCCATTTCCTGGCCAAAAGTCTAGCCAAAATAGGGTCCCATGTTGAAATGTCAATCCCTTGATGTTTTAAAGATTCCAAACATTCTTTTATGGTGTCGTGCATGTCTCTTAAACCCGCTGCATTCGCAACATTTAGCTTGGGTAAATCTAATAGTTTATCGATGAATTTAATTGATATCATTCGTTCGTCTTCATAACGTTGCGTAAGCAATTTCCACGCGGTTTCATAGTTCGATTCACTTATCGTTAGATGACGTATAATTTTTGCTGCGTCACCTTTTACATTTGTCTTTAAATATTGCATCTTTTCTACTAATGAAATATTTTTATCTTCATGAATAATTTTTTTGAATAAATCATGAAAAGTATACCATGAGTCATAACTCCCAGTAAAAGTTGGAATAGAGATACGGGGTAGTTTTCCTGACGACTGTGTTAAGGTCATTTTTTCGCTGGAACTGTCATGGATTTTTTCTTCCAGCATCTCCATTGTAGTATCGAACTCAGTTTGGGTGTTTTCAAAATATTTATTTTTGAAGTAAAGGTGTCCCGATGTATCCTCCTCCAATAATAATTCAATGTGTGTTTCTTCAATATCCTGCCATCGTTTTTGTAAATTGTTTATTGTAGTTTGTAAATGCCATATAGGTTTGTTTTCAGTGACTGATTCTTTCGCCTGAATTAGCCTTTTTGACATCTGGGATATCCTGAACATTTGTATAAACGTCTTGGGATTCCCTTTCCCTTCTTCTTCGTTTGTGTTTTGTTCTTCAGGTTCATATATCGCCTGAACAAGTTGAAGTCTTTCTTCATATTTTTGTAGGTGGGCTAAGCCCTCGTTGTATTGTTTCTGGATATTTCCAAAGTAATTTGTGGTGATATATTTGTGAGATGATAACATCTCTTGTTTCTCCAGTTTCGAGTGATTCTCTTGCACCCGTTGGAAAATAGTAGTTAGTGTTTGTCTTTTTTCGTCAATGTATTTTTGTGTTCTTCGGCTCACGGAGTCCTTTTTAATGTTTGTAATTATCCTCCTGATCTCGTTATAATCCTCCTCCTGGCTCCTGATTGCTGTGTTTATTTCTTGTATGTCCATAGTGCTTCTTTTGTCTTCTTCCCTAATAGCCCTACCCTAACTTCCCTACTACTAATGTTTTAAGTCAATACTTATCGTACCTGCGCTCTCGCTATAACACGTCCCTGAAGGTGCGACTTCTCAATCAGCTGGTGAGTCCCGCTTGTGGGAGGCCAGTGACCGAACCGCAACGAGAGGCTTTCTGACAGAGTACGTAAGTAAAAGTCCTTCAGTCAATTCCGAAACTGATGCTTTGTTGAGTACACCAGCCCGTTCTTAACTGATTTGTATGTCTGTTATATCAAACCTACGGGGGGGTTAAAGGGAAGAAAAAAACTTTACTTTTTGCTCGAAGGACCAAATGTACGGCGTCGTATGGGCTTATGGACTAACGCCGTGTTTGACAGAAGAATCTAAGGTTATAGTTTGATGTACCTAAAGCCCTTAAGTTCCTAGCCTATCTGATGGGATACCTGCACCGCGCTACCTAAGGTGACAGGTAGATGTGAGATGGATGTTGGGTTGAGGATTGGTAATTCTCACTGCCAGTCAAGCAGGCTCACAAGACTGATCAGAACTGACGGCTAAGGGTGTCTTGGCCACAGTGAGATGGAGGTTTGGGTGGAGGATTGGTAATTCTCACTGCCAGTCAAGCAGACTCACAAGACTGAATAAATTCAAATCTGATTTATTTTACAAAATGTACACCTTATATACTACTTATTGCTAACACACACATATACTATTTTGTGTTAGTGTGTCGTAAGTGTAAAGTATAACGCAGCGTCTTTAATCATGTCAGTGCTAATTTTGCACATTTGTATGTTGACATGCTTTACTTGTATGTTGACATGCTCTACTCGTACTTTTGAATTTGCTGCGTTGCATGTTCAATGTGCATTGAACATGTCTACTCCACAATAGGAGTAAAATTAATCTACTGTACCACGTTGGTCAGACGTGTTGGTATAGGGTTACATTTTGAGTTTTCTATCTCTTGGATAGATGTTATATGCATATTAAAATCCTTTAGTCGTCTTACAAGGTTTCTAAAGAGCATTTTCTTCACGGTAGGCAACGGCCTTTTTTTTTTTTTTTGGGGTGGGCTGCGGTCGGTGCTCTCCTCGCACCACTCCGGGGCGACAGAGGGGCGTAAGCACGCAACACCCGCAACCCACCTGAACACCACGTCGCCTTCATCGATGGGCCGAGCACCGGAGCAGGTAACGGCCTAGCTGTGGTATTGCAAAGGTCCATGTGGGCCAGTATCCCTTACCATCAAGTGTGCTGTTTGCTCATTTGCCACCAGCGGCAATAAAAGAAACAACACCCATAGGCAAGATAGGGGGTGATGAATTGTAATCTTACTCCGCCACTACACGGATATAATGTTATAATTATGTGCTTTTTTCAGTTAATTTTATCATCATTTCAAATTATATATATTTTCTGCACAGCTGGGCTTCTGCCCTCCTCCACAATAGCAAGGAAATTCACGTGTCACACTGATCGACGGGTTGGTACAGGTTTTTACTTCGAGTTTATTAGCTTTTTTATTAATTTTTTCTTTATATTCTTTAACCAAGGGCAAAGATGTTAAATTATGTTTTTACTTCGACATGATACGAAAAGTTTATCAAATTGCCGATTTTTTTTGTGTCATAATATGAGGGAAATTAACTTACTATATCTGGTCAGAAGGGTTGGTATAGAGTTTTATTTCGAGTTTTCTTCTCCTGCACGTATGTTAAAGGAATATTATTTCCTTTAGTATTGAAATTATAGTGAGACTGATCCATATTATAATATCTATAACGGTAAAAACACTCACGTGCTGAGATCGATTACGACGACCCGGGTTTCGAGCATATCTGATGCTCATCATCAGGGCGAGTGCGCAGCGGCGTCTGCGAGGCCCCGGCGTGCACTGCGCGACGCATATTGAGCAGCGCGCCGCAACACAGCCATGAGGGATGCGGGGGAGGTGTTTGCTTCTTGATCGTCCTCGGCGGAATCGTCGGACGAAACTTCACAACCGGAGTTAAGCGATCTTGTTGGTATGTCACTTCGTGTGTTGTCACCATCACATACCACCCTGGTCACGTCACTCTCCACGTACACCACCACCTTACGACTCGAAGCAGCATTAAGAGCTGGTACCCATGCTGATGGCAGCTTCCATCCACCATCTCTGTTGAAGGTCCGATGTCGGTTTATCTCTCGTTTATCGACGTAATTGATCTCAGCACGTGAGTGTTTTTGCCGTAATAGATATTATAATTATTTCCTTTAGTTGTGCCTTACGACACCCACAGGTATGATCGGCTTGGGCAGTACAGCGCCGTGAACTCGTCGCAATCATCGGTGCCGACCTGACGCTGCCGGCCATCGCTAGGGCGATGGTCGACAGCGTCAGGAACTGGGACGCGGTCGCAGCCTTCTGCGAGACAGTGATCTCGCAGAAGGAGGCGGCGGATCGTCTGCGCGTGGAGCGCAGCCTCGATGAGGAGATCCGCCGCCGGCGACTGGGGCGGCGCAGGCGCAACTATCTGCGCCTCATGCCGCCCTAGCCGAGGCCGCGGGTGACGTGACCGGGGATTAGTCCGTCACCCGCCGAGAGGCCGACCGCGTGAGGAAAGACCGACGTCCTCCCCAAGGGGGGGACGTCGGTCGATGGGAGGGTACCCCGCGTAGGGGGTATTCCGTCGGGCCGACCACTGACGACAAGTAAACCTGCTGCGGTGGTCGGCCCAATGACGAAGGCGAGGTGGTTTTCGGGTGGGTTGCGGGAGGTGCGTGCTTAAGCCCCTCTGTCGCCCCGGACGGAGTGGTGCGGAGGCGCGCCGACCGCGGCCCACCCACAAAAAAAAAAAAAAAAAAAAAGGGGGATGAATTTTATTTTTATTCCATCACCACACATTTAATATTTTGTGTATTATAAATTCATTCATTTTGCAATCATCATCATTATCATCACAGCTTATGTATGTCCCACTATTGGGCTCCAGTCTCATCTATAATACGAGGGAAGTTGACCTACTATACCACGCTGGTTTGGAATAGGGTTTTATTTCGAGTGTTCCTTTTCTTTTACAATAATTATTACAAACACGACATATAGCATATTTTCAATTTAAATCTTGATTAATACCTCAAAAGGCTATTAGTGTATGAAATGCGGTATCAAAGCGTTTGATACTCTATTTAACACGCTCAATTACACAGTTATCGCGATCAAGCGTCAATGGTCAAACCCAGTGCTTTCAATGCATCAAATGTGGGATCAAAGACTCGCTTATGCCACACAAATATATAATTTCATGTTTACTAAAAATTACTGGATATGTTATTTATATTCTAAAAAAAAAACCTGTGAAAACAGTTTGAATGTGCCTATCTCAGCAATTACTTAACCGTTATAAAATTTTCTGGTTGAACAGGTGCATAAATATGGAAATCCGTAGAGTGCTGGTAGAACCGATGTGGCTCGAAGAAATAAAACGCTGAAGTGGTAAAAACGGTTAGTGGTAATGGGTTATCCATTATCACTAACCATTAGGCAAGAAAGGCCCCTGACAGGTGATATTTCTGTAATTACTCACCGCCCTTTATCGCATCCCCCTGTTGGGATTCCAGCTTACTATGACTACTAATACTGTGGTATTATTGATAAAATGATTGCTAAAATATCAGTTGTCTCTATTTAAGTTTAAAAATAATTATAAACTAAAACCATTCCGTGTATATAAATAATAAGAATACAATTCGTCAAAACTAAAACCATTCCGTCAAAAACCAAAAACCATTCCGTGTATATAAATAATAAGAATACAATTCGTTAAAACTAAAACCATTCCGTCAAAAACTAAAACCATTCCGTGTATATAAATAATAAGAATACAATTCGTCATTCCCTATCTTACCCGTGGATGTCGTAAAAGACGACTGAGGGATATATAATATGCTCATAACATCTAGTAAGAAGAGGAAAACTTGAAACAAAACCATATAACAACCTGTCTGACCAGCATAGTAAGGTAAATTAGTAGTTCATATGGTAAGGTCAATTTCTCTCCTATTGTGAAGGAGGCTCGAACCCAACAGTGGGACGTATATGAGCCGAGATGATGATTATGTATTAAACAGTGCAATGTGGGACAGCTGCCTGACTAAATAGATGTATGATTTGGTAAAAGTCACAGGGAGTCGTTGGATATGAACTGAACAGACTAGCATTGAGTAATCGTCATCATAATTTCAGCCTATTGCCGTCCACTGCTGGACGTAGGCCTCCCTCATGTTGCGCCACAATGTGCGGTCCTGTGCCGCCTGCATCTAACGACGCCCAGCAACTTTCACTAGGTCATCGGTCCACCTAGTGGGGGGGCGTCCTACACTGCGTCGTCCGATACGTGGTCGCCACTCGAGAACCTTTCTTCCCCAGCGGTTGTCGGTTCATCGAACGATGTGGCCTGCCCATTGCCACTTCAGCGTGCTAATTCTTCGTGCTATGTCGGTTACACCCGTTCTTCTGCGGATTTCCGTATTCCGGATTCTATCTCGCAGAGAAATCCCGAACATAGCCCGTTCCATAGCACGCTGAGCGACTTTGAGCCTTGATATGAGGCCTAGATTTAGGGACCACGTTTCATTGAGTAATACTTGCTGCTAAGTCTTGGACGGGGAAAATCTGAAATGTATCTAATGAAAAATTGTCTATAAGCATACAATAATACATTCATAACAGTAAATTGGTAATCAGAATTATGTCTAATTCATCAGAACTTAAAATAATGTCAATACAAAATTGTCTCCAGTATTATTCCTAGAAAGTAGTATTTTTTAGCGTTCCGTACCCAAGGGGTAAAAACGGAACCCTATTACTAAGACTTCGCTGTCTGTCCGTCCGTCTGTCTATCACCAGGCTGTATCTCAAGAACCACGATAGCTAGACAGTTGAAATTTTTACAAATTATGTATTTCTGTTGCCGCTATAACAACAAATTCTAGAAACAAAATAAAATAAATATTTCAGAGGGGCTCCCATACAACAAACGCGATTTTTTTTGCCCTTTTTATAGATAATGGTACGGAACCCTACTTACGCGACTCCGACTCGTACTTAGCCGGTTTTTTTATATAAACGTTTTATAGAAATACTATACAGAACAGAAATTGTCATTGGTATGACTTACCTATAATATGACATAATAAAAAATTTAGATCTAAATCGGTCTCGATTTTGAATTACTTGATATATATATTTTCTCTGTTCCTTGTGGTGACGGAGTAAGAATACAATTCACCATTCCTTATCTTATCCGTGGATGCCGTAAAAGACGACTAAGGGATTTAATATGCATACAACATCTGTGTAAGAGATGGAAAACTCGAAATAAAACCATATACTAGCATGTCTGATCAGCATGGTTTTTTTTTTATGGGTGGGCTATGGTAAGCACACATGCTGTCCATTCCGTCCGAGGTGACGAAAGGACGGCGCGCTTGCCCATGACCCACCCGTACCCACGTCGCCTTCGTCGTTGGGCTGACCACCAGTGCCGAGTTCCTTGTCCTCAGTGGCCGGCCCAATGGAATACCCTTTCGGGTACTCTCGCCTCTCGACGTCTCTCTCCCGGGACGTCGGTCGCCTTCACCTGGTCAGTCACTCTGCGGGTACCGGACTAAAGTCCCCGGTCCGGTCACCCACGGCCTCGGCTAGGGGCAGGTATAGTAGGTCCTCCAATATTGGGGAGGAGGCTCGAGCCTAGCAGTAGGACGTGTATGAACTGTGATGATGATGATATTTTCTAGAAATAAATGCATACATTTCTGTATTTACCATGTCATCTGTATCTATCTTAGGATTATACTAGTTGAGTAGTCTATTTTAAAACATACGAAAAACTCTAAATCTAAACAACTTGTGGCCAACTGGTCATACTCACACATGGCCACATTGCTCAACGAATCGACAACCGCTGGGGAAGAAAGGTTCTCGAGTGACGACCACGTATAGGACGACGCAGTATAGGACACCCCTCCACTAGGTGCGACGGCCTGGTGAAAGTTGTTGGACGTCGTTGGATGCAGGCGGCACAAGAGCGCACTCTGTGGTGTTACATAAGAGAGGCATATGTCCAGCAGTGGACGGTGGTTGGCTGAAATGATGATGATTTTTAGCTTATCTCTTCTAGGAATACTGTAATTCTGAGTACTCAAATGATTGAGTGTATATTGAGTTAGGCTTCCCGTTATTTTATACTGATGGTAGACTGTTGTGGCTTTTGATATGTGCTGGGGTTTGACCGCAATAAATAGAAAAAAATATAACTACAGTTAATACAACGATAAGCGGCCTAAAGATAATAAAATTGATAGTTGGTAAATGTTTTTAAATTTGTAGTTTGTATTTCAAATTACATTCAATATAAATTATATGGTTTAAGAATACAAATATCTGATTGACCGAGCTCTTTATAATTTTTTTTGTGAGTAATTGGTATTTTAACGATCATATTTAGGATATATAATAAAAAACTAAAAATGATGAAATAATGAAAAAATATGAAAAATTAAAAAAACAAAATCATAATAATACCGAGATTCGATCTCACGCTGTTGGAATGCGACTGGACAACTTCCCAACTGAGTTATTGTCACTCTTGACGGCGACGGCTAAATTTAAACTCCTATTCTATTGACATTTTATGTCCTTGTATTAATTAGCTAAAAACACCAACAAAACGAACATCTTCTAAAAATAAAACCTAGCTAGGTCGATTTTTTGGCCCCAAAACCTAGTGTGCTAAATTTCATGAAAACGGCTTGAGCCGTGGCCGAGATTCAGATTACAAGTCAATATACAAGAATTGCTCGTTCAAAGATATCAAGATTAAGGAATGCAATAAGAATTTCTTAATTGTTTAATTAAGCCATCTCCTAAATTTCTCGCGAGATACGTAATAGCGGCTAAGATAATACTACGAAAGTGGATATCATTATCGTCTGAAAAATTTAATACCAACTACGATCGCTACGCTCTGGACCAACTCCTCTGACCAGCGTAGTACAGTGGGTTAATTTCACTTCGATTATGGAAGAAGCTCATGTCTAGCTAGCTGCTTCGGCTAGAGCGGCATCAGGTGCAGGTACTCATGCCTGCGCCGCTCAAGTTGCCTGCGGCGGACGCGTCGCCGGAGAGGAGTTTCTGCTGCGCACTATCCGCCGCCTCCTTCCGCGAGATGACTGCCTTGCAGAAGGCGGCGACCGCGTTGTAGCTCCTAATGCTGCCGAGGTCCTGAATTGGATATAACCCAAAAAAGAGGTAATTGAATTCGTTCTGTCAATAAAAAATATTAAGATAATTACTTCTGGTTAGCTTGTTACATTAATACTAATAAATTGTATTGTCTTCTATGTAATTTATTTTCCTATACACCTATAGAAATGCACAACGCAAAAGTTAAATAGAAATAATTTCCAAAGACTAATCGATATAGTAGATATAGTAATAGGTATAATTTCCGTGTGGTGACGGAGTAAGAATACAATTCACCACCCCCTCTCTTACCCGTGGGTGTCGTAAGAGACGACTCAGGGATATTACACATATGATATCTATGCAAGAAATGGAAAACTCGAAACAAAACCCTATACCAACCTATCTGACCAGCATCTTATAGTAAGGTTAATTTCCCTCCTATTATGGAGGAGGCTCGAGCCCAGCAGTGGGACATATGAGCCGAAATGATGAATCGATATACTTAGTTTGTTTCATATAAAAGTGATTTGTAATGATCATTAATAGGGGCATGTCACTCCAAAATATTTTTTTTTGTAATCTTTATTGCTAAAAAAACAGACATATAATAATAATGCCTACCTAGACCTATAAATATTTAATTTTTTTAAAAGTGAAATTTAATTATCGAAAAGTGGTTAAAAATACATGCATATTCCCTATTGCTTATTTGTTCATAATGGTTACAGATAAACATCAAATCATCATTAATAATCGTGTTAAGTACTGAAATGAATGTCTGACAAACGATCAAAATATGTTGGTACTATGCTAACCTACTTACCTACTGTGTTAATCTACCTACTTAATTGGTATTTTTTTTGCATTTTCATCTCAGTTCGGCTCATATGGTCCCATTGCTGGGCTCGAGTCTCCTCCACAATAGGAAGCAAATTGACCTTACTATACCATGCTAGTCAGATAAGTTGGTATAGGGCTTAGCTTCGAGTTTATCTTCTCTTCTCTGTTATATGCGTATTATATTCCTTAAGTCGTTTTATACGACATACATGGGCTAGATAAGGAATGTTTAAATGTATTTTTGCTCCGTTTTTACATAGACATTTTGCATTATTGACTTTAATTTCTGGGTATGCCCTTGTGGGCAAGATAGGGAGTGGTTAATTGTATTCTTACTCCATCAATATACGGAATAAAACTGTTTTAATGTATTCGGATTTTAATATTTTTCATGGTACCTACCAACCATCATTACCTAATGAGGATATTAAAAACATCCCTTTTTAAAATGTTATCATTATTGTATATGAGATAGATGGTGTAAATAAAGACCTTTCACGCTGTTTGTGTAAATCAAATTTATACATACGACTGTTATTTAGGCAGTCGGTTCTCTTTTTTTAGAATGTCGTTATTTTTGTCACATAATAAAATCTAATGTTTAAGTTTCTTATATCTTAAAGTAAATCTGTCTCAATATAAAAGTAATTATTATTCTTCTTCTTCCAAGCGCAGGCATCCTCGAAAATGGAAAGGAAATTTACCTACTACACCATTTTGACAAGACAAGTTGTCATAAGGTTTTGTTTCGAGTATGACTTCCCGAGCCACTGTTAAGGATAGGTAACATCACTAAATAATAATCCGGAGGCAAGAAATATGAATTATATTTTTACTCGGTCAACCCTAGAGTTGACAAAATATTGTTGTTTAGTTAACATAATAAGATATATGACAAAATTGTATTATGGGCATAAAAAAATAAATTATATTTACGAGTAATTTTGAATCATCCGTGTGGTGACGGAGTAAGAATACAATTCACCACTCCCTATCTTGCCCGTGGATGTCGTACAAGACGACTATGGAATATAACATGCACATGTTGGTATAGGGTTTCATTTCGAGTTTTCCTTCTCTAGCACAGGTGTTATGTGCATATTATACCCCATAGTCTTCTTTTACGACATTTGCGGGCAAGATAGAAAATAGTATATGTAAACAAATCTTCCCCGTACATCTACATAGTTATAGATATTCCACTCTGGATGATAAAGCGTGATGATTTTCATACCTAACGGTTCCGCCAGTCATTATAATCTCAAAGAGTAGGGAACTAGGTATACACGGTACTATGTGAAAGTGACGACAATGATCTATCCGGACTTGAGTATTATTTTGTATAATGAGAATACTGTTAGCGTGAACTTGGGTACAACTATTTTGCAGATTTTATCACCTTTGCATTTGATTTCTGATTGCCGGACGTTTCCAACATTTTTTAGCGTTCATGGATCGGTCAGTGTAAGATGTTTCCCGTCTAACAAGTCAACAGAGTTTTATATCTACCCGGTACAAAATTAGTTATTAAATTTTGACCCGCATTTTGATATAAGTTTATTGCTTGTATAAAAAGAAAATGATTCTTTATGAAAAAAAACATATTGTTCTTGGTTAGTAATTATAAAACAATAAATTTATAGTAATTATTATAAAATCATAGCTAACACGTCCGATTCGCGGCATAGTAGATCAAATTCCCTCCTATTATGGAGGAAGCCCAGGCGCAACAGTGGGACTTATGCAGGCTGAGATGATAAGGATGATGATGTCTATCATTTTCATGAGTCATTGTCTTTATAAGGCTACGATTATGAAAGGATTCATATGACCGTAGACATTTTAAAATATTTAGTAAGCATAGAACACTAGAATAAAATATGTTAAAATTCGTGACTATGGTTTTAGTTTATAATTATTTTTAAATTTAAAAACAGGCAACTGATTTGGTAATCGTTTTTTCAATAATACCACAGCATCAGTAGTCATAGTAAGCTCGAACCCTAACAGGGGGATGCGACAAAGGGCGGTGAGTAATTACAGAAATATGGGGGGTATAACTAGGTCATTGCGGTTGTGTGCGGGATTATTATGTAGCACATAAAGAACAGCTTAAAAATCTATAACTGTTACTTGCATGAATTAAAGTAATGAGCGGTTTTAATAACTTGTATCATTTCTTGCTCATTATCTCAGACCATACACGTCCCATTATTAGGCTCGGGCTTCCTCCGTTATAGGAGAGAAATTGACCTCCTATACCACGCTGGTCAGACATGTTAGTATAAGTTTTGGTTCCGAGTTTTCCTTCTCTTGTATAGATATTACATTCTTCAGTCGTCTTTTACGACACTCACGGGCAAGAGAAGTGGTGGTGAATTGTATTTTTAGTCTCTCACCAAACTTATCGAGGGTCATATAACTGCCTAATTATCTTGCCTTTATCCCAATTAATTTGGGTTCGATGTATTATGTACTCAAAAAGTTTTGGCGATAGTTTTAAGACTGGCCGCTTGTTTTTTTTTCATTGTAAGCGGTGGTAAACCAGCAAGCAGTACACCTGATGGTAAGTGTTGCTGCTACTCATGGACTTTTGCTAGGCCGCTGCCTATCGTTTAGAAATTGAAGGGAATGTGAATGCGTGCAATGAGGTTCGACGAATTTAAAGGCTTCACGATAAGTTCTCAGAAAGTTGGGCTTCTGGCTCTCTCGCTCACCGAACGAAACGCTGTAACAATTTGTTACTGTTCAGACGTCGATATTCTGCTTAGTGTGGTACTACCCCAGACGGACCGACCCGCGGCTGTAGACAGACAACTGTCAATAGTGTGGTCCTACCACTATCTGTCATTAATCCTCCTTAGGAATGTAATTGTTAACTAGAGGTTGGTAATATCCCTGAGGTGGGGACGTCGGTCGATGGCAGGGTACCCCTCAAGGGGGTATTCCGTCGGGCCGATCCCTAACAACAAGTCACCCTGCTCCGGTGGACGGTCCAACGACGAAAACGACGTGTCGCGGGTGGGTTACGGGTGTGTGTGCTTACGTCTATCTGTCGCCACGGACGGAGTGGTGCGAGGAGTGCACCGACCATAACCCACCCCCGAAAAAAAAAAGAGATTGGTAATATTTATAGCCGCCACCATACAGCAATCACACATACGCGCTTATCTTCTACAACTTTGCACAAATTACATAGTGTTTAAAATATCGACCTGTCATACTAGTACCGCAGATTCAACTTCCAAGCAGAACAATACTTTCTGCGATACAAAAATTGTTATTCTGGTCTGGGGTATATCTGTATTTTTTCTATTGCCAACGGTGGCAAACGAGCAAACAGTACACCTGACGGTAAGTGTTGCTGCCGCAGATGGACTTTTGAAAGGACGTTGTCCACCGCGAAGAAAGTTAAGGTCGTGTGAATGCGTGCAAAGGCATCACTAAAACTAAATATATGCAAACACTGCACCCAACATCGCACCCTTTAATACAAGGCAGGATATACTCTAATCAATAGTCAAATAACTCAACATTAGGACGACTGCAGACAGCAATTTCATCAAAACGCCACCATATGTACAAACTGTACAGACAAATCCTATTGCATGCCTTTTGCCACCCTGTCATTGCGATTCCGAATGACGTCATTGAGCCCTGAGATGGATTTGAACCATAATTTCTCGGTACAAAACCTCTAACTAATGTAATCCTTCCAATACGATTACATTTTTGCCGACAGCATACATTACCGTATCAATAAGACATATTAGAGGTCATGTTCAAATAAATACAGCAATGTATTATAAACAATGCGATAATCATGTACGTGTGTGGAATGTAATTGGGAAATGACGTGTGCCATTTAGAGGTCTGATGGACAGACATTAGGCCGTCTGCAGTGTTGTGGGATGGACACATTCCATTTGTTGAAGGGGCTGCGGTAATTCGACAAATGTAGAACGGGTTGCCTGGCAAAAATGTGAGATAATGTGTCACAGAGTATTGCGAGGAGTTTTTTAAATGTTGGCAGTATTTGTGGAATTCTGCCGCTAATGTTTGTGTTTAAAAATGGGGCTGAATTGGCATTTCAGTAAAGGTTTATTCGCTTTTACTAAAGCGAGCGTTTGATACCAATAGCTGGTATTAATTTGTGTTTAAGAAGCCACTATATTTTCCGTGCGGTGACGGAGTAAGAATGCAATTTACCACTCACTTTATTGGCCTTTGGTGTTTTAAAGACGACTAAAGGATTATAATATTATGCAGATAACATCCATAAAAGAGAAAGAAAACTCAAAATAAAATCCTATACCAATCTGTCTGACCAGGTTAGTTATAGTAGGTAAATTTCCCCCCATTTGTAGAGGAGCCTCGAGTCCAATAGTAAGACGTAGGTATATGTGGTGGAATTACGATGATAACATAACCTATATTCTCGAGGAACCATATTAAACGACGTTTAAGAGTACTTTATTTACGGTAGGCAACGGGCTAACTATGCTTCTAATATTGTAATGGTCAATGCGCGGCAGTATCACTTACCATCAAGTGTGCTTCTTACTCATTTGCCACTATCCATACTAATATTATAAATGCGAAAGTAAGGATGTTTGTTTGTTTGTTTGTAACGCTTTCACGCTTTAACCACCGAACCGATTTCAAAAATTCTTTCACCAATGGAAAGCTATAATATCAGAGAGTAACATAGGCTATATTTTATCCCGGTATTCCCACAGGAACGGGAACTACGCCGCGGGTAAAGCGACTGAAACCGAAGCGAAGCGAGGGCGGGTTGCTAGTCAATAATAAAAAAGACTTTTTATAAATCCTGTTTTTGGAGAAAATTTATAAATATACAATTAATGTAGTATCTATTATTATCAGCCGTTCTATGTCCACTGTTGAAAATAGCCCAAACGGGAAGTTAATGTCATAATTACTATACTTGATATCGCATTTTTTTTCACTTTTCCAGGAGATTACTGCTGACTCCGGGAAATCCCCCAGTCAGTTTTTGTTCTGATTCCCATGGAGGCAAAGGTGGCAAAATTATATTTATTCAAAGCGCCTTGGTCTTTTTTGCCGGGCTATGGTCAGCATGCACGCCATCTGTTCCATTGAGGGTGACAAAAGGTCAGCGCGCGATTCCATAACCCGTTTTATTCCCTACCCTTCGCCATTGGGTCGGCCACTGGTATCGAATCCTTGACGTCACTGGTCAGCCTGGAAGACACCTTGCCCAGTGTGATCTTTTAGTAACAAGACATAGTATACAGGAGTCGACATATTTTATTCATAACAGCTTCATAGTAATTTATTGCCATTATGTGTTCTAATGTTCGTAGCGTAACGACATGCTGGAAATATCAAGACGGCTAATGTCTATTGTAACCTTGGAACCAAGTTCATATCAAATGTTCAATACATTTCCTTACTGCGTCGAATAGTTTTCTAACAAAGATGGTCCTTGAGATGTTGCAGTATGAATATCTGTAGATTCTGACCTAGACCTTGACATTCAAACTGAACACGTGCGGTGTATTACTCATTCGGTAGTTTTCATTTGGGAAACTTAATCAGTATTTTTTTTTCAACGTCAAATGCAGCACTAAGAACTTTTTTCTGCCTATATTCATTACACAATTGGGCAAATCGGTTCTTTGAAATTTGTTATCTCTATTCTTTGTAATGGGAGTGAATGATATACGTTGATCATAACTGTAGTTAATTTTGTGTTATAAATTACTGGAATTTAGCATTTTACATGATAGTTTATTATTAACCAAAGTCGGTTAATTTTGTGTAAACGTTTGCCGATAGATGGTGTTTGAAATGTCTCTCGTGAAGATGATAATAAGAGCGAGAAGTTGGTTATCATGGGTAACGATCACACTCATCTAATTGGTAAGACATTGGAATGGAGGTTTGGACATATGGCTTTAAGAATCACCGCTTAAAAATCACTTTTCGCTCGCATAACAAGTTTTTAAAATCTCGAGGTTTCCATCTCTTTCAGAAATGTTATCCATTTACATGCTTTCATGTCGCAGTCACTAGGAGGGAGAGTACACCGTCCTACCACCACTGCGATTGCGACGAGGACACGGCGCAGCATACGCTCGAGGTCTGTGCCGCTTGGGCAGAGCAGCATCGTGAACTCGTCGCAGTCATCGGTGCCGACCTGACGCTGCCGACCATCGCTAGGGAGATGTTCGGCAGCATCAGGAACTGGGACGCGGTCGCAGCCTTCTGCGAGGTAGTCATCTCGTAGAAGGAGGCGGTAGGTCGCGCGCGCGAGGAGCACAGCCTTAACGAAGCGACCCGCCGCCAGCGACTGGGGCGGCGCAGGCGCGACTACCTTCGTGCCATGCCGCCCTAGCCGAGGCCGCGGGTGACGTGACCGGGGATTAGTCCGTCACCCGTCGAGAGGCCGACCGCGTGAGGAAAGACCAACGTCCTCCCCGAGGAGGGGACATCGGTCGATGGGATGGTACCCCAAATAGGGAGTATTCCGTCGAGCCGACCACTGATGACAAGTAACCCTGCTCCGGTGGTCGGCCCAACGACGAAGGCGACGTGGTGTTCGGGTGGGTTGCGGGTGTGCGTGCTTACGCCCCTCTGTCGCCCTGGATGGAGTGGTGCGAGAAGCGCGCCGACCGCAGCCCACCCAAAAAAAAAGCAAGAAATACTAAAGCTAGCATAACTTATCGCCTAACTTCTCACAGTTCAAATATATAGTGGCTTTCAGTGCTAATTCTGTTAAGATGTACACACAAACATAGTCCTCGGACTTAAATACCTGAATCATAACAGTGTATATGTGTAAAATTGGGTGGTTTTTGGCTTAAAATTATGTTATGTTATGAGATTCTAGCTTATTAATAACAGGACTATTTCGCTATTATCTCATCGTCATCAACATCCGACTCTTATACTTGCGAGTCGACACATATTAAGTCTCGTCTACCATTTTACTTTTGAAAAAATTTTGGGAGTAGTTTTATGACCGGCCGCCTGAGTCACCCTCCATGGAAATATAAAGTTGACCAGATGAGATCACATAGGGTTGGAGTTCGAGGTAATAATCTTACTCTCATTCATCCTCTACGAAACCTACAAGCCATGTAAGTGTAATTTCCAGATATTTATTAATTCAAATTAAAAACACAATCGGTTTTCAACTGAGGGAAGTAGAGAGTAAAAGAAACTATATTAACGTATAATCGAACATAGAAGCTCCTGCGTTTTCGAGTAATAGTTTAAAGAGATATAATAAATTTACAATATTTTTATTCAAAGGCATTGAAATTATTACACTCATGATACAAATTTTACTTAATGTACTTTATTCTCTAATGAACGAAATGCATAAGCAGGGCAAATCTCACTTATCCTTGGCATTCGAGCAAGGTCGAACATAACAAAGGACTAAAACTCGTAGCAATATAATTTTATGCGAAATAGAACCCTCCGAGATAATTCTTGAATCATACTGGTGAAGTTTTGTTAGTGAGACTACGTAGGTAGCTACGTCGTAGCAGATGTTAAAATGTAGCAGAATCCTTGAATGTGGTGGAATCGTTCTACTCGGTTCTTACGTAGGTTACGTCGTAGCACGTAGTGCTTTATATAACTTTATTGTTTTAATTATGATATTAATTAGATATTTAACGTTTTATTTTTGGAATTTTGAAATAACGTATTAACTTACTCATACAAGTTATAAATATGTCCACCCATCACCATGAACGCTGTAAAGTGTTCGAAACATCGGGCAATCAAAAATCAAATACAAACGCGATAAAGTCCGTAGTTTTATTTAAAATATAAATATGTTTTTAGACATTTTTTAAACTTTGAATTCTTTTAAGTAATTTATGTTAAAACGTTTAGTTGCTATAAAATATTGCTATTTACTGATTATTCATCTTGGTTCTGTTTTGTATAGATAACACCTCGCACTAAGGAATACATCGTGCATCGTGAGAAACTTTTCAATAATAAATATTTAAGGGATACAAAACAAATTCGGACTCTGATCAATCATTTGTGAATCATACAACGAATTATCCGGCAAACAGGGTGTTATCTCGACACGGGAGTTCAGAATTTAGACCATATCGCTATCCACGATATAGAATAAAATATATAGACGTCCAGATGTTCTTAAAAAACAGCATAGAGTCTAGTTCCTTACCGCCCGCCACAAACGATTCCCTGCAACTTTGACTAAGTTATTATAGTAAAAGACTGGCGTACGCCTCGTTAGATATGTAGTGACTATTTAAAAATCTTTCTTTTGAACGGTTGGCGATTAATAGAGTTATGTTATCGATTGGCAGTTTAAAATTCTAACGTTTTAGGTGACGTCGGTTATTTTTGTAAATTCATATTATTAAAATAATTTGGTATACTAGCAACCCCTACTAACAGTTTTTGAAATAGTGTTAATTGTTGTTAAGAAGTTGTTAAGAACAATGTTATTAAGAAACAAAAACATTAGATAGGTCAGCCATTTATATCATTTTTTCTCCTATTTATAGAAAGCTTAGGTACTTAAATAGTACACGGACTATAGAAAAAATATAGAAAGTAAGTCATCAAAAGACGATTTTAACACTTTCTTCTTTCACTACATAACTTGGGAAGATATACTTAGTTTGTTTCCCTACATTTTCTCCCCAAGACATGATCCAAGAGTACTCTGAATAATTGAAAACAAGTGTCAAGTATGGGGCTCCCTAGGTCCTTTGTAGGTCAGTAGCGTAATGCTGAGTATGAACACGGAAGGGTTCGAAGTAGGTGGGGTAGTATTAAAAATGTAACGCCTTGTTAGTGATTCTTGAGTAGTCGTGCTTATGTTCAGAACATATATTTTTTTATTTTAGTTATTTGTAGTTTCCAGTCTTTTTCATTTATCACTACACTTTCAAATAAGATCTTTTATACAAATTATAGTAATGAGTTTGGGTATGTATTTGTGAATATTAATTATATGCTTGTAAAGTACTATTTTCCGTTTGGTGACCGAGTAAGAATACAATTATCCACCCCCTTTTTTGCCTGTGGGTGTCGTAAAAGTCAAATAATCATCATCATAGCTCATATGCGTCCCACTGTTGGGCTCGAGCCTCCTCCACAATAGGAGGGAAATTGATCTACTATACCACGCTGGTCAGACGTGTTGGTATGGGATTTTTTTTCGAGTTTTCCTTCTCTTGTATTGATATTACGTGCATATTTAATCCCTTAGTCATCTTTTAGGGATATTACGTTGATAAAATCTATGCAAAAAGGAAAACTTGAAATAAATTCCTAAATAAACTCGTTTGACTAGCGGAGTATAGTAGGCCAATTGTCATCCAATTGTGAAGAAGTTTCGTGCTCATCAGTGGAACGTATATGACCCTTGATTGATTGAAGTACTATCTTTAGGAAGGGTTTATTATTGCAGGAGTATTGTTTTTTATCTTTCTTTGTACTTAAAAATAATCGGGGATAGTGTGACCTAGGGACAGTTCTTTTTGGTCGCGAATTTATTGCAGCCATCTAAATTATAATGCTTTCCTTCTTTGTTTTCTTTTCAGAGGGTATTTTATAGGTCGTCTATTGGGATGAGTGGTTTATATATATACAACAATAGAAACAAAAGAAAAGAATCTAGGATACGTAAATTTATAGTAATGATTCTTTGTTTATATTAAGAAGCTACTTAGAATATATAAATGTCTATTAATTTCATCTTTTGTCGTGTATTGACGGATTAAAAATAAAATTCACGGCCTTTTTTCTTGCCAGTAGATAAGACGATTTAGTGCAAACAATTCATTATCCCATGAATCGTACCGAATATCAGACTTCAAATAACGGATTATTCGAAAAATATATAATTTCTTTATTCTGTAGAATTACTATTATAAAAATAAATAATTATATACAAAAAATCTAAATAATAAAGTAGGCCAATTTTCAACCCATTGTGAGTATATGTCAGCTATGTTGATGATGATAGAGTATAGCCTAGGTTACTCCTTATATAGACAGCTGCCTGGTAGTAAAATATTATCAAAATCGTTGCATCCGTTTTGAAGATTACCCAAATCAAACAGATGGATAGACAGACAGACAAACATTTTTTAAACCTGTTTTTAAGCATAGGTACCAGGCAAATAACCGTATCAGCATGAAAAAAAACCCATTATTTTGACATTACAGATAGACACTTCAATTTTATTTATTTGTATACATGTATAAATTTAATTACTGTAGTTATTATATTAAATAGGTAAAAAATCAAAAGCAAAATATCAAATTAATTATAATGAAAATTCTTTCCTAGCGACGCTTAATGGATAATCTGGAGTGATGTTAATAAATGATGTTTGAAATGAATAAAGAGCTGAATCAAAAGGCGAATTATAAGTAAATCTGAAGAAACAGGGGGGCCAAGATGAGAATGTCGCGAGTAATCGGATGGTCGGCGGCAGCAACGAGACGTTGATAAATAGTCCTCAATGTAACGAACGTGATGGATGGTACAAGTAATAAGAGATTATTTACTCTTTCAAATATATTTTAAAGTTTTATCCATGTGGTGACAGAGCAAATTGCATAAAATTTACTTGCCTGAAATATTTAGGAAGATATTTAATCTCTAATATATTAAAAAAGAAAAAGAAGGAAAAGTGGAAAACCTGTATATCTAGTCGTCTGTCAACATGAAGTCAAAATACTTTTTGTCGAATCTAGGATTGGAATTCCAAACCTTTCGATACGTTGTTACGTCTTTATAACACATGGACGCAGTAATCAATAGCTGTTATTTTAAATTTATTATGTTTGAAAAATCATTCGAGTTTCATTTCAATCTTTAATGTATAGTTGAATAGATTTTATTCAGTATCACAATTAGTAGGTGTGCTGTTTGTTCCTTTTCCTACGCAGAATAACACTCCGTGCGATCTACATATTGTTGCACTGAGTCTGAATTTTATTTGTGTCCATTAATTACTATTATATGTTTGTAGAGTCCCTCGCAATACAAGGATTATTTCCTAGGTGAAAGCTATTGCCTTAAAAAAAGAAAAAACATAGCCACACCTGGTCCAAGTCGTTGGAAGTAATTAAAAGCGACGTCGAACCTCAATTGTAACGTATTATTTAATTTTGTTAGCTCGTAGTGAACCTAGTCATAAGAAGTAAAAACACCGCTCAATGATTTGGTGTAGCGTATTGTTACAATTAAAAAAATATCTTTATAAACATTGTTTCTACATATCTATAATAAAACTGAAGTCTCTGTTTGTAATGTCAATATAGTAGCCTTTTTTATGCTCACACTGTTATTTGTACGATAACTATGCTTAAAAATATTTATCTCTGCCTGTTTGTCCCGAGTATTTGTCATAAAGAGCTGGAACGATTCTGAAAATAATATATTACGTGATAGTTGTCTATATAAGGAATAACTTATTTTTCTCTCAATAAAACTATATAATTTTGCTCTACTCGAAACTACGCCTTCGAATATTTTAGAAGATATTGAAGATTTATAATGCGGGGGCAAGGCGGGTGAAACCAAAGCGAAGCGAGAGCGGGTCGCTAGTAAGAAATCATCATCATTTCAGCTCATAATATGTGAATGAGTCGAGATAATGATATAATGATACCTCCCACTGTTGTGCTCGAGCCTCCTTTGCAATAGCCGGGCAATTGACCTTAAGATGCCATGCTGGTCAGACAGTCTGGTATAGGGTTTTATTTCGAGTTTTCTTTCTCTTGCATTGATGTTATATGTATTATATCCCTTAGTCGTCTCTTACGACATCCACGAATCAGATAGGGAGCAGTGATTTGTATTCTTACTCCGTCACCACACGGAGTAAGAAATATATCTTTAAAATTATCGTGAAAATATTACGCCTATAACTTAGACCACACGATTAAGAAGACAAAAGATGTCTGTATCACTAATAGGCTTAACAATAACGCTGGTAGCTGCACTTCGGTTAATTGTTTACGATATTGTGTGTCACGATGGAATTAGATGACTTTATCTGATTAATAAAACTGAACATAAAAGTACCATTATTAATTATAGTGTGTATTTTGCTTTTTTATAAAATTTGAAATTGTTGTGTGGTAGTAGCTATGAATACTGTCAACCTAGGTATTAATTTTGGTTGTTGTAAAAGACGAGTAAGAGCCCTACATGAACTCGAGCCAACAGCGTTTGATGCCATCTGGCATTGCCAACTTGGGCCAAGGACCGTTGAACTCGGGCAGAAAATTAATCAGAAAAATTAAAAAAAATGTTATAATTGTCCTTATCTCTATTAGAGCTCGTAAATAGCCCAATACTGGGCTCTAGCCTCCTCTTCAATAGAAGGGCAATTCACCTGCTATACAATGTCGATTAGACGGTTTGGTATAGCATTTTGTTTAGAGTTTTCTTTTTCTTGCCTAGATTTAATCTGTATATTATAATCGCTTAGTCGTCTTTTATAATACGAGTAAAAAAGGGGTGGTTGAATTGTATTCTTATTCCAGGCAAATATAATTGCATCTAAATGTTAAATTAATAGTCCTCAATAAAAATCATTGCTAAGATATTTTACGTATAATTGATTTATTTTTATTCTCTAATCTAATCGCTATAAATAATTTTAAAGAGGCATCAACTGGAATAAGTTGTAGGACAAAGAATATCTAGCCGTGGCCGCGGGTGATGTGACCGAGGATTAGTTCGTCACCCGCACACAGGCTGACCGTGCGACGACAACCGACGACTCGGGAAGGGGATGTTGTGAGGAAAGGGTACCTCGTGAGGGTACTCCGTCGAGCCGACCACTGACGACAAGGAACTCGACATCGGTGGTTGGCCCAACAATGCAGGCGACATGCTACGGGTGGGTCATGGGGCCACACGATGCCCATCTGTCGCCCCGAACTGAGCCAGGTGGCGGATGCGCTGACCATCTCTAAAAAAAAAGAAGAAAGGACTAATAATATCAAATTACTTTTATTTTGCCTCATGCAATACAGATAATTAAGAAATACCTAAAAAGTTATTCGTGCATAAATAATTTTAATCAACGCTTGGCCAAATGACACATAATGGTCTTCGCATATTGGAAACGTGAAAAATCGCTAACCCTTCAAATAATGACGTAGCGGCGAGCGGTCATTTTCACTCCGACATTTTTAAAACGAGGTTTTTTTAATCTTTGTTAATGCGGGTATGAAATATCTAATATTGGATGTTTATGCAAATTGCTTATATTTGCAAAAATGTATATTTGCATACAATTTGAGGCGACATTTTTGTGTTTAATGATACGTATGAGAGATAAATATTGTCTCTCATTTTTGCTTCCAACGCTTTGCATAAAGGGATGATCGCCGTTTTGAATAATTAAGGTGCATTTATTTTTTTAATTTCTGCGTTTAGATGCCGGAATTAATTTACTTAGCATTCTCTCTTTGTTCTTTTTGTATATTTTAATGAATTTTTGCATTTGTTTAATTAATAAATTAATAATAAATGATTATTGTAATTTTAGATAACATAATCTATTGACTAAAATTGCATGTAGGTTCAAAAGTTGAACGGTTTAATTTCTTGAGGGTATAATTACATAAGTATAGTGATCTGAGGTAGCAACCTTCCACGCCGAATATCAAGGATTCAGTCCCACGGCAGAATAGTTCTTTATAGGTCTATAAATAACTATTCCAAGTCCTAGTATTATCTGTGTCCGTTAATAGTATGGAATCCTTCAGAACACAAGGGATAATGAGAGATATTGTCTTGAAAAAAAAACGAAATAGCCCCCGTCATCCTTAGTCCCGATAGTAACCATATCTACTTGTGTTTTTTTTTATGGAATATACTTGTTAGTAGATCTCACGGTAAGGTATCTACATATTACGACGCGGCGGCGATCGACGTCATGGAAAAGGGACGTTAGAAGGAGAGGGTACCCCACAGCGTATCCCGCCGGGTCGACCAGGAAGGACCAGGAACCCAGTACCAGTACCGGAACCAGGCCGACTACCGGGGCCTGACGGCGAAGAAGAGGAGACGGTGGGTTATGGGGCCGCGCACCATCCCTTCCTCACCTCTGATGGAGCTGAACGACGTGTGCGCTGAGCATAGCCCACCCCAAAAAAAGTATTTACATCTATCTTACAAGTGCGAATAAAAATTGGACACCTGACCGAAGGGTCGTTATAGGATTTTATTTAAATCTTGTAGCCTTGTTATATGCTTAAGACCCTTGCCTCTTCGACACTTAGGAGACAAGGAGAGATAGTAATATAGGTACTGTTTTCTTAGTGTACACTATACAGATAAGGCTGTTTGGTCATGCAAAAGTTAAATAGACTGAGAAAAATTATACAACATATTGCTAATACTCCAAGTGTGGTACCTGATTAAGAAATGCGATGAACTCGTTATAATATACGGTTCCATGGAAATATTAAAAAGTAGTTAACGGAATTAGGAAACAAAGCACTCCAGAGAAACTCGTTAAACCAACTCTGACGCCGAACCTTCTGTCAATCTACCATGATATCATTAAGATGCCATTCCAACCTCGGCTGCAGGCTGCGGCTGCAGACAGCACATGCAGCGGCTGCACGAAGCCGGCTGCGGCTGCACGACTGGTTTTCTATGTAGTAGTATGGATTTCTGTGAAAAACAATCCTAACGCGGCTGCGGCTGCACGTGCTGCCGAGCCTCGGCTGCAAGTGCTGCGTTACGTCACTCCAACCTGTTGAGACAAGTCCCAAGTAGTCGCTACAGAGAGAGAGAGTCGCGCAGAGCCAATCTCACCAAACTTAATTTGCAATCAAATTAGCGCTCATATTGGTTATTATTTTTATCAGCTCTTGATATTTAGATTTACCATCAATATTTATTTCAAGAAAATTAGATTTTCTGAAGCTGAAAAAGATCAGTTAGGTAATCTTGTAACAAAATATCCTATTCTTTTTGATACAAGCCACATGAAATATAAGAATAACGTGGTTAAGATACTGTCTGGAACGAATAAGATGCAGCCTGCCGCAGCACGTGCAGCCATCCTCGGAATCACTATCGGCTGCGAATGCAGGCAGCGGCTGCGTGTCATACGTGTGCTACCTGCATCCGCAGCCTGCATCTGCAGCCTGCAGCCGAAGCCTGCAGCCGAGGTTGGAATGGCACCTTTAAAAACAAGGACTTGATATCGGTAGTTCATTGAATTCATGAAAAAGAAGTACAGTATGGAGTAAAAGAGAAGAATAATACAGTAGGGATGTGACTCGAGGGAAAATAATCGATATTTAGTTCTTTAAAATAAATCGATTATAAAATAATCGATTAATTCAAAATAAATAATCGATTATAAAACAATAGATTTTTCTCGCAACAGGATTATGATGACCTTTTTTTTTAGGAAATGTGAGCTTTATTTTCTAATATGGTATGAAATGACCTTTTTTTTAGGCAATCTGGCTGTGAATAATTGATTAATTTCGATCGAATAATAAAAGATCGATTAATAATCGATTTTTATTATTTTGATAATCGATTGTAAAATCGATTATTAATCGATTATTTTTTTGTAATAATCGATTTTTATAAAAATCGATTATTTTTCACATTCCTATAATACAGTAGGCTAGGGGATTGCATGCTATCCTTTCGCCTAGTTGTTTGAACGGGGTGTGATCAAACCTTAGTCTCGTCATGTCAGCTCACACACGTCTCACGGCTGGGCTCGAGTCTCCCTCACAATGAGATGAAAATTGACTTACAATGCCACGCTGGTCGGACGTGTTAGCCTAGGGTTTTATTTCGTCTTTTCCTTCTCTTGCACTATACATATTGTATCTTTTAATCGTGTTTTACGAAATCCTCGAGCAAGAGAGGGAGTGGTGAATTGTATTTTTACTTCGTCACCACACGGACAAGTTAGTCTCTTACTAATAGAAAAATCTACCATCAAAAAGGCTCATATCTATCAATAAGAGATGCTGAGTTGATAAATAGAGGATTTTCTCAAAACAAGCAACCACAGAACCTTAAATATATACGTAGAACTCTTTATTTTTCAAAGCTATTTTTATAAAGCGTATACTTTCCGATTCACGAAACAATAAAGGATGGTATTACGTATTGACGGCTAAAGCGATCCTACAGTTTTTATTATCTGTCTCAATTCCATTCTGAAAAGTGCATAGCCATGTATGGAAGATGACGACTGAATAATAAAACATCTATACAAGTTTTATATGCATCTATAAATATATATTTTTATGCTGATCGACAAATAAACAATAGATTTCATAGTAAAAAATTTAAGACTATTTTTACGGATTTCATCGCGTTTGATTTTTGATTTCACGACATTTCGAACACTTTTAAACGTTCATGGTCACGGACAGACTAAGATGTTTTACATCGAAAAAGTCATCATCATCATCATCATCATCATCATCATCATCTTGCTCTTATCCCAAGTACTTGGGGTCGACGCAATATGTCATTTGCATCGAACAAGTCATATCGTTATTAAAAAGATTTATATATACTCGCTATAGAATTTGTTATTAAATTTTGACCCACATTTTGATACAAATTTACTGACGATAAATTTAAGAATGGTTTTCAATAAAATTCGTCAAATTGTTTTATTTATTACTAGCAACCCGCCCTCACTTCGCTTCGGTTTTAGTCGTTTTACCCGCGTAGTTCCCGTGGGAATACCGGAATAAAATATAGTCTAGGTTACTCCCTGATATTATAGCTTGCCATTGGTGAGAGAATTTTTGAAATTGGTACAGCCGTTTTGAAGATTACCCGGAACAAACAGACAGACAGACAGCCAGACAGAGAAAAGAAATATGAAGTTTAGGCATATGTATAGTGCAAATAACTGTGTGAGCATGAAAAGTGCCTATTATTTTGACATTACAAACAGACACTCCATTTTTATTTATTGGTATAGATAGATCAAAATTTAGTGTGTTGATGAATTAAGAATACAATTCACCATACCCTCTCTTGCTTGTGGGCGTCCTAAAAGACGACTAATGGATATAATATGCATTTAACATCTATCAAAGAGAAATGAAACTCGAAATAAAATTCTATATCAACACGTTTGATCAGCTTGGTATTCATTTCAATTCATATATATGTCCCATTGCTGCTGTGTGGTAGCGGCTTCGAATACTACCAACCCTTGCTTTGCTCGTGGGTGTCGTAAAAGACGACTAAGAGCCCTAGATTGACCCGGACCAACTCCATCTGGTACCATTTGGGTCAACGATTACATTTCCAAGGAGGGTTGACGTCAGGCTGGCGGCCGGTCATAAAAGTCATTGCCGAAACTGTTTGCAATATGTCAAAACAGATGACATATTGCGTCGACCCCAAGTAATTGGGATAAGAGCAAGATGATGATGATATATGTCCCATTGTCAGGCCCGAGCATCCTCCATAATAGGAGGAAAATTAACCTTACTTATGCCATGCTGGTCCGACAGGTTGGTATAGGGTTTTATTTCGAGAGTTCTTTCTCTTGCATAGATCATCATCATTCATCATTTCAGCCTATCACCGTCGGTCTTGTGCCGTCTGAATTCAACGACGCACAGTAACTTTCACCTCGGTCCTCCTAGTTCGTCCTACACTGGCATAGATGTTACATACATATTATATCCCTTAGTCATCTTTTACGACACCCACAGGAAAGAGAGGGGATTGGTGAATTGTATTCTTAGTCCGTCCGTTCAGCTTGGGTATAGTAGCCCAATATTCTTCCTATAGTAAAGGAGGCCCGAGCCCAACAGTGGGACGTATATTGGCTGAGATGATTAAGACTCAGTTCATACTCAGACAAGTAATCAATAAAATAAATCGTAAATCAATCAAATACTACAAAAATACATGTGATTTTATACTATTAGTGGGGGTTGATATCATTTTAATTGATGTTCGAGACATCTGGCCCCTCGTTACATATGTAATTTGTGCGTCATTCGTTTGAAACGATTGCTTTATTAGTCGATGTTTTATTTATTAATAGCTTTTCGAAGTACTTCAATTATATCATAAATATTATATTTCGAATTAACTCACTGGTTACTAATTATTTTTTTAGGGTTCCGTACTCAAAGGGTAAAACGGGACCCAATTACTAACACACGTCTGTCCGTCCGTCTGTCTGTTACCAGGCTGTACCTCAAGAACCGCGATAGCTAGACGGTTGAAATTTTTACAAATTATTCATAATTCATAATTTATTTATTTTATTTAAAGAAATTGTTTATAACAAAGTGATTTATAAACTAGGAGTTACAACTAAACTTATATAAAACAATTATTGGTTGAAGTTCTGATACCCTTGATAGGTTAGGTGGTAACCTGTAGTAAGGGATAACAGTTCTCTTCCCTTGTAACAAATGTAGGTATTATTAATAGTTGTTTTGAATAAGGTATAAATATTTTGTGATCTTTTAAATGTGTGGGTAGTTGTAAATTAAAAAGTAATGATAAACAATGTATTCATAATGTGGTTTAGTAGGTTGTTCAATCAGATGTGAAAGGGGGGTATATCTATATCTGTTTAAAATGAACGAGTGTGTAATAAAAATAAGTTTACAAGTGATAAGCTTTATACGGAACGAATGAATTAGTATTTGATTTATAAATATAGGCTCTTTTTAAAATACGTAAATATATAAATAAATAAAGCTAATAAAAATATCTTGTTAGGTCGAAGCGACAGAAATCTATGTTCTATGTATATTATGTATTTCTGTTGTCGCTAAAATAAATACTAAAATGAAAATAGAATAAATGTTTAAGGGGGTGCTCCCATACAACAAATGAGATTTTTTTTACCTTTTTTGCTCGATATCGATAAGGGCAACAGGTAGGCACTTGAAATATTCACAAAATACTCAGTTATGTTTTTACTTTAATGATAAATAATTAAAATAAAATAGTTATTTAAGGCCCCTCTTAAATAACTATTTTATATAAAAAAAAAAAAAATTCTTATTTTTATAGATAATGTTACGGAACACTTGGTGCGCGACTCCGACTCGCACTTAGCCGCTTTTTTTAAATTCCAATTAGTATAGTTCTTTTGTATCATGTGTGTTTCCTGGCTTCTGTACATTAATAAAATATTTTCTTCTAAAAATATATTCTGTAACGTCGATATAAGTATCCGTAATAATGGTGATTTGTTGGACAATAGACATTTTGATTCTCCCGTGACTATGAACCCTGAAAAGTGTTCTAAACATGGAGCAAACAAAAATCAAATACAAACACGATATAATCCGTGAAAATAGTTTTATTAATAATGTGTACTCATGTAAATATCCGTGTGGTGACGGAGTAAGATTTCCGTGTGGTGACGGAGTAAGAATACAATTCACCACCCCCTATCTTACCCGTGGGTGATCGTACGAGACGACTAAGGGATATAAAATGCAAATAAGATCTATGCGAGAGAAGGCAAACTCGAAATAAAACCCTATACCAACACGTCTGACCAGCGTGGTATAGTAGGTCAATTGCGGAGTCATTGTGGAGGAGACCTGGGCCCAGCAGTGGGACGTATATGGGCTGAGATGATGATGATGTAAATATCAGAAATAATTTTGATCTACTGTTAATTTTCTTCTACTAATATATAGTCTACTAGTAGTTATAAGTAAAGCCCTGTATAATAATGACCACACACTAAATTGTTCGCGTTAACCCAACAAATGCGTTCGACGGGTCCTAATGGTTTTCGCTCTAAGTTTAATTTAATATTAACTTGCAACAAGACCAGCGTCTTAGGTGCAACTTAATACCCTAAGTTTTTAGTCGTATCTACGACTTAAATATCATTTAAATTATATATATTATATAATTTACCACTATCTATCTAGCCCGTGGATGTCGTAAAAGTCGACTAAGGGATATAATATGCACATAACATCTGTGCAAGAAAGGGGCAACACGAAATGAAACCCTATACCAACATGTCTGACCAGCATGGTATAGTAGGTCAAATTTCCTCCTATTGTGGAGGAGGCCCGAGCCCAACAGTGGGACGTACGTGGGCTGCAATGATGATGATGATTGAAATATGGAGTATTATATGATAATATATCCATAGGATAACTTATATGCACACAAGATCTGTGCAAGGGAAGGATAACTCCAAATGAAACATATACCAACATGTCTGACCAGCATGGTATGTCAGATTCCCTCCCCTTGTGGGGGAGGCCCGAGCCCAACAGTGGGACGTATGTGGGCGGCGATGATGATGATGATGACTAACTCATTGGATGAGCGTAGTAATAGTAGTCAATTTCCCTTCTTGTGGAGGCTCGAGCCCAGTAGTGGGACATGGGCTGAGATGATAATGAAGAAAATTGCCCAAAAAAATCGAAACTGTGTATCTGGCCTTATAATATTCTAACGTATGGTCGCGCCATATTATGCTGTCGTACACAGACGGACTCGGGAAATGTGCGGTAGGATTAAGAGACGATCAACAAAGCGTGAACGCGATTAATTTGAGCACATTTCGTCTGCAAGGTATTTTAGGTTCAGATCGCATTCCAGGGTTAATTGAATTTTTTACTTAACTACACCAAATCATTTATAATGATTTCTAATGTTTACGCGAGTATTACACATTTTAAATAAAACTACTTATCGGTACGAAATTTAGTTATTAAATATTGGGTCAATATTTAATAATTAAATTTTCTGTATTGGGTAGATTTTCTGTAATAACGATAACTTGTTGGACGTGAAACATCTTAGTTCACCCGTGACCATGAACGCTGCAGTGTTCAAAACGTCAGGCAATCAACAATCAAATATAATCACGATGAAATCCGTAAAGTAGTTTTATTCAAATCATTTATCTATACCAATAAATAAAATTGGAGTGTCTGTTTGTAATGTCATAATAATAGGCTTTTTTCATGCTCACAGGGTTATTTGCACGACACCTATGCATAAAATACAGATAAAAAAAAAATTGTCTGTCTGTCTGTTTGTTCCGGGTAATCTTCAAAACGGCTGGACCGATTTCAAAAATTCTTTCACCAATGGAAAGATATAATATCAGGGCGTAAACTAGGCTATATTTTATCCCAGTATTCCCACGGGAACGGGAACTACGGGGGTAAAATGATTAAAACCGACGCGAAGCGAGGGCGGGTTGCTAGTTTTATATATATTTAACTAGCAACCCGCCCTCGCTTCGCTTCGGTTATAGGTTATAGTCGTTTTACCTGCGTAGTTCCCGTTCCCGTGGGAATACCAGGATAAAATATAGCCTTTTTTTTTTTTTTGTGGGTGGGCTGCGGTCGGCGCGCCTCCGCACCACTCCGTCCGGGGCGACAGAGGGGCTTAAGCACGCAACTCCCGCGACCCACCCGAAAACCACGTCGCCTTCGTCGTTGGGCCGACCACTGGAGCAGCGTTAACTTGTCGTCAGTGGTCGGCCCGACGGAATACCCCCTGTTGGGGTACCCTCCCATCGACCGACGTCCCCCCCTCGGGGAGGACGTCGGTCTTTCCTCACGCGGTCGGCCTCTCGGCGGGTGACGGACTAATCCCCGGTCACGTCACCCGCGGCCTCGGCTAGGGCGGCATGAGGCGCAGATAGTTGCGCCTGCGCCACCCCAGTCGCCGGCGGCGGATCTCCTCATCGAGGCTGCGCTCCTCACGCAGGCGATCCGCCGCCTCCTTCCGCGAGATCACTGTCTCGCAGAAGGCTGCGACCGCGTCCCAATTCCCGACGCTGTCGACCATCGCCCTAGCGATAGCCGGCAGCGTCAGGTCCGTACCGATGATTGCGACGAGTTCACAGCGCTGCACTGCCCAAGCCCCGCAGGCCTCGAGCGTATGGCGCGCCGTGTCCTCGTCGCAATCGCAGTGGTGGCAGGACGGTGTACTCTCCCTCCTAACGACCTTGTGCAGGTATTTGGCGAAGCACCCATGCCCCGTCAAAACCTGCACCAGTCGGAAGGAGAGCACCCCGTGCCGCCTCTCCAACCACTGCATCAGCACCGGCCGGAAGGCCTCCACGGTTCGCACCCCGAACCGAGGCCTCTCCAGCCGGACTGCCCAACGGACGATGACGTCTCGGCGGGCGTCGACGCGCCAGGCGGTGAGATCCCTTAACGAGACCACACCGCCCTCCGCTCGCACCCCCGTCACCCGCCGATATAGTCCGGCGAGCATCTCCGCCTCCAGGTCCCACGGGGGAGTCCCGGCCAACAGGCACGCTGCCTCCGTCGCCACCGTGCGGTATCCGCGGATGGCCCTGACCGCCATGACCCTAAGTCGGGCGGTCATGGACCCCGCCCACACCGGTGCGCCGTACAGGGCCATCGACCGGATGACCCCCGCGTACAGCCGTCGGCACGCAGCGCTCGGTCCGCCCACGTTCGGCATAAGCCACGATAGGGCAGACGCCGTGTCGACGAGCCGCGGAGCGAGCCTACGGAAATGCTCCCGGAACCACCATCGCCCGTCGAGCACCAGGCCCAAGTACCTCATATGGGCCCGGATGCTGATGTCGACCGAGTGGACGGTGATCGAGACGCCGATGGGAGGGCTCATAGTGCGCCCATGGAACAAGAGGGCCTCCGTCTTGTCCAGGGCGACCCTCAACCCCAGCGCCTCGATCCGTCTGACGACCTCCTCGGTACCCGAGGTCGCCAGGCTTACCGCCTCTTCTAGCGTCCCACCGCGGGCTGTGACGAGCGTGTCGTCGGCGTAACAAATCACGCCCAGCCCGGGCGGGAGGCTCCCCCTCAACGCCCAGTCGTAGCCGATGTTCCACAGGGTGGGTCCGAGGACCGACCCCTGTGGGACACCGCACGTCATGGGCGTCCGCACAACGTCCCCTGCTCCGTCGGCGCAGAGGACGCTGCGCCCCTCCAAATAGTCTGCCACTAGCCGCCTCAGGTAAACTGGCACCCCGTGATACCGGAGCGCCTCCCTGATGCAGCTGAATGGCAGACTATTGAATGCGTTGGCGATGTCTAGGGACACCACCAACAGCACTCCCCCGCCGGTGACGGCCTCAGTCGCCACGGCCCTCAGGCGCAACAGAGCCGCGATCGTCGAACGACCCCTCCTAAACCCAAACTGGGCGTCCGACAGATCGGGCCCCGTGCCGACGAGGTGCCGCTCGATGCGGGCAGCTACCACCCTCTCCAGTAGCTTGCCCGTGTCATCGAGCAGCACGATAGGCCTGTAGGCCGAAGGCGACTCCGGAGACCGTCCCGGCTTCGGCAGGAGCACCAGCCTTCCCTCCTTCCAGCACCCAGGGAACCGTCCGGACGCTAAACACGCGTCGAACAGCTCCCTGAGGCGGGGTCCCAGGTGTTCGAGGACCAGGGCCAGCACGCGGTTAGGAACACCGTCGGGCCCGGGGGCGGTAGACTTTGCGCGCATGCGCGTCACCGCCACCCTCATCTCGGGTTCCGTGATGGGCGGAACACTGTCGTCGTCCGCCTCCCGGTCAGTGTCTGGCGGAGCCATGACCGGGGGCGTGTGTTCCGCCCGCCGCGGGAACAGGTCCTCGATGACCCGGGTGAGAAGGCCGGGCTGGAGAGTCTCGGTGAGGGGAGGGCCCCGCGCGCGTAGCCTATTCAGCACCGCGCGATAGGGGCGTCCCCAGGGGTCACGGTCGAGACCGTCCAGCATCTCCTGCCGACTGACGTCCTTGGCGGAGCGGACGGCCAGCCTGAAGGCCGACCGCGCATTGCGGTAGCCCTCGTAAAGCACGGCCTCCTGCTCCGCGTCGCGATGGCGCCGCCGGCTGCGGGTGTAGGCCCTCCGAGCGCGGATACACGCAGCCCGGAGATCCGCCAGCTCCCGGGACCACCAGTGGATACCCCTCCTCGGGGGCAGACGCCGTACCCGGGGCATGGCCGCATCGCAGATCTGCGTCAACGCACTGCGGATGCGGCCAGCCTCGGCGTCCACCCCGTCCGACTGGTGGGCAGAGGACAGCCACGAGTATACGATGGCTGTCTCCGCCAGCTGGTCCCGGTCTAAGCGACCCACAGCCCATCGCGGGAACGCAGGACGCCCATCCGCCCCGTGACCCCTGCTGGGCGTCGGGATTGCAGGGGAGACCTCCATCCGGATATACCGGTGGTCCGACAAGGTCTCCACCTCCTCCACGACGCGCCAGCTCCCCACGCGTGCGGCGACCTCGGGGCTAGCGAACGAAAGGTCCACTATCGACCCGCCCCGTTGTCGCACGCACGTATGCACCGAGCCCCTGTTCAGCAAACAGAGGCCCAGTGCCGCCGCCCACTTCTCGATCGCCCGTCCTCGGTCATCCGTCCTAGGGGACCCCCACGCCACGGACTTGGCGTTAAAGTCCCCCAGGACGAAGACCTGGCGCGATGCCAGTCGCCGTAACGAGGCCTCCATGATGGTGAGGGAGGCCTCGAAATCGGTCACACTCCAGTTAGGGGAGAGATAAACTCCGAAGAGCGTAATCTCCCCCCAGTCCGCCGCGACGTATCCGACGCCCCTGTCCCTAAGGGTCAGAGACGACGAAGGCCACGACGTGGAGGCGACGATTGCCACGGTGCCATCGGTGCTACCCAACCAGTTAATCCGGTCGGGCACCACGTACGGCTCCGCGACTACGGCTACTCCTATCAACCACTCCGCCATGGCTTGCAGGAACACGTCCTGCGCACCGGCGGAGTGGTTGAGATTGGCCTGGAGGAGACGAATGGATACGGGGTCCATTAACGGTCCGTATCCATCGTCACCTCCTCCGCGCTAACGGGCGATCGGGCCGCGCTCGGAGCGGGGGCTGGCCCGGTCGATGGGCCGCCCCGCCCCTTCGGGGCCGATGCCGGGGGTCTGCAGTCCCCAGAGCCCATGCGGTGTTTGGCAGGCCTATTGCCCGCCGCACACGCGGGGCAGTGGGGCACCGCAGAGCACGATGCCGCCTGGTGTCCAGCCTGACCGCAACGGAAACATAGCCCGCTGCAGTCAAAGCAGTTTCTGCATGTCGGTCGGGTATGCCCGACCGCCATGCATTTATAACACCTCGCAGGCCGGGGCTCCAGCACGGTTACCCGCGCCGAACTCCAGCCCACGAGGAGCCTGCCTGAGTCGGCCAATTGCTTGACCGACTCCACTGGGCACTGCACCCAGACAGCACCGACGCCGCCCGGACCAGGGCGGATGGTGCCAATCCGGACGGTGTCCGAGGCACACCCGGTACGCGCCATAATGGCCTCCCGGATGTCCTCCACCGCCACGGAATCGTCCAGACCCGTGAGGCGCATATCTGCGCACTTGACGGGCCTGGCGATTCGGACTCCATCCTCTGGCCCGAACAGCCCCCTCAGCATCGTGGCCAAACTATCGGCCGTCTTCGCGCCCTCGGCCCCAGGGAACTCGAGTATTCGAGCCCCTGTCCGGGCCTTGCGGGTCCTCGCCTCGACGCCCCCGATGTCGGAGACGTCCAGCTCCCGCCGGGCGCGTCTTAGGACGGCCTCATAATTCAGGCCCCTCTCAGCCGCCTCAGGCAGTACGGTGATTACCACCGCAGCCGTCTTCGGCGACTTGAGGCCCCTACGCGACCTTTTCCCCTTTCCGCCGGCTCCCGCCTGGGGAGCGGCGGCCACAGGATAAAATATAGCCTAGTTTACGCCCTGATATTATAGCTTTCCATTGGTGAAAGAAATTTTGAAATCGGTTCAGCCGTTTTGAAGATTACCCGGAACAGACAGACAGACAGACAGACAGACAGACGGACAGACAGACAGACAGACAAACATTTTTTAAGGCATAGGTGTCGTGCAAATAACCCTGTAAGCATGAAAAAAGCCTATTATTTTGACATTACAGACACTCCAATTTTATTTATTGGTATAGATTTAATGAATGATATAGGATCTCAAATGTTAATTTAAGAAGAAAATAGATAAATATACTGGCCTATTCGTTATATCAACTGGATTCGGGACACCAGTTTTTACCATAATGGTTGGGTAATTGATCGAATACGTAGTTGGCATAATGGATTGGTATAGGAGTTTCCGTATGGTGATGGAGTAAGAATACATTTCACCACACCCTACTTTTACCCCGTGGGTGCATAACATAATATTAAGTTGTTAATAGCCAAAATATTTTTTATAGATAACATCCTTACTAATATTATAAACTAGCAACCCGTTCTCGCTTCGAAGCGAAGCGAGGGCGAGTTGCTAGTTGTCTATAAAAAGAATAAATTGTTGTCTTTCAGGAAATTTTCATCGTATTGTCATCGTTGCCGCAGTTAATTTATATTCCACTGCTGGTTATGAGCCTACCATTATAGGAGAGAATTTAACCTAACATGCTCCGTGTAGTAACGGAGTAAGAATACAATTCACCACTCCCTATCTTGCCCGTGGATGTCGTACAAGACGACTTAAGGGATACAATATAAGCACATAAGATCTGTGCAAGAGAAGGAAAACTCGAAATGAAACCCTATATCAAAATGTCTGACCAGCATGGTATAGTAGGTCAAATTCCCTCCCGTTGCGGAGGAGGCCCGAGCCCAACAGTGGAACGTATGTGGGCTGCCATGATGATGATGATGATATCTGGTCAGACGGGTTAGAACAGGGCTTTTATTTTAAGTTTTCATTCTCTTACAGTGATGTTATCTGCTTGCATCCCGTAGTCGTGTTTTATGTTTCACCCACAGGATAAAAGTTGGTTGTTACGGTGAAATAATTGAGATGACGGGAAAAATATAAAAAAAATTTACCATTATGAAAGGACCCGTATAATTTCCAAATTAAAATGATGTTCTCTGAAACAAAGGAATTTATTCTTTATTAGCAGCGTCCTGCGGTTTCACCCGCAGTTCCTCTGCCCGTGGGAATATCGGGATAAATTATAGCCTATGTGTTATTCTGATATGTAAGCTATATTATTGTGAACTGTCATCAAAATCTATTCAGCAGTTTTTGCGTGAAAGAGCAACAAACATCTTCACATTTTCACATCCTCACAAAGTTTCGCGTTTATAATATTAGCAGGAAGTAGGAAGGATTGCTAATGTTGTCTATAAAAAATATCTAGGCTATTAACAACCCAATATCTTGTTATACATGAATGCTAATCTAATTAAAATTTTAAGATTTCATTATCGCCGGGTAGCATCTGTGAAAAGGGTTAACTCTACGATCACTATGGTTGTTAGAAGTAACCAAGTTATTAGTAATTGGATTAAACAAGCCGTTGCATTCAGACGTACTGGCATTTATTTGAATGGCACGTCGTTTAACCCTTTAAATGTTACTAGTAAGGGTGCCGTGATTTAGTTTCTTAATTTAATTAAGTATTTTTAATACTATACTTACATATGTGTTGAAAAAATAATTATACAATTGTGATTGTAATGTATTTGGTAGTCGTAGTCATAATCGAAATAAAACCCTAAACACGACCAGTGTGGTCTGGTAGATCAATTTCCCTCACATTTTAGAGGCTCCAGCCCAACAGTGGGACGTCTTTATGAGCCGACATGAAAATGATGATATTTTTTTATATTAAATAACAATACTTTCGGGACATCATACATAATTATACTTTTACAGGTAAAGATCCTTGTTTCATATGAAAATAAAATTGAACTGGTTGCGGGATTGCGAGTTCAAAAAAAAATGTTTATACTAAACATGTTTGTATTGTTTTCTTTTTCAATTATATTTTTTACTAGCAACCCGACCACGCTTCGGTTTCAGTCGTATTAGTACCTGTTCCGTTGTGAATACCTAGAAAAAATATAGCCTATGTTATTCCCTAATATTATAGCTTTCTATTGGTGAAAAAATTTTTAAATCGGTCCAGCCATTTTGAAGATTATCCGGAACAAATTGACAGACAGACAAAAAAATATAGTGCCTAAAAATAGGCATATGTAAAGTACAAATAACCATGTGAGCATGAAAAAAGCCTATTGCTTTGACATTACAAACAGACACTCCAATTTTATTTATTGGTATAGACTAGCAACCCGCCCGCACTTCAGTTTCAGTCGCTTTACCCGCGTAGTACCTGTTCCGTTGCGAATACCTGAATAAAATATAGCCTTTATCCTCTCTGATATTATAGCTTTCCATTGGTGAAATAATTTTTTAAATCGGTTCAGTGGTTTAAGCGTGAAAGCATAACAAACAAACAAACTTACTTTCGCATTATATTAGTAAGGATAATACAATACCTGTCGTGATTGCTAGCAAATTTTATAAATATTATCAAAATATCCTAACCGTAAAAAAAGTAATTTTAAAAACAAACAATTTCACGCTCTTAAGCCATCAACTTATTTGAATAATTCAAAACACCCAATTCACATTATCTGTTCAAATATAAAAAGATATATACCCAATGCCAAACGGAAATGCTTATTTGTCAACGTCACATCCCTATGGAGTAACAACGGAAAAAAAAGAAATTTCGTGACATTTTTTTCGCAAATGAACCGTGTCGTCGGGTCTGGCTTCTTTATTAGATTAACAGGTCGATTTGCAATTCTGTATGTTTTATACACATGTTTATTTTAAGGAAATGAATCGCATTTTGTTAGGGGGGACTCTTTGTTGACTCAGCGTATATTTATAATTTCATACGTGCCTTTGGTGTTCGTTTAATGATTAATATGTGGATATTGAGAGGTTAAATTATTTATGTTAATATGGACTCTGCTCAGATGCCGATGGCGTAGTAGTTAATATAATGCCAGTGTCGAAGATTCGATTTCCACGCAGAAGAATGCTTTGGGCGATCCACAAATTGTTGTTCTCAGTCCAGGTGTAATTTGTATCAGTTAATTGTATGTTTGTGATTATTTATTTACTGCAAGGTGTTGTTAAAAAAAGGGGAGTCGTAAAGGCTAATAGATCAGCAGAATACTTTTGAAAAACATATAACAGTATCCATGATCTTAATGTAACTGTGGACTTCAAGAGGCTAACGAATAAATAAAAAGCTAGCAATAAGGTGTAATTGCCATATAAAATTACTAATGTTGAAAATTGCGATTTGTTTTGCTAATAATATCCTAAGATAATCGTATCCTAAATTCCAGTTAGGAATACATTGCACATTTTATAATATTTTCATTTATAAGCAATTTTACCAGTGTAGCCGAGGTGCTATTCAAGGTTTGAAAATTAAAAAGAAAATTGGCCAAGTGGGAGTGGAACTCACGCACGAAGGTTTCCGTACCATTGACTAGATAAACGAGTGCCTCCCTATTGCCTAATTTCAATATTGAGCAAAAAATCAAGTTTGTTGTATGGGAGCCCCCTTTAAATATTGATATTATTTTTAGTATTTGTTGTTATAGCGGCAATAGAAATACATCATCTGTGAAAATTTCAACTGTCTAGCTATCACTGTTCTTGTGATACAGCCTGGTGACAGACGGACGGACAGCGAAGTCTCAGTAATAGGGTCCCGTTTTTACCCTTTGGGTACAGAACCCTAAAAAAGAAAAGAAGTGAAAATGTTGCAGCAAAGCGCGAAAGATTATACAATTTTTTGCCCTTAAAATAATAACGCATAGAAGACAAGTCCGCGCACAAAAAATGAAGCGTTTAAATTGGAGCTTAATGGAGCTTCCGTTAGACCGTTCCGTAGTATACAAGGTCACAGCACTGCACGTACGTACGCAACTTTTAAAAAATTAATAGGTAATTATGACGGTTTGTGCATTCAAATTGTGTCACAACACATTTGAAGAACATAAAAAGAGTAGGTATTAAGATTACTTTTAAAAGTATTTCGACGATTCATGTTAATAAAAACAAAATTTGATTTCATAATTTGTAAAGTGGTGTGCGTGTGTACAGTACGTGTGTAATCGCCTGCGCGCATGTAGTATTTTTGGCTTCATGTTTTTGATCGCTTAACATGTTAACTGCCAGCCATACAACGGGCAAAAGTTTTTTTATTTTTCGTACGTTTTTCAATATAGTCTAGTAAGATATGGATTTATGTCTATGTTAGGTGGTTGATGAATGGTTCATGAAATAACTTCAAAAAACCCCATGAGGTCACCCGTGCCCTACGTAGCGCTGGGATGTAAAAAAATGCATTGTCGTTATTTTGGCGCCAAACATTCACCCCGCCGGTCACCTGCCCTGCAGTCGGACACTTACGCTTTTCGATTCCTCATTTTAATATTTGCCTTGTTTCAATAAGATCCACAAGTACTAACTTTTTTCTTTATTCTTTAATTATAAATTTAATTATTACTAAATAAATACTTTCACTTACCTATGTACGTAGTATTATGATAGTTATTTTATTTTAATAGCTTAGATATTCACTAAATTTAAAAAAAAACATTAAATACACTAATAATAATACTTTTCTATATTATAAAGGCCATAAAACCAGTAGCAAGCTAGGTAAAGTAATGAAATCGAATAGTTATATTACACCTAAAATCTGAACTTCTAAATCACAGAATGAGTTGACAAAAACTGAAGATTTTTCTTAAGTAAATCTATTATTTGACAAGGTAAACAAAAACCACTGTTCACAAATATATTACAGCGGTCATACGAATACACAAAATCAACGGAATATCTGCCCTATGGCTCACAAAACAGGTTTGAAAACAGGTCATCCCTGAGGTCACTTGTGCCCTACGTGGCGCCAAGATGTAGATTAGGGTCCGGTCACCGGTGACCTAGGTGGCAGTTAACGTGTTAAGTACCGACACTATCCTTCTATAAGTTATTATTCTAAGCTTTTATCAAAGTTAGGATGCCATTATACTATTCATATAATAAACATTGTTAATTACCTTTGACACGATTTAAAGTCTTTTATTTATATACTAAAAGTAAATACTTATACCATCATCATCCACCCCATATAGGTCCTACTGTTGGCCTCAAGTTTCCTCTACGTTGGAAGGAAAATTGACCTACTATAGCGCGCTGGTCAAGCAAAGGGTTTTATGTCGAGTTTTCCTTCTCTTGTATATATATTATCTGTATATCATATCCTTTCATTTCAGCCTATTGCCATCCACTGCTGGACGTAGGCCTCCCTCATGTTACGCCACAATGTGCGGTCTTGTGCCGCCTGCATCCAACGACGCCTAGCAACTTTTACTAGGTCATCGGTCCACCTAGTTGGGGCGTCCTACACGGCGTCGTCCGATACGTGATTGCCACTCGAGAACCTTTCTTCCCCAGCGGTTGTCGGTTCGTCGAGCGATGTGGCCTGCCCATTGCCACTTCATATCCTTTAGTCGTTTTTTATAACACCTTGGAAATAGTTAACCGTATTATTACTTCGTCACCATACGGCAAATACTACATAGAAAAGATATATTATTTTTAATCAGTTATTATTAAACATTGAATTTATAATTGATTTCGTTCTTTATTAGATTTTCCGTGTGATGACAATAAGAATACAATTCATCACCGCTTTTCTTGATCATAGGTGTCGTAGAAGATGACTAAGGGATATGATATGCAGATAGCACCATTTTAAAAGAAAAAACTCGAAATAAACCCTTCTAAAATCCATTTGACCAGCTTAGTAAGTCAATTTCTCATCTAGAAGGCTCTTGTCCAGTAGTATATGAATTAAGATGATAATTTTAAAAACAAATATAAATTTTCTACGTTTTTATAATAAAACGCTCTAAAATTTTTTAATATACGGGTCAGTTTTCTTTCATAGTGTCAATATACTAAGGGAAATGTATGAATAAGAAGCAAAAAAAGTGTGTGTCTTATATGCGCACGTGAGAAGTTACAAGATAAAAATACTACTTTTGTAGAAAACGACACTAATAATAGAAAAAAAGGAGCCGCCAGGACGCCTCGCGGATGTAAAACATCGAAATTATTTTGTACAAGTATAAATGCATAAAAGAACAGATCAATGTGCCTACTCTTGAATCTCGATTCCAATCATAAATCCAATCACAGCTCGTCTATGAGCAAATTTGGTACTCTTGAAAGCAATACTAGCGCACGATTGGCATCAGATTCGGTGAAATATTTTTGAACTAAATGAATTCGACTCTCCTCGATTAAATCAAATATTTGCTAGTCCCTACGTGATTTTGACGTAGTTTACAATTGTTAATGTTACACAATTTCAAAAAAGCGTCTTTTTGGTGATCGAGTCCGATAACGTTAATAATTTAAAGTAAGAAAACACGACACATTTGGTGAAAATAACAACGGCAAACGCGAAGAATTCATTCTCGATTTTGTTCAAGAGTACCAAATATAAGTTTAGTGAGATTGGCTTTGAATCGGATTCGAAATTAGAATTGATTTCAAGAGCAGGCACATAGGACAGGAACTAATATGGCATGAAGTATTAATAAAATACTATGATTTTTTTTCCAGAAAATGATAATTTTTATTCAATAAACATTTATTTTCATTAGTATACACTATAGGTATATGTTTAGGTTAATAATTTATATTGTGCTCACTAGATGGCGTTGTACAAAATTCTAAAACAGGTTATGATTTCGTTAATGCCACGCTAACGATCAGGTTCACCCCTGGCCTGTAGACGTTGTACCCGTAGATACTTTGATTCTGCCACAATATATCCCAACCCCTTAGTGGTCGCTGCGACCAACTACCTATATCTCGTCCCGGATCTCAAAGGTCCCTTGCTCGAGACTCGCTCTCGACGAGCCCGACGACGAGATCACTGTAGCTCAGAGAACAGCATACACGGCCCGCGAAGCCGCAACAAAGAAAAGACCATGGTTTCGTGCTTGCCATCGAGGTGCAAAATCGTGCCGCGTTAAAATAAATAAATCTAACGTGGGACCTCCCATATTGCCCTCAGCGATGCCCGAAGCCGAGGCGAGTACCTTACAGGGGGTGTCCTTGGGCCCCGTTGCTTAAATGTTTTGGTTTGAAAGCCCTAGTAGCCCACCCAGCGCTCACCACTAGTCCGCCTGTGGGTGTAACAGCCATCTGAGGCTAACACTCCTAGTCCAAACAAAAAAAAAGCCTATAAATGTTTCACATCAAAATGGTATTTAATCCATTCAAGGTTTAAAAATAATATCGAATATTAATATTATTATCGAATCGAGTATAAACTCGAACAAGATTTTTGTATAAACAACAGAATGAATCATGACCGTTCATGATAAATACACAGCGGGCACCGGCACGTGTTCTTATGATTAGTTTATACATTCTTTGCATTAGAAAATATACACATTTCCTCAATAATTTCAAATAATATTGGACCTTAACACACTGAAAACAAAGATTATATTTCTTTACATAAAAAGTTAGTTTAATTCGAAATAACATATTTTGTTAAATGATAATAAACTTTATTTTTACATCGCTAGAGTTAATTTTAAGTTATAATTTTAGCTCAAGGGATTGTGACTTGAACTTTATCATCGAATTAGTTGACCGCCTACTGTTTTTGCTACTCAACACAATGGATTCTTTGGAAATTGAACGTGCATTGATGAAATTACCCCGTAATAATAGCTTAATACTAAGTTTTTATTCTAATACTAGCAACCCGCCCTCGCTTTGCTTCAGTTATAGATTATAGTCGTTTTACCCGCGTAGTTCCCGTGGGAATACTGGGATAAAATATAGCCTAGATTACGCCCTGATATTATAGCTTTCCATTGGTGAAAGAATTTTTGAAATCGGTCCAACCGTTTTGAAGATGACCCGCAACAAACAGACAGACAGACAGACAAAAATTTTTTAATTGCTATTTTAGGCATAGGTGTCGTGCAAATAACCGTGTGAGCATGAAAAAAGCCTATTATTTTGACATTACAAACAGACACTTCAACTTTATTTATTGGTATAGATATTTTTAGACTAGAAGTGATAAAATTTTTACAAACTTATTTTTCTTTAAAAAAAAAACAACACCTTGAGTAATTAAATAATCCATGTGTTGCGGGGGACTTAACAGACATAATTAATGGACACAAATTACATCCAGACTCAGTACAACCAACCATTTGTGGATCGCACAAAGTATTATTCTACGTGGATTTTGAACCCACATTATTCTGACACGGTAGGTTGGTATCTTAACTACTACACTATTTCTGCAGTTTTGCGATATAATTTTTTGTTCCACGTAAAAAAATGAGCTACGTAATAGAGTTCTATAGATTATATCAAATGGAGCGTGATATAGAAGTAGCTCCATTAATCTTATATAGATAAGCAACCGGGTGGTTCGAGAATGTTGAACATACCAACTATTATTCATCATCACAGCCCACATAAGTCTCACTGCTGGGCTTGACCTCCTCCTTACAGACGAGGTCAAGGCCCCCTTAAAAGAGAATTGATCCACTATACCGCGATGGTCAAATGTCTTGGTATAGGGTTTTATTTCGTGTTGCCGTCCTCTTGCATAGGTACATGTTATCCGCATATCATATACCTTAGTCGTCTTTTACGTCACCCATGGGCAAGAGAGGGGGGACATCACGTCTGACCAGCGTGGTTTAGTAGGTTGTTTTTATTGCCCATTGTGGCAAACGAGCGAGCAGCACACCTGATTGTAAGTGATACTATCGCACATGGACCTTTGCAATACCAGGGGCACAGCCAGGCCGTTGCCTACCGTAAATAAAATACTCTTCTTAAACCTTGTTTAAAAAAGGTCAAGTCATAGCGCACGAGAAACACAGAAGCAGGTAGTTCAATCCAGAGCCTGCACTTACATGGGAGAAATGATCGCTGGAAACGTACAGTTGAAGACCATAAGGCTTCCAGGTGAAATGAATGAACCCTACTTCGGTGTCGACTGGTACATTAGTAAAACGGTGACGGTACTAAGTCAAAAAGTTCCTCGAGTCAAATTCTCTCTCACAGTACAGGAGGCCCGGGCATAGCGGTGGGATGTGTATTCGCTGAGATGATGATGATGATTGATGATAAATTAATTATCATTACTACAATAAGTCTTAACAATATAATGCGCGGCTGTTATGTTAAAAAAAGATATATTTATAGTAGTACTACTTTGTGTGGTGACGGAGTAAGAATACCATTCACCACCTCCCTACCTTACCCGTGGGTATCGTAAAAGACGACTAAGGGATTAGATATGGATAGAACACCTATACAAGAGAAGGTAAACTCGGAACAAAATCCTATACCAACCTGTCTAATCAATATGGCATATTAAAGTCAATTTCCCTCTCATTGTGGGGGAGGCTCGAGTCCAGCAATGGGACGTATATGAGCTGAAATGAATTAATAAAGATAATCTGGTTGACCGAGCTTCGCTCGGAATATTTTTGTAGAATTTATTTAGATATATATTAATAAAAAATAAAAATTATATAAAAAAATTACAAAAAGAGAATAATAATAACACCGAGATTCGAACCGACGCTGTTTGGATGCTACAAAACTCAAAATTAAAACCAGCTGTCTCCCAACTGAGCTGCCGTATCTTTTGACATTTATAACGAAATTTGAATTCATATTCTTTTAAAATTTAATGTCATTTATTGTTATGCTAAAAACACCGACAAAAGAACATTTTCTATAAATAAAACCTAGCTAGATCGATTTTTTGGACCCGAATTCTCTAGTATGCCAAGTTTCAACAAAATCGATGGAGCCGTTTCCGAGATCCTGAATATATATATACAAGAATTGCTCGTTTAAAGATATAAGATATTTATATTAGTAGTACTATATTGTCGATAGTACTTAAGGATATAAAGAAAAATATTAATCATGGACCTATGCTAGGCTGCTGTCTACCGTGAAGGAACGGTCTGAACTTCAATTTTCTGATAGAGTGTGGTACTACCCCAGATGGATGGGTCTGCGGCTATAGATAGACCATTGGCGACAGAGTGGTCCTATTACATAAGACTAGTACAATATGATAGAAAAACAACTTTCAAGCCAGCCTATGGACTGGAAAGATAAGAAAATAATTTAAAATAAAAAGTTATAATCCATCATTCCAGCCCACAAAAGTCCCATTATTGGGCTAGAGCCTCCTCCACAATGGGACGGCAATTGACCTACTATACCTTTCTGGTCAGACGTGTTGGCATAGACTTTTATATCGAGTTTTCCTTCTCTTACACAGATGTTATTTGCATATCACATCCCTTTTTTTTATGGGTGGGCTATGGTAAGCGCATACGTGGTCCATTCCGTCCAAGGAGATGAAAGGACGGTGCACGGGACCATAACCCACCCGTACCCATGTCGCCTTCGTCGTTGGGCCGACCACCGGAGCAGGGTGATTTGTCGTCAGTGGTCGGCCCGACGGAATACTCTGGTCGCGGGGTACCTCATATCCCTTAGTCGTCTTTTACGACACCCATGGACAAGAGAGGGGGTCGTGAGATCTGATTCCGTCACCACACGGAAATGTTTGCTGAAAATTTTTAAAGTAAACAAATAATCTACATATGCGAATCTACAGTCACATACACTAAGTAATATAGTTCGAAGTAAGCGTAATACCTTGATGGGTATGCCAAAGTTACTTAGTGCAAGCGACGACGTAGTGCGCATCGTAAATTATATATTTTACATACATTTCGTGACTCTATCTGAACATACCTTCGATTTTGAAGACATACTTTAACTCGATCTTACCAAGGATTTACTAAGTCAAGGAGAAGGCAATAAACTTTATTATAAACTACCAAAACCGCCCCCGCTTTGCTTCAGTTTCATTCGCCTTACCCGCGTAGTTCCCGTTCCTGTGGGAATACCGGGATAAAGGATAGCCAAAGTTACTACTTTTTATATAGACAGCTGCCTGGTAGTAAAATGTTATCAAAATCCGTTCAGCCGTTTTAAAGATTACCCAAAACAAACATACAGACAAATAGACAGACTGACAAAAAATTTTAAACCGGTTTTTAGGCAGATATCGTCCAAATAACTGTATCAGCATGAAAAAAGCCCATTATTTTGACATCACAAACACACTTCAATTTTAAATTAGTAACAGAATGACGAGGTTACTATTAAAAACCCATGATATATTTTTACACTTAGCAATCCCTCTCACTTCGCTTCGGTTTCAGTCAGCTTGCCCCGCATTTTAAATCTCCAATATCTTCTAAACGATACACGACTGCAGTTCATGAGGCCTAGATAAAAATAGTCTAAGTTACTCCTTATATCAACATTAGACAGGTACCTCCTTGGTAGTAAAATATTATTCAAACCAGTCTAGCCGTTTGGAAGAATACCCAGAACAAACATAGAGACAGACAAAGAAGTTTTTAAAGTGGTTTTATTAATCTTGTAAATAACCATGTTAGCATAAAAAAATGTATTATTTTGACATATTTAACAGCAGACCGCTGGTATAAATAAAGAATACTATACTATACTATCTGCCAGGCAGCCAGCCTTTCTGCGGACTACGGAATATTCCGCGGTCCTGTCACCCGCGGCCTCGGCTAGCGCTGCATCAGACGCATCATCGGAGTCAATCCCCAGCCCACCGCTAACGAAAATGTCTATTAGCTACTCCATTCTTCGTAGATCACAAACTATGGAAATGCAAAAGTCGGATACGAGTCGCAAACTTGAAGTATTAATATACTTGGACTATCCAGAGCTACGAACTCGAAGGATTTAATATTGTTTATGACGCGTTTGTTTTACGCGTGTGTTTACTTAACTTCCTGAAAGCATTATACGGGACTTTCTTGGAATTTAATGCACATTCACAGATATGTTAATGTATTTTATGCCTTTGTAAAATATAGCGAACGTAAACTTATGATATTATTCTTGTTGCCATTTTTATGATACTAGCTTACTTCGTCAGTGAAGTAATCGTGTACGATATCCTCGTTAAATATGATTGTTATTATTTGTGTTGTAGAATCATTCTTCTTTTTCTTCTCTTGCACAGATGTTGATGCATATTATATCCCAAAGTCTTCTTTTACGACATCCACGAGCAAGATAAGGAGTGACGAATTGTATTCTTTCTCCGTCAGAAACATTTAAATTTTAAGAATGTTTTAGTATATTTAAAGTATATATTTTATATTTATACGAACTTGGTATTCGGGGTGACTTGTTAAGGTGGATTCAGTCATACTCGTCTAACCGTTCCCAAGCTGTGGTCCTTGGGGGTTTCAAGTCTGATTTTATTAGTATCTCTTCTGGGGTCCCCCAGGGATCGCACCTGGGCCCTCTTTTCTACTGTGCCTACTTACATGATATTGATAAATGTTTTAAATACTCTAATCATCTTCTATATGCTGATGACACAAAAGTGTAAATGAGAATACGATCTCGCTTGGACTGCGAAATGGTACAGCGTGACTTAAATGCCTTTTGGACCTATTATAATAAAAATTATATATCACTCAACATTGGGAAGTGTCAGGTTATTAGTTTCACTCGGAAGAAAACTAACTCAATCTCTTATCACTACAAGTTTAATAGCAATGTTATTAAAAGAACTGTAATGGTGAGAGATTTGGGAGTGCAATTGGACTCCAAGATGATACTCTCTGAGCATATTGAGACAATTACTGCTAGAGCACTTCGAAATCTAGGCTTTATTATTCGTACGTGCACACCATTCAAAAAGGCCAGTACCTTAAAAACAGTATACTACGCCTACGTTCGGAGTATCTTGGAGTACTGTAGTCCCAGCTGGTGCCCTCAGTATATGGCGTATGTTGAAAAAATAGAGCGTATTCAGCGACGACTCATTAAACATCTGAATTATAAAACCCATAGACGCCATGATACGTATGTCAACGACTGTAAGCACTATCAACTAACGCCGCTTGCTGATAGACGTATAATGCAGGATATGTGTCTTCTGTTCGATATTTTACGCGGTGGTCTTGACTCCCCATCACTCGTATCTTGTATAACCTTTAATACGCCTAGGAAACGAACCAGGAACACTCCATTGTTTACTGTACCTCATCAGCGCACAAATTATGCATATAACTCTGTTATCCCAAGAATACTTCGCACTTATAATAACAGGTTTGACAACGTTGACATATTCCAGTTGCCCAAAAATAGTTTCAAAAAACATATTCTTCGAGACTTAACCACCAATCCACAATCCAAGAATAGGTTGTAAGTGTGTGTATATTTCTATTTTTCTTTTTGATTTTATTTATTGTTTACTTTTTAATCTGTTATTTTTTTCTTTTTTTTTTTTGGATAATTGTTGTAACTAACAAATTGCTGTACGTATCACCTCAAATTGTCTTGTCGTGGAACTCTGTAATTGGCTCTGTTTATTGTTATTATATATAAGGGATATAATATACATACAGCATCTTTGCAAGAGAAGGCAAACTCGTTGTAAAGCGTCTGACTAGCGTTATATATTAGATCAATTTCCCTCTTGTTATGGAGGAGGCTCGAGCCCAGCAGTGGGACGTATATTAGCTGTAAAGGTGATAATCATGACGATGATGATCATAGCAGAATATATATTGTACTAGCTGACCCAACAGACGTTGTTCTGTTCAAATCTAAAAAAGATGGCAAAAGAAATTCTCCTTGAACTTATCGCAGTGCCACTTACCAGGTCCAATTGTGAATCTAAACCGTTCTGGAATCCCCTTGAATACAAACAACTTTATCAATGTTGGTCCAGCCGTCTAGGAGGAGTTTAGTGATATACACACGTACACAAGAAATATATATGTATATAAAGTCTAGCTGACGCAACAGACGCTGTTCTGTTCAAGTAAAAAAAAAAGAAATTCTCTTTGAAATCCATCGTACCGCCACCTACCGGATCCAGATATTAATCTAAACCATTCTCGAATCCCCTTGAACACGCACAAAAAATTTCGTTAACAATGGTCCATCCGGTTAGGAGGAGTTCAGGGGCATACACACGTACTGTTATAACCATACAATGTATGCCAACCTGATGACGTAGCTCTCAGCCCCCTCTGCCGGTATGACGCTAACCATTTGTGTCATGTCAGCACTTTTAGCATGAAGCTCGATGCAGAGCGCTCAAGCGTCAGTCTAGACTTCGACTCCGCGAAGAACGGTTGCATTCAGGGTTCCCTTGCCATACTTGTCGTAGTTCGTAATTCATTTATTAATAAACATTTTAATTTCAATTATAATTCTTTTTTTTAAAACGACCTCGGCAAGGGACCCTATAACATTTGGTGGCAGCGGTGGGATACGGATATCTCCAGTGCCGATTCGCGTAAAACCTCTATTAAATCACAAATTGTGAAAATTCGCCGTATCCTGCAAATCAAACGAAAAGAGTACAAACTCTTCGGTGTCTATGAATGACACATTCTGCGGTATCCTGAGCATCCTGCAATCATCCAGTGGGCAGCATCGCGCAATCCGCGCAACCTTCGAGTAGCCGGTCGTGACATACGACCATCCTGCGAGTAACCCTGCTAGCAGCATCCAGCGAGCATCCTTCAAGCATCCAGTGCATTCTACACTCCTGCGAGTATCTACGAGTATTCCTCGTCCTTTCTACGTAGTGTTATACGTCCTATCATTCTCCGACCCGCGAGTGTTCCGCGTTGTGTCAATAGTGTCCTGTGAAATCATAGTGCGGTCCGTGTGTACGTGACGCTATGCAGCTTATCAAAGGCCTGACCTTTATCGCCGTCTACGTGTTCCAGTAAGTCAACGAACATTTTTATTGTGTAATTTTACTCTTATACCTCTTATTGTTCTATATTTTATATTATTTTAATGTTTTTGTTCAAATATTATGCCTAAAGTGCCTAAAGTTGAAGATAGTAAATTACAAATTGAAATTTTTGATATCCCGGAGCAAAAGTCTCCGATCACTTCGCCTAGATTAACTAGAAAATCAGTTGCGGAAATGGAACTAAATATTTTATTAAAATTCGTTAAACCCTTTGACGGCAGTCGCGATAAATTAAATTCTTTCATTACTAATTGTAACAATGCTTATGAATTAGCATCCGATTCACAGAGACCTATTCTTTTTAAATACATTTTATGCCAGCTTACGGGAAAAGCTGAAACCGCCTGCTCTATAAAAGAGTTTTCTTCGTGGGAACAATTGAAAGAGTTCCTTAAAACACAGTTTTCTGAGAGAAAACATTATACACATTTATTAACCGATCTCCAGGAAGGCAAACAAAGTCAGACGGAAAATGTCAGCCAATTCGCACTAAGGATGGAAACTTATCTTTCTCAACTACTTACCGAAATCTCGCTCTCTAATCATAAGGTGAAAGAAATACCTGGCCGTACAGCGGCTATGGAAGACTTAACGCTCCATCATTTCCTCATGGGTCTTCACCCTCGTATATCAAACATTGTTAGGTGCAGAGCCCCTAAAACGTTTAATGAAGCCGTAAATTTGGCTGTTTCTGAGGAGCGTATTCAACAAACGCTATATAAGCGAACAAATATTCCCAGCTCGCCCCTGGAAAAAGAAAATAAAATTCGGTTCAAACCGAAATTCTCTGCTCAAAATCAAATGACAAAGGTCAAATCGCCGCAATCCTCTTTTATTAAATCAAATCCAAACCTCGAATGTAGGTATTGCAAGGAAGTTGGACACGACATAAACAATTGCTTAAAGCGTCAACTCTCTCACAAACGTTTCGCTTCCTCTTATCCACAAAAGGATATCTATAATAAACCCTCGGGGTCGCAACCCCATAAATCTCCTACGGTAAACTTCGTCAGTGAAGATAACGACGAAGATCAGGTTGAACCTGAATACGAAAGTGCCGAGGAAGAAGAAATCCCAGAAGATTTAAACCTATAAACGTCCTGCAACCGTGTCGCACAGGACGTAAGGTCAAAGTCGGCACAAAGCCTAATCAGTCCCAAAATGGACATCACACACCTAAGGATATACGACAGGGTAACCAGCCCCAAAATGGAATCCTTAGACGTGTCTTCAAAGAGGTTGTACATCAGGGTAACCAGCCCCAAAACGGGAACCTCGCTCCTACTGCCAAGGTTATACGACAGGGTAACCAGCCCCAAAATGGAAACCTTAGGCGCACTCTCAAAGAGGTTGTACATCAGGGTAACCAGCCCCAAAACGGGAACCTCGCTCCTGCCGCCAAGGTTATACGACAGGGTAACCAGCCCCAAAGTGGAAACCTTAGGCACTCTCTCAATGAGGTTGTACATCAGGGTAACCAGCCCCAAAACGGGAACCTCACTCTTGCCGCTGAGGTTATACAACAGGGTAACCAGCCCCAAAGCGGAAACCTCGCAGCAACTAAGGTTATACAACCGGGTAACCAGCCCCAAAGCGGAAACCTTACAAAACACAAGGTTATACAACCGGGTAACCAGCCCCAAAGCGGAAACCTTACAAAACACAAGGTTATACAACCGGGTAACCAGCCCCAAAGCGGAAACCTTGGTATACAGGCCCCGGAGCCTAAAGAAGTTTACGAGGTAAATATCGACACCTCGAAAAAACTTTTACCTCATATTTTAGTTGAAACAGACGTTTCTGACATACCACTTACGTTATTAGTCGACTCAGGAGCTGCTATCTGTTTATTGAAACAGTCCAGTATCCGACACCCATTAAAGTTAAACAAAAAACCCATAGGTATCAAAGGAATTGATCCTGGCGAAGAAGCTACTCAAACACTAGGCCATTTTAATTTAAGATTTAAAGCATCTGGAGAGAAAAACATATGTCATAAATTTCATGTCATTGCTGACATTAACTTGCCGTATGATGGTATCATAGGTAACGATCTCTTAACCGCACACGGCTGCAATATAGACTACAGTCGCGACGTCCTAAAAATAGATGATTTCGAAATGAAAATTCACTTCTTTGATCCCTGCTACATCATACCAGCACGATCAGAAACAGTGATTGAGTGTGCCGTTATAAACCCTAATCTAAACGAAGGCGCGATAATAGACCAGCATCTCTCTAAAACCCTTCTCGTGGCAAATTGTTTAGTTAAAGTGAAAGAAAATAAAAGAATTAATTTAACTGTTGCCAATATTTCCGATAAGCCGGTTAAAATAAAACGAGACATAAAATTTCATCTTCACCCAATAGAGACCTATTCTATGCAACCATTTTGCACTCAAAACGCATCTAAACGAGCAAAAGAAGTACTTAGCCTATTAAGAACATCTCACCTCAACGAAGAAGAGGCAAACGCCCTCCTCGAATTATGTTCAGATTATTCAGATATATTTCACTTACAAGATGAACCCCTCTCCTTTTGCCCGGCTATCCAACATGAGATTAAAACCAACAGCAATACTCCCATAAGTACCAAATCGTACCGTTTTCCAGAATGCCACAAGAAAGAGGTGGAAACTCAAATAAACAGAATGCTAGAACAGGATATCATAACTCCTTCATCGTCACCCTGGTCTTCTCCAATCTGGATAGTTCCAAAGAAGTCTGATGCCTCTGGCCAAAAGAAATGGCGCATAGTTATCGACTATAGAAAACTCAACGATATTACAATTGGCGAAATTTACCCCATACCACAGATAACGGAAATTCTCGACCAACTCGGTAAGAGTCAGTATTTCACCACCCTCGATCTTTCATCAGGGTTTCATCAGTTATTAATTAAGCCAGAAGACGCAGCTAAAACCGCATTTTCTGTACCCCAGGGACACTTCCAATTCAACCGGATGCCTTTCGGTTTGAAAAACGCCCCTTCCACATTCCAAAGGCTCATGAATAACTGTCTCACGGGACTGCAAGGCTCCCGTTGCTATGTGTATTTAGATGACATCGTTCTATACTCATTTGACCTCCGTTCAGCTATTGAAAACCTCAGAGCTGTCTTCGACAGACTCCGCCAATATAATTTAAAATTACAACCAGAAAAATGTGAATTTCTCCGCAAAGAAGTTGCATATTTAGGCCATATCATCACTCAAAATGGTGTGAAACCAAACCCGGATAAGGTCAAAGCCGTTGCACAATATCCTACTCCGAAATCACCTAAAGATATTAAATCCTTTTTAGGACTAGTATCGTATTACAGACGTTTCATACCCAATTTCTCTAAACTTGCTAAACCTCTCACTTCATTGCTTAAAAAAGATGTCTCCTTCATCTGGACGAATGAACAACAGATTAACTTTGAAACGCTAAAAAACAAATTAATAGAAGCACCAATACTAGCTTATCCGGATTTCAATCAACCCTTTCTACTAACATGCGACGCATCTAATTTCGCCATATCAGCCATCCTGTCACAAGGCCCCATAAGTAACGACCGGCCGATCGCCTATGCGTCGCGCACCTTAAATAAAGCAGAAATAAACTATAGCGTGACAGAGAAAGAATGTTTAGCTATAGTGTTTGGAACAAAAACCTTTCGTCCTTACATATACGGCCGTCATTTTACTATTATAACCGACCATAAACCTCTCCAATGGTTATTTAACTGTAAAGATCCTGGTTCCCGACTCATCCGTTGGAGATTAAAACTAGAAGAATTTGAATACAGTATACAATATAAAAAGGGAAAAATAAACGCAAATGCAGACGCTTTGTCCAGGTACCCCGTTAATCCTGTTCAACCTTCCACAAGTGAAAGACCAACTAGTAGTACGCAAGACTCCGACACCATTACACACAACACAACCTCCGCACAACTAGAAGAATCCCTTCTAAACCCGGAAAACCTCGATAAAGACTTATTTGACTTGCTGACGTCACCTACGTCAATCTCAACAGACAACTTGGACCCTGATATTCTCGTTGACTGCACTACCCCAGATCTTCAAGACATTGGATCCCCTGATCCTAACCTACCGGTAACGCCACCACGCCCGTTACCAGAAAACCGTATACCCCCAGAAACAGAAATCAACCCAGACGACAATTCTACCACTCACCCAACGCCATTAAATGACGATTACACAACCTTTTTGAAAAACATAGCAGACCAAACCAAATCTTTTAACACTAATATAATAGAACGAAACGAAAACTTACTAAAAAGCTCTAGCAAGACAATACTAATCCCCACTTCATTAGATCTTGACACATCGAATCCCTACCTAGAAGAAATACTAGGGAACCTAGAAAATAGGGACGAAATAATTAACCAAGAAAAGCAATTGCACAACTTCACTACATTCACCTTAAATAATAAAAATTATTTCCTCTTATATACAAAAGTACACCATTTCGACCAAACAACATACCAAGAAATATTTCAAACATTAAAACTAATCCGTAACGAGCTAATTAACACACCGGAAATTAGCGAAATAGCTATATCTGACTTTCGAGACCCCTTCGAAAAACACAGTTTTATTAAAATTTACAATATACTTAATTATCTCTTTGACAACACCAACATAAATATTACTATTTTTCATAATAGCATAACTTACCCTTCACCTTCAGAAGTAAAGAGAATTTTGTACGACAACCATAACATACCGGTTGCCGGCCACCTAGGTGTAAGCCGTATGTATAACAGACTTAAAGAACTCTATTACTGGAAAAACATGCGTAGTGACGTAGAATCATATGTAAGAACGTGTAAATCCTGTCAGGAGAATAAAGCTCTTCGGAAAATAAATCGAGCTCCTATGCAGATAACCAGCACTTCAACAAAACCCTGTGAACGCATCTCACTAGACATAGTAGGGCCCTTACCCGAATCCGGTACCGCTAAACTAAAATATATATTAACCTTACAGGATGATTTCACTAAATTTTCATCAGCTTACCCCTTACGCAGTACAACCGCCGAAGAAACTAGCGAGAGCCTTCTACATTTCATATCAGTATTCGGTATACCAAAAATGATATTAACCGACCAAGGATCTAATTTTACATCCGATTTATTCAAACGTACATGTGATTTCCTAAAAATAAAACAGCTGTGGTCGAGTCCATACCACCCACAGACCCAAGGATCTCTAGAAAGATCCCATTCAACCTTAAAAGAATATCTAAAATCGTTTGTAAATAACGAACAAACAAACTGGCCTCGTTATGTTTACACAGCTATGTTAACCTACAATACGACTGTCCACTCCACAACGCACTATACTCCTTATGAACTAATGTTCGGTAACAAACCCCATATACCAAATTCTATATGCAATGAACAGTTAGGCGCTACATATCCGGACTATGTACGAATGTTACAAAATCGAATTAAATACTCGCGTGATAAAGCGTTAGAATACATACAGAGGTCTAAATTAACATCTAAGAATTATTATGACTCACATACTCGCCCTACACAATACAAAATAGGCGACTATGTTTATTTAAAAAACCACCTTAGACTCAGGAAGGCCTTATCACCGATATGGAAAGGACCATACAAAGTAATCAAGGTTCATGGGAATAATACACTATCGTTACTAATAAACAGACGGCACGTGCGTCATCACTACGATGAAGTTAAACTCGCCGATACAACCAACAATCTGTAAAAGAAATATACACGGACCTTTTTACATGATATACTTATATATATATATATATATGTTGTATACATATTATACACCCCATCAATGTACCCATATACAGTACACCCTTTGTTTTACTTATATACTACATGCATATAGGTAATTAATATATATTTATACCATATAATTAGTTTTATAATTAGTTACACCCATATTCTACGATTAGCTACATATATATAAATCAGTAATAACATATTAACACAATATTAGAGAAATTACAACAACACTATATATTTCGAGCTTAAAATAGTTTAACGCGTAAATAAGCTATGAATTCATTATAAATAAACACTACAAATAGCATATTTCAATCAAAATTATACCTAAATATAATACTTGCAAGGTATTGTTCATACCTTATTAAATTATTGAATAATTACCATACAAATACTTATATTAGACTATATATATTACAATAATATATACATAAAATATTACAAATACACTATTGATTATTTATTCTATTTTTTTTTATTATTTAACTGGTTCGTTAAAGACCACCCATATTTTAAGCCTTTCCGCTCATTGCTTATCACCGTAGCGAATAAATTAATCAGTTAGTATATGTACTTGCAGTGCCTCAGCGGAACTCCAAGAACCTAACGAGTGTGTCCAACCGATTACCACGAGTCCTGGGATATTTTTCGATTACATAGGTAAATTAAAATTTAACAATGGCATCCTAAACGTTGTTATGCCAATGGAAATTTCATATTTTGAACCACATATAGAAAACCTCAACCTAGCATTAGAGACAGTTTCCACCCTGTGCAAACAACCCGGCTTTATAAAAACCTCTGAATGTGAGAGTACATTCGAACCACTGATGGTACAACAACGTAATATAGTTAAATTGTTTGGTTCCATATCACATCTGATAGACAATAGATCCAGGCGAGGAGCTTGGATTGGCGGAATAGGAACCGTCCTAAAGACAGTATTTGGCACTTTAGACGAAAATGACGCATTTGAATATGACCAAGCAATCCATTCTGTACAAGAAAATCAAAAGAATTTATTGTCACTTATTAAAAATAACATTTTGGTCACTAATTCGGTCATATCCACTTTTAATAATAGTCTTTATAAAGTTAAACAGAACGAAATAAAATTAAATAATGCTATCGGCGAACTCTCTTTAAAGATGTTGAATTTAACCAATACTTTAGCGTTACGAACTCATTTTGATTTTATCCTTAACACTTTTGAAACATCCATGGTCACCCTATCATTTCAACTCGAAGACATTATAAACGCGATAATGTTTTGTAGTCAAAACATCCTACATCCAGCAGTTGTATCCCCTACTGTAATATACCGAGAGTTGGCCGATAACATGAGGCACTTTGCCAATGATTTAAATTTACCTATGCACTTAGATATAAGTTCCATTCATTTAATTGTTAAGGTCTCTACTTTATTATGCTACTATTTTAATTATAAGCTTGTATTTTTATTACGTATTCCTTTAGTTTCTAATCAAGAATACACACTGTTTAATAATATTGAACTACCAACACCGCACAATGTAAATCGACCGGATATATTTAGTCTTATAGTACCCAGTACCAGATACATTGCTATCACCAAAGATAAATCAAACTATTGTACCTTGGAATCTTTGGAAAATTGTAAAATATTAAGCCCTGCCGAATATCTGTGTGATATCCCAATAATCTACAAAGCAGACACAAAACCCAACTGTGAAAGCGAATTAATATCCAAGACATTAACCGATACTCCTCTGCAATGTAATATTAAATTTATTTTTGGTAAATTAAATATATTTAAACCGCTATCTAATAACAGGTATCTCTATGTACAATCCGAACCACTAAAATTATCTTTAGATTGTCAAAACGATAGGCAGATTCAAGAAATTAATATCGTTGGAATTGGTATACTTTCTATACCAAATAAATGTGTAGCTTATTGTAAAGGTACTACCTTGTTACCCAAATACCATAACATTCTTAATTTAACGTCACCAATCAAGCTGCCCGATTTTAACTTAATAAATAGCAATTGTTGTAGTATACATAGAATTAACTACATGACAAATAATTTATCCCATACTAAATTAGAAGACATCCATTTAAAAGATATAAACCACATTCAAAGTTTAACATCCAAACTTCTATCAGAAGCCGATAAAGTTAGAGACACCTCTCACATAGTGAAATATGGGATACATTATTCAATAGCCACTAGTATAACAGTGTGTATCATTATTTTGTACCTTAGTTATAAGATTATTTTATATTTTTGTAAACCTGGATGCAACCTTCGTAAATATAGGTTTTGCGAATCGCCCAAAATAGAATCGAGCAACATAGAGTTGGAAGAAGGTATTCAAGTCATTCCAGCTCCAACCCTAAGAACTTCAATTTAAAGTTAACTTCAGATGTCACCCCGAAGTTCACTCTAAGAGGGGAGGTGTTATAACCATACAATGTATGCCAACCTGATGACGTAGCTCTCAGCCCCCTCTGCCGGTATGACGCTAACCATTTGTGTCATGTCAGCACTTTTAGCATGAAGCTCGATGCAGAGCGCTCAAGCGTCAGTCTAGACTTCGACTCCGCGAAGAACGGTTGCATTCAGGGTTCCCTTGCCATACTTGTCGTAGTTCGTAATTCATTTATTAATAAACATTTTAATTTCAATTATAATTCTTTTTTTTAAAACGACCTCGGCAAGGGACCCTATAACAGTACGCAAGAAATTTATATATAAAGAAAGATTGGCAGCGTGAAAATATTAGTTTATCAGGTGACGGTTTTAAACAAAACTTTGTGATCTAAATCCCTATTTTAGCCACAGATCTCTGCAAAACATTTTGCTTTTATACGTCTTGAAATTCAGGAATGTTCAACAAAAAAACACACACAGAAGCCAGACAGCAAAAGTTTCCCGTCATCGTCTCAAGATTACTTAATGCACATTCCCATTCCAACGCGGCAAGCGGTGACAAATACTGGAACATTTCACAGTCTGCCGGTCCTACAGCAAAAGGATATACCATTTTCTAGTATTCTAGGTAAAAATATACGACTGTAGATTTATTTTGAAACACAGTAATAGCAATTTGTAGTGTTTTGTTAACACAAATGATAATTAATTAATTAATTTTAAGACAACACCATGCACTAAGGAAATAATCCTTGTATTGCTGGGAACTTTACAAACATATATTTAACGGACACAAATTACATCCAGACTCAGAACAACAAGTTATGGATCACACAAAGTGTTGTCCCGCGTGGGATTCGAACCCCCGACACTGGCGTTGTAAGTCGCTATCTTAACCACTACGCCATCTGTGCAGTCAAAATGATAATATGTATGTAAGCAATTATTCGACGTATTAAAAAAGGCAGCCGTCGCTCAGGACGTCTGGCAGATGTGAAACTTCGAAATTATTTTGTACAAATATATGAATAGATTACGACAGGAACTAATATAGCATAAAGTATTAATGAAATATTAGGATTTTTTTCCAGAAAATGACGATTTTCATTCAATAGACATTTATTTTCATTAGTAGACACTATAGGTATGTATTTAGGATATGCCGCCCTAGCCGAGGCCACGGGTGACGTGACCGGGAAATTAGTCCGTCACCCGCCGAGAAGCCGACCGTGTGAGGAAAGACCGACGTCCTCCCCGAGGTGGGGACGTCGGTCGATGGGAGCGACAGGTTTACAATTTCATTTTGTATCAAATATATTTTCATTCTGTTCGTGCCAGTTTTATAGCAAATGAATTGCAATACATTATAAATATAAAAATAACATTCATGCCTAAAATGTACCTCGTAAGTACTAAAATACCTAGCAAACATTGTATACATAAATGACGCTTACGCACGTACAAGTTCTTACTGGACTGAAAATAAAAAAGAGATGGGACAGTCGATATACGTAAATCGATAACCGATCTTTATTACATTATTCATAAAAAAATAAACCTAATAAAGTACTTATGTACAACTTTCAAGATATATTTTAAAATTAAAACCAACAGAAACATTATAAAATACATATATTGAATTAATAAAACATAAAAAAACTACTTTTTAACTCAGAGTAAATGATAATATTATTTACGCATTACTGTCAATAAACTGGACATATTTATTTATAAAACAGTCGTAATTGCTTGATTGATCTAATAACTGTCCCTATTTTGGCAAAAATTATAAATGTTCTAGCAGGAACGCTCCAGTGATGACAATAATAGAGACCTAGACCTTGATTGTATTACTTTTGAATAATTAAAACAGTCAAAAACAGTTTTTGTTTGAAATAAATTTAAAAAGACTTTCATTGATTGTATTTTAATTATAATAGAAAATCACAAGTATATAAATAAAGAGTTTTATCGATAAAAAACTACGGACTTCATCGTAAGCGTGGCAGTACTGGGGACAGCTGTCACATAGATCATCCTATATTTTATGGACTATAGTTAAGAGCACTTATATCAGATTCGCTACACCCAAGCATCACCACGCATCACATTACATAAAATGTTATCAAAATCTCAGCTCATATAAGTCCCACTGTTGAACTCGAGCAGCCTCGTTAATAAGAAGGAAATTTGACCTTCACAATACAATATTCATACATAGGTGTTATTTTCTACCACTTTTTATCATAATGTTTTTTGATATTTTCGCGAGTATAACACATCCTTACTAAAATTATAAATGCGAAAGTTTGTTTGTTTGTTACGCTTTCACGCTTAAACCGCCGAACCGCTTTCAAAAATTCTTTCACCATTGGAAAACTATAATATCAGAGAGTAACATAGGCTATATTTTATCTCAGTATTCCCACGGGAACTACGCGGGTAAGGCGACTGAAACCAAAGCGAAGAGACGTCAGGTTGCTAGTCTATACCAATAAATAAAATTGGAGTGTCTGTTTGTAATGTCAAAATAATAGGCTTTTTTCATGCTCACACGGTTATTTGTACGACACCTATGCCTAAAATAGCAATTAAAACATTTTTGTCTGTCTGTCTGTTTGTTCCGGGTAATCTTCAAAACGGCTGGACCGATTTCAAAAATTCTTTCACCAATGGAATGCTATAATATCAGGGCGTAAACTAGGCTATATTTTATCCCAGTATTCCCACGGGAACGGGAACTACGCGGGTAAAACGACTATAACCTATAACCGAAGCGAAGTGAGGGCGGGTTGCTAGTTATAAATAAAACTACTTTTAGGAATTTTATCACGTTTGTATTTGATTTTTGATTGTCCAACGTTTCGAACACTTTACAGCGTTCATGGTCTATATCATGATCAATTTTCATAGTAAATAAACCACCATTCATAGACAACACACGTAAGATTAACTGCTGTTCTATCATCATTAATCATTTCAGCCTATCGCCGTCCACTGCTGGACGTAGGCCTCCCTCATGTTACACCACACAGTGTGGTCCTGTGCCGCCTACATCCAACGACGCCCAGCAACTTTCATCAGATCGTCGGGTCACCTAGTGGGGGGTGTCCTACACTGCGTCGTCCAATACTTGGTCGCCACTCGAAAACCTTTCTTCCTCAGCGGTTGATGGTTCATCGAGCGATGTGGCCTGCCCATTGCCACTTCAGTGTGCTAATTCTTCGTACTATGTCGGTCACACCCGTTCTTCTGCGGATTTCCGTATTTCGGATTCTATCTCGCAAAGAAATCACGAGCGTAGCCCGCTCCATAGTACGCTGAGCGACTTTTAACCTTCTTATGAGGCCTACATGCTGTTTAGAAGAATTAAAATGTCTACCTAATGTACATGTAACATCTATACTCGTTCCAACCATTTATTTTACTTTTGACACATGCTTTAGGACGTAACTGTTTCATTATACGCAATTATTAACTTTGAAACGAGTGAATAGAGAAATATATAAACTGCCCAATAATATTTATATATCTTAATTATTACCCACTAAATACATAAATATGCCGTAAATAGCTCTATTCATAAAATTTAAGTGATAATTCATTTCCGTTATAAAAAAAGTTACGTTCTATCGCATCTAGTGACAGGATCAAAAGTATTCGGTGCAAACTAATGAATCGCAAATAATCGATTACACTTATTTGCAGTTAAGTCAGCTGACAACTGAGTTTTGAATTGTTGTAATAGACAACACGTTAAAATTGTATCAGGGAGATATAAAAATCTTCTCATCATACCTATAACATGAAATAAAACAACCAAAATATTTTAATATTATTTTATTATAACGAATCGTCGGATTCTTCATACGAACTCGAATCGTCGCTTGAATCATCTGCAGTGTTTATTATTAACTCTTGTGTAGGTATGTTGTCAAATTCAATTTCCCGATCCCAATCAGAGAATATTATATTTTTTGTCTTGTTGACGACACTCGCCCAGTTTTCAGGCGTCACACTAGCGCATGCGTTTTTTAAAAGTTCAAGAATTTTATTTGCTGTGAAAGGAGGAGTTGTATTGTTTCTTGCGGCGTGTCCTTTGATTTGTGCCCAGATCATTTCAATTGGATTATATTGACAGTGGTACGGAGGAATTCTGATTACAACATGCCCATATTCTGCTGCCATTTCGTCGATGACATATCGTTTTGGCTGCTTTTTACTTTTTAATATTTTAAGTAATTCTACTTTTAGTAGGGATTCGTCCACATCTTCCCCATTATCACGAAGCCAGTTTATAATCTCGTGCTTTTTGTTGGCCTGTGTTGGAATTTTATTAATTTGGCGAGAGTGATAGGGTGCATTATCAATAAATATTGTTGATGGCTCTTCAAGTCATGTAAGCATTTCTCTGAACCACTTTTCATACACGTCCGCATTCATCTCCTCATGATAGTCTCCTGTTTTTTTTGATTTGAACGCTAACAGAGCGTCTGGTACAAATCCCTTTGTAGTTCCCGCATGGCAAATAATGAGGCGTTCACCTTTCCCCATTGGCACTGCAGAAGTAGAAGCAGCAGTATCGTCAGTCCAACCTTTTGGTATGGAATGATTGGCATTGAGCCAAGTTTCATCTGTGAAAACGACATTCGACCAGTCTTCTATTTTCTTCGCTTGTCATAAAAATTCACAGCGAGACAAGGCTATATCACGACGTTCCATTAAAATTTTTCTTTTGTCGGATTTCTTATACAAGAACCCGATTTGGTGCAGCACCTTTGACAAAGAAGATTTTTGACCACGAAACAAGCCACAATTTCGTAGAGACGCTACTAATTTTTTCAAAGTAGGAATCTCGTAGGAAAAGTAGGAAGTACAAAGTAAAATATTTTGGGAGGACTGAATTAGTGGGTATGCAAAAATTAATGTGCCCAAATAACAAATATATTTACAGAAGTGAAGTTTTTAAATAATATGAAATATGTATTTAAGCAAAAATAAAATATCCGTGTTAAATCGATTAAAAGTTCTTCCTGACTAAAATCGATTATTACAAAACATAGTATCCGTAATACATTGGTACAACACTAATTGATCAGAATTCGACCTGCCAAAAGTAAAATAAATGGTTGGAACGAGTATAATAAGGCATGTAAACTGTCTTAACTCTGTTCTATATTTAAAAGTGCTTCCATACATAAATAAGATGATCGGTTAGAACCCTTTTCACCGTACAATTCCGTTACCAATCGTAAATTTATCTCAAGGGCTATTAGTTCGATAAAATTCAACTAAAACGATAAATAAAACCGACTTTGACGGATAGCCCGTTTCCCCCGCAAAGAATAGGCTGGCAAAGATAACTTTTCAGCTATTGACATTTATCTATTGCAAAATAGATCTTAAGCGCATAAAATAAAGTTGATATTAATATATCTTGTATGTGTTACATATATTTGCAAAATTTCTGTATCTATGTCACATGGGAATGTTATGTCCGAAACTGAACTTATTTACCATCGTAGACTGAATAAAACATTAGCAGAAGAAAGATGTACACAAATCGAATTGGGACAGAATGATTCATTTTGTTTATACTGAATTATAATAAATAATTATCAGATTTACTTGTAAACCACAGATTTTCTTCCATGTTTCAGTCTTTATATATTCCACTGATAGCGGAGATATCTTTACACTCGCATTAAACTTTCATAATATTATGTGGTGGTCTTATATTGTTCTCAAGATTCATACCTAAAACTTACCTCAGAACATTACTTTCATCTTCACTTATCACACGCCCATACCCTGTCAAGCGTTTCACTCGTAACTTCCCATCACTGAAGCAACTTTCAAACCATTTCTTATTTATTTATTTATTTATTATTTAAGGAAACTCAACAGCTTTTTAACACACAGTTTCACATATATAAATATGCAAACAGACTCAGCTGTTTATATATTGAGTGCCGACAGCTGTACGTGGGGGTGATCCGGTCGATGGCCCTGTATGGCGCACCGGTGTGGGCGGCGTCCCTGACCGTCCGTCTTAGGGCCCTCCTGTGGCGACCACAGAGGGTCATGGCGGTCAGGGCTATACGGGGTTACCGCACGGTGGCGACGGAGGCAGCGTGCCTCCTGGCCGGAACTCCTCCGTGGGACCTGGAGGCGGAGATGCTCGCCGACATTTATCGGCGGGTGTCGGAGACGCGCGCCCGCGGCGGCATGGTCTCCATCAGAGAGATCACCGCCTGGCGGGTCGACGCCCGCCGAGAAGTCATTGCCCGTTGGGCAGTCCGGCTGGAGAGTCCTCGGTACGGTGTCAGGACCGTCGAGGCCCTCCGGCCGGTGCTGATGGAGTGGTTGGAGCGGACGCACGGAGTGCTTTCCTTCCGACTGGTGCAGGTGCTGACGGGGCACGGTTGCTTCGGGAAGTACCTGCACAAGATTGTCAGGAGGGAGAGCACACCGTCCTGCCACCACTGCAGTTGCGACGAGGACACGGCGCAGCACACGCTCGAGGAGTGTGCTGCATGGGAGGGGGATCGCCGTGAACTCGTCGCAATTATCGGTGCCGACCTGGCGCTGTCGACCATCGCCAGGGAGATGCTCGTCAGCGTCAGGAACTGGGACGCGGTCGCCGCCTTCTGTGAGGCCGTAATCTCACGGAAAGAGGCGGCGGATCGTGTGCGAGTAGAGATCCTATTCGGCGACACGTTCCGCCGCCGGCGACTTGGGCGGCGCAGGCGCGAGTATCTGCGCCTAATGCCGCCCTAGCCGAGGCCGCGGGTGATCGGACCGGGGAATTGTCCGTCACCCGCAGAGAGGCTAACCGCGCGACGGCGACCGACGTCCCAGGACGTCGAGAGGTGAGGGTACCCGAAAGGGTATTCCGGCGGGCCGACCACTGACGACAAGTCACATCTGCTCCGGTGGTCGGCCCAACAACGAGGTGACGTGGGTACGGGTGGGTTATGGGCTCGCGCGCCGTCCTTTCATCGCCCCGGACGGACTGGATCGCGCGTGCGCTTACCATAGCCCACCAATAAAAAAAAAAAAAAAAAAATGTATATTATATCCCTTAGTCGTCTTCTACGTCGAATGTTGGTCGCCTGCGCGTCAGCGTCTTTGTGAGTGACGAACTATTCCCCAGTCCAGTTACCCGCGGTCTCGGCTAGGGCGGCATCAGGCGGAGGTACTCGTGCCTGCACCGCCTAAGTTTACGTAACATCTAAAGCGCATATTGCCCTATTCATAAGATTGTTCAAGTATAAATCTATATACATACATATATATATATATATATATATATATATATATATATATATATATGTATCTCTCTCTTTTATTCGTTTGTATGTGATCGCCCAGTGCGCTTTGAAACAGCTGGGCCGATTTTAATTAAGGTTATTCTTTTAGATTTGAATAGGACAGTGTCTGTTGGGTCAGCATTTATCATCTCAGCTCATATACGTCCCACTGTTGGGCCTGCCCCATAATGGGAGGGCATTTGACCTACTAGACCATACCGGTCAGGCATGTTGGTATAGGATTTTATTTCGAGATTTCCTTCTCTTACACAGATACTACGTGCATATTATATTCCTAAATAGTCTTTTACGACATCCACGGGCAAAATACGGAGTGGTGAATTGTATTCTTACTCCGTCACCCACAGAAATACATTATAACGCCTAGTACATTATAAAAGATTTTATTATTCCGCTAATCCTACCGGTATTTTCCGTGTCGTGAATTCTAAGGAATGAATTATGTCACCACCCCTTACATCCCTTTGGCAGATGTAGAAATACTTAAGGGATTAGCAGTAAAATGTACACCAACATTTTGTTAACCACAAACATATCTAGAACATTACAAGCCTTTGATAAGTTATGACGTCGATAGAAAGATGTAAGAAAATAAGATAATCATTTTATCTATTTGAGAAGTGAAGATATGCTGGAAATAGACTAAACAATATAACGGAGCAATAAAATCTTAGGCGTGAAGCAATAAGAAAGACAATATTAATTACTTAAACATTACAAATTTATAATTTTACGTGTAATAACTGTTATACAAAGGGAATAAAGTTGATTTTTGTGTAGCAAGTAATTATTAAGTTTGTAAGGACTTACATAGGGCAAGGACGGAAGAACGCTTAATATATGGTGTTTTAGGTAATTAAATGTCACATAGATCAGAGATTAATGATGTGTTACGACATGTGGGGACCTCTCGTGTTTGTATGTTTGTGTTCGATTTTGTCAAGAATTTTGGGACAATGATTTTGAATTGTTAGATTAATGAGATAGTGACTTTTTGATAGGGAATGTTGTATTTTTTATTAATCTAAAATCACATCATCTTGGCTATTATACGTCCCAATCCTGGGCTTAAAGCTTCTCCAGAATAGAATGGAAATTGATTTATTATACCACGCTGGTCACAGGGGTTGGTTTGTGGTTTTATTTCGAGATTTCCTTCCCTTGCGTAGAATTTATATGTATATTACTTTGTCCGTGTAGTGTCGGAGTAAGAATACAATTCACCACTGCCTATCTTGCCCGTGCCCGGCGGCTTCCATAATGGGAGGGAATTTGACCTTAATATACTATATATATATATATATATATATATATATATATATTATTATATATAGATGTTATGTTCATATTATATCGCTTAATCATCTCTTACGACATCCACGGGTAAGATAGGTAGTAGTGAATTGTATTCTTACTCCGTCACCCCACGGAATGGCTATTAGTAAAATTTAAAAATAAAATAAAGTGGGCCTTGGTCAGCGCACCCGCCGCCCGGATCCGTCCGGGGCGACAGAGGGGCGGTGCGCAGCCTCATGAACCACCCGTGACACGTCGTTTTCGTCGTTAGGCCGACCAGTGCACAGTAACTTGTCTTCAGTGGCCGGCCCGACGGAATACCCCGGTCGCGGGGTACCCGCTCCTCTCGACATTCCCCCTCGGGGACGTCGGTCGCCGTCGCACGGTCAGCCTCTCTGCAGGTGACGGACTAAATCCCCGGTCTAGTCACCCTCGGTCTCGGCTAGGGTGGCATTAGGCGCAGATACTCGCGCCTGTGCTGCCCGAGTCACCGACGGCGGATTGCATCGTCGTGGAAGCAACGATGATTGCGACGAGATCACGGCGCTGTTCAGCCCCACGGCGCTGCTCATTTTTCCTAATCTACCCTCCGTTTAAAATAAACTCAAATGGGTTATTAAAAATGGCTATTAACAAAATGAATACCAACGTTTACTACGGAAACAGATACAGGCAGCAAGTTATCAAAATTCACATAACATATATTCAACGTGGGTTATAAACTTACTAGTTATTGTCGAACATAAATTGCCCTGTGCGCCAATCTTGGTAATTAAAACTATTATAGTGAGTGGAACCATCAAAATGGATGTGCTTTGATGCTTTCTGGATATTATTATTTCGTTTTCCTTTAAAAATATAACCTTGCACTAAGGCAATAATTCTTGCATATAATTAACGGACACAAATTACATCCAGATTCAGAACAATAATTTGTGGATAATAATAACTATGATCTCCTATTCGGGGATTCTCCTATTCTTGATGGGCGAGGTTAAAGTATTTGCTTGTTCTTGGAGTCTTATCCGCATTACAGAAGAGAAGATTTTTTTTAACGGACGATGGTGGCGATTTGCATACATTTTTTTTTATTGCAAACGATGGCGAACTAGCTAGCAGTACACCTGATGGTAAATATTACTGCCGCTCATTGACCTTCGCTAGGACCCTGCCTATCGTGACGAAAGTGAAGTGAGTGTGAATGCGTGCAATGAGGTTCGGTGAAACTAAAAGTATCACCAAAACCCACCACACACAACTCCCTCAGAACGTTGGACGCTGGCTCTCTCGTTCACCAAACGAAGCGCAGTAACAAATTGCTACTACTCAGACGTTGATTTTCTGCGAGAGTGTGGTACTACCCTGGACGGACCGGCCCGCAGCTATAGACAGACAATTGTCAACAGTAGTGTTGCCCAAAAAAGTCTTGGTCTTGCGGTCTTGGTCTTGGTCTTGCGAGAAATGCGAGACCGAGACCAAGACCAAGACCGCTTAATTTTTGCAAGACCAAGACCAAGACTGGCCCTGCAAGGCTTGAGCAAGACCAAGACTGGGCCTGCAAGAGTCTCGCGGTCTTGCATTTAATTCAAATCACAATTTCAGCTTATATACGGTTGAGCTCGTGTCTTCTACATAACAGGAGGAGAATCGGCCGTGGCCGGAGAGGAATCGCCACGGTGATCGGCCGTGTTGTTACAGATCATACATGTCAAGTTTTCCTTCTCTTGCACCGATGTTATATATTATAGCCCTTAGTCGTGGGTTCGCAGTCACGGGTAAAATAGGGGGTGATGAATTATATTCTTACTCCGTCACTACACGGCAAGTCAAATCAGTCTTGAGATATCCATCTATTGGCCAATCGATTCCCAATGTTGGTGTTGGCTTTTCAGAATTACTCTTCGGAAAGGCTTAAGGACAAAAATACCGTAATCACGAGAGTGCTCTTGCCCATTATACGTATTTATATATCCGTTTATTCATTAGCCCAACGACGTTCACTGTTGGACATAGAAATATGCCTACAATTAATCTATATAAATGTCCATGTAGAGACAGAGTACGATCACCATCAGGCAGTACATGAAGCGTTGCTCCCAGCGCTATTTCGCCTCTGCCACGACTCACCCCAATCCATTAGTGGTTGGGGCGGTAAACTACGTCCCCTCAAAAATATCCGCGGTCCGACGTCCTCGTCATCTTCTTGAAGAAGAAGATGACGCTATTATGATCGCCCAAGAAAGGACCTACACAGCTCGCGCAGCGATAACAGATAAAACTCCGCGGTATCGGCCTCGCCGTCGAGGTCGAAAACCGCGCCGCGTAAAAGTCATTAACCTAAACTTGGCCACGCCCACTTTGCTCTCAGCGACGCCCCGAGCCGAGGTCCGTTCCCCACAGGGGGGAGCCCTCGGGCGATGTTCGCTTAACTTACCGGGTTGAGAGCCATCAGCGCTCACCCATTGACCGCGTTAAGCTGTCAAGGTCATCTGCGACCAACAGCTACACACACACAAAAAAAAAAAGACAGTACGAATATAATTCAGCACTCTCTTACCCGTGGATGTCGTATCAAATCGGATCGGGCAATGGTGTTAGGAACCCATGAAAAAAAATTGAAATAAAAATATCGATTCGTTAATGAATTGAGAGACATGTAAGTTCTCAATTTTGTCATCGTTTTTTCGTGTAAATTGATTAAAATGTATAAAGGAATGATACTTAATCTACAACATATTCGTATTTTGTTAAATGTTCATTAGAATTTGAATAAATCAATGATTACGTTTGCATAAGCAAGACAAACTTCGCTTTAACATAAATCAGCTGATCGGCCGATGACCGTTGATGAGTCGCCTTTGTACCTACGTAACCATTGAAAGGTTCGCGCAAATCTAATACCTATTTATACTGTCGAAATTTTACATGCTTACATATATCCTGTCTGTACTACATAATGCATAAAATTTAATGCATAAACTCTAAGACACACATTTTTGTAATCACTATAACTTTTACGTTATATTGTTTTTGTAATATAATAATATACATTCTAATTATGATCTATGACTGTTGAACTACAACATACATGAACAGTTGTCCCATAACCTGATACACCCTGTGTATATAACATATGTGCAAGAGAAGTGAAACTAGAAAGAAAACCCTGTACCAACATGTCTGACCAGCGTGGTATAGTAGATCAATTTTCCTCTTACTGGAAGGAAGCTTAAGCCCAGCAGTGGCACTTTTATGAGCTGTGAAGATGACGACGAATATCATACATTTTACAAGTATTAAAACCATAAAATTTTAAATCAGTTTTATATGTTCTTGAATAAATAGTATATTAAGGATCATGGATCCAGCGGCCAAAGTATTTATATAGGCAATAGAGCAACAGGTTTTTTCAAGTATCCAGATTATCAGTAACTAAACTGGAAATACAATAGATACATACCACTTAACTTGAAGGGGAATATAAACAATCGCATTAATTGTAAAATATCGCATTGATTATAAAATGACATAAAATTTATTGTATCAACTGCCTCGTGTGGTGACGTCTTAAGAAAATAGGGTCGAAAGTCCTGTCATAAGAGTAGTAATGCTGTCTAATGGAACACCAGGGGAATAGAAGAGTAATTTTCTCCAGTGGTAGTAGTAGTGGTATTCAATAGTGAACTATAGGCTAGCAGATGGATAGATAGGATAGGATATTTGATTAATTTAGTTGGATTTTTCATTGCCATGATAAATTACTGTTACGTTATTCTAACTGCAAGACTTTGCGAGACTCTTGCTGCAATACCAAGACTCGGGTGCGCAAGACCAAGACCAAGACCTAGACTCGGGTGCGCAAGACCAAGACCAAGACGAGACCAGGTGTGATGTTGCAAGACCAAGACCAAGACCGGTCCAAGTCTCGTCTTGGTCTTGCATTTGGGCAACACTAGTCAACAGTATGGTTTTTTTTTTTTTGGGTGTGTACAGCTGTTGGCCGCAGATGGCCTTGACAGTTTGACGCGGACTATGGGTGAGCGCTGAGGGCTCTCAACCCGGAGAAAGATATGCTAAGCGACTTCGCCCAAGGGCTCCCCCTGTGGGGAACGGACCTCGGCTTGGGGCGTCGCTGGAGGCAAAGTGGGCGTGCCTACGTTTTGTTTAATGATCTTTGCGCGGCGCGGTTTCGCACCTGGACGGCGAGGGCGGAACCGCGGATATTTATTTGTTAAGGCCTCGCGGGCCGTGTAGGCTCTATGTTGAGCGAGTGTCATATTGTCGTCCTCTTCGTCGAGGACGTGACGAGGACGTCGGATGGAGGACAGTATGGTTCTACCGCTAATGAAGTATAAAATAACTAAGAGAAAGTCTAAAATGACTCAGGGTGTATGCAGATAGTATCTACTAAAGAGAAGGATTGAAATAAAACCCGTCCAACCAAAAACCATTGAGTAAGAAAGGTTCTTGCATGGCAACTACAAATCCAACAACGCGCTGTGGTATGGTCTCTCGCTTTACCTACTACAGTATCGCGCCAGGCTGGCCACGGACGACAAAGATCTTGGTACTGATGGTCGGCCCAATCGCGAAGGAGAGGAGATACGGTTGGTTATGGGGTCGCGTTCCCACCTGGATGGAATGGAAGGCGTATGCGGACCATAACCCACACATAAAAAGATGGCCACTCGCCTGATGGACTATATACATTGTCAAAGTTGCAGGTTGATCCTTGATTACAGATGGCACAGTACCATTCTAGATAGTATTCTCGTAGAAAGATAGCTTAGCTAATTGCCGCTAGCATGCGTGGTGACGTAGTAAGATTACAATTGACTACCCCCTATCTAGTCCATCGGTGTCGTAAAAGACGACTAAGGAATTTAATATGTATTATTTATTTAAGACAATACCCTGCACTAAGGAAATAATCCTTGTATTGCGGGGGACTTTACAAACATATAATTAACGGACACAAATTACATCCAGACTCAGACCAACAATTTGTGGATCGCACAAAGTGTTGTCCCGCGTGGGATGTATATAGTATCGCCGCAGGGAAAGCTCGAAATAAAACCCTATACCAAATCCATGTGAGCAGCTGGTATAGTAGGTCAATTTCTCCCTAATTACACATAACAGCCTCTATGTTCGTTTCCAACAGTTGGCTAATATACTAAGCTGAAATTGGAATGATTATGTTTCAAAAATAATCTAGTTTATATTTTCAATAATCTAAACAATAGTAAATTAATACCCTCTGCATTATCGCCAGCCTTATTCCCCAGGCGTACAGGAAGTAGGCCCTACCGGAAACGGCCGGAACTAGGTGCAATAATTATTAATTGCCATTCTGGAAGACGGAAAATGGCGCCTAGAGACATCGCCACGGGACGTCTTAAAACGTCTTACGGATAATATTAATGAATTTTGTTGGGTACCTAAATTAAAAATTAATTGTTTGGATTTAATAAGATGTTGAAGAAGCATTTTATTGAAGTGAAAACTTTTTTAAGCGCTATGTATATTTTGTGAATTTTTAATGAGATTGAGCCGATACGCTTGGCTATTTGATATTTTGTTCGTGTGAAATCGGCTGTCGTCGATAAGAGAAGTATTTTTAGAATAGAGAGGAATTACGAATACAATTCACCGCTCTTATTTTCTCCTTTGGTATCGTAAAATATGACTAAAGGATTAAATATGTATATAATATTAATGCAAGGGAAGGAAATCTCGGAATGTTATTATATAGGTTGTACCAAGTTATGAGGCAACTCGTCAAATGGGAGTTAGGCAATGGTGGTAGGAACCCATGAATAAAATTTGAAATTAATATATCGATTCGTTAATGAATTAGTGACATGTAAAGTTTTCAATTTTGTCATCGCTTTTTCGTGTAAATCTGATTGAAATGTATAAAATTAGTGATACTTAATCCGCAACATATTCGTACTTTGTTAAATGTTAATTAGAAATTGAATAAAATAATGATTATGTTCGTATAAGCAAGACAAACTTCGTTTTAAATCAGCTGATCGGGCGATGACCGTTGACGAGGGGCCTTTATACCTACATACCATTGAAGCGTTCGCGCAATTCCTACCTATTAATACTGTCGAAGCTTTACATGCCTACGTGTATTCTGTCTGTACATGCCTACATAATACGTAATTTTTGAAATTACTATAACTTTTATGTTATATTGTTTTTTGTGTAATATTAGGTCATTACCTATGAAATTGCCGTTATGTATGAAAAAAATTAAACGATTTTTTTTTCATGTATTTTTTATTTCTATTAATCGAAGTAATCACCCACGTAATCAATGCATCTTTGCCAACGCAGCGGGAGGCAACAAATTCTTCAAAGGCATTTTGTACTGCCTCTCGGGTATTGAATTTTTTTCCCGCCAAAAAGTTATCCAAATTCTGGAAAAAGAAGTAGTCTGCAGGCGTAAAGTCTGGTGAGTATGGCGGATGACGGAGAGCTTCCAACCCCAGTTCTTGCAACTTGGAGACCGTCTGCTGTGCAGTATGAGATCGCGCATTGTCGTGCAGGAGCAGCGGAGACGAGCGATTGACCAATACTGGTTGGAGATGTGCCAGCTTCTCCATCATTGTGTTTAGTTCTTCACAGTATACATCTGCAGTAATGCCCACCCCGTTTGGTAAGAAGCTGTGCTGAATCACACCGGCGCTAGACCACCAAACAGTGACCATCACTTTTCTAGGGGTAAGTTTTCGTTTAGGGCATTGTTTAAGTGCTGAATCAGGATCCAACCAACTTGCTGAGCGCTTGCGGTTATCAAACAGAATCCATTTTTCATCGTAAGTAACAATGCGTTTCAAAATTCCTTCATTTGTGTGTCTGTTGAGCAATGCAAGGTATGTCTCGACGCGTACTTTGCGCTGGCGATCATTGAGTTCGTGGGGCACCCATTTGTCAAGCTTTCTTATCTTGCCAATTTGACGCAAATGGACCAATATTGCTTTGACGCTAACGTCGAAAACTGCTGCTAATTCAGCCGTAGATTGTGTATCATCGGTTTCCACAATCGCCTTTAATTGTCATTGTCGACCAAAGTCTTCGGACGACCGCGAGGTTCATTTTTCAGGTCGAAATTTCCAGAACGGAAGCGAGCAAACCAATAACAGGCGGTGCGTTGGTTTGTAGTTGGTTTAGCTCCGTAAACGTCGTTGATGTTGCGTGCCGCTTGTGCCGCTTTGCTGCTACGACGATAGTCATATTCCATAATTACTCGAAGATTGAAATGCGATGAAAACGTAACACTAATCAATAAACAAATGACTACTTTTGGAAAATAAATTCCATGTTTTAAAATAAAATTAATTTGAAATTAGAATTTTTAGCCAAACAAAAATTATTTTGATTTGAAATGGCCAGTACTGCAGAACGGCAGTTACATAAGTAACGACCTATTATATGTTACATTCTAATTACGATCTATGACCGTTAAACTACAACATACTCAAACAGTTGCCCCATAACCTGATACACACCGTATACCAATCTGTCTGACCAGCATGGCATAGTAGGTCAATTTCCCTTCTATTACGGAGGAGGCCCAAGCCCAACAGCGAGACATGTATGGACAGAAATGATGATGATGCTGATTAGCTATTAGAAGCCCATTGGTGTCACTGTCAAATTGATTTTCTTCATATAATTTGCTGCATATTTATAATAACCACTTGTAATTCAAATCTTTGCATTCAACCATGCTACGGCTACATTGTTAACGAATCTTCTGGGAATTTTAATGGAAAACGAAAATATAAAGCACTTAAATCATATTCACTTCATCGCAGTAATTTCTCTGCATCAAATTATATAAAACTTCATCAAAATTATTCAATACTAGCAACCCGCCCTCGCTACGCTTCGGTTTCAGTCGCCTTACCCGCGTAGTTCCCGTTCCCGTGGGAATACCGAGATAAAATATAGCCTATGTTACTCCCTGATATTATAGCTTTCCATTGGTGAAAGAATTTTTGAAATCGGTTCGGTGGTTTAAGCGTGAAAGCATTACAAACAAACAAACAAACATCCTTACTTTCGCATTTATAATATTAGTATGGATAACACGTTGAACCACTTAATATATTGTACATAACATAAATGTACTACATAAATGTACTACATTAGGAGTGGTAGGATCACACAGTCGACAGTTATGTCTACAGCCGCGGGCCGGTCCGTCCGGGGCAGTACCATGCTCTCGCAGAAAATCGACGTCTGAGTAGTAGCGATTTGTTACTGCGCTTCGTTCGGTGAGCGAGAGAGCCGGAAGCCCAACTTTCTGAGGGTGATTGCATGTGGAGGGTTTTGGTGGTGCCCTTGGTATCACCGAGCCTCAATGCACGCATTCACACTCCCTTCGCTTTCTTCGCGGTAGGCAGCGGCCTTGTAAAGGTCCATGAGCGGCAGCAACACTTACCATCAGGTGTACTGTTTGCTCGTTTGCCACCGTTTGCAATAAAAAAAATAAATAAATAAAGCTTACGCATTCAAAAATAATTGGACATGTGTTTGATGTTCATGAAGGTGGTAGTTTGTATCATAAATATCTTTACTAATATTCTACTTGTGAATGTATGTTTGTTAAGTCTGATGAAAGACACACAAGACGTGACCCTCTTAATTACACAAATGCTCGGGTTGAAAATTTAAAGCACGTTTTCAGTTATATAGAATTGGATAGTAGTTATATTTTGCTCAAGTAAAAGTTCTGTATCCGTCAAATAGAGAAATCGGGTAAAATCAAGATTAAGGCGAACGAAGCCACGGTCATAACTAGTCTAGCTATTTTATTGAATTTGTTGAACCAATAAATGCGGTTTTTTATTCAGATCTTGTCATAAAAAAATCTTAATAACATTAAATGATCCATAAACTTTAGAACCAATTACGGTGAAGCAAAATTTTAATCCCGTAATACAAACAAAAAAAAAACGCATTATCGCCCAGATTTCAATCCAACCCTAAACTGCTCAAAACAACCCCAGAAGCTCTTAATTTATTCTTTCATTGCGTCTTATTATTTGCAAATGGTCTATTTGTCGCGACTTAACCCTTGCAACGCAGATGGGGTCCAATAGACCTCGGATTACAACCGCGCGCCTCAAACCGTCAAACGACGTCGTTTGCTATAAACGTTCACAATTTATTGATAAGGACATTGACAGATATTGCTTTAGGTCTCGTAAAATGCAGCGGCAGATTAAGGGTTGACGAGAATTTGCAAATGGGACCGGTTTCCACAGGTTTGGTTTCATTACGAGAGGGATTTTGTGTGTGAAATGGTTTAGCTTATAAGCTTTTGTTGCGCACATTTCCATGAAGTTTATTGGTACTTATATGCAGAATTCCATTGAAAGTTGTAGATTGAATGTAAATAAGGAATTATTTTGAATGAATAAAGGTATCTAAAAAGAAGAATCCTACTAATCTTAGATAATAACGTATAGAAGGTAGGTTCGCGCACAAAAAGTGAAACATTTCAATTGGAGCCTAATGGAGCTTACGCCGGAACCGTTCCGTAATGTACAAGTCACTGTACTGCACGTACGTACGCAACTCTTAAAAAATAAATAGGTAATTATGACGGTTTGTGCATTCAAATGGTGTCACAACACATATGAAAAACATAAAAAGGTTTTTAACATTACTTTTAAAAGTATTTCGACGATTTATGTTAATAAAAACAAAATTTGATTTCATAATTTGTATAGTGGTGTGCGTGTGTACGTGTGTAATCGCCTGCGCGCATGTAGTATTTCTGGATTCATATTTCGAACGTTCGAGGTAGCGACACTATCCTTCTATACGTTATTATTCTAAGCCTACCAATATTATAAACGCGAAAATTTGTATGTGAAGATGTGAAAACGTGAAGATGTGAAGATGTTTGTTGCTCTTTCACGCAAAAACTATAGAATGGATTTTGATGAAACTTCACAGTAATATAGCTTACATATCAGAATAACACATAAGCTATAATTTATCTCGATATTCCCATGGGAAGAGGAAGTGCGGATGAAACCGCAGCGCGCTGCGAGTGAAATTAACCTGCCACACTGGTCAGACGTGTTGGACTAGGGTTTTATTTCGAGTTTTCCATTTCTTAAATGTTATGTGCATATTATACACTTTAGTCGTCTTTCACGACCCCCGTTACATACGGGGGTCGTGAGAGGGTGGTGAATTGTATTCTTACTCCGTTACCACACGGAATATTTATTTTTATTAAACATTTTAAATAACCAAACTATACTATACTACAGGCAATTTTAATTGATTACTATGAAACAGGTGGTAATAGTTCGCATCGTTAATACAGTAAAACCCGTTTAAGATGATTTCGCAGGGAACCGACCAAAAACGCGTCTTAGGCGGGAAAGCGTGCCATTATTATTTATTATGTTCTATTACTATTTTGAATAGGTACCTACGTATTGAATTTAAAATTTAAAAATTACCTATATAAAATGTTGTTTATTTTCTTTATTTATTATACTTATTTACTACTTAGATACATTTTTAAATATTAAAAAATAAAAATATTTAAAAATATAAAAAAATGTTGTTTATTATTATTACGTTACTTAAAGTAATCACTCATTTTAGTTTTACAAAAAGATTTTGAGGCATTAGCAATTACAAGATTTTCAACGTAATTCATTTTCGCAGTGCGTCTTCGCTTGATTCAAAGAAGTTACATAGCGTCAGCAGTCAACAGCTGATAATGCCTGGGCGTGTGACAAAAGCGGAGTTGACTCAGCTTCTTCTTGGTCTTTATCACTTAGGGTCGCTCGACAGTCGTCACTTCCTCAGTCTCTGGTTGCTGCCGCAAGAGGTAATATGCGTATTTGAGTGGCACGTGTTGGCGTATTAAACGGGATGACGATCGTATTAAGCGTTAAGAAATGTATGAAAACATGTCTCAAGTTGCTGGGACTGAGGCAAAATGGCGTATTATGCGGGAAATCGTATTAAACGTGATCGTAATAAACAGGTTCTACTGCACATGATTTATTTCTTCGGTGACTGTAATCTACCAGTAATTCATTAGAAGGGGCATTAGAATTTGAAACTGTATTTAATTTATTGAAATCATTTTGTTTACATTTCCTTTTTTTCCTACATATACATATAAACAACAATGGATTCATCATCATCATCATCTTCGCAGCCCACATACGTTCCACTGTTGGCCGAGCCCAACCTCCATAATGGGAGGAAATTTGATCTACTATACCATGCTGGTCAGACATGTTGATATAGGGTTTCATTTCGAGTTTTTCTTCTCTTGTACAGATCTTATGTGCATATTATATCCCTTTTTTTTTTTGGGGTGGGCTGCGGTCGGCGCGCCTCCGCACCACTCCGTCCGGGGCGACAGAGGGGCTTAAGCACGCAACACCCGCAACCCACCCGTACACCACGTCGCCTTCGTCGTTGGGCCAACCACTGGAGCAGGGTTACTTGTCATCAGTGGTCGGCCCGACGGAATACCCCCTACCCGGGCCACCCTCCCATCGACCGACGTCCCCCCCTCGGGGAGGACGTCGGTCTTTCCTCACGCGGTCGGCCTCTCAGCGGGTGACGGACTAATCCCCGGTCACGTAACCCGCGGCCGCGGCTAGGGCGGCATGGCACGCAGGTAATCCCGCCTGCGCCGCCCCAGTCGCCGGCGGCGGGTCGCATCATCGAGGCTGTGCTCCTCGCGCTCGCGACCCGCCGCCTCGAGTCCTCAACGACCCCGCCCTCTCTGGCGCGGCCCGTTTCGGCGGCGAGGCCGGCGTCGGTGTTGCGGCTGGCACTAAAAGTGCGAATTGAGACCGCAGGTCAGCCACGTCTTTGGCCAACCCGCGGTTCTCCTTTCGCACCGCCGACAACTCCGACTCGAGCTTCCGGTTGCGCTCCCGCAGGCCGGAAACCTTCTTACTGAGGCGGGCATTCGCGGCCTGCAGATCCGCAACCTCCCCGCTCTGGCCGGCTGGACCCGGAGTCCCCGGCCTCGCCGCCACCGCTGGTCCGCGACCCCTACGCCCACGGCGCATGGTCGGGACCTTGGGAGGAGGCATGATGGAATTCCCCTCCGAGTCGGAGATCGAGCTGCCACCCTTTTGCAGGGGGCGCTTCCGGAAACTCGAGGGGACGGCCTCCGCCCACTCCCTCCTAACGCATGGGGTCGTCGTCGAAGCCCCGGCGGCCCCCCTAACCACTACCTCCCTATCCTTATCCACCGTCCCAGACGCACCACCTACCAGCATCCCGGACGGCCCTACCTCGCCGGACGGCTCTGTGGCCCTGCCACCCTCGTCCGCCTACATCTCCGACACAGATGGCCCTGCGGCACTGCCGCCCTCATCAGTCGACAGCGCGTACACCACGTCGCTCCCGGATCCATCGGATAGCTCCGTCGAGCTGCTTCTCCGGCGCATTGGTTTGGACGGCCCTGTCCTGCGACGGCTCTGCGGCGGTGCCGCCCACGTCGCTCGACAGCCCCGTCGAGCTGTCACCTCCTCCGCGCCTCTTTGGGGACGGCCCTGCGGCTTGCCCGCCCTCGTCCCGCGACGGTCCTGCGGCTGATCCGCCCTCGTCACTCTCTGAGCTGCTTGACAGCCGTGCAGCACCGGCGTCCCTGTTCTGCGACGGCTCTGCGGTGGCTGCGGCCACACCGCCCTCGTCGCTCGCGGCCGCGGCGGCACCTAGTTGCGCCTGCCGTGCCGCCTCCTTCTTCGCCGCCTCCTTTCGCGCACGCACCCTGTTAGAGTGTACGGTGGTGGCGAGCAGCTTCCTCCTCTTCCTCTTCTTCCTCACCTTTGGAGACTCCGGGTGTTTTGCCAGGCTCTCGGCAACTTCAGCAGCGATTGTCTCCCTCCCATACGATCGGAGACTGACCGTGCCGGTGTTTGTGCGTATCTCGCGCTCAGACACCGGCACAGTGAGGGATTCCCCGGCGTGGCCGGGACCCTCTGGAGTAGGTACGTATCTTTTAACCTCTGCCATTCTTGGAACATTTTTAAGTCTTGCCTTGACTACCACTCTAACGGCTGGATGCTCGCGCGCTTTTTAACCCACCAACCATTCATCCCCTCGCCGAGTGGCCAAACCTAGGATTAGGGGTAATTTTTTATAGGGGTTTTCTTCCCCGCGGTCCGAAGACCCCCGGCCCTGAGCTTCAGCCGCAGTCACACTCAGGGTTACGGTTTGGGCCTTCCGGGTCTGGCCGCTCGCGAGCGACCGACCCGTCACGCCCCCGGGCCGTGACGCCACCGTCTCTGGCGACGGAGTGCCATGAAGCACATCCGCCCCATTGGCCCCGGGTCAGATCCGCCGTGCGCTCTGCCATCAGAGCCGCCCGCGGAGACCCCTTCCTGCCGAAATCTTGGCCGTCCAAATGGACGCGTGGCCGTCCAAATGGACGTTTCCAGGGAGCACCACGTGGAGGTGTTCCGGCCCCGCCCCCCATATTTTATCCCTTAGACGTCTTTTACGACATCCACGGGCAAGGGGGTGGTGAATTGTATTCTTACTCCGTCACCACATGGACAGTCACAACATAGATTATCAAATATTAATATATATTTCTTTATAATGATTTCTGGTGTTTACGCGAATATTACATTTTATAAAGAAAACTATTTTTACAGATTTTATCGCGTTTCCATTTGATTTTTTGTGACCGTGAAGGCTGAAAAGTTTTCGAAACGTTGGGCAATCAAAAATCAAATACAAAGGCAACAAAATCCGTAAAAATATGTTAATTTCAGATATATATATACTTTGTTTTAAAAGACAGTTTGCCGCCCTAAGGAACTTAGTCTTGTATTACGAGGCGGCTAAATAAACAATTAACGAACGCTAATTACACTCAGTTATGGAATCTATTAATCATACAAAATAATGTCCGGCATAGGAAACGAAAAACAGCCTTAAAATATAATAGCTTAAATAAATATTTATTTCCTAGTAACAATAACGGTATCTGGATATGAAATAGTTCATAATCTACTAAAATTACTCGTCCCGAGGATACTGCGGCAATAACGGCATATAATAAGCGGATTTATGGTCGACCGGCAATATACACGTAACTATAGAAATGAACGTTTACCATTGACAGACTTAATTCGCATATTATAGGTGCCTATAAAGATCATTTCAGTGTAGCAAAAATATGAATAACTAGCAGCGCCTTACGGTTTCACCTGCAGTCATTCTTCCCGTAGGAATGTCGGGATAAATTATAGCCTATGTGTTATTCTGATATATAATCTATATTATTGTCAATTTTCATCAAAATACATTCAGTAGTTTTTGCGTGAAATAGAAACAAACATCTTCACATCTTCACATAGGTACAAATTTTCGCGTTTATAATATTAGTAAAATATATTTAAATTCGTTTATTTTTGAAGTTTGGATAATGTGTTATAATAAAACTTTTGATGTATTAAATACTTTTTCCTTCCACTTTATTGATAATCTGTTCTGTTCCTTACTTGTATTTTTAGACATCCTCAGGAAAAGATGATAAGTGATTTCATTCATCGCCACCATTGTCATCATGATCTCAGTTCAATCATGCTGAACTGGAAGGGATGAGCCTGCTTCACAATAGAAGGGCAATTGGCCTAGTGTATTGCATAAAAAGACGGGTTTAGTTTAGTTTCAACTTTTTTTCTTTTTAAATAAGAGAAATGGTGGATTTCAGCGTAGTGGCATCTTAATTAAACTAAAAGTTATGGAGCAGGAGACGATGATGTAAACATATTAATTACTTTTCTTAAATGTCAACAGATAAAATTCTTAATGACATGTGAAATCAACACGGCGTGTTATTTTTTTGAGAAGGTACTCCACAAGGGGTATTCCATCGGGCCGACCACTGACGACAAGTCACCCTGCTCCGGTGGTCGGCCCAACGACGAAGGCGTCGTGTCAGGTAAACCGTAACCCACCGGTTACGGGTGTGCGTGCTTATGCCCCTATGTCACCCCGAACGGAGCCGGGCGAGGAGTGCGCCGACCGTAACCCACCCCCAAAAAAAAGTGATATTTATTTTCATCTATACTAATATTATAAAGAGCAAAGATTTGTTTGTTTATTTGTATTGAATAGGCTGCAAAACTACTGGACCGAATTCAAAAATTCTTTCACCAATGCAAAACTATAATATCAAGGAGTAACATAGGCTATATTTTATCGCGGTATTCCCACGGGAACAGGAACTACGCGGGTAAGGTGACTAAAACCGAAGCGAAGCGAGGGCGGATTGCTAGTTTAATTATATATTAGAAATACCGGTTGGATATAATATAAATATCCATAAATTAGATCTATGTACATATGTAACATTAGGTATCTTCTTTTCTATATTCTTTGCATGATAATCCCCATTACACCTAAAGTTATTTTAGGGTAGTTACCTGATCGGGCCGGCCACGGAGGACAAGGAACTCGGTACCGATGGTCGGCCCAATGGCGAAGGAGAGGAGAATCGGTGTGTTATGGGGCTGCACGCCACGTTTTCATCACCCCGGATGGAGCGGACGGCATGTGCGCTGACAATAGCCCGCAAATAAGTAAGAGTGTATTTATTTAATGCAAATATATAATATATGTACTTGTACATATATTTATCGTATGTTGTTAGAACAGGATGCACTTGATCTAAAAAAAAGTAATGTGTCCAATGTACCCTAAGCGGCAATTTATGGTTATGATTTTTGTATTCTATAAATAATAACGGAAGGGTCAAACACACTTGGTATAACACTATAACAGCATTGTATTGAATGGACAAACGTAAAAGGGTAACCCTCGAAAGTGTTGGGGTAAAAATGCTAAATTTACCGTCACAAGCTGGCCATTTTTGTCCTCTGTGGCGGACGGCGCGATATTTCGCTGCTTTGTGTTTCCTTTGCATTGATTTCCTTGCAAATCGCTGGGCGGGCTTTTGTTTGGTTTAAGTCAAAAGCGAATGGAAATGCTATTAGCATTTAGCAAATTTATTATTTTTAAATTAATTATTAGCAAATTCTTAAAATTGTATTATCGAGAGAGAATTAAAGACTTATTTATTATAAATGTTTATATTTTTCAACCCTTTATTTTGCTACTCTTTTATTTTGATTTTCATATGTTTTAGATAATCATGTAGTTCCTTGAAAACATCGAGCATAGTATACTTAGTATAGATGTACCAATAGTTTTCCGTGTGGTGACGGAGTAAGAATACAATTCACCACCCCTTCTCTTGACCGTGGATGTCGTAAAAAATGGCTAAGGGTTTAAATATGTATAAAAACTCTAGGCAAACGAAGGAAATCTCGAAATAAACGTCTACAACAATACGTCTAACCAGCGTGGCTTTAGTAGATCAATTTTCCTTCTATTGTGGATGAAACTCGAGCCCATCAGTAAGACGTATATGAGCTGAAAAGGAAAAGTACAAAAGTAACATATTTTTACTTTTTTAATGTATTACAAATATAAGAAATAGAACACCGTCTATAGAATAAATGTAATTGTATATCAAATGTCCTAAATTAGTTAAAATAAGAGCAAAAATATGGTGTATGATGCAATGCTTCTAAAGAATATACATTTGTCGGTCGACAAATTGTTTGTCCTTTAAGAGTCGACATTGCATACGATGTTTTTTTTTAAATTTTATAATTATAATCTTAACTAGCAACAACAAGTTATGTCAACTAGTTTTTCTTGCGTATATTTTATACATTATTATATATATTATTATTTTCTTTAAACACCCATTTTACCCTGTAGCATTAATAAATTAACAATAATTTACAATACATCAATCACTAATTTTGTTATCTTAATAGTTGTCACGACAACGGCCACGGCAGTGTGTGCTTTATGTGCGAGGGACTAGACTTTTGAAATTTACTTGGTAGTTCTTGAGATTAGCGCGCTGAAGCAAACCAATTATTTAGCTTTATAGTATTAATATATACATATAATTAGTTTTTAACTTAAGTTTGTAACTTATGGCAAACGTTGACATTTCAAGACTTTTGCCCGAGTGATTCTTTTTTACCAATTTTTCCGTACAATAAAGTCTCGTTGAATCCGACACGCATTTCAAGGGTTGGGTGAGTGGAAGAAATAGGAATTTAATTTGGTCACCGAGTGTTTTTATCCAGTGTTGGTGGTATCAGATAATTCGTAAATTAAATTGTTAATTGATTAAGTTATTATTCTGTAAGTATTCTGGTATATCGACGTCATCTCTTACCCTATTAGAGTTGTGTGTGGGCTAATATTGGATGTTCATATCACTAAGTATGCCTGATACATCTAGGTCGACGGTACGGACGGTTTTGAAACCCCATAATCTTCCGTTTCATCTTATTATTGCTATATAGGCGGATCACCAGTCCTTGACATTGGTGGCCCATCTAGAAAATGAAATATAATACAAAATACCATCATCGTCATCATATTATCCAAATTATTATGGTTCGACTTAATATGTATTCTCCCTCCTTTTTTTGCAATAATTTTGTGACCGGCAACTTGCCTGGCATCATCCGCCTTTATGAAAATAATTATTGACTGTCTGGTCAATAATTATTTTTAGCATCGGATGAAGTTAGCTCAATACAATGAAAACTCTTAGTTTTAATGTTTGCCATGAGCATTGTAAGGGTTGCTAGTATTAGTAGCCTCCAACACATAGCAATATAATCTATATCTATACCAATAAATAAAATTGGAGTGTCTGTTTGTAATGTCAAAATAATAGGCATTTTTCATGCTCACACGGTTATTTGCACGACACCTATGCCTAAAATAGCAATTAAAAAATGTTTTCTGTCTGTCTGTCTGTCTGTCTGTTTGTTCCGGGTAATCTTCAAAACGACTGGACCGATTTCAAAAATTCTTTCACCAATGGAAAGCTATAATATCAGGGCGTAAACTAGGCTATATTTTATCCCGGTATTCCCATGGGAACGGGAACTACGCGGGTAAAACGACTATAACCTATAACCGAAGCGAAGCGAGGGCGGGTTGCTAGTATAGAATATATTGATATAAATTCAAAAGCTTGAACTGATTTCCTAAATATCCAACCATACATCCATCAGCCTACAGACGTCCACTGCTGGACATAGGCCTCGCCACGAGAATGCCACTCGGAACGGTCTTACGCCACTTGCATCGAACGAATTCCTAAATATACTAGAATAGTAAAGGTTTGAATCGAATTGGAAGAAGGTGTTTGCATGTAGTGGATTTTGATGATGCCTTTAGCATCACTAAACCTCATTTGCACGCATTCATCTTCCCTTTATTTTCTTCACGGTAGGCAGTGGTCTAGCAAAGGTCTTTGAGCGACAGTATCACTTTCTATCCGGTGTGCTGTTTGCTCGTCTGCCACCAACAGCCATAAAAAAAAACAACTTAATCTAGACTAGTGGTCGCCGTGTGGTTGAAATTCGGCCATAATTCATTTTAATTAATTTTTCTGCTACACAATTTTCTTTAATTTTATTTATGTATAATTGTAAATTGAGCAGGCTGTATTTCACTAATAACTAATATATAAGCACAAATCTTTGACACTGTCATCATAATTATGATTATTTGACATTCAGTTCGACCAGAGATTTTAACAGTAAATAAAAGTCTATAAGCGTTGCTACACACACACACTCACATAAATGTGCCTGTGTGTGTGTAGCGATTGCGTTGTAGTGTGTGTAATGCCTTTTTTAATGAATTTAATGTATTTCTAATCTATTATTGTATAAAATTTTAGTTTTATGCACTTCTCCTCATTATATACTTCAACCGTGCCAAATTTCATACATGTCCGTTCACGTAATTTTCGTAAAAAGGGGTACAAAGTTTTCGCTTCACGTATTTATATATAGATACCTAAGTATCTATTGAAATGCAAAAGTAAATCGAAAAGGAATATTTTAAAACGATTAATCGATATAGTTTATTTCTTAGCACTTTGTGGATAGAAAGATTAAGTAAGCCGCCTTTTAAAAATGAATAATTATTTAGCCCTCTGAGTTTTCTTGCCGGATCTTTCTCAGTGTAACCGCATTCCAATCCGGTAGTATTAGTAATAGTAGGTAGATATCCGGTAGTATATAAGATTTGTTAAGTTTACATTAATAGTCATAATATAATAATTATTACAAATTTAATGTTTTATAATTACTAACCAATATAATATTTTCATATAGAATTTTCTTTTTTGTAGTGGCAATAAATTTGTATCAAAATGTAGGTCAAAATTTAATAACTAATTCTGTAGCAGGTAGCTATAAATCTTTGTAATAATTATGATTAGGACGTGAGACATCTTAATTCGCCCGTGGACATAAACGCTGCAAAGTGTACGAAACGTAGGGCAATCCAAAATCAAATGTAAACGTAATAATATCCTTAAAAAAATAGTTTTATTCACAATGTGTAATACTCGCGTAAACATCAGAAATCATTTTGGGTCTAATTAAAGATTCAATAACAGATATTTTTTTTTTTTTTGGGTCTGGGTTGCGGTTGGTGCGCTCCTCGCACCACTCCGTCCGGAGCGACAGAGGGGCGTAAGCACGCAACTCCCGCAACCCACCCACGATGCACGTCGCCTTCGTCGTTGGGCCGACCACCGGAGCAGGGTTACTTGTCATCAGTGGTCGGCCCGACGGAATACCCCCTACGTGGGGTACCCTCCCATTGACCGGCGTCTCCCCCCCCCCCCCTTAGGGAGGACGTCGGTCTTTCCTCACGCGGTCGGCCTCTCGGCGGGTGACGGGCTAATCCCCGGTCACGTCACCCGCGGCTTAGGCTAGGGCGGCATGAGGCGCAGGTATTCGCGCCTACGCCGCCCCAATAATAGATATTTGAAGATAAATTTAGATCCAACCCTAGTGACCGCATTTAGACTCCGATCTGAGCACATTCCACTGAACAAATTTGCATGTCTCATTAAAAAAAATTACATCGCCAAATTGTTCAAGGTGTGGTATCATTGAAGACGTGCAACGGGTTATGTGGGAATGTGACCGGACCAATCACTTAAGATCAAATTTGTTGACTCTTACCATATTAGAAATTTATGCAACGTGGGTAGTTGTAACAGTGTTATATCTTAACCAAATTCTAAATTGGCTGAAGCTTTATATAAATTGGTTATGTATCATTTAAATGTCAGATCGGACGAGAGTAGTTCTTAAAAATATTTCTAAGTGTATTATAGTATATAAATTTAAAGGGACGACATGGTCGCTTCTCTTTGTATACCAAGTCCTTAAAGAAATATTAAAAAAAAAGATATTTGACGATATTAAACGTGTTAATTAATATTGTAACCAAATGACCACTCAGCTAAATAACTCAATATAACAGCAACATCCAATTACGATAATCACTCCCTTAATATATTATTCATTCCATTTGTCACTCTGGACGATGGCCGACAATTGTTACTTTCAACCCTCAATGTCCGGCACAAAACATTGTTAGTTATACATTACGTATGCAGATTGCATTCTCTTATACAATTGTTTAAATAAACATTTTAATGGATTTTATACAGATTACTATTGTTCATTATTTGATTAAAATGTCCGTCACTGTATTCGTGTTAACTTTATTCCCTAACTGTAAATCAACAAAGTTAATAAGGTAGCTATTGAATATATTTTTGAAGTTAGTAAATTTAAAGCCATCTTCTAAAATTGCAGGTTTTAAGCATGTGATTATAGACCACGAGATCTGGGGTCGATAAATATTATGTACGTATATATACCTCGGGAAACTTAAGAGGATCTTCTTGTCTAATATACCTCAGTATCTGAAAACACAGGTCTCCAATCAGCGTGTATTACCAGTGATGATTTACGGCACGGAAATGTTATCCCTAAATGTAGACCTCATAACCAAGCCCAAAGTTGCTCAGCGTGCAATAGAGCGGGCTATGCTCAGGATGTATCTGCGTGATAAAATCCGAAATACGAAAAGACGCAGAAGAACGGGTGTAACCGACATAGAACGAAGAATTAGCATGCTGAAATAGCAATGGGCAGGCCACATCGCTTGACGAACCGACAACCGATGGGGAAGAAAGAGAGACCTGGTGAAAGTTGCTGGGTGTCTTTGGAGCAGCACACAGCTTTACAGGTGGCACAGGACCGCTCTTTGCGACGTAACATAAGGAAAGCCTACGTCCAGCAGTGGACAGCAGATAAGCTGAAATTAATGAATGATGAATTAAATATACCTTAATCGTGCCCCTGGACAAGATTATATACACTATGAAATAACAATAAAAAACACAGATACATCTATACCAATAAATAAAATTGAAGTATCTGTTTGTAATGTCAAAATAATGCACTTTTTTCATGCTCACACGGTTATTTGCACGACACCTATGCCTAAAATAGCAATTAAAAATTTTTTGTCTGTCTGTCTATTTATTTGTTCCGGGTAATCTTCAAAACGGCTAAACCGATTTCAAAAATTCTTTCACCAATGGAAAGCTATAATATCAGGGCGTAAACTAGGCTATATTTTATTCCAGTATTCCCACGGGAACGGGAATTACGCGGGTAAAACGACTATAACCTATAACCGAAGCGAAGCAATCCGCCCTGGATTGCTAGTCTGACAATAATAACATAGCAATATCAATGCCAATATATCGAATATTGTCATCATCCAGAATGTTGACAGCCTAATTATAGGTTGGTAGATAATTCTGGTGTATGTCATTGTATGTCAATAATATTGTGTACAATACAGCTTAATTATATACGGATTATCTGTACGTGTAATTAGTGTAGCATTTGGTATTTGATTACTATTGCATTATGTAAATAACAATCCGATCTTGCTTCGCTTCGGTTTCACTCGCCTTATCCTCGCATTTTGCGGGTGACGTGACCGGGGATTAGTCCGTCACCCGCCGAGAGGCCGACCGCGTGAGGAAAGATCCCATCGAGCGACGTCCCCCCCTCGGGGAGGACGTACGTAAGGTACCCCAATTAGGGGTATTCCGTCGGGCCGACCACTGACGACAAGTTAACGCTGCTCCAGTGGTCGGCCCAACGACGAAGGCGACGTGGTTTTTGGGTGGGTCGCGGGAGTTGCGTACTTAAGCCCCTCTGTCGCCCCGGACGGAGTGGTGCAGAGGCGCGCCGACCGCGACCTACCCACAAAAAAAAAATCCTCGCATTTTAAATTTGCAATATTTTTATTGCAATATGACTGCAGTTCATGAGGCCTCGAGTTCGACTCACGGATCATGTAAAATATGGATTTCTTGAAAGGTAAAATAGCTTAAGTTACTCCTTAAAAACATGTACATATATTGTCATAATCATCATCATTTCAGCTCATATACGTCCCACTGTTGGGCTCGAGCCTCCTCCACAATGAGTGGGAATATTGACCTTACTATACCATGCTGGATAGACAGGTTGGTATAGGGTTTTATTTTGAGCTTTCCTTCTCTTGCATAGATGTTATTTGCATATTATATCCCTTAGTCATCTTTTATGACATCCACGGGCAAGATAGAGAGTGGTGAATTGTATTCTTACTCCGTCACCACACGGAACATATATTGTAGTAAAATGTTATCTAAATCAATCCAGCCGTTTGGGAGATTACGCGGAACAAAGAGACAGACCGATGAAAAAATTTAAAGAAGTTCTGACCTCGCGACGGCGACCGACTTCCACTGAAGAAAAGGAACTCTGCGCCGGTGGTCGGCACAACGACAAAGGCGACGTGCTATCGGGTGGGTTACGGGGTCGCGTGCCGCCCCTCTGTCGTCCCGGACGGAGCTGGGCGGCAGGTGCGCTGACCGTAGCAAAACCAAAAAAAAAATGCATTTTCAGCCATGCATGGTTTTACTATAAGCGCTGAATATTTCATATATTATAAGATATCCCTGAACGAAACAAACAAATAAAGGACCACTTAGATGCGTAGGTAAGCTTCAAAAAATCACAAGCGTGTTGATATTAAGAAATTAAAAAAGATTATTATCTATACCAATAAATAAAATTGGAGTGTCTGTTTGTAATGTCAAAATAATAGGCTTTTTTCATGCTCACACGGTTATTTGCACGACACCTATACCTAAAATAGCAAATAAAAAATTTTTGTCTGTCTGTCTATCTGTTTGTTTGTTCCGGGTAATCTTCAAAACAGCTGGACCGATTTCAAAAATTCTTTCACCAATGGAAAGCTTTATCAGGGCGTAAACTAGGCTATATTTTATCGGAACGGGAACTACGCGGGTAAAACGACTATAACCTATAACCGAAGCGAAGCGAGGGCGGGTTGCTAGTTAAAAGAATAATATTACAGCACACTAAATAACATGACAAGTGAAAATAACAAATGATACACATTCTAGCTTCATTGAACATAACTGTACACTCAAGGAAATAAGAATAAGTTTAATATTCGGCAAAATTTACATGGTATCATTACGCAAATGATTGATGGTATCAACGTGGCAGTTCAATTTGGTGTAAACCAAATACAGTAGCTTCGATTGACTGTAGGGTGACTACTGTAGGGAGGATTTGGAGGTAATTTTTATTTTTATAGTATTAACCTTTAACGACGGAGGCGACGTTCCAGAGTCGTGGACCAGGAGTGTGGTGGTGCTGTTCTTCAAGAAGGGTGACAAAGCTCTTCTAAAGAACTACAGACCCATCTCACTCCTGAGCCATGTTTATAAGTTGTTTTCGAGGGTCATTACCAATCGACTCTCGCGCAAGCTCGATGACTTCCAGCCGCTCGAACAAGCCGGCTTCCGAAAAGGCTATAGCACCATAGACCATATCCTCACGCTTCGGCAGATTATACAAAAGACCGAGGAGTATAATCGGCCCCTGTGCTTAGCGTTTGTGGACTATGAGAAAGCCTTTGATTCAGTCGAAACTTGGGCGGTGCTGCAGTCCCTTCAGCGGTGCCAAATCGACTATCGCTATATCGAAGTGCTGAAGTGTTTGTATAGGAACGCCACAATGTCAGTCCGTATCCGGGATAAGAGTACGAAACCGATCCAGTTGCAGAAAGGCGTGAGACAGGGAGATGTCATCTCTCCGAAACTGTTCACCACTGCACTGGAAGATGTCTTCAAGCTCTTAGACTGGACTGGACTCGGCATCAACATTAACGGCGAATACATCATTCACCTTCGATTTGCGGACGATATAGTCGTTATGGCAGAATCCATGGAGGACCTTGGCACAATGCTCAATGATCTCAGCAGGGTATCCCAACTAGTGGGTTTACGAATGAACATAGACAAGACGAAAGTCATGTCAAATACCCATGTCATTCCTGTACCGGTCCTAGTTGGCAATGCGATTCTTGAAGTTGTCGATCACTATGTTTACCTAGGACAAACAGTCCAGTTAGGTAGATCCAATTTCGAGAAAGAGATCAGCCGACGAATCCAACTCGGTTGGGCAGCGTTCGGGCAACTTAAGAGGATCTTCTCGTCCAACATACCTCAGTGTCTGTAAACACAGGTCTTTGACCAGTGTGTGTTACCAGTGATGACTTACGGCACGGAAACGTGGTCCCTAAATGTAGGCCTCATATCAAGGCTCAAAATCGCTCAGCGTGCTATGGAGCGGGCTATGCTCGGGATTTCTCTGCGAGATAGAATCTGGAATACGGAAATCCGCAGAAGAACGGGTGTAACCGACATAGCACGAAGAATTAGCACGCTGAAGTGGCAATGGGCAGGCCACATCGCTCGACGAACCGACAACCGCTGGGGAAGAAAGGTTCTCGAGTGGCGACCACGTATCGGACGACGCAGTGTAGGACGCCCCCCCCACTAGGTGGACCGATGACCTAGTGAAGGTGGCTGGGCATCGTTGGATGCAGGCGGCACAGGACCGCTCATTGTGGCGCAACATGAGGGAGGCCTACGTCCAGCAGTGGACGGCATTAGGCTGAAATGATGATGATGAACCTTTAACTAGTGCAATAGAGTCTCAGGCGTCGCGCGTGTTGCGACTTCTTTAAATTGTCAACTTCTTGCCACTTACCACAACTCAGCGTTTCAGTAGCTTCTGTTTTTGTACTAAATAGACCATGGAAGGAGGTATATATGTTATCAGCCTTATGACAAGTGAGATTGTGCCCCTAATGCAAAAATGAACCGTAATTTATGCTAAATTGAGTCATTGTCAGAATTTTTAATTTTTGTGTTTGAAAGTGATTACTTTATTTGTTGCCTTTCTAGATTAGAATTTAAGTATAAAAATGTTAACTTGACCGTTTCTCTTTCATAAGGTCAACTAATCGTAAAATAAGGGCCTCATATCAATTCAGGCTGCAAAGTACCACTAACTGTAAATGTTTAGTTTTTTTGATATTATATGAAAAAAGTGATGATTTTATTTACTTTTCCATTATATGGTGATGGTTGAATATTAAGACAATTTTAAAACACCACACACAAGTTGATTGTCACAACAAAAATGAATTTAAAAGTAGTAGCCTGTGAGATGTCATATCCTTTATAGTGTTATGAATTTTTAACGTCACCAGTTAAGAGTTAAGCATTTCACCTGTGGAGAGTAAGAGCTAGGCGTTACAATATACAGGTATAGTTTAATTTACTATTAGCGTTTGAATAAGAATACAATTAACTACTCCCTTTCTTGCCCGCGAATGTCGCAAAAGAGGCCCGTTTTCTTTTTGGGGTGGGCTACAGTTAGCGTATCCGCCGCCGGCTGCGTCCGGGGCGACAGAGGGGCGGTGCGCGACCCCGTAACCCACACATGGCACGTCGCCTTCGTCGTTGGCCCAACCACCGCACACCGGTCGTAAAACAGGCCTAAGGGATTATAATATATGACGTGGCAGGTAGCGCCGTGTTGTTTTTAAAAGCAATGCCGTCAGCATGGCTAACGTCATTTACCTCACTACAATGTTGATAGTGTTGATGGTGTTCCATGATAAACTAAGTGGAGTCTAGAGCTCCGCACTGTTCGGCTGCCAGCGATCGAATGAATGTCGTACCTTTTTTTTTTTTTTTTTTGTGTGACTTAGTTGTTAGCCTCAGATGGCTGTGACAACTTTACCCGGACTGGTGGGTGAGCGCTGAGGGCTCTCAACCCGTAAATGTCGTACCAGCAAATGGTCGTATTTATAGTAAGGCCGAGAGCGGCGAACTCCCGATGATAATCTATAAAAACTATTTTATGATAATATGTGTTGTACTATCTATTTTAAGTATGGGAACTAATTATTTTGAACTAAACCTAATTGTTTTAACTGTAATTATAATTCAAATTTATAAAACAATCAATTGTGCGCCGATATATAAACAAATTTACATAAAACATGTATGGAAGAGAATTACTACTCGAAATAAAATTCTATACCAACCAGGCTAACGTGGTATAGTAGATCAATTTCCCTACCTTTTTGGATGAGGCTCAAGCCCAGTAGTGGGACGTATATGAGCTGAAATGTTGATGATGAAGGTTTTACCTCCGAAAATACAGGCCTAACATACAGGTATAATTTACCTTTTTATTTTTTTTTGAAGTCGTACTGCTTTGGGCGTGTCCGGGCAAAATTATAAGAGTAAATTTTTAATATGAGCGAGCATACCGTCACGAAAAACCGACACCCTGAAGATCGGTTCCTTTGGAGGAAAAAAGATGCTCATCTCAGCCGACACGAGACACTGCTGGACTCGGGCCTCCTCCATTGTGTGAGCGAATTTTGACATGGGCTGGTCAGACGTATTGGTGCAAGATTTAATTTCGAGTTTTCCTACACTTGCATCGATATTTTCTGCATATTGTATTTCTCAGTCATCTCTTAGGTCATCAACCGGAAAGATAGGGAGTGGTGAATTGTATTCTAACGATGTCACCATACGGAAAAAAAAAATTCTACCAGAGGAAAAAATTCTAACGCCATCTTTTAGAAAACTATACCAACTGGTCTACCAATTGAGTGAATGTGGCAGTTACGTGTATTATTTAAATTAACGGTCATATTCACGAGTTAATGACAATGTTTATTAAGTTACTTAAATATCCGAATTATATGTTTACAACAAAACAAAATAACGATCCATGCATCGTCACCCTAAGATTCCAAACCAAAAAATCCAACAATATTTATCCATTATAAGTATTACATTCGTACCCCATAAATCAGTGGGAGTAGTGACATCCGAGTTTTTGACAAATGGCCCGCAGAAACAAGTGACGGCTAGAATAAATGGCGTGTAACTGGTGCAATCACCTCATTCAAGGAATAAAAATAAAAATATGACGAGAATTTGAACCTTTTTTTGTGTTTTATTTATTAATTCACTTCTATTTATTAGTTTCAGTGGTATGAAAATAATGCTAATATCTTAGAATAATAACGTATAGAAGAATAGTGGCGGTACTTCGAGCGATCAAAAACATGAAACCAAAAATACAACATGCGCGCAGGCGATTACACACGTACACACGCACACCACTATACAAATTATGAAATCAAATTTTGTTTTTATTAACATAAATCGTCGAAATACTTTTAAAAGTAATGTCAAAAACCTTTTTATGTTTTTCAAATGTGTTGTGACACCATTTAAATACACAAACCGTCATAATTACCTATTTATTTTTTAGGAGTTGTGTACGTACGTGCAGTACAATGACCTTGTACATTACGGAACGGGGCCGGCGTAAGCTCCACTAGGCTCCAATTGAAATGCTTCACTTTTTGTGCGGGGACTTACCTTCTATACGTTGTTATTCTAATATATTATTTATAATTCATAATGTTCCATGTAATGACGGAGTAACAACGTAGTTCACCATTCCATTTCTTATCGTGTCGAAAAACTCTACTATGGGATATACTATGAAGATAACATCTACGCAAGAGAAGGTAAACCCAAAATAAAGCCTTATACCAACCCGTTTACCGACGTCCCGGGACAGGGACATCGAGAGGTAAGGGTACCCGAAAGGGTATTCCGTCGGGCCGACCACTGACGACTAGTCACACTGCTCCGGTGGTCGGCCCAACGACGAAGGCGACGTGGGTACGGGTGGGTTATGGACCTGCGTGCCGTCCTTTCGTCGCCCCAGACGCAATGGACCGCGTGTGCGCTTCCCATAGCCCACCCATAAAAAAAAGAAAGAAAAAATACCAACCCGTTTGAGCAACGTGGTATAATAGGTCAAATTCACTCGGCTCGGGCACTCAGTAGGAGGCTCGGGCCTAACGGTGGAACGTATATAAGCTGAAATGATGACGATGATATTTCCCCCGCGTGGTGACAGAATAAGAATACTAGGGATGTGACTTGGAGGGAAAAATTTTTGTTCTTTAAAAGTAATCGATTTTTTGTTCGAAATGATGATGATGATATTTCCCCCGCGTGGTGACAGAATAAGAATACTATGGATGTGACTTGGAGGGAAAAATTTTTTGTTCTTTAAAAGTAATCGATTTTTTGTTTGAAATGATGATGATGATATTTCCCCCGCGTGGTGACAGAATAAGAATACTATGGATGTGACTTGGAGGGAAAATGTTTTTGTTCTTTAAAGGTAATTATAAAATAATAGATTTTTCTCCCAACAGGATTATGATGACCTTTTTTTTTAGGAAATGTGACCTTTATTTTCTAATGTAGTATGAAACACTGCACGCAGTGTCGTGGATGACCTTTTTTTAGGAAATCTGGCAGTGAAAAATTGATTACTTTTACTATAAAAATAATCGACTTTTTATTATTTTGATAATTGAATATAAAAATCGATTATTACAAAAAAATAATCGATTAATAATCAATTATTTTTTCACATCCCTAAAGAATACAATTCACGATCCTCTATCTTGCCGTAAAAGACGTGGGTGTCGTAAAAGACGGATATAATACAAATATAACATCTTTGTAAGAGAAGAAAGCTCTATGCCAATACGTCTGACCAGAGTGGTATAGTAAGTCAATTTCTCTCCAATAGTAGAGGAGGCCCAAACCCAGTAGTGAGACCTCTATGGGTTGTTATGATGATAATGATTTAATATATTTCAAGAGTCTCTTACGAAGAAATTCGAAAAATACATACATTATTACAGGTCTTCTTTTGATATTATCCATCAGCCTACAGACGTCCACTGCTGGATATAGGCCTCCCTACGAGAATTCCACTCGGAACCGTCCTCCGCCACTTGCATCCAATGGTTCCCTGTGACTTTGAGAATGTCGTCAGTCCACCTAGTGGGGGGTCGTCCTACGCTTTCTTCCCCAACGTTTTTCGGTTCGACAAGTGATGTGGCCTGCCCATAGCCATTTCAACGTGATAATTCTGCGGGCTATGTCGGTGAAACCCGTTCTTCTACGGCTTTCCACGTTCTGGATTTTATACGGAGCATAGCCCTCTTCATAGCACGTTGAGCGACTGAGTTTTTTTATGAGTAGCACACATACACCTTTGCTATTATATGCGTATTATATCTCTTAGTCGTCTTTTACGACACCTACGAGCAAGATAAGTGGTGATGAATAGTATTCTTATTCCATCACCACTCGGGAAACATATTAAATGAACAATTCTTATTATATCTATTGTTAGTTAAGTTATTATACACCTTTTTACATTACAAAAACAGCAGGACATTGCCATAGTAGTAATACCTTTAAATTAATGTTAACAGAGAGTACTATATCGTTGTAAAAAGTACAATTTCGCTACATATTTGAGTACCTATTGGTCCCCGCTGAGTCGTATGCTCCTTACTGGTTGTAATGGGAAAAAAGCGTGACTGGGAACTTTTAAGGTTCGCAATGAAAATAAAGTTATTGGCTATTGTTTGAAGTGTTTTATGTGACCATCTATGTGGTAAGTTAAAGGTTTTAGTTGGAGGATATATTTGTTTTTTTTTTCAGCTCAGATGATATGATGACAGATGTATAGTTATTTCTAAAGTTTTGATTTTTTGTATATATGAAATTTTGCCAATAAACCTCTACCAAAATTAAAATTTGAGGCAAAAAACAAACAAGTACCTCAAATCGAATGTTTTATTTAAAAGAAATATGGTTTTAAACTTATTTAATAACAACCTATCTGGCAACTTGTACTTTTTTTTTTGGGGTGGGCTACAGTCGGCGCCTGGCTCCGTCCGAGGCGACAGGGGGACAGCGTACGGCCCCGTAACCCACCCGATAGCACGTCGCCTCCGTCGTTGGGCCGACCACCGGTGTAAAGTTCCTTGACTTAAGTGGTCGACCCAACGGAATACCCGAAGGAGTACCCTTTCTCATCGACGTCCCCTACTGGGACGGCGATCGCCGTCGCGAGGTTAACCTCTTCGCGGGTGCAGGACTAAATACGATTGCTAAGAGAACACTGTTCGCAATTCTCTTATGCCATTTAATAATATCTCATCATCATCATCTCAGCCCATAAATATCCCACTGTTGGGCTCTTCACTATGAGAGGAAAATTGACATATAATAACGCGCTGATCAGACGTGTTGGTATGGGTTTTGTTTCGAGTTTTCCTTCTCTTGCATAGATATTGCATATTACATCCCTTAGTCGTCTTTTACGTCACTCACGAGCGAGAGAGGGGGTGGTGAATTGTACTCTTACTCTTACTTCTTGGGGCTATCGCATATCAGTTACACCCGTTCTTCTACGGATTTCCCTATTCCGGCTTTTATCACTTAGAGATATACCAAGCATAGCCGTCTCCGTAGCACGTTGAGCTATTTTGAGCCTTTTTATGAGGCTGACATTTAGAGACCACGTTTAAGTACGGGTTATAAATCTTTGTTATGAACGGAGCTTAGTCTGTTCAATCCCACAAAGAAACTGCCAACAAGGATCCATTTGTCATGGCGCATCAATTTCAACGAGTAATTCTTCTAATTTCTGAGAGAACCGACAAACAAACTCACATTCATATATATAATATTAGTTAGAATGTATATAAGGTAGTGTTAATAATACTATATACTATTCATGGTTCGTTAATAATCCATCAAAATCCTATCTACCTAGGTAGATGGAGCTTAATGTATAGCTAGACTTATAGCTTCGACTTGCCTAGGCAAGATTAATGAGACTCTGGCGATGACAGCTAGGTAAAGTTATAAATTTATATACAGGTTGTTATAAAATCAATAACGAATGAATTAAAATTGATAAGAGGCTTACGTGATCGTAACTAAATGTATCATCATACATAGCTATCTCGTATTTCAGCTTTTAGGCATTCTCCTGCTCAGCTTGAGCCTCTTCTGTAACAGGAGGCAAATTGGTTTACTATACCAGCTAAACAAGCTGATTTGGTTTTATACTGAATTTTCTTTAATTATTTCTGATATTTACGCGAGTATTATACATTAGAAATAAAACAGTTTTTACAGCTATTGTCGCGTTTTATTTGATTTTTCTTTTCAATTTTAAGGCTATATGGCAGTTCAATTTTAACGTAAACATGCAACTTCTGCTACAGAGAATAGATAGCTCGATCTACGCTAAAATGATTAATAATTTTACTAAGTTTATATTAAATGTGATATTTCAGTAATCTGAATATCTGTAATAAATTAACTGGCGCTAAATGAAGTAAAAAATGGGAGAGTCAGAAATATGACTATTTTATTACACATTACGTGGTTTTTATTTACAAGATTTAAAAAAAAAACAGTGAGCAGGCAGGATGAACCGCAATGGTGTAGTGTTAAGGGAATCACTTTATTACATATAATATACTTATACTTTATATAACCAAATAAGCTATATTTATTCCTATGTAAATGACATAAATGAACTAAAAAACAAAAAGAATATATTCCACTTATTTATTCTTTAACCTATTTACTGTGAGTATGTAAAGTATATTGTTGGATATAAACTGCCTAACAAAAGGGAATGTTGTTGATCATTATGATCACTTTTGGGAAGCGTGGTAACGATCGAGTTCATGTTATTAGCTACTCAAAAGAGAGCAACCACCCATTCTTCTGGAAAAACCTTAACTGCTTTTTGCAATTTCAGTGAAAAGGGGGTAAGTGAAACGTTGAAATGTTGGACAGCACACAGAGATCGAATAATATTACTTTTATGTAAACATTTTTTTTTAAATCACCAACCCGGCTAAAGAAAATCCTTTTGGAGCAGGGAATCTTAAAAATATTACACCTAAATTCAGAACAATCATTTGTCAATGATCACACAATAAGTGTTTTGCATGTTCTGTCCTTAACAAAAATACATCGATTACTATAATAAACGACTCCTTTAGAAATATTTTTAACACAGCCTGTATGTGTACGCTAAATCTTAGATGAGTTGGCATGTCTCGGTGGCCACTTGAACTGTCAATTAGAAGATATTGAGCAAACGTGATTGACGACAACTATACTGATATTGATATGGTTTCATTCAAATTAATTCTATCGATCCTTAGACCATAGGCTTGGAAAATTTGGATTCGCCTTGTCCACAGTTGTAACGAATCGCCTTATCCATGTGGTGAGGTAAGAATACAATTCACCACCCCTTCGAAACTCTCGAAACAATCCTTATACCAATCTGTTTAATCAGCATGCTATAAGGTTAATTTTCCTCCATACGTCATATACGTCCCACTGAACGTATATGAGCCGAAATGATGATATCTGGATATGATTCATCATCGATGATCATCATCATCGATGATGAATCATATCCAGAATACCACATTAAAAAGACCACCAATGCATCAATTTAGCAATAACAACGAAAGCCATTGACATTTCAAAGTCGCAATAAAACGATAAATAACAATTGTACGAGATACATCGCTCGCTTTCGCTGTAAACCAAGCCGATGATTAACAGATCGTCGATTAGCAGGTACTAGGGTTGTCCGTAACTCCAGTGAATAATATTAGTAAAACATATATTTACTAATCATATCGTCTGCTAAATATCCTATTACTAAGGTCATGCCTTCTCCACAATGGGCGGGATATTGACCTACCCACACTGATCGGGTATTGGTATCGAATTTTATTTCGAGTTTTTTTTTATTTTACGACAAGCGAAACATGGAATGAATAGATTTTCACAAAAACGTCTGACCAGCGTGGTATTGTAAGTCATTTTCTCTTCTATGGTGGAGGAGGCTCGAGCCCAACAGTGGGACGTGTATGAGCTAAAATTATGAATTACAATTTAAAATATGTCACATATTGTATATAAATGTACAATTATTTGGGGTCAACGTCATATATTCCTCTTTAATCTTGCATCTCGCAAAAGTTGTTGGCAATCGTATTTTTTTTTTTATTGTAAACAGTGGCAAACGCGCAAACAGATCCTGATGGTAAGTGTTGCTGCTGCTCATGGACCTTTGCTTGGCGGCTGCCTACCGTGATGAAATTGAAGGGAGTATGCATGCGTGCAATGAGGTTCGGTGAAACTAAGGCATCACCAAAACCCACCACATGCAAACATCCTTAGAAATTTGGGTTTCTGGCTCTCTCGCTCACTGAACGAAGCGCAGTAACAAATTGCTACTATTCAGACATTGAATTTCTGCTCAATGTGGTACTACACCGGACGGACCGGCCTGCGGCTGTAGACTGACAACTGTCAAGGGTGTGGTCCTACCACCAATCAACTAAACTTATCACTGATCGCCTGCCTGACGTTAATCCTCCTTGGGAAAGTAACTATTGACCTTTGGTAAGATGGAATTGGCCCTACATTATCAGTCGTCATTTTCAAAACCTACAAGTAGTATTCGTAGTCGCTACCCCACAGCATAATGATAACAAAGGCAATGAAAGGATAATCTAAGAAAATGTAAAACTGTAAGATTTTTATTTATTTTTTTTTCTGGCAGGCTATGGTGCGGACGCACGCCGTCCATCCCATTCAGGATAATGTGAGAGCGGCATGCGACCCCGACCCCATAACCCTCCATATTTCCCCCTCCCCCTTGCCTGGTCCGACCACTGGTACCGAATCCTAGACGTCTGTGGGCAGTTCGAAGAAAGCATTTTATTTCTGATGTTTATACTTATATTACATTACGAATAAAACTATTTTTACGAACTTCATCATCATTGTCAAACATTGAGAAATCAAAAATCAAATGATTTTTGATTTCTCAATATTTTAAACACTTTTCAGTGTTCATGATCAAGACAGGACTCCTTATAAGTTATCGTTATTCCAGATATTTACATCTACCCGCTAAAGAATTATTTATTAAATTTGACCCACATTTGTGAAACAATGTTTTGCCAGTAGGTACTAGAAGAAAATGATAATATATGAAAAAAAAAATATAGTATTCATCATTAGTTATTACTAAATATTAAATTTAGTAAAAATCAAATAAAAACGAGATAAGATCCGTAAAAATATTGTTATCTATAATCTGTGTTCACGCGCATACGTCACGGCAGTGCTGAAAGGGGGAGGCATACTATGCGAGCCCCGGCCCGCAACACACACACGCCGTCGACGTACGGCAGACGCACAACCTATTTCATAGTTTTATTATAATACTTATCTGCAATCTTTGTGTCAATGCTTAAATACAGGCATAAAATAATAAGTTTGTTTGATTACTCAACAATCTGTGACTTTTTGTTTTTGACAACCCTTATTCATAGTCGAATTGTGTTGTATATCAATATCGCTTTACGACTATAAAGGCGTTTAAGGGTGTAGATCGTGAAAATCACCGAAAAGAGTGTTACGATTTTTCATATTTAACCTATTTACATATGATTGATATCAATGATAATTTGTATATATTACAATCAAAGACCAATAAGTATGTTCATGCTTATATTAAACTCTTAAACCTAATAGTTGTTATATAATAAACGTCAACAAACGCACAAAATTGAGTAAAAATGCAAAAACATGACTTCGTATTTTTCAGATTTAACCCCATAAATCAACACAAATTGATAAAAAGAAACACTTTTTGAACACTGAAGAAACCAATAAGTATAGCTGTATACTTCTTTTTATACCTTTACAAACAAAGACTTCCTCTTTTAAAGCCCTAAAATCTAGATATATTTTAAGGTAAATTTTTCATACAAAAATGTATGGGTAAAACGTTCGTTTCATTCGTGCAATCTCGGTGGTCAAAAGCGGCAGTTCCTTTCTGTAAGTGAACGCGACACCACGCTTGTCGGCTGCAGACAGCAGAATTACGTATTGTGAATTTGTGTTTTTTGTAAAAAATTGTAAGTATAACATTTTTATAATTAATTTATTTTCAGTTATTAGAAAGTATCGATATAATGAATGTCTGAAAGAAAACCATGATGGAACTAGATATAAATCGTAAAAAATACAATATCTACACTAATAGGTATTATAAAGAGGAAAGATTTGGATTTTTGTATGTAACGAATAAACTCAAAAAGTACTGGACCGATTTTAATAATTCTTTTATCATTCGAAAGCTACATTATCACTGAGTAACATAGGCTATTTTTTTCGCAGGATTGATTGAATTTGAGTGTCATGCCAGGGAAAAGAAAGTTTTGTACGCATTATAAAAATATGAAAGCCAAAAGATCTCGGAATAAAATGTAAGTTCCTCCCTACTTATTTATTATCGCATTTGAACAGGGTACATTACAAAGCTAATACAATATGTCATATGATTTAGATCGCCCGATTCAGACATATACCTACAATAACATGTAAATATTGGTTTGTATTATCTATATCTATACTGATAAATAAAATTGAAGTATCTGTATGTAATATCAAAATAATAGGATTTTTTAAAAAAAAAAGGCGATACGGAGTTCGCCGGGTCGGCTAGTATTGTCTAAATATCAAAATGTGAAAGTAGGTAGGCGACAGCGCAACTTGGTCGACATACCTATACCGCCAAACAGACGCGAGGCGCCTAGCGTCTGGCTTAGGGTTGTACAAAATAAATAAAAAGTGGATAATATTGATGAATAATATTTCCAGTATTGAAAATAAAGAAAACCTTGGGGCCGAGACTGAGCAACAATGCTACGCGCTGTATAGAGGTAAGTTGTTATACGTAATTCTTGTAGACTTGTTACATAAATAAACAAACTACTTAGTTAGTGATGGGCGAAGACAAAATCTCAATACCTATAGATTTTTTCTTGCAATATTTATTATTTTCATCGAGAGACAAACACCTTAGTACCGAAATACTTCTCAATTACTTTCTCAAAAGAAAATTTACGTTCAAATAAGTGACGTCATAAAAAAACAATACCTAATGCGTAAAGAAATTATAATTTCTATTCATCAGGAACCTAATATTGTATTAAATTCTTTTGCATTTTTTTAAATTTTTAATTATTTTTTATAAAAAAAATCAAGCCATTATCTTTCTTTACAGGAACTAGTTATTGAAAACGACCAAGAGGGAAAGGTGGATGAAATGGAAGTTGGGCGTAGAGTTGTAGACGTTTCTTTTTTTTTTAAAGCCCTTCAGGCCATAGGGGACCACGGTCCAATGGATTGTAAGTTAAGTTACCTCAGTATAATAGGTGAAGTAAAAGTTGGTCTGGACTCAAAACTCATCATGAAATGTAGTATGTGTAGTATGAAATTTACTGTGTGTTTGATTGAAAAGAAAGAAGATAGAATGGAAGTGAATCATCAAATTGTATCTGGTATCATATCATCTGGTGGGAGCTACTATCAGTTAAAAACATTAACTGCCGCAGTAGCCCTACCAATCATGTCACCTTCATTATACAATGAAATTAATAATACGGTTTGCGATTGGTGGGAAAAGACAGTAGCATGCGATTGGTGGGAAAAGACAGCAGCACATTTCATGGCAGAAGCTGTCAAGGAAGAAGCGGAGTACGCAGTGTCTATAGTGTTGATAAAAATGGTACACCATTAATATCTGTTGCTGTTGACGGTTGTTGGAGCAAGAGATCTTATGGTAAGAATTTTTCCGCCTTGTCCGGCGCAGCTGCGATAATTGGCATTAAAACTAATAAAGTATTGTTTTTTGGAGTTAAAAATAAATACTGCGTAGTTTGTGCACGAGCTGCAAAGAACGACAGTCAGCCCTCGGAACACCGTTGTTTCAAGAATTATTCGGGATCATCTACCGGTATGGAATCGACCATAATAGTTGAGGGGTTTAAACGTTCCATTGTTGATCACGGTGTAATTTATAATAAATTTGTAGCAGACGGCGATTCCAGTACTTATAAAAAAATATTAGATTCGCGACCGTACGGTAATTCAACAGTAGAGAAAATTGAATGCAAAAATCATCTTTTACGAAACTACTGCAATAGCTTGGAGAAACTGTCGAAAGACACTAAGTATCCTTGCGAATTGCGGAAATTCCTAAAAGAAAGGTATTTGCGTTTAAGAACGGGTGTAAAATGCGCTATTAAATATTGGGGCGATCAAAATCAGTCACTCGAAGAAAAAATAAAAAATCTTAGTGAAGATATCCTAAATGGTCCACAACACGTATTTGGTAATCACCAATATTGCAAAGAGTATTTCTGTAGACCTGATACTCGTCGAATAGAACCTGTTGGGTTGCTTCCAGCAATTGTTGGATGCGGATTAATGGACGCGGTACACATTTTAAGTAAAAGACTGTCATATCATTCTAGAAGTTTAATTCATAATTGTACAAGTAATATAGTTGAAAGTTTTAACGCAGTGATTGCCAAATTAGTAGGGGGTAAGCGTGTAAATTATTCTTCCCGTGGTTCTTATGCGGGCCGATGCGCAGCTGCTGTTGTGTCTTTTAATACAGGATCGATTCATAGTAAAACTCATGAAGTAATATTTAAATCTAGTCCTAATCCTTTGATCGCGAAAGTGGAAAATTGTAATCGTAGAATCCGTTTAATTGCTAAACCTAAATTAAGATTGAAAAAGAGCCACAGCGCTATATCGAAAGACGCTCACTATGGACCAAACTGCGAAAAACCTGATCTGAGTCCAGAATTATATGAGAAAGCCAAGTCATCTTTTTTAGCCGATTTAAAGTTGTCTTGTGCTGAAAGAGAGGAGCTTGAAAGGTCGACCCATTTGCAAAGAAGTAGTTCTGAGTGGATGAGTACAAGGAGAAAATTACTAACCTCATCATCGTTCGGGGAAGTTTGTAAAAAACGAGAGAGCACAAGTTGTGCTGTTCTTGTTCGTAAAATCGTTTATGGTAGTAATATCTCCAGTTTGCCTGCTGTACGGTACGGTATCGAAAACGAAGAAACCGCAATTAAACAGTTAGAAATTCAAGAGAATATTAGTATACAAGGTTGCGGTTTGTTCGTCGACGATCAATATGAATTTCTTGGTACTACACCAGATGGCATTTATGCAAACGGTTTAATTGAAATTAAGTGCCCACATTCTTTAGCTGGCATGACTCTTGATGAAGCAATGGCCAAACATACCTTTTGGGTTAAGGACAAGGCTTCCAAGGGTTATGTCATAAATAAAAATCATAACTGGTATTTCCAAATTCAGGGACAGGTACATATTACTAAAAGAAACGTTTGCATGCTTGGCATCTGGTTTGGTGCTACTGTACCTATGAAAGTTTATATTATAGAAAAGGACTACATATTTTGGGAGGAGAAAATGGAGATGAAATTAGTTAGGTTTTATTACGATTGCCTACTTCCAGAATTAGTTGATCCTCGGCAGTCACGAAGCATGCCCATTCGTGACGCGCCCAGTATCATAGAGGCTATGAAAGAGAGGAAAGAAAGAGCTTTACATGTTATGAAAGAGAAGAACGCCTAATGATTTTGAAAGATACAGGTAACTTAACTACCCAGCCAGTCGATTCACGTAAACACGCCAGTCCAAAAGTCGTTTTAACTTAGGAATTTAGAAATCGCCTTTTGGTTTTCTGTTTTAAACGCACTTACTTATCTAGTCTTGGATTGTCATAAATCTTCCAATAGCTCAATTACTATACAATTTCTGAGTTACCTGGTGTAAAGAATCATAAAAATTGGTTCAAAAATACAGCGAATTGAGAATTCTCCTTTTTTTAAGTCGGTTAAAAGGGCTAAATTTGCACAAAACGAAGTGACGTCACTGCGCTACGGTTTTTATTACTTACGTGAATCGGGCAGCTGGTAACGTTTTCATTCTGATAGGTTTTGTGATAGCCATTGATTTTATCATCAAATTAGCAGAAATCAGAACTTGATCCGTAATCGAATGAAAAACCATTAGAATTTTGAACTCATATTTCGTTATTGTTTAATTACATACTTTTAATTAGTATATTAATAATTTACAAACTTCTGTTAAAATTAGTAAATAAATGAATTATTTACTAATTTTTGTACAACCCTAGCACGCTTTTAGGATAGCGAGTAATGGCGACTCATATTTGTTATTGTGTAGTAAATAAATCATTTTTATACTTGTATTTCATTTATTGACATTTTTTTTAAAACCCTAGGATTTTTTTTAGATATCGACGAGGTGATCGTAAACAAAAAGTAAGTATTTGAGTTTACGCAATAGGCACATTTCCTTGCGTAGAGATAAACACACTTCCTACTGAATTTGCAATTATTTTATTGAATGAATATTTTACGAATTAGAATAAACTTTGGTAGTGAAATTACAAATAAATAAATAGTTGGAATTTTAGGTAAGTAGAATACAAAAATGTCAGTCCGGACCTACTCTTGATTGTATATTATATTATAAACTAGTAACCCGCCCTCGCTATCTTCGGCAATATTCACTTCACATTACATACTATAAAAAGCATATTGATCTATAATAAATGCACAATTTATTTAAGGTACTTAATTGGATAAGGATTAATGCTGTATTGTATAAAATCACTTAGTAAATAATCATTTTTTAGTAGAGGATAAAAAATGGTTATGGTGGGTTATCCCTAAGAGATAGACATATGCCATCGTGGACTTTTTTGTTGAACTTTTTAAGATGGATAATACTGTAGTACATTATTTTGGTCTATCTCGTAGGGTTCAGCCAACGTTTGCAATATAAGCGCAAAAACGTGCTTATTTACGACATCACATTAGAAACCTCTAAATTAATCAGCGTTTCTCTACTATATTATGCATGTATTATACATATAAACCTTCCTTAAGAATCATTCTATTTATTAAAAAAAACTCCATCAAAATCCGTTGCGTAGTTTTAAAGATCTAAGCATACATAGGGACAGACAGACGGCGGATAGCGACTTTGTTTTATACTATGTAATGTAATGATAGAAAAACATAAAAATTGTGTCTCAACTACTCTTATTAATCTATTAAAAAGAATCAACAGCTAGTTTCCAAAAATTCAACGTTATTGTTATGCTATAAATATTCAAGTTCAATAACAATTTCTCAACGTGGAACGTTTGTTGCAAAACATTTTGAAAATCGCGCTCTCTAGGTCATTCATCCGCCCCGTCGGATGTTACATTAAACTTTGGCGCTGCGGTCGCTCGAAATCGAGAACTCAGGCCAACAATCTACACCCTTAATTATACGATGAAATTTGAATGAAGATCAAAAGTTCATTTATTCCTCTGCACTGTTAATTTAATCGTGTGGTGACGTAAGAATACAATTCACCACTCCCGTTCTTGTCTGTAAATGTCGGAAAATACGACTAAGGAATATGATAGATATAGAACATCTATGGGAGACAAGGAAAACTCGAAATGAAATCCTATACCAACACGTCTGACCAGCATGGTATAGTAGGTCAATTTCCCTTCCATAGTGGAGGAGGCCGAACCCAATAGTTGGACGTTTGTTGTTAACTTAAGACAATAATATCTGGTAGACCGCGCTTTGCTCGGTATGTTTTTTAATTTTTTTTTTTTGTTTTTGTATATTGAATTGTTTATTTTTGTATATATTAATTAAAAGGTAAAAATGATGAAATAATGAAAAAATGTCAATAATTAAAAACAGAATAATAATAACACTGAGAACCGATCTCACACTGTTTGAATGCGACTGAACAACTTCCCAACTGAGCTATTGTCACTCTTGACGGTGAAGGCTAAATTTAAATTTCTATTCTAACTAAATTTTATTAATTAGCCAAATACGACATTTTCTATAAATAAAACTTAACTAGACTGATTTTTGTATACTAAAATTCATGAAAATCATTGGTGCGGCTTTTGAGATTCTGAATATATCTATATATCTATATATAGGAGAGGCGGGTTTTGCGAGCGATATATTGACTCATCACCATATCTCTGGAACCATAAGGCGTATAGACTTGAAATTTGGCAGAAATATTCCTTTCGTTGAGTAGAGGTCAGCTAAGAACGGATTTTACGAAGTTCCACCTGCAAGGGGTGTTGCGGGGGCTTTAACAATAATATACATTTTAAGGAACAGGGTGAGCCGAAGCTACTGAAGCTAGATAAATGAAATTTGGACCGTAGTTTCATTTCGTGACGTAGGCACCCACTTAAAAAGGATCTTTTGAAATTCCACCCCTAAGGGGGTGAAATGCAACGGTAAAGTCTGTATGGAATGAAAAAAAAATCTTTAGCTACTGTCTTCAAATTAAGCACAAATACTCTTTAATAAAAATAAATAAATAGGTATTTCAGCGTTTGTCCATTTTCATCCTCGAAGGGTGTAAAATAGGTATAAAGATGTCAGTTGACTGACTCATCACAGAGCCGAAACTACTGAAGCCAGAAACATGAACTTTTGACATTAGTTTATTTGCGTGACGTAGAAACCTATTAAGAAAGGATTTTTTTAAATTCAACCCCTAAGGGGTAAACGGCAGTAACAAAGTTTGTATAGAGAGAAAAAAAATCTACATCGATTTTCTTCAAATTCTCTACAAATACTATTTAATAAATATAAATGAACACGAGTTTCAGCATTTCTTAATTTTCACCCTCTAAGGATGTAAATAGGTATGAAAAAGTTGGCCGACTAACTCATTAACGCCGAGCTGAAACTACTGAAGCTAGAAACATGAAATTTTGACTGTAATTTTATTTTGTGACGTAGAGACCCATTAAGAAAGAATATTTTGGAATTCAACCCCTAAGAGGTGAACCGCAGTAGTAAAGTTTGTTTAAGGAGACAAAATTCGTCATCGATTACCTTCAAATTTTGCTTAAATACTCTTCATTAATCATTTGTTTCATAATTAAAACCCTTATACCTACATTCCACTGTTCGGCTCTTCCATAATGAGAGCGAAAAGGACCTACTATACCACGCTGGTCAGACGTGTTGCCATAGGTTGTAGTTTCGAACTTTTCTTATCTTGCATAGATGTAGTATGCATATTATAAACCCTTAGTCGTCTCCTACGACAGCCATGGCACGGTAATATAATCATCCAGTAATGTATCTCGGCCGTAACCTTGAATTAAATGCCTAAACGTAAACATGTGATAGGGCTGCCCGCCTCCAGCATTTTAATTACATTTGCCTACTTTGTGTTTCCATTTAGTTTTGTATATACTTTTCTTATATAAACAAATAAAATACTTTGTGAATTGAATACACAAACTGGAACACTTCCTGTGTTCAATAAGAATGCGTATTGATTTTTGATTGGTAGTTTTAATTAAAAAAAACATGTTTATGTTTAAATAACAAATCGGTCTATAAATTTAAATTATCTAGTGACAGACAGACGGTCAAATTATTTTTTTCTAGTACTATTCATACACATAGTACAATAAACATATATTATTAATAATAAAATACCACGTCTTTACTTTGAATTATATAAACTAACAAAACAAAACACATTATGAGTTTTAACACAAGCGTACCGTAACATGATTCATGAACCGCCTATAACTACTTATTTCACTCGTGTCAATCACTTTATTCGCTTTATTTATTAATCCAGACAACTTTTTTTCGGGAGATAAAAGGAAATTAAAACGACACACATTATGTACCTACCTACTAGTAAGTAAAATTATTTTATAATCTTACCTTTCAAAGTTTCCAGGTAATCTAAAAAAATTTATCTCTAGATTCGTTATTGACGAATTCATGCAACCAAAAACAGCACAATATACCCTACTTGTTATATTAAATATGTGTATAATTATGTATTTTAGTGAAAAATTCGCGCAGTTATTGTTAAAAAAACAACACACCGTTCGTTCGTCACTGCAGCACAGTCGCGACTGTCTACATGCCGAGCGCATGCCGAGATCGAGGCGCTTAGGTATAGCTCGTGTTTCGTCCGTTTGTATGAAGTTGAATTACTGGTAGATTATATTACCGTGGCCATGGGTAGGAGAAGAGGTGGTGAATTGTATTCTTATTCCGTCATCACACGGAAAATACTCTTCAGTCAAAATGAATAAAGAGCATTTGTCAATTTTTACCTTCTAAGGTAAGGGAACTAGGCGGGTAAGGTGACTGAAACCGAAGCGAAGCGAGGGCGGGTTGCTAGTATACATATAAACCTTCTCCAAAATATACGAAAAAAGTCGGCGAGGTGCGAGTCTGACTCGCGCACAGAGGGTGCCGTACTATTGAGCAAAAAAGGACAAAACAATTGCATTTGTTGTATAGCAGCCCCCCTAAAATATTGATTTTATTTTGTTTTAAGTATTTGTTGTTATAGCGGCAACAGAAATACATAATTTGTAAAAATTTCAACTGTCTAGCTATCGCGGTTCTTGAGATACAGCCTGGTGACGGACAGAGGGACGGACAAACGGACGGACAGACGGACGGACAGACAGCGAAGTCTTAGTAATAGGGTCCGTTTTTACCCTTTGGATATGGGACCCTTAAAATTACCTATATACCACGCTGGTCAAACGGATTGGTGTAGTGTATTACTATATTCCTTTGACTTTTTTTACGATACCAGCGTGAAAGAAAGAAGGTGGTGAATTGTACTCTTATTCCATCAACATCCCGCCTACATATCTATAACTAGACTGAAGAGTTCGTTTGACTGAATGCGTTAATCTCATAAACTAGTGGTTCGTATTGAATTTTTTTTTTAATATTAGACAGCCCATTAATTGAGGAAGGTTTATATAATACTAGCAACCCGCCCTCCCTTCGCTTCGGTTTCAGTCACCCTTACCCGCGTAGTTGCTGTTCCCGTGGGAATACCGGGATAAAATGTAGCCTATGTTACTCCCTGATATTATAGCTTTCCATTGATGAAAGAATTTTTGAAATCGGTTCGGTGGTTTAAGCGTGAAAGCGTTACAAACAAACAAACAAACATCCTTACTTTCGCATTTATAATATTAGTATGGATAAACACACACGCTATGACCATTATAGACCGAGTATCAAAGAAATATGTTGCGAAAACTGATAATTTTATATAATTTTAAGGCTTTTCACGTGGGATGGCGGAGTTAGAATACATTGTATCGCTCTGTATCTTATTCATGGATATTGTAAAGGACGACTAAGGGAAATAATATACATATAACATTATATATGCTAGAGAAAGAGAACTCTAAACAAAATGCTATACCAACTTGCTTGACTAAACTGGTATCATCATCATTATCATCATCGCAGCCCACATACGTCCCACTATTGGGCTCAGACCTCTTCTACAATAGGAGGGCATTTGGTATACCATGGTGGTCAGACATGTTGGAATAGGATTTCATTTCGAGTCTTGCTTCTCTTGCACAGATGTTACGTGCATATTATATCCGCGGACAAGATAGGGAGTGGTGAATTGTATTCTTACTCCGTCACCACACGGAACAGACTGGTATATAGGCAATTTCCTTCTTATTATAAAGGAAGCTCGAGCCTAGCAGTGAGGCGTATATGAGTTGAAAGTTCAGCGATTTTATTCCGACTTCTCTTCGAAAAAAATAATTTAATAGTAGTCCTACTAATATAATAAACACCAAAGTTTGTATGTATCTGAGGATATTTGTTGCTCTCTCACGCAATAACTACTGAATGGATTTTTATGATATTTTACAATAACATACCTTACATATCAGAATAACATATATGCTATAATTTATCCCGATATTCTCACGAGAAGGGCAACTATGCGAATAAAACCGCAGGCCACTGTTAGTACGTAATAATTAAAATTTTCCTTAATATTGTTTGATTGAAGAATTCATGAAAAAGAAATCCAATTTCTCATTATTGCATTCAACAATTACATCAAAGGAATTATATTTTCTAAAGCAAAAAAATACCTTTTGAGATCTGCCATTAATTACAGTCGACGCTAAAGGGTTAAACCTTTAACCCTTTCTTCGCGCTCGAGGTAAAAAATACCCCGAAGCAATTTTATGCACTCATAAACTCTTTAAAGTTATTGTTTCTTTTTGTGAAAGGGACTCTGAAATATTGGAAATTATTTGCGTTTGATGTTTGGCAGGCGCCTCTGTTATTATTAGATTTTTTTTAAATAAGTTTTTTGATGTTACTGAAAGGGTTAAGGCAGCTGATATTAAAAGCTTCTGGTGTTGATTTTGCCACTGATTTATTGGATGAAATAATTGTAGGTTTTCTTAATAAGGGTTTTTTCTTTAGGAGACCGTGCAAATTGAGCGTTATTTCGCTATCATATAAAAATTGATCCATTCAGAATCTGCGTAATAGCAATTTGCTACTGCATTTCGTTTAGTCAGCGAGAGATATGGGGTCCTCAATTCTATTTTTACGATCTACCATCGGGTGCTTAATCATTTACCACCAAAGACAAAAGAATAGAAGATAGGGCAGCGCTTACTGAGTCATTCACAATTCCGAATATACCTTGCCTGCCAAACAAAAGGAATAAATAGATTTTAAACCTAAAGATCTACTAAAATAGGGTTTAATTTAAGTTATCATCATTTCAGCCTATCACAGTCCACTGCTGGACGTAGGCTTGCCTCATGTTGCGCCACAGAGTGCTGTTCTGTGCTTCCTGCATCGAACGACGACCAGCAACTTTTACCAGGTCTTCGGCCATTATTAAGTACGTTATTATAATGTTTTCTTACAAAAGTAGTCGAAATAAATAAAATATTATAAAATTATTTTATAACTAGTAACAATACAAAGAATAGAGTAAAAATCATTAAAAATTTATCTAAACAAAAAGTATTTAAAATTAATTTATTATAAAATATCTCATTACAATCAAATTCTAGCATTTAAAGGACAGTCTTCAAAATTTTGCAATTTTCATAGTGTATCAAGGTATAATTTTAATTTCAGATTTATATAATTTTTTGTTGTTATTTTATTCCGTGTAATGACGAAGTTAGAATACAAATCAATACCCCCTCTCTTGCTCGTGCTTGTCATAAAAGATGACGCAGAGCTACAATATGCATATATCATCTATTCAAGAGAAGGAAAACTCGAAAGAAAACCCTATGCCCACACGTCTGACCCGCTCGTCAATAGCATAATAGGTCAATTTCCCTCCTATTATGGAGGAGGCTTCATCCCAGCAGTGGGACATATATGAGCCGACATGAAAATGATGATATTTCTTTATATTAAAAACAATGTCTTCGGGACATTATACATAATTTTACTTCTACAGGGAACAAAATATAATAGGGTCGCTCCATTAAACTCCGCGCATATAAACTAAACGAAGATAATAGTCATATCTTTAATCTATAATAATCAACTAACATAAGTAAAAAAACGTGTGCGTCTTGGGGCTCCCGACAGAAGTGATAACTTAAACTAATCTAAGTTGAATTACTTAATATTGAAATTGTTTAACTTGAGAAAAGTATAGGTTATTATTTAAATTTAATGTATATTAATATGATAATTTAAGGAAAGGTTATACCTACCGCTGCCGTATACGTGAAAGAAAAGGAAGCCAGGCAGACTGTCGCAGTAACGCGTTACGTAACGAAGCGGTTGACCCTCCCATAAGAAGTTATCGCTTCAAAATACATGTTTGAATACTTTAGTTAATAAACACAGCTCTGAACAGTATTCCCATTGCTAATTCAGACTTTTAAATAAATTAACATCAATTATTCGACATGTACACACTCTGGAAACAGAATTAAAACTTCTCACGTACACGATTCTATTTGAAAATTGAACGTACAGAACAAAGGACTGTTTTCTGTCAACGGCATTTCCTTTTGAAAATGGAACGCGGTGATTCGGACCGTGTCCAATGACCAACCGTCTGCTGTAGAATGTTTTTAAAACGTATTATATAGTTTTTTTTTGTCTATAATTTAATAAAACCACAACGTTATTTTTTTTTTTGTATATTTTATAACTATTTTATTTAATGAAATTTTGATAATTATCTCCTTCTTCTTCAGTAATGGCAATAAGCTACAATTATAAGTTATTGGTGTCAATGTCGAGTTATAATATACATATATTCTTCACGTTTTCAGTCTTCGTCTTTTAGTCTTAGTCGTTACCATGGATTAGGTGCTGAGAACCAATCCATGGTTCCTCTGGGAATTTATTGTAGAATATAAAAATGCACGTATTTTACTATTATATTCTATTCACTATATTTCAACATTTTGTCCGCTTTATATTACATAAAATATCAGCAAAATTATTTAATATTTTTATTTATTTATTTATTTAAGACAACACTCTGCACTAAGGAAATAATCCTTGTATTGCGGGGGACTTTACAAACATATAATTAACGGACACAAATTACATCCAGACTCAGAACAACAATTTGTGGATTGCAAAAAGTGTTGTCCCGCGTGGGATTCAAACCCCCGACACTGGCGCACATATAACACAGTAAAACACTAAACTAATGGGAAAATATAAAAGCGCTACATGACATTATGACATTCGCGTCAAAATCTTCGATAATTATAAAATTACGCATGTAAATGGAGAAGTGTCAGTAAATATCACGGTCGTTATAAGTTGAAAATTTCAATTATCACCAGCATCATCATCCCCCCTGTGTGCCCGAAACTCTTCCACAAAGCAGTCGTCTTTTACAACACCCTCGGACAATGTGAGAGTTGATGAAGAAGAAGGTGAGGCGTGGTGTGTGGTTTGTAGTATTCTTACTCCGTCACCATACGGCAATTATTTTTTCTTTAAACATAGATACGTATAATATAACGCACATTTGCCTTTTGAGTCGTTTGCTTGATGTCGTTTAGATAACTAAAGGAACGGTAAACAAAACCCCTGCCCAGGTTTTAAGGGTTGATATTTTTATATTCATTCAACCAAATCACATGTATGACGTATCGTTTTAACAAAATTGATATACCGCATCGCCCTATCCTTTTATACCCTATTTTTATATTACCTACTAAAGGGACAGAGAAATCAAAGGGCTATTTTGACATGTTGACAAATATGAACCTGAAATAACATTTTAATATGATGTTATCAATTAAATTTCAACTTTATATACAAAGCATAAGATTTTTATTTAGTTACAAAGATTATCAGTTAAAGGTTTTGATATTATCATGGGATTTGAAACGATTTGCTACGGAATCAAAAGTAGCCGATATTTGAGTTTTTATAAAGAGTTTTTGTGTAAGAAGCTTATATGGGTTTTGATGGACAGAGTTATATGAACTTTGGGATTGAAACTTTAATATTTATATTTCAATAAATGTTACTAAATAAATCTTTAAGATGGCGCAGATAACATGAAATTGATTCTGACGTTCCAACAATATTGGTATAATAATAACGAATCATTCATAAGCCAATGAACTTCTACGGATAATATTAACTATACATCCTTTCTTTATTTTTTTTTTTGGGTTGGCTATGGTCGCCGGCTCCGTCTTGAGCGACAGAGGGGCGGTGCGCGCGGCCCCGTAATCCACCCGTGACACGTCGCCTACGTCGTTGGGCTGACCACCAGTGCAGGGTGACTTGTAAGTGGTCGGCCCGACAGAATACCCCTTGAGGAGTACCCTCTCCTCGACCAACGTCCCCCCGTTATTCGGGGATGTCGGTTGTCGTCGCGCGGTCGGCCTCTCGGCGCTAACTATACATCTTGTATACGAATTGAATCCGCGGCACTCGGCACCGTATTAAGTTACGCTTTTTTTTTTTGTGTGGGCTGCGGTCGGCGCGCTCCTCGCACCACTCCGTCCGGGGCAACAGAGGGGCTTAAGCACGCAACTCCCGCAACCCACCCGAAAACCACCTCGCCTTCGTCGTTGGGCCGACCACCGGAGCAGGGTTACTTGACATCAGTGGTCGGCCCGACGGAATACCCCCTATTGGGGTACCCTCCCATCGACCGACGTCCCCCCATCGGGGAGGACGTCGGTCTTTCCTCACGCGGTCGGCCTCTCGGCGGGTGACGGACTAATCCCCGGTCACGTCACCCGCGGCCTCGGCTAGGGCGGCATGAGGCGCAGGTAGTTGCGCCGCCCCAGTCGCCGGCGGCGGATCTCCTCATTGAGGCTGCGCTCCTCGCGCAGGCGATCCCCAGCCTCGTATTAAGTTACGCTATCGGTGCCGTCATAAATATTATTATATTTTGTAAATAAAACTATTTTGTGGATTTGATCGCGTTTGTATTTAATGGTGGAGTAAGACTTAGTCCACTCGTGACTATAAACTCTGTAAAGTGTTCGACCCGTCAAGCAATCAAATACAAACACTATAAAATCCGTAAAATAGTTCGCGTAAACATCAGAAATCATTATTATTATATCGGTTTAACTATACCTAAATATATACAAAAAAAAAATTCCGTTGACTGACTCATCAATGCTGAATCGAAACTATTCAAAATAGGAATATAAAATTTTAACGGAAGTTTCTTATTATGATGTAGCGACTCACTAAATGTAGGCCTCATAATAAGGCTCCAAGTCGTTCAGCGTGCTATGGAGCGGACTATGCTTAGGCTTTCTCTGCGAGTTAGAATCCAGAATACGGAAATCCGCAGAAGAACGGGTGTAACCGACATAGCACAAAGAGTTACCACGCTGAAGTGGCAACGGGCAGGCCACATCGCTCGACGAACCGACAACCGCTGGGGAAGAAAGGTTCTCGAGTGGCGACCACGTATCGGACGACGCAGTGTAGGACGCCCCCCTCCACTAGGAGGACCGACGAACTGGTGAAACTTGCTGAGCATCGTTGGATGCAGGCGGCATAGGACCGCACATTGTGGCGTAATATGAGGGAGGCCTACGTCCAGCAGTGGACAGCGATAGGCTGAAATGATGATGATGATGATCCCTGTTTAACTAAACCTATACAAAGAAGTTAGTTAACTGACTCATCAACGCCGAACCGAAACTATCGAAAAGAGGAATATGGAAATTTTGACAGCAATTTCGTATTTTAATGTAGAGACTTACTAAGAGAGCATTTTGCAAAGAATATTAACACGCAGTAGCTAAGTGCGTTTAGAAATGAAAAAAAAAGTGTCTGCTTATGTACGCATATAAGAAGTTATACTTCTTTCACGTAACAAAATAAATTTATTCTAAAACCTTTTTAAAAATTTCATCCTTTCCGTTTGTAGAAAAAACCGGCTAAGCGCGATTCAGTGTCGCGCACGAAGGGTTCCGTACCATTATCCTTACTAATATTATAAATGCGAAAGTAAGTTTGTTTGTTTGTTACACTTTCACGCTTAAACCACCGAACCGATTTCAAAAATTCTTTCACCAATGAAAAGCTGTAATGTCAGGGAGTAACATAGGCTATATTTTATCCCAGTATTCCCACGGGAAGAGGAACTACGCGGGTACGGTGTCTGAAACCCAAGCGAAGCGAGGGCGGGTTGCTAGTCTATACCAATAAATAAAATTAGAGTGTCTGTTTGTAATGTCAAAATAATAGACTTTTTTCATGCTCACACGGTTATTTGCACTATACATATGCCTAAAATACACTTTATAATTTTTTGTCTGTCTGTCTGTCTGTTTGTTCCGGGTAATCTTCAAAAGGGCTGGACCGATTTCAAAAATTCTTTCACCAATGGAAAGCTATAATATCAGGGAGTAAACTCGGCTATATTCTATCCCGGTATTACTATGGGAACGGGAACAGCGGGAATAAGGCGACAGAAACCGAAGCGAAGCGTGGGCGGGTTGCTAGTCTATAATAAACGGCGATAACCTTTTTTATTATATGGGAGCCCCCTTAATTATTTATTTTATTTTAATGAATTATATTTAAAGAGAACATAAAACTAAATATTCCGTGAATAGTTAAAACGTCTACCTGTCACCGTTATTAGTATCGAGCAAGAAACGGTAAAAAAATTGTTGTATGGGAGCACCCCTTAAATATTTCCCGCCGAGAGGCGGACCGCGTGAGGAAAGCCCGAAATCCTCCCCGAGGGGGAACGTCGGTCGATGGGAGGGTACTCCACGTAGGGGGTATTCCGTCGGGCCGACCACTGATGTCAAGTAACCCTGCTCCGGTGGTCGGCCAACGACGAAGGCGACGTGCAGCGTGGTTGGGTTGCGGGTGTTGCGTGCTTACGCCCCTCTGTCGCCCTGGACGGAGTGGTGCGAGGAGCGCAACCCACCCAAAAAAAAAAACCCCTTAAATATTTATTTTAGTTTTACTATTTGTTGTTATAGCGGCAATAGAAATACATCATCTGTGAAAATTTCAACTGTCTAGCTATCACCGTTCTTGTGATACAGCCTGGTGACATCGGACGGACGGACAGCGACGTCTCAATAATATGGTTCCGTTTTTACCCTTTGGGTACGGAACCCTAAAAAACGCCACTGATAATAGAAAAAAGGTATTTTATACATTGAGAGTTTTATTATAAATAGATAATAATTTGTGACGGTGTGCGCTCTCATCGTAATAATTTACTCACATAATTTTTTCCTAACGCGAGAAAAGAAGAATAACTTCAAAAATAATATTTTTAAAAGCAGCGCCTCTCGTTATAAAGCTGTTTTGTGCTTCAATATTTTTTACTCTACAATATAGATAATGTAAATAATATTTGACGCAGACCTCGTACATGTTTTTACGCGGATGAAGATACAGACAAAAAATAGTTATCATTAACATCTCGGCCTATATGCGTTTCACTGCCTCGAGCCTTTTCCACAGTGGGAGGGAAATTGAACTACTACCTCACGTTGCTGAAACGGATTTTGTATAGTTTTTTTTTTTTCAAGTTTCTCTTATGTTGCATAGATAGTATCTGCATATGATATCCCGTAGTCGTATTTTACAACATACATTTGTAGGAAGGTGGCTTTGAATTGTATTTTTACTCCGTCACCACATGAAAACAAATACATTAAAGCAATATATGACTAGAAAAGAATATTTTGAAAATCAGCCGCTCCTAGGAAATATGCCTCCTTAATATCCTTCTTATATACACTCATTTGCAAAAAAAACGGGCACCTAAGCAATGAACCATTTCAAATGTTAATATTTCTTTGTTTGATAATTATAGGTAGTTTTATCCACACAATTTGCTAAATTAATAAGAAAATAATCGTTTTCATCAGTATTTCATAAAATTTAGATACAATTTATGGGAAATAATGCTAAACCTCGCTAGTAGTGTATATTCGCTAGTAGTGCATATGCTCATGAAGTAAAAATAAAAAAGTTTTTTTTGTTTGTTTTTCTTTAATAAAGTAAAAGCAGATAAATGTTTAGTATCGAGTGTGACCCCCTCTAGCTAAAATCACAGCTTGAATTCGTCTGGGCATGCTAGCGAGTATATCCCGGATTCTTGCTTGCGGAATACGTTCCCACTCCGCAGTAATCACATTCTTCAGCTCTCTGATGGTCTGCGGAGCCGGGTGTACTGATCTCACACGCCGTTTCAGAACGTCCCAGACATGCTCTATGGGATTGAGGTCGGGACTTCGAGCTGGCCAATCCAAACGACGAATGCCGACCTCTTGCACATACGCATTAACATCGCGGGATCGGTGGGCGCGAGCATTGTCGTCCATAAAAATCGAGTCTTCACCTAGAGCGGCCAATGCGGGTTGTGCATGAGAAATTAGAACTTCCGTTATGTATCGATGCCCAGTCAGTGAGCCGTTTTCAATGAAGACTAACTCTGTACGATCCATTGAATTTATTCCTGCCCAAAACATAACAGAGCCCCCACCATAAGGTGTGATTTCTTCGAAACATGCCTCTGCAAAGCGTTCTCCTTGTCTTCTTAGCACTCGCCGACGTCGATCTTCACCGAACAGAGATATCCTGGCTTCATCAGAGAACAAAACCCTATTCCAATCGTCTTGAGTCCATGATTCACAATTTCTAGCGAACCTAAGCCTGTGAACTCTGTGCTCACGGAGTAATTTGGGGCCGCGGGCCGGGCGGTGACTGCGTATATTGGCAGCGAGAAGCCTCCTCCTGACCGTCCATAGACTAATATGCACATTTCTTACTTCTTGGAGGTTGTTCTTAAGATCCACATACGAAGATTTGCGATTTCTCAATGCGCGACTCACAAGAAAACGATCATCCCGTGGTTGGGTACATGGTTTTCTTCCAGAACCAGGCCTTCTCTCGACGGAACCAGTCTCCTGATATCGCTGCCAGGTCCTTTGGACTGTCGAGCGACTAACATTTAGCCTCCTAGCCACGAAACATTGGCTGCAACCCTCTTCAAGCAGCGCGATAATTTTGGTAGCTTTTACCACTTTATCAACCATTTTTGATACAGCCAAACAGCATTAAATAAAGCTTTGACAGTCAAGGATATGAAATTAATCGATAAAAATTGAATAAAAGTTATGAAAGTCGATGTTAACTTCTGGAACTTCGCGCCAAAAATGTAGGATAAAAAGGGGTTTTCTGTAAAAATGAACATCAAATGAAAAATTGAATTTAGAACGTACTTTTTTAAATACCACAGCATTTTTAAAACCGGCCAGTAACGTATACAAACGATTGAAACCTTTTTGGTATTGTATCTTTTTAAATATGAATGAAAATCAAAACCGCCCGTTTTTTTTGCAAATGAGTTTATTTCCTGTTTATTAAATTCACATTATTCACCCTAAAATACAAATATAAGGTCGAGGAAGAAGTTTCTTCGCATTCTATATGAAAATTCAAAACATTTTGCCTTCATGGTCACGTGAATATACATGAACGCTGCAAAGTGTTCGAAACGTTGAGCAATCAAAAATCACAAAACATAAAATCTGTAAAGTAGTTTTATTTACAATGTGTAATGCTCGCGTAAACATCAGAAATCATTACCTTTTCTTTTTCAAATTTTATTTAGACTGGCATTACCATTTTGTTCGATGAATATCCTCCAGCTTGTATGTATGACATGATCCTATTGGTGTAGAAATTTTTGGGATTTATGATCAGAAAAATGCGATAAATAGGTTTGGCAGTCCTCTCTTGGTGTTAACTTGATACTGTCTAAGGAATTCTGAAATCTATTTCGCGATATCGGAATGAAAGACCACACTCTTTTTGTTGATTAATTCCGACCACTTTCTCTAATTTCTTGCTTTAATCTAATCAGTTGTTGGTAGTAGACAATCACATCCATGGTTCTACCCAGCTGTGAAAGCTAACAACACCCTTCCAATACCACCATTCACACAGAATCACCTTATTGCAAGTCAATCCGGGTTTCGCCACAGTCTAGGAAGACTGACTAACCTTTGACCATGACCATTTTCGCACTTTCTTATCGTACATGATCAACTTTTTATCACTAGTTATCAATCTCTTCAAAAAATCGGTTGTCTGTAAAGTCGGTTTACTGACGATAGTTGAACGTGACAACGTCATAAGAAAATACTGATCGAATGGTTTCATTTTTCAAAAGAAAATTTTAATTTTATTTGTTTGATAGATATTTTGGATGGCAAGCCTTAAATGGAACGCCTCAGAGCGAGGTAACGCCGCATACGTCATGTTTTTTCGTGTGTGCAGCCGGCTCCATCGAATTATAAGACGTTGTCACGTCAAAACCGTACGGTTTTATTACGTTTCAATAAAGAATCGCAAGTTAGTACATGGGTTATTAGGTTTCATTCAGTGAGCTCGTGTGGCAGCCAAATATCGAGCTTTTATATACATATACCAAATATGTAACTGGTTTTTTTCAAATGTGTCAAAACTGTTGTGTGGTCCATTCCCAGATCTTCATCTACGTCGTAACTAGTGATATGCTAATCTTGCCCCACTTTTTCAAAAATCGCGACCATTTTATCAATAACAGGGTGACTAGATCCACGCGCACTTATATATATAAAAATTCACAGATTAAAAACGTTTGAACCAACTTCATAACCACCACTTCGCAACCACTTTGTAACCACTACTCTTACTGACACTGCATAAACGTCATTTTTTTTCTCGGCTTGCATTGTATTTTTTCTCTTTTCTTTTATAATGATTTCTGATGTTTACGCGAGTATTATACATTTTAAATAAAACTACTTTACGGATTTTATCGCGTTTGTATTTGATTTTTGATTACCCGACGTTTCGAACACTTTACAGCGTTCATGATCACGGGTGGACTAAGATGTCTCACGTCCAACATCGGGTAGATAATTATAAAATTTTCTGCAGTAACGATGACTTGTTGGACGTGAGACATCTTAGTCCACCCGTGATCATGAACGCTGTAAAGTGTTCGAAACGTCGGGTAATCAAAAATCAAATACAAACGCGATAAAATCCGTAAAGTAGTTCTTTTTTTTTAAATAAAATTTTAAAATGTATCAAATTTTTTCATTATATTCATTCAATTTGATAGAAAATAAAAAGTAAAAAATGGCGGGAAATAACACTTTACGGAATTGATTCTTTTTTTGAAATGTAATCTTTTTAATGGTATCAAAACCAGCCAGATACAACTAGTACAACCAAAGAGATTTTATTAAAAGCTTATACAGACTACATATATGCGAAAAGACTTTTCCCCTGACCTATTATTAAAAACGATATTAAATTTAGACGTCACAGATGATTTCTAAGAAGCAAAAGCTTATAAATTATATGTAACCCTTAGAATAATAATGTATAGAAGGATAGTGTCAATACTTCAAATGTTCGAAACATGAATCTAAAAATACTAATGGCGCGCAGACGATTACACACGTACACCACTATACAAATTATGAAATCAAATTTTATTTTTATTAACATAAATCGTCGAAATACTTTTAAAAGTAATGTTAAAAACCTTTTAAAGTTTTTTAAATATGTTATGACACCATTTGAATGCACAAACCGTCATAATTACCTATTTATTTTTTACGAGTTGCATACGTACGTGCAGTACAATGACTTTTACATTACGGAACGGTTCCGGCGTAAGCTCCATTAGGCTCCAATTGAAATGCTTCACGTTTTGTGCGCGAACTTACCTTCTATACGTTATTATTCTAAGATGTAACCATTATCAAAATCTAATCATAACATGAAACTAATCAGTTATGCATTATAATCGCAATTATAATACTGTATTATGCAAACTTATTAATGGTTCGCCACTAATAGATTCCGTTTCGCTGATTTACCTCATTAGACAGTGGTAATTAGATATTGATTTACATTCGTGTATCAATAATACCTGCGTAATGTACATAGGTTGTCTGGTTGTAGATAATTAGTTATCTATATAACTATTAACTATAGTAGTTATATGTATAACAGCTTGATTCGCTTAAGTAAATCTTATATCTTTAAACGAGCAATTCTTGTATATATATTGAGGATCTCGGAAACGGCTCCAACGATTTTGTTGAAACTTGGCATACTAGAGGATTCGGGCCCAAAAAATCGATCTAGCTAGGTTTTATGTATAGAAAATGTTGTTTTGTCAGTGTTTTTGGCAAACAATATAGTAACATCAAGTTTTAAAAGAATATGAATTCAAATTTTGCCATCAATGTCATGAGTTACGATAGCTCAGGTGGGACGTTGACCGGTTCAACTTTTGTATTTTATTGGCATTCAAACAGCGTCGGATCGAATCTCGGTGTTATCATTATTCTCTTTTTGTAATTTTTTATTATTTATTTTTTATTAATATATATCTAAATAAATTCTACAAAAATATTCCAAGCGAAGCTCGGTCAACCTGTTATTAGTAGTTATATGTATAACAGCTTGATTCGCTTAAGTAAATATATTTTAACTAACCATTCTGTGTGGTGACGGAGTAAGAATATTTATTTATTACCTTATCTTATACGTGGATGTCGTAAAAGACGACTAAGCGATATAATATGCACATAACATTTTTGCAAGAGAAGGAAAATGTGAAATGAAATCCTATAACAACATGTCTGACGAGCATGGTATAGTAAGTCTATTTCCCTGCTAATAGGAGAATAAGGAGGCAAGCCCAGCAGTGGGACATGTACCAGTTGACACGATAACGAGACGACAATATTTACTAATGGCACGACAGAAGAATATAAAGATCTTTAATATAAAGAACTGAAGTCCTCTGAAGATACATCCTTCTTCTCATCTCTTCAAAGGATGTATGAATTATGTATGAACCCCTATGTTCTCTATTGGTTTTAAATTATGTGATGAATTTTACTTCATTTTGTATAAAATTACAAATTAACACTAATAAATAAGTATATTCCTCTCTAAAATTATAAAACAATGATAAATTTTACTTTGATAATTTTCACCTACATACAACAACCGTACAGACGAAGTTACGGATAAAAGCTAGTACGCTATAAATAGATTTGCATAAGTCAACCATATAATTGGTACCGTTTTGTATGAAGGCTACAAGTGAATAGAAAACGTACAGCGGAGCACAATGGAGTATCGGATGAAAACTTTTGTTCTTATTTCTGTAAACAGTATGTAAACGACGCGAATACAGTATGTTTGCTTTTGGCAGAGGATCGAGCTGTAAACACACGGGGATAAATTTTACCGAGCCTATCATCATAAGACACAGTTTTTTTATAGCACCCCACACTAAAATATATGTATACTAGCTGACCAAACAGACGTTGTTCTGTTTAAATAAAATAAAAGGAATTCTCCTTGAAATCGACAGCAGCACCACCTACCGGATCTAATTGCGAATCTAAAACATTCTCGAATTCCCTTGAACACTCAGAAAACAATTCACCAACATCGATCCAGCCGTTTACGATGAGTTCAGTGACATACACACGTACATACGACATTTATATATAAAGATAAACTCGGACTGTTACAAACAAATAATTAACGGGCATAAATTACACGCAGATTCAGAACAACGCAGCCACCAATGGCCTGGTCGGATATCTTATTCACAACGATTTGTGTGAAAACTTACTACTTCGATTGCCACAATAATTGTACAGGCCTTATCTGTGTATTGCTTGAAAAATGTATACATCTTAGATTCTTTAGTAACTATACGATAGATTAAAAATATGTTACCACACCCTAAGAGATGACTAAGGAACGTAAGCAGATAATATCACTGCGAAAGAACACAACAAAAATCAATCATTTATGAAAGACACAAATAATTACCCAGTATGGGCAAAATTATCTAAGATTAATCAGCATAGAAGATCAGTAGTTAATCTAATTAGGATCTCGTGTAGGTACTAAAGTAAAATAGAAACAACAAACTTTACATAATAACTAATAATTTATTATCCCTAGACTGGTCATGAGTCATTTTGACTACACACGAATAAGTTCATAAATTGAACAGGAAATGCTGTATTATGCATATATTTTTATTTAATATAGATATTGGCTATATTGACGCAGGTATTAAAGAAAAATAGTTCATATATAGTAAACATTTATTACCAAAAAAAAGTTTTATTCTCATAAGACATTTTTTGAGATCATAATCTTCCGTCTTACGAAAAAATAAAAGATATAACAAAAATGATAAAATCTACTTCTTTTAAACTTTATTATGATAAAATAAGAACTAATCTACCATAAAAAAAAAAATATTAAGTTGGCACAATTAACACATATTTTAATATTATGTTCCCTGCAGATGTTTTTATCGCACTTCAGACATCTAACTTTTGTCATGCGATGTCATGTGGTCTTCGAAATTAACAGGTAATTCTGCGTAGGATGAACTGGAAGATATTACCTCCAATGATTCATCATCTTTGTCAGTTTATTCTGAATCTTCGACCTCCTAATGGTCCTCAGTTTCACTGCCATCAGTTTCTTCATCGCTATCACTATTATTAATAGTGATAGCGATGAAGAAACTGATCACTATCATCGTTTAGATATCTGGCCAATTATTCATCCGTGAAGTAACGCTTGGACCTGAAAAAGGCATTTTCAATCTAAAAACGTCTAAAATAGCAATAAAAAACATGAAATAACTTATGATGTTGCTGTATGCTCACTATCAAAAAGTTACTCAAAGACTAATCATAAGGCATTCCGACTCTGTAATACATCGTATTTACAAAATGGTGGCACTTACCTACATAACGTTGTCCCTCTCACAAACGTCAAACCGGCGACTGAGTTGGCATAAAGAATCACGACGATCCAGACTTTCCTTAGAGGGAAATAGCAAAAAATATGCGCGGTATAAGTCAAAATGACTCAGATTAGTAGTCTAGGGTTAAATACTGTAGAACCCCTTTAATACGATTTCTCGCATAATACGCCATTTTGCGACAGTCCCAGCAACTTGAGACATGTTTTCATACATTTCTTAACGCTTAATACGATTCGTCATCCCGTTTAATACGCCAACACGTGCTACCCAAATACACATATTACCCCTTGCGGCAGCGGCCAGCGACTGACAAAGTGACGACTGTCGAGCGACCCTAAGTGATAATGACCAAGAAGAAAATGAGTCAACTCCGATTTTGTTACACGCCCAGGCATTCTGTTATCAGCAGTTAATGATTTGAGACGCTATCTAACTTCTTTAAATCAAAGCGAAGACGCACTGTGAAAATTAAATTACGTTGAAAATCTTGTAATTGCTAATGCCTCAAAATCTTTTTCCAAACTAAAATTAGTTTAAGTAACGTAATAATAATAAACAACATTTTATTTTATGTAATTTTAAATGTTAAATTCAATACGAATACCTAATTCAAAATAATAATAGAATATAATAAATAATAACGGCACGTTTTTCCCTTTGCCGCATAATACGCTTTCCCGCCTAAGACGCGATTTTGGTCGGGTCCCTGCGAAATCGGCTTAAACGGGTTTTACTGTATATACTTTTGGACTAAGCTGTACGCAATACATCACCGTGTTTTTACAAAACAAATTCATCTGTATTCATCCACGCTTTTTCTGTTACTTCCCTTACTCTATGCGATTGGGATAAAATCGTTTGCAATACCAATTGCGTGTACCGCCTTGATTTTGAATTTTATTGTTGAACATGTTCGTCTACGAAGTTAATTATTTCATTTTTAAATAGAAATATTCAAAATTAGTTGGATACTAACGCATTATTAAATTTAAAATATAATTGAAACTGAATACATTATAAAGTTTTTGATAGTCATTGTTTTGTCTATATTAAAGATTTAAGTCGAAGTCCAAGTCATTCCAAGTTAAAGTAAACCGGAGGATTATGTCTAACAGTATGTTTACGAAATGAGGGTTAGAGAGATAAACCCAACAAACGCTGTTTAAGTCTTTATATATATTTCTTGTGTATGTCACTGAACTCCTAAACGGCTGGACCGATGTTGATGAAATATTTTGTGTGTGTTCAAGGGGGTTCGAGAATAGTTTAGCTCTACAACTGGACCCGGTAGGTGGCGCTGCTATAGATTTCAAGGAGAATTCCTTTTATTCTAATTGAACAGAACAACGTCTGTTGGGTCAGCTAGTATAAAAATAAAAAAAATAAAGATATACATAATTCCTTGCAATCACTTTAAACCTACCCGTCTATTGATGGAGTAAGAATACAATTTACCATCCCCTCTCTTACCCGTGGGTGTTGTAAAAGACGATTAAAAGATATGCAGGTAACATTGAAGCAAAAGAAGAAGACCTTGATATAAAATCCTATGTGAACATGTCTACGATCAGCGTGGTAGAGTAGGTCAATTTTACTCCCATATAGAAAGAGGCCCGATCTCAATAGTGGGGCAAGAATTGAAGTATACTTACTATCCAGGGTAATAAGGATGCGCCGCCCTAGCCGAGGTCGCGAATGACTGGACCGGGAATTTAGTCCGTCACCCGCAGAGAGGCTGACCACGCGACGGCGATCAACGTCCCCGAGAGGGAATGTCGAAAGAAGACAAGTTACCCTGCACCGGTGGTCGGCTCAAGAACGAAGGCGTCACGGGAGGGTCATGGGGCCGAGCCTCCCTTCTGTCACCCCGGACGGATCCGGGCGGCGTATCTCCATGACCCATCCCTAAAAAAAGGGGTAATAAGGATGCAACTTAAAGCCAGTGGATGGTATGGACTATATTAAAATAAGGTCTAAGATAATTTATAAGAACAACACGCGAACGATTAATACGGCGGACAAAGGCGCAGTGAAGTGTCCAACAGCGGTAGGTAGGGACACGAAAAAATCGATACTTTTAGGTATCGAGTACGTTTCTTTCGATACCGATATTTTTGTACTTGAAGTTGTCGATCACTATGTTTACCTAGGACAAACAGTCCAGTTAGGTAGATCCAATTTCGAGAAAGAGATCAGCCGACGAATCCAACTCGGTTGGGCAGCGTTCGGGAAACTTAAGAGGATCTTTTCGTCCAACATACCTCAGTGTCTGAAAACACAGGTCTTTGACCAGTGTGTGTTACCAGTGATGACTTACGGCACGGAAACGTGTTCCCTAAATGTAGGCCTCATATCAAGGCTCAAAGTCGCTCAGCGTGCTATGGAGCGGGCTATGCTCGGGATTTCTCTGCGAGATAGAATCCAGAATACGGAAATCCGCAGAAGAACGGGTGTAACCGACATAGCACGAAGAATTAGCACGCTGAAGTGGCAATGGGCAGGCCACATCGCTCGACGAACCGACAACCGCTGGGGAAGAAAGGTTCTCGAGTGGCGACCACGTATCGGACGACGCAGTGTAGGACGCCCCCCCACTAGGTGGACCGATGACCTAGTGAAAGTAGCTGGGCGTCGTTGGATGCAGGCGGCACAGGACCGCTCATTGTGGCGCAACATGAGGGAGGCCTACGTCCAGCAGTGGACGGCGATAGGCTGAAATGATGATGATGATTTTTGTACTCGATACCTTGGATTCGATACTTTTACTCAGTGAGTACTTTATGACAGTTATCGTATCGAATAAATTGTAGAAATTATTCATGTTAAACTTGACCTTACGACTCATATTTATGGTAACGCCATCTAGTTCAAACGTAATGAACCTCCAAAAACGTGCCTCGAAATATTCAGACGGTAAAATTTCTAAAAAAAATAGCTCATCACGACATAGATTCTAGGAAAAGTACTCAGTACTCGATACTTTGAAGTAACGACACTTTTGTTTTGATACTTTATTGAGTAAGATACTTTTTCATCGATACTACTCATGAGTACAGTATCGATAGTTTCTGTTCGATATCGTGTCCCTAGCGGTAGGCGCGAGCGCTGTTCTAGCCACCGGTACCGCGCACCGCTCCCCCGCCCAGTCGCCCAGGGTGTGTTTTCTTTTCATTCTCGAACAGGGACTTCAATTTTAAAACAATGATGATGACGATCTGTATTTTTGTTCAATCTACCTAAAACTACACAAATAATTTCATCAAAATCCGTTGAGCCATTTAGGAGCACTTCAGTTGTAAATACGATTACAAGCGAACGATACCTATATACAGATTTTCAATGTGCTTTTCCTGTATAAATGCCAAATTTTTATTAAAATGTTTTCAACAATGTTACATCCGCTTGCCAAATGGATTGACAGTCGATTTTAAGAGAAATACAAAATAGCTGACTCGCTTCTCATTTCAATGGGATATTTTCATTTCATTTCAATTACGTATAATACAAAGCTGACGTCAGTATTTTTAAAGTTATGAAGACAATCATGAGTATAGTCAGCGGAAGAAAGGAATTTTAGAAAATATATCGCAGCTAAAGCTAGAATAACATTCATATATTTTTGCCACATGTATTACTAAAATTATTCTGCTTTATAGAATACACAAATTGTAGCTCATTTTTCTTAACTTTCTAGACGTTTTTGTGTGGTGAAGAAGAAATATTAACCACCTCTTCTTTATATTTATCATAAAAGCCGTATATTGGTAATTTTCTTAACAGCCAATATCAATGGACAACAAAGTAAGAAAAATGAGGAATCTTTTTCAGCTCTTGCCGGATTTTTCTCAGTGTGGCCGCGTTCAAATCTGGTGATAGTATATTAGATTTATTATGATAATAATTACTACAAATTGAATGTTTAATAATTACTGACCACAAAATCATTTTTTCTTTCGTAATTATAAAAGTATTTTATTTTTGTACTGGCAATAAATTTATATCAAAATGTGGGTAAAAATTTAATAAATGTAACTTCTGTAGCAGGTAGATATAAATCTCTTTAATAACGATGACTTGTTGAACGTGAAACATCTTAGTCTTATCTCATCATCTTAAACTCTGTGACTAACAACTTTGGTATCCTACTAATATTATAAACGCGAAAGTTTGTATGTGAGGATGTGAAGATGTTTGTTGCTCTTTCACGCAAAAACTACTTAATGGATTTTAATGAAACTTCACAATAATACAGCTTACATATCAGAATAACACAGGCTATAATTTATCCCGATATTCCTACTGAAAGAGGAACTGTGGGTGAAACCATAGGGCGGTGCTAGTAAAACATATATATTCAAACAAAAAAAAAAACACGGTATCCTGTTCGAGTATTGAAAATGTTCAGATTAACTATATTTACTGTATATTGCTCGTAAGGTAATGGCGCAAGAATGTAATAGTCACAACCCCATCCCCTCCCCGTGACTGATCTTAAAAGGTGACGAAGCGATACTAACAAATAAAGTCATAGCAAGAGAAGATAACTTAAAATAAAAATCATGTAGCCGGCGTAGATCAATTTTCTACAGAATATAGAGGAAGCTCGAGCCCAGCAGTGGGCAATATAAGAGCTGCAATGGTAATGAACTTAACCGTATCTGCACCAAAATAAATATTCCTTCGTTAACGATTTATAAGGCGAATAAACAAACAGTAAAACAGATCATTAGTACTGTCATTAATACGACGCTCTATCACCCCTAAGTTTCCGAGATGCGACGTACAGACAGACAAACAAAAGGTGACTGATGAATCTTTAAGAAGCCATCACAAGAGGGGTGTGATTTTATTTGTATTGTAATTTTTGGTGAAACATAAAGTCGTTGTTGTATTCGTAAGTCTTGTCAAGATTTTTGGGTAGCTGTTAACATATAATACAATTATTAATTACTCATGGCTTCGCTCGTATATTTTTATATATAGGTACATAATTAATTTTATTGACTATCAAATTCCTGCGGTTTAACCCGCCGCCTCAGGCTACTGCCTGGCCTGTTCACATGGGAATATAGTAATTAACTAGCAACCCGCCCTCGCTTAGCTTCGGTTTCCGTCCCGTTCCCGTGGGAATACCGGGATAAAATATAGCCTAGTTTACTCCCTGATATTATAGCTTTCCATTGGTGAAAGAATTTTTGAAATCCGTCCCGCCGTTTTGAAGATTACCCGGAACAAACAAACCGACAGACAGACAGACAAAAAAATATAAAGTGTATTTTATGCATAGGTGTCGTGCAAATAACCGTGTGAGTATGAAAAAAGCCTATTATTTTGACATTACAAACAGACGCTCCAATTTTATTTATTGGTATAGATTAAAAAAAGTACGAAGTTGTTTTTCTATATGGTGACGGAGTAAGAATACGATTCACCACTCCCTGTCTCCCCCGTGAATGTCATAAAAGACGACTATGTGATATAATATGCACATAACATCTGTGCAAGAGAAGGTCGAAATGAAACCCTATACCAACATGTCTGACCAGCATGGTATAGTAGGTCAAATTCCCTCCCATTGTGGAAGCGGCCCGAGGCCGAACAGTGAGGCGTATGTGGGTTGCGATGATGATGATGAAGGAGGATAGTAATACCGAGATCCAATGTAACCTTAGGAATGTATCCAATGTAACCTTAGGAATCCAATGTACCAAGGAATAATCCTTGTATACAGTTATTTGGAAATTAAATATTTTCAATATCGTCCCAGCCATTTTGAAGATTACCCGGAATAAACAGGCAGACACTCAAATTGTTATTCTAAGTTTGGGTGTAATTTACGTCCCTTGATCGTAGGTTATCTTACCCGTGGGTTTCGTAAAAAACCATGATGGAATATTAATAGCATAGGTATCTTATCTTATATATATATATATATATATATATATATATATATATATATATATATATATATATATTGAGGATCTCGGAAACCGGAAACGGCTCCAACGATTTTGTTGAAACTTGCCATACTAGAGGTTTCGGGTCCAAAAAATCGATCTAGCTAGGTTTTATTTATAGAAAATGTTGTTTTTGTCCGTGTTTTTAGCAAAATAAACAATGACATTAAATTTTAAAAGAATATGAATTCAAATTTCGTTGGCAACGTCATGAGTTGCGATAGCTCAGATGGGAAGGTGACAGGTTTTAATTTTTGTATTTTTTCAATCAAACAGCGTCGGTTCGAATCTTGGTGTTATGATTATTCTCTTTTTGTAATTTTTTATATATTTTTCATTATTTATTTTTCATTTTTTAGTAATATATATCTAAATAAATTCGACAAAATATTCCGAGCGAAGCTCGGTCAACCAGATATTATATATATATATATATATATATATATATATATATATATATATATATATATATATATATGACGGAGTGAGACGGTCTCTGTGGATTTTTGTATCATGAGACATAGAGACTGGTTTATTAATTTGAAAAATATTTACACGTCAAGAATAAATACAATTGTAAAACTATTTCAATAAGAAATATTATTTGTTTTTAAATTGCTTTAGCGACTTATACATCTTAAAAGGGGTTAACACCAAATGCCCCAATAGTCTACCCATACGGAAAGTAGTAAACGGATACATGAAGACAGTCAGCAACCTACGCGTATGGAAGTTCTACCGGTGACGATGACGAGCGATCTCAACAATCAGTTTCAGTCCTCGTTATATATATATATATACGACGTCCTCCCCGAGGGACGTCGGTCGATAAGAGGGTACCCCAAATAGGGGGTATTTCGTCGGGCCGACCGCTGATGATAAGTAACCCTGCTCTGGTGGTCGGCCCAACGACAAAAGCGACGTGCTGTTCGGGTGGGTTACGGGAGTGCGTGCTCACGCCTCTCTGTTGCCCCAGACGGAGTGGTGCGAAGAGTGAGTCGACCGCAGCCCACCCCAAAAAATAAGTGTGCGCAATGTTTTTTTTTTTTCTTTTTTTTTCTTTTTTTTTTTAATGAACTTAATGTATTTATAATCCATTATTATATGAAATTTCAGTTTTATGCACTTCTCCTCATTATATACTTCAACTGTGCCAAATTTCATACTTGTCCATCCGCTTAATTTTCGTAAAAAGGGGTACAACACGTCTGGCACTTTTGCGACCAGCGTGATATCCAGGCGGAGAAACAAACTCAGCAATGGTACGTATATGAGCTGAAATGATGACGATGATGATGAATTGGTAGTTTCTTAAGTCCACCGCATACAAGTATTATTATCCTGTGACCGGGGAATTAGTTCGTCACCCGCCGAGAGGTCGACCGCGTGAGGAAAGACCATCATAGGCGACGTAGTGTTCGGATAGGTTGCGGGTGTGTGTGCTTACGCCCTTCTGTCGCCCCGGATGGAGTAGTGCGAGGAGTGCGCCGATCGCGACCCACCCAAAAAAAAAAAACTGTTTTCCTAGTGCTGGGTTGAAGTTTAAAAAACTTATGACAAGAACTATAATGACCGATTTTGACGTTGAACGTGGCTGTTATGAAACTTGATCGATATACCAACTGTGTCAAACAATGATTGTATAGCTGGAACAACCGTTCTGAGTTTTATCATGCTTGTTCCGTACATGCAGTATACCATACAAACTAATAAGATAGTTTACAATAATAAATTTTACATTCCAGACATATACACTTTCAAAGCAAGTAAATTAATAATTATTCAAAGCAGTATAACAAAACTTTGTACAATAGAGTTCGACAGTTGTGCCAAGCTGTGTTATTCTCAAATGGGACTAATCACTTAATGCAGGTAACGCCGGGCGAAGTTTGTTAGTCGCCTGTGAAATATTGAGAAGTTTTGAAAGAGGTTGTATATATTCGAAAATGATTACTATTGAATCTCGATAGTAATTCACGTCTTATTACTTCAACACATCCTGTTTACACAGAAATATCTGGATCTAATAATTGATACTCAGTCAGACAAAGCAATAACTACAACTCAAAGATATTACTTGACGTAAATGATCTGTGGCTTCAAGGATAGATGGCACAGCGAGATTAAGACATGCGTAATTGGAGCGCCCGTAGCTGCAAAATTAACAAATATTAAAAAATTAAGCAAATCGTTTTAATTAAAATTCACTTTAATTTCATTATTTGATGCGAAATTTATATAACGAACTGATAATATATATACGACTAGCCATCCGCTCTCGCTTCGCTTCGGTTTCGGTCGCCTTACTCGCGTAGTTCCCGTGCCAGTGGGAATACCGGGATAAAATATAGCCTACTAGTAACCCGCCCTCGCTTTGCTTTCAGTCGCCTTACCCGCATAGTTGCTGTTCCCGTAGGGATACTGGGATAAAATATTGCTTATGTTACTCCCTGATATTATAGCTTTCCATTAGTGAAAGCATTATCTGTTGTGGTTTAAGCGTGAAAGCGTAACAAACAAACTTACTTTCGCTTTTATAATGTTAGAAAGGATGTTACCATAAATAACCATGATATAAGCCACATATGCATAGATCAATTTGCTGCCTACATTGCTACAAAAACACACACACACACTCATTATCGTCATCATCAAAGCTCACAAACGTCCCACTGCTGATCACATACCAAATAATAAAAGGATAAAAATGAAAAAGAATATACTTTTGAAACGATATATAATCGTAAACAAATAGTAAATCATTTCAATATAGAATTTATTCAATAAAATCTCAATATTTTTATATGCAACTGTTTGAATAGCGTTCTTGAAATGTGAAGTACTTAAGTGCACCGATGTGTTTTATCAGCCTCTATATTTTTGTTTTTACAATTTCTACGGGAAGAGAAAGAGCGGATGGCGAAGAACATAGACTATATTCTTTACCCATCACCACGCGTCTATAAACTGAAAAGAATCCTACTAATATTATAAACGCGAAAGTTTGTATGTGATGATGTGAAGATGTTTGTTGCTGTTTCACCCAAAAACTACTAAATGGATTTTGATGAAACTCCACAATAATATAGCTTATATATCAGGAAAACACATGGGCTATAGTTTATCTCGATATTCCCACGGCAAGAAAAACTATAGTCTTATTTCGAAAGTAAAATATTAAGATTATAGAATATTTTTCTTATAGTAAAGCAAACTCTTATCTTCTTAATTTTCATTTATTCATTCATTTCACCTTATTTAAATGCCACTGTTGGGCTCGAGCTTTCTTCACAATAGGAGGAAAATTGACCTTACTATACCATGCTGGTCAGACAGGTTGATATAGGGTTTCATTTCGAGTTTTCCTTCCCTTGCATAGATTATATATGCGTCCTTTAATCGTCTTTATACGACATCCATGGGCAAGACAGGGACTGGTGAATTGTATTCTTACTCCGTCACCGCACGAAAAATTTTACTTTCTCAAAATCTTTTACTAATCGCGTGCGAATCAATATTATGAGAGATTCTTTTTTAGTACGGCGGCACAATTTACCAACCCCTATTTATGCTTTAGTACGTCTTGCGGTGGTAGTTATTTTACGAAGCCCTTGGACTGTGTTCATATTGAGATATTATAGGATACTAAATAAGTAACTCTTATTTTGGCAAATTGCCAAGCTTTTCAGAATGCTAACCGATAGATCTTGATTTATATTCTCGATTAAGACAATGATAACGTTAATTATAATTTTATTTCAGATTAAGTTTGTATGATTATTATTATTCTAGATTGACCCGGACCAACTCTTATCTGGTACCATTTGGGTCAACGATTACATTCCCAAGGAGGGTTGACGTCAGGTAGGCGGCCGGTCATAAAAGTGATTGCCGAAACTTTTTGCAATATGTCAAAACAGATGACATATTGCGTCGACCCCAAGTAATTGGGATAAGAGCAAGATGATGATGATGATGATGATGACTAAGTTTGTATGATGACGGAATAAGAATACAATTCACCACTCCTTATCTGGCCCGTGGGTGTCGTAAAAGACGACTAACGGGTGTATTATGCGATACCCACGGGTAAGATAAAGAGGTGGTTAATTGTATTCTTACTCCATCACCACACGGGAATAAAAACAGTATTAGAAAAAAACTAAAATCACTATGTGAAAATACCTCGCACTAAGGAAATAATCCTATAGCTGGAAACTTTACGTATTTACAATTATTTACAGATTTAAAAAGAATGTGGATTAAAAAGCAAAGAATTGTTGTGCGCAAGAATGGTATCCACGAGACTCTATTGGCCATCTTCATATTTAGCCCACTATGCCACCTGTGCAGTCATTGTTTTATTTCCTCTTAATTGCCGATATTTATGCAAGATTTAAATATTCAAAATAAAACTATTATTACGGATTTTATCGCGTTTTTGATTGATTTTTAATTGCTCGAATTTTCAAACTTCACAGCGTTCTTTTTTCAAACCACCCCTGACCATGAATGCGATAAAAGCCGTAAAAATAGTTTTATAACCTTAAAATAATAACGTATAGAATGATAGCGTCGGTACTTCGAGCGATCAAAAACATGAAGCCAAAAATACTACGTGCGCGCAGGCGATTACACACATACACACGCACACCACTATACAAATTATGAAATCAAATTTTGTTTTTATTAACATAAATCGTCGAAATACTTTCAAAAGTAATATTATAAACCTTTTTATGTTTTTCAAATGTGTTGTGACACCATTTGAATGCACAAACCGCCATAATTACCTATTTATTTTTTAAGAGTTGCGTACGTACGTGCAGCACAGTGATCTTGTACATTATGGAACGGTCCGGCCTAAGCCCCATTAGGCTCCAATTTAAATGCTTCATTTTTTGTACGCGGACTTACCTTCTATACGTTATTAATCTAAGTTTATAAACTTCTTTTTGCGCAAAAATGTTTTTATTTTACAATATCCCATTCTGAACGCCGTCCGCTCAGGTTGCCACGCTACCATCGGATTTCTTTGTCCATTATTGTGTAAGCCGATATTATTGGGGCACAAATTGAATTGTCATACATCTCATACGTGGCGTCCTTTTATTGAGTTTTAATGGTCGACGCGCACGAACTTATAATATTGTGTTTGTATATTATTGCGACCAATGGGGATTATTATTTACTTGTAAATATTTTCTGTGGATATTATTTTGGCTATTAAATTTATACGTGGTATTAACTCGGTTATAAAAACTAGTTCATTGTATATTAGTCTATATTTATGGACCTGAAATAATGACAAAATTATATCCTTAATACTGTTATAATTGAATGAATTACTTGGTACAACATATCCGTAGTGATATGTTGTACCAAGACCATCTAAGCTTATTAGTCCGTAAATAAATTACCGTTTGAGCATGAAAAAACCTACTACTTTTTACGATATTACAAAATATATATTAGCCAATTGGCCATCGAAAGGACGATGCAGTTTGAACGGCCACCAGGGGGACCGACAACTTGGTGAAGATTGCTGGGAGAATTACTGGTAGAATGCTGCCGGTACAGTACCACATATTGTGGCATTCTATGAATTATATCGAGCGATAGACGGATGAGTATGATCATGTTAATATCATCATCTTCAACCTTCTCTTATCAGAATTACTTGGGATCGATGCAATACTTAGCTTTATTCTATCATTCATGTTGCAAGTTTTTGGTAATAATTTCATAATCGGCCGCTTGCCTAACGTCGACCCTCCTCGGAATTAATTGACCGGAGGACGTCAGATGTTTCAGTTGACCCAGTTCGATCAGTTGGATCAGATCATCTCGTGGTGGTTTTTCACGAACCCATAAGAGGTCGAAGTATTTTTAACCACCACCATAACATCCCATCATCAGCTGATGATGGTATGTTGCATACATGTGATGATATATCTACATATATCGGCGACTGTGCAGTGATAGAATAATGATACAATTTACCACCCCTCAGTTGTCCGCGGGTGTCTTAAAAGTTGACACAAGCACATAATATACTATTAATATTGATTTTCCGTGTGGTGACGGAGTAAAAATACAATTCACGATCCCCCCCATCTTCCCCGTAGATGTCGTAAAAAACGACTACAAGATATAATATGCATATAAAATGTATGCAAGAAATGGAAAACTTGAAATGAAACCCTATACCAACAAGTTTGTTTATCATGGTATAGTAGGTAATTTTTTTTTCCTATTTTGGAAGTAGCTCGAGCTCAGTAGGTCGTATAAGAGCTCAAATTAAAGAAAACAATGAATTGATGCAAGAACAGGCAAACTCGACATAAATTGTTATGTCAACTTACTTGATCATATTAGGTCAATTTTCCTTTCATTTTAAAGGACCCGGATCGAACAATGAGATAAACATAAGCTGAGAAGAAGTGTTTATATGGTAGGACCATACTGTTGACAGTTGTCTGTCTATAGCTGCGGACCGGTCCGTCTGAGGTAGTATCACACTGAGCAGAAAATCGACGTCTGATTAGTAGCAATTTGTTACTGCACTTCGTTCGGTGAGCGAGAGAGCCGGATGCCCAACTTTTTGAGGGTGTTTGCGTTTGGTGGGCTTTGGTTGATGCCTTTAGTTTTGCCGAACCTCACTGCAAGCATTAATACTCCCTTCACTCTCTTGACGGCAGTGGCGGCCTTAGGGGGTGGCGAACAGGGCAATCGCCCGGGGCCTCGCGATTACAGGGGCCTCGCGCTTACAGCGGCCTCACGCAACAACCCAAGCAAATTTAAAAAAATATAGATTTTAAATTACATTTTTACTTATTAATTATATTTTTACTTTGTTTTCAATATTATAAAACTTAAATTCCATTTATTTGTACAACTTTAGTATTTTTCATCAAACATGACAAATCCCTAAACCAAACAACCAGACCTACTTTCGTATCTCATACTTTTCACGAAGGACAAAGGGCCTCGCAAAGACCGGTCGCCCGGGGCCTCGCAAAGACCTGTCGCCCGAAGCCTCGCAATGGGTAAGGCCGCCGCTGCTTGACGGTAGGCAGCAAAGGTCCATGAGCGGCAGCAACCATCAGGTGTATCGTTTGCCCGTTTGCCACCGTATGCAATAAAAATTAAAAAAAAAAATGCTGATGGTAAGTACATAAGAATTGATCCATTATTACGGTATTATCAAAGTACCAAACACTTAAATTCCTAAAATCATCAAAATTGCAATCGTATGTAACACGTGCAATAAACATCTCCTGGCGCATTTAAAACAAACCTTAACAGCCGTTAATAAAACCGTATCGCATTATATCCTCGAAACGGAGCACCTCAACCCATAAACTGTCCGATTCACTACTTAACTGCAGTTTAACGTGCGCGCCGTTAACTCCGTTCAATCTGCTTAATTGAGAATGGTTTCACCGACCTTTAATGGGCAATATGTTAGTTATGCGAAATTCCGACTTTACTACTAAAGTAATTATTTTTGGATAATGCTTGATGGTAAAAGTTAGGTAGAAGCATAAAATTCTTAGGTCACTCGAGTCAAGAAATTGCGGCGGTGGGAGACATGGGCCATAGCTATGCGAAATTTCGACTTTACAACTAAAGTAATTATTTTTGAATAATGTTTGATGATAAAAGTTAGGTAGGAAAATGAAACTGTTAGGTCATCGAAACCATGAAATTATGGAGATAAAAGACATGGGACTTAGTTATGTTAAATGCCGACTTTACTAAAGTAATTTTACTTTTGTAGAGTATAGTCGGAATTTGGATAATGCTTGATGGTAAAAGTTAGGTAGCATAATGAAATTGTTAAATCACCAAACCCAATAAATTGTGGAGATATAAGACATAGGATATCATTATCAAAATCATCGCAGCTACATACGCCACATGGGTTATAATATGTGAAATTCCGAATTTACTACTAAGGTTTTACTACTTGATTGTTCCGAATTTACTACTAAGGTTTTACTACTTGATTGTTCCGAATTTACTACTAAGGTTTTACTACTTGATTGTTCCGAATTTACTACTAAGGTTTTACTACTTGATTGTTCCGAATTTACTACTAAGGTTTTACTACTTGATTGTTCCGAATTTACTACTAAGGTTTTACTACTTGATTGTTCCGAATTTACTACTAAGGTTTTACTACTTGATTGTTCCGAATTTACTACTAAGGTTTTACTACTTGATTGTTCCGAATTTACTACTAAGGTTTTACTACTTGATTGTTCCGAATTTACTACTTGATTGTGAAAATTAGAAGAATGAAACTCTTGGGTCTCTGAAGTCAAGAAATTGTGGCGATGGAGGACACGGTTATGGGATTTCGCCACCACATTGAAATTTTAGCATATAGTGTTGGTCATACTCACTGAACGATCTGTTTGCAGTAGCTGCGTGGTGCGGGTTTCTCCCTTCCCTCCATAGTGGTTGAACAGAGTGATGGCTACTCTAGTAGTTAGTTCGTGATCGTGTGTCGCTTGGAGATTCTGGTGCAGCTATAGTCATTTGAATTATATATGTTATATATGTGAATGCCCTTCGAGCCACAAGATATTATAAATACTGTATTACACTGCAGCTAGTTATCAATTACAAGACATGTATACAATGGTAACGCGTGTTCTAGAAAATCAAAGTTCTGCTGTAAAAAAAAAATAGCTGAGCTTAATACAATACTCACAAAATAAACTACACAGGGCACCTAATAAACGCTTCATAAAGAAATATCAAATATTTTTTTTACTCTTGTTGGTGGCAAACGATAGTAAGTAATACTGCCGTTGCTGGACCTTTACCTATCGTGAAGAAAGAGTTTGAGTGCATGCACTGCAGTTCGGTGATACTGAAGGTATCACTGTTCCAGTTCTGTCGCTCACTGAACGAAGTGCAGAAACAAGTAGCTTCTACTCAGACGTCAATTTTCTGCGAAAGTGTAGTATCACGCCGGACGGTCCCGCTTGCGGCTGTAGACAGACGACTGTCGATAAATCCTATCACATAAAACTACAATAAAAAATACCTATTAAACTACAGTAGTTTACGTTACTATAGTAGTTTGTAATAGATCAATGACCTAAATGTGTTCGCCTGTACAGTATTAAGAATCTGTTACTCCCGACATGACAAATGGCACGCCAAGTATATTGCATCGTTGCAACCAGAACAGGGAATTGTGATTTATCATTTTTAATACGAGAATTTTTTTAAAAAGAGGTCGTGTAATTATTTTGAGTTCTATTTTAGTGAGTAGTGTTTTTATTATCATTATGTGGCGTTTTGATAATAATGTCGCTTAATTTCCCATTAGAATAGCATAAAAAATACGCGGTTAAAAGAAAGAACAACAATATTATTTTATTTTTTCCTTTTAGTATGACATCCTAGGTCAACTACCTTTTTTTTGGGGTGGGCTACGGTCAGCACACCCGCCTCCAGGCTCCGTCCGGGGCAACAGAAGGGCGGCGCGCGGCCCCGAAACCCACCCATGTATCACGTCGCCTTCGTCATTGGGCCGACCACCGGTGCAGAGTTCCTTGACTTTAGTGATCGGCCCGACGGAATACGCCGAGGGAGTACCCTCTCCCATCGACATCCCCCCGGGACGCCGTTTGCCGTCGCGAGGCTAACCTCTCCGTGGATGCCGGACTAAATCCCGAGTGCGATCACCCGCAGCCTCTGCTAGGGCGCCATCAAGCGCTACATCAACTACCCAAAGAAAAATCAGTTTACCAGAAGATCGGACAATACTATTATGATATTTTTTTTTTATTTTAATAAGACAACACAACAACTACTTACGAAAAAACCTTACATCGCCCGTGATTTCTCAAATAGACAGACTCGGACAACTCATTTGTGGATTGCACAAAGAACTGTCTGGATAGAACTCACGACACTCGGCACGAGAAATGAGGAAGTACTTAGACCACTCCGCCATGTTAGTCAAATGTCATAGAAATTTTGTCTATTTACTACAAATCTATCTACTGACTCTTGACACATTGCCAAACTAAAACATTCCAAAAAAAGTTTTTTTCCTGTTTTAAAAAGACAATATCCTGCACTAAAGAAATAATAGTTTTATTGCAAGGGACTTAAATAATTACCAACATAATTAACAGACACAAATTACATCAGACTTAAAATAACAATTTGTGGATCGCACAAAGTGTTGTCCTGTGTGGGATTCGAACCCGCGATACTGGTGCGGTAGGTCTTAACCACTACGCCATCCGTGCAATGCATATAGTCTTTTTATTTTAATCCGATAATTAACATTTAAAATATACCTGTGTTGTGCTTGAATGCAAAAGCTTTGAGTGGCAGTATACTAAGCTCGCCGTTGAGCTATATGAATGTCAACTAAAAGATACTCACAAAATGATAGTCGCATAAACTTTACGAACATAATATCATTTGATGTAATGTACCAAAACACTCGGTGACTAATTACTTGGAAATACTACCGTTAATAAACGTTAAAACTTGTCTGTTTTCACGACAAGATAAAACGGCCTATGTCTGTTATGCTAAGGATGCCTACATATTTATGTTATGCTACGCCACGAATAATATTTTTATTATTGTCTTTTCTGAATACGATAAATATTGCTCAATACATCAAATAGAATAGAGGCAAATTATAGAACCACTGTCTGAAAAGTTCTACCCTTAAACAAAAAAAAAGTAATATTTCATTTACTGCTGAATAAAATTTATATTTTTTTCTTTATGTGTTGAAATGATCAACACTATAGTCGTTGCGATTTGTAACTTATTCATTATAGATTATACTATTATTTATTTTTGATAACAAAATCTTTAAAACGACTTTTAAACACTTTGTTAACAGCACTTTAGTTCAAATTATTTTATGAGACGAAATAACAAAATGTCGTCTTTTTAAATTATATTCTCATTTATTTCATCGCAAAATTTGGGTATGCATCATTTCATCCCAGCCTACAGTAGTCCTACTGTTGGGCTGGGAGTTCCACCACAATAGGAGTGAAATTGAAATAGTATACCGCACTGGTCAGAGTTGGTATAGTGTTTTTTATCAACTTTTCCTTGTCTTGCATAGATATTATGAGTCTATTATATCCCTTGGTCATCTTTTACGACACTCACAAGGAAGATAGAGGTTCATGGACGGTATTCTTACTCCGTCACCACACGGATAAGATGCATAAATAAACAAGAATATAATACGACTAAGTGTAAGCTAAGTATGTCTCGCATTAACTCAAAAGTTTACAACTCATCAGCGAGCGATGACTGTTTAAATCTTCAAATGTTGTGTTAATGAGGAGACGGAGGGTTGTAAAATGATGGGTGGGTGATTAAAATTTCATCACAAGTTTACATTTTCATTGTAATTACAAGATTAAAAATTAAATATTATCACAAATACAAGTATATTCAAGATTATCACTGTTATACTTTCTTTGGGTTTTTATATGTGTATGTTATTATTTAGCCGTATTTTTCGACATCCACGGCTAAGATAGAGTGCGAGAGCGGTGAGTTGTATTCTTTTTCTGTCAGCATACGGGAATGTATAACAGAATGTATGTTTAGTGATAAATTGTATTCAAATACCATTATCATACGAAATTTGAGAATTTCGTATGGGTCAAATCTATTCGGAATTCTCAAATATTTACTCGTAAAAGACCACTATGGAATATATGCAGGTAACATCGATGCAAGAAAACTCAATATAAAAACCTATTTCAACACGTTTGACCGGCGTAGAATAGTAGGTCCCCCGTTCCTTCGTGGAGGAGAATTATACCCAACAGTGGAACTTATATAAGCTGAGATAATACAAACAATCATCTTAAATATTTCCTTTATCAAACTCAACAGTTAACGATTATACGTCTTGATAACGTTAACGCGTATATTACGTTCCTGTTCGTAGAATTTTATACGCGCCGCGGATTAGTGGGAACGTTTACGCGAACGTTAACTTAACTGCCGCTCGTGACTTGTAAGTGCTAATGAGGTTTATATTTCATGACTTATAAAAGAAAGATTTTAACTTTATACATGTGGTGACGGAGTAAGAATACAATTCGCCACCCCCTTTCTTGTCAATGGGTATCATAAAAGTCGACTAAGGGATGATTTACATTTAATATCTATGCAAAAAAAACTCAAATATATAAGCCTTATTTTTTTGCCATAGTCAGTGCACCCACCGCCCGATCCATCCAAACCACGTCGCCTTCGTTGTCGGGCCGACCACCAGTGCCGAGTTCCTTGTCCTCAGTGGTTGGCCCGACGAAATACCCTGAGCGGGTACCCCCTCTTCTCGACGTCCCTGTCCCGGGACGTCGGTCGCCGTCGCGTGGTCAGCCTCTCTATGCGTGACTAAATATAGAACCCTATACCAACCCACTGGATCGGCGTGATACATAGTAGGCTAATTTTCCTCTTATTATGGAGCAGGCTCGAGCTCAGCTCAGTAATGAGCTAGTCAGAAGGATTGGTAAAGCGTTTCGTTTTTAGTTTTCCTTCTCTTGCATAGATGTTATAAGCACATTATAATCCCTTAGTTGTCTTTTACGATACCCACAATCAAGAGAGCGGGTTACTAATTATATTATTACTTCATTACCACACGGAAAATAGTCCTTTGAATATAATTCTTGATATAAGCGGCTAACAAGTTCTTTTTGGAAAATTAGTAACACTAATCTTGCCTTGCCCGTAATTTCAAAGAAAAACTTCCATCCAGCTGCTATAAACATATAATTTAATACCATCCAATTAAAATGTTAACATTTCAGTGTAATGAAAGCAATCACCGCATCGTCAAACAAAAGGTATGCCGTATGAAATGAAAAATAAAATGACAATATAATGACAAAGGAATTTTCTCTTTGATGCGATCACGAATCGGTCCGACGCGCATTTTGGTATAGTATCTATTCAAATTTAATAATTCGAGTACAATCTCTTTGGCAAATGAATGCGTGATTTAATATACGTTATGCAATGTAATGATTTAAATTAATGAGAATTATTGAGATTTTTGACGAAAACATCAAAATGTCATGTAGCGCTTTTAAATTTTATTCATTATTTTAGTGTTTAACATTATTATATTGAATAATTTTGGTAATATTTTATATAATATAATGCAGATAAAATGCTGGAATATGTTGCATATGATTTAATAGCGTGTTTTTCACATTATGTCAAAATTCCCAGAGAAAGCAAGATTTTGTTGTCAGCATCAAATCAAGTCATCATTCATGTCTATACTCTAAGTAAAATACAAAGAGTATAGACATAAATAATCACTCGACACTGGCAACAATAGCTCATATTATTGTTGCTCATTGCCATTAAACAAGAAGAAGAGAATTATTGATGTATTTATCATTAGTATTTATTACATGAATAAACTGTTCTCTGTATCATCATCTCAGCCCATATACATCCCACTCGCTCGCTCCTTTGTGGAAGGGAAACTGACCGGTGAGATGTTTTATTATAGGGTTTTATTTCGAGTTTTACATCTATTGAACAGATTTTGTACCCATGGGTGTCGTAAAAGACAACGACAAATAAAACTTTGTAGTGACGGAGTAAGAATATAAACTACCACACTCCATCTTGCCAGTGGATATCGTAAAAGACGACTAAGGTAATAGTATATAAATCTGCGCATGAGAAGGAAAACTCGAAACAAAACCCTATTCCAACACCTCTGACCGGTGTGGATAATTAGGTCAATTCACCTCCCTTATGGAGGAGGTCTGAGTTCAACAATGGGCTATAATGAATATAATACCACTGGATCGAAACGAGACCGCTGCTGAGAAGATCTGGCCAAAAACTCAACGAGCTTGCTTAATATTATGAACGTGATGTCGTGACGTTTTATAAATCGATGACGCACCAAAAAGCATGACTCATTGTCACGTTCTGTCGGAACTAGCGTGCAAGCGAGTCCGCGAAACAAGCGATAAAGTGAAACGATCAGCCTAAACGTTCGGCTTGTGACGCATCTATATCTTCTCTCTTCCACTGTATCGGCTGATGCGTCCGAGTTAGACATGGGTGTTACTCGCTATTTATAGCAACGGCTACTAACTGTTTATTTGGTGTTAATATCGATATGGATAATCATTGCCAAATATCGATATAATACGCGTAAAATAATTCTATTAATGCACGGTTTAACCATTATAACCTTTCATAGGTCAAACTATAGAGCACACTGTGTAGTATACCTACGATAGCAACAAGAAACAAAACCACTTTATCATTACAGTTTAAATTACCAAAGTTTATGAGAGTTAAGTCTTACGCTAATATAATTAAAAGCGTCTTTCGCTTTTGTCCATATTCGTGAAATGTTGCTTGTTATTAAGCCGCCAGCCAATAACCGCCCCCTCTCCGATTTGCACGTCAGGATTCACATAGAAAGAGAGAGATAGCATAATTATTTTGGTTATTAGGCTTATTGGTGATCGTTCGGTTATCAACGTAGCGAAACAAGAATCACCGCACCTAAACAATAATTGTTGTGCTACTGTTAGTTGACAACGTCACGTCGCTGTCAGTTGTTTGTAGCTAGATAACTGATAGCCATTATTAGTTATATCAATACCGATATGATACGTTAGAGGCATGTAACCGTTTTCTGTTACGTTTTTCTATAGCGGACACATGTCTAGCCCGAGTAGAAGAGAGACAGTGTATTTTTCTTTTTGGTAAATTTTATATTAAACTGTATACAGTTTGTATACAACATTGTTGTATACAACATGTCTAGCCAGTACCAGTTTTAGTGTGTTGCCCTTCGAATGTATTTTGAGGGGTAATATAATTCACATATATAATCCTCCGTGTGGTGACGGAGTAAGAATACAATTCACCACTCCCTCTCTTGCCCGTGGGTGTCGTAAAAGACGACTAAAGAATATTATATAAAGATAATATCAATGCAAGAGAAGGAAAACTAGAAAAAAAATCCTATAGCAACATGTCTGACCAGCGTGGTATAGTATGTCAATTTCCCTCCCATAGTGGAGGAGGCCCGATCCCAACTGTGGAACGTGTATGGGCTGAGATGATGATGATGATATAATTTAAATGGTTGTAGCTGGACCAGATCTCACAAGCGGTCTCCAATCACGAATTAGCTACTAGATATATGCCACGCTGGCAAACATGTTGGTATAAGGTTTTCATTTAAGTTTCCCTTCTCTTGCATAGATATTATGTGCATCTTATATGCCGACATATTAGTCATAATGTTATGTTACTAATATTGACCCAATATACTTGACTTTTAATTTTACATATCATGTAGTAGTTATGATACCGATCTGTCATGTCAAATGGTGCGCGATCCATAAACTTTGTTCTGAGTCTGGATGTATTTTGTGTCCGTGAAATGTTTTTAATGGAGGTTTAAGGGGCGACAGAGGGGCGTAAGCACGCACTCCCGCAACCCACCCGCGATGCACGTCGCTTTCGTCGTTGGGCCGACCACCGGAACAGGGTGACTTGACATCAGTGTTCGACCTGACGAAATACCCCCTATTTGGTCCCCCCCTCGAGGCGGACGTCGGTCTTTCCTCACGCGGTTGGCCTCTCAGCGGGTGACGGACTAATGCCTCGGTCACGTCACCCGCGGCCTCAGCTAGGGCGGCATGAGGCGCAAGAATTCGCGCCTACGCCGCCCCAGTCGTTGGCGGCGGACCGCCTCATCGAGGCTGCGCTCCTCGCGCAAGCGATCCGCCGCCTCCTTCCGCGAGACTACTGCCTCGCAGAAGGCTGCGACCGCATCCCAGTTCGCCATCGCCAGGGCGATGGTCGGCAGCGTCAGGTCGGCTTAATATATGTATAAGGCTTATTTCCGTACTCTCAAAAAACAAATAATAAAATAAACATAAATTTAACTTAAAACAACATTCAGTGTTGCCATGAGCTAAATATTTTAACAACGTAATCACCATTTATTATATTTTACTTATACCTGGCATTTTGTTCATATCCTGTGAGCATGGTAACTTTATTGAGTTAAGTATCTGCAGGATAGGAATAACTATTTGTTATTTTAATTTATGAGTCTAGGATCAGTTTCTTTAATAATGTTAACGGTACAGAAATGTCTAGAGTTCATAAAGAACGGCAGGTAACGGGCAACGCGTCCCCTTTCCGTCGTTTTGTTTCAGCGAGATGTGGCCAGATTAAAAAAAGAGTTAACAAAGAAGGTTATATTAAATATTTTATTTTGTTCATTAATTTGTTAGCATTCAATTTATATTCCAAAAATAATTCGTCGATAACACCATTTACTAAAAAGAAAACCTCTTTAATTACACGAAATAAATTATACAACAATTAATTTAAATCTAACGCCTATAACTGCTAACACGTAAAATAACCGTATTGACGGGGGAGAGCCCCTTGGAAGCGATGCAAACTCAACTGTGGTCGAAAGAGCGGTACCTGACAATATCAGCTCTATTCTAACAATTTAATATATAAAACAACTAGCGTATCAAGAGGTATTTTGTCTAATAATAATTGAAACCCTTCAATTTTAAAAATATGGGCACTCAAACGATTGTGATGCATTATATTCTAAATCCGTCACCACATAGGAAGAGATAATCTACAATTCATATCAACTCTTATACATCCCACTATTGGGCGACCATTTGCCGCAATAGGAGAGAAATTAGCTCAAGCCTTCTCCACGATAGGAGGTTACACTACTTTATCACCTTGATTAAATGGGCCGACCACTGAAGTTAAGGAACTCTACACCGGTGGTTGGACCAACGATGAAGGCAACGTGCTATATGGGTAGGTTACAGGTGTGCGTGCTTACGCCCCTCTGTCGCCCCGGACGAAGCGGAGCGAAGAGTGCGCCGACCGTAAAAAAAAAACCCGTTAATTGAATGAGTGGGAATAGAGTTTTTTTTTTACAACAACCATGGGTCGTAATTAGTATTCTCACCACCACAAGGAAATTCTACGATATTCATCATTCTTTTTTTAAAGATATTCCTTGTATTGCGGAGGATTTTCCAAACATATATTTAACGGACCCAAATAGCAACCAGACTCAGAACAACAATTATTGGATTGCACAGTGTTGTCCTGCATGGGATTCGAACCCACGACACTGGCACGTTAGTTCGGTATCTTAACCACTACGGCATCTGTGCAGTCATTATTATCATCATAGCTCATAATACATTCCATTAGTGGGCTTGAGCCTCGAGGAAATCTACGATACTTAAGTACAATATCATCATAATCATCATCATCATCTCAGCTTATATACGTCCCACTGTTGGGCTTGGGCCTCCTCCATAATGGAAGAGTAATTGACCTACTATACCACGCTGGTCAGAGAGGCTAACCGCGCGACGGCGACCGACGTCCCGGGACAGGGACGTCGAGAAGTGAGGGTACCCGGGGTTAATTACGTCGACCACTGACAACAAGTCATCCTGCACCGGTGGTCGGCCCAACGACGAAGGCGATGTGGGTACGGGTGGGTTATGGGCCCGCGCGCCGTCCTTTCATCGCCCCGGACGGAATGGGCCGCGTGCGCGCTTACCATAGCCCACCCATAAAAAAAAATACCACGCTGGTCAGACGTGTTGGTATAGGGCTTTATTTCGAGTTTTCCTTCTCTCGCATAGATGTTATATGCGTTTCATATCCCTTAGTCGTCTCGTACGATCACTTACGGGTAAGATGACGATATATATTTTTAGGACACCCAGGGGTAAGAGAGGGGGTGGTGAATTGTATTCTTACTCTGACATCACACGGAAAAGTATAATATACTAGTAAAATTTTCTTTTCGCGTGGTAAATGACTAAGAATAATCACCATTCCTATCTAATACATAGGTGTTGAAAAAGACGAGAAAGTGATATGATATGTAAATAACAACAATACAAGAGAAATAATACTCGACATCATCATTTTAGCTAACATACATCCCACTGCCGGGCTCGAGCCTCCTCCTGGATACGAGTGAATGGCCCTACTCTATATACCATATTGGTTATACGAGTTGATATAGCGTAAAATTTCGAGTTTTCCTTCTTTTGCATAGATATTAAAGGCGTATTATATCCCTTTCCATATAGTGATAGAGTAAGAATAGAATTTATCAACCCCTCTCTTGCCCCTAGGTGTCATCATGTCATCATTTCATGCAAATAATATCTTAGTAAGAAAACAAAAATTAAAAAAGGGCCTATACCAACACGCCTGACTAGCGTGGTATAGTAATTTCCCTCCGATAGTGGAGGATGTCCGAGCCTAACAGTGGGACTTGTATGGGCTGAAATGAGATGATATCTCTTGGTCATCTTTAACAACACCCACGGGTAAGAGTTGGTGAATAGTATTCTTACTCCATTCTATGCCGTGTGGCGACGGTTTGAGAATACATGTGTCGCCACCCCTTACTTGCCCGTGGGAGTCGTAAAAATCGGCTGAGGGTTCACCAGGAGAGTGGGCAGCAGCTCTCTCCTGGGAAACGTAAAACATCCATACTGCGATCGCCAACCCGCCTGCCAAGCGTGGCGATTACGGCAATATCCCCTTTTTTAAAAATGGCGTACAACAAAAAAATGGCCCCCAGTCACGGCGGCTCCGGTACCCTACGGGCTCATTTTGGTGGCGGGCCCAGTAGTGGTGGAGCGGGGGGTGCGAGGAATCTCCGGCAGCGATCCGGCTACCAACAAAAACGACCCTTGGCCCTGGTAACACACAACATTCGGACACTCAGGACTGACGAGAGGGTCATCGAGCTGGAAGAGGAATTGAGCAAAATCCGCTGGGACATTGTAGGATTATCAGAAGTGCGAAGAGAGGGCGAGGGCACGATAATCCTCCAGTCTGGAAACTTGCTCTTCTACCGGGAGGGCGATCACCCGTCCCAAGGTGGTATAGGGTTTATCGTTCGTAAGTCTCTCATAGACAACGTGGAGAGGATCGAGAGTGTGTCGACAAGGGTAGCGTACCTTATACTCAGAATTACCAAGAGGTATTCGCTGAAGGTTATACAGGTATACGCACCGACCTCGACATACTCCGACGACGAAGTGGAGGCATTTTACGAGGACATCTCGAAAGCCATACACGCGTCCAAAACCCACTTCACGGTGGTTATGGGAGACTTTAACGCGAAAATAGGTAAAGGGAGTGATGATGAGTTGAGAGTGGGGAAACATGGATATGGACAGAGAAACCAGAGGGGCCAGAAACTGGCTGATTTTCTGGAGAAGGAAAGCCTCTTTATGATGAATTCTTTCTTCAGGAAGCAGCCACAAAGGAAATGGACCTGGATTAGCCCCGATGGTTCAACAAAAAATGAGATAGACTTCATCTTGTCAGACAAACGACAGATATTCAATGATGTCTCAGTGATCAGCAGAATTAAAACTGGGAGCGATCACCGGATGGTACGAGGCACATTGAATATCCATACAAAAGTCGAGCGGTCACGCTTGATGAAGTCTACACTCCGACCTACATCTGTCCAATACCAGAACCTCGAAAACTTTCAACTCGAACTACATAATCGCTTCCAATGTCTGGACGAGTGCGAATCTCCGAACGATATGAACAACAGGTTCGTGGAAACTGTCCACGCGGTTGGGTCGAAATTTTTCAAGGCTCACCGCGTTAATAGACCTAAAAAACTTTCTGACCAGACTCTCGAGCTCATGGAGCGGAGAAAAGAGATGACGGTGCAGTCTGCAGCCGATTGGTCCAAACATAGGCAGCTAAATAGACAGATCTCCAGGTCTGTGCGTCGCGATATTCGCCGATTTAATACGTTCCGTATTAAAGAAGCGATAGAGCGGAATCGTGGCTCGAAAGTGTTCGCACAAGATCTGTCTATTGGGAAAAGCCAAATGACTAAGCTGAAGACCGATGACGGCACTGTCATTTCATCCCAAAGTGAGATCTTGGGAGAGGTCGAAAGGTTCTATGGACAGTTATACAAATCATCCCGAAATCCTGTTGTCGGCTTGGTCCAAGATCCCAGATCCAAGCTAACTCGGCACTATACCGAAGAAATCCCGGACATCAGCTTGTACGAGATCAGAATGGCTCTCAAACAACTACGTAACGGTAAGGCACCGGGAGATGACGGAATTACGGCAGAGCTTTTGAAGGCGGGCGGCAAGCCGGTATTAATAGCCCTTCAGAAGCTATTTAATTCCGTTATCCTCGGGGGCGACGTTCCAGAGTCGTGGACCAGGAGTGTGGTGGTGCTGTTCTTCAAGAAGGGTGACAAAGCTCTTTTAAAGAACTACAGACCCATCTCACTCCTGAGCCATGTTTATAAGTTGTTTTCGAGGGTCATTACCAATCGACTCACGCGCAAGCTCGATGACTTCCAGCCGCCCGAACAAGCCGGCTTCCGAAAAGGCTATAGCACCATAGACCATATCCTCACGCTTCGGCAGATTATACAAAAGACCGAGGAGTATAATCGGCCCCTGTGCTTAGCGTTTGTGGACTATGAGAAAGCCTTTGATTCAGTCGAAACTTGGGCGGTGCTGCAGTCCCTTCAGCGGTGCCAAATCGACCATCGCTATATCGAAGTGCTGAAGTGTTTGTATAGGAACGCCACAATGTCAGTCCGTATCCGGGATAAGAGTACGAAACCGATCCAGTTGCAGAAAGGCGTGAGACAGGGAGATGTCATCTCTCCGAAACTGTTCACCACTGCACTGGAAGATGTCTTCAAGCTCTTAGACTGGACTGGACTCGGCATCAACATTAACGGCGAATACATCACTCACCTTCGATTCGCAGACGATATCGTCGTTATGGCAGAATCCATGGAGGACCTTGGCACTATGCTCAATGATCTCAGCAGGGTATCCCAACTAGTGGGTCTACGAATGAACATGGACAAGACGAAAGTCATGTCAAATACCCATGTCATTCCTGTACCGGTCCTAGTTGGCAATGCGATTCTCGAAGTTGTCAATCACTATGTTTACCTAGGACAAACAGTCCAGTTAGGTAGATCCAATTTCGAGAAAGAGATCAGCCGACGAATCCAACTCGGTTGGGCAGCGTTCGGGAAACTTAAGAGGATCTTCTCGTCCAACATACCTCAGTGTCTGAAAACACAGGTCTACGACCAGTGTGTGTTACCAGTGATGACTTACGGCACGGAAACGTGGTCCCTAAATGTAGGCCTCATATCAAGGCTCAAAGTCGCTCAGCGTGCTATGGAACGGGCTATGCTCGGGATTTCTCTGCGAGATAGAATCCGGAATACAGAAATCCGCAGAAGAACGGGTGTAACCGACATAGCACGAAGAATTAGCACGCTGAAGTGGCAATGGGCAGGCCACATCGCTCGACGAACCGACAACCGCTGGGGAAGAAAGGTTCTCGAGTGGCGACCACGCATCGGACGACGCAGTGTAGGACGCCCCCCCACTAGGTGGACCGACGACCTAGTGAAAGTTGCTGGGCGTCGTTGGATGCAGGCGGCACAGGACCGCACATTGTGGCGCAATATGAGGGAGGCCTACGTCCAGCAGTGGACGGCAATAGGCTGAAATGATGATGATGATGATGATGATGATTCTTACTCCGTCACCACATGAAAAAGTCAACTTAACTCCATAACTAACACGTTTGATAAGCGTGGTATAATATTCATCCCATTATGAAGGAGACCTGAGCCCAACCGTAGGATTTATAGGGAACTGAAATGCTGAAGAATTCATCATCCCACTGTTAGGTTCGGGTGGCCCCCACAATTGGAGGGAATATAACCCATTATACCATGCTGGTCAGATATGTTATTAGTGTATGAAGCCCTATTCGTTTCAAGATTTCCTCATCCACTGGCCGACATCCACTGGCAATACAGAGAGTGGTGAATTGTATTCTTACTCCGTCACCACATGAAAATATTTTGTAAAATCTATTTAAAAAATTAGGCATACGTACATCTAATCTTACAAATGGATATTTAGAAATCGCAAGTGCCCAGCAAATTGAGTATCAAGATTCGGTTTGTAATAACAAACTATAATGAAGTCAGAAGTCAGTTTCCATGTGGTGACGAATTAAAAATACACTTCACCACTTCCTACCTTGCCCGTGGATGTCGTAAAAGACGACTAAGGGATATAATATGCACATACCATCTGTGCAAGAGAATGAAAACTCGAAATGAAACCTTATACCAACATGCCAGACCAGCATAGTATAGTAGGTCAAATTCCCTCCCATTGTGGAGGAGGTCCGAGCCCAAGAGTGGCCCGTATGTGGGCTGCGATGATGATGATGATGATTCGCATTCCGTAATCACACGACAAAGTCAACTTCCTAATTAACACGTTTAATAAGCGGGATATAATAGGTTAATTCCTCTTCCATCATGAAGGAGACCTGAGCCCAGCCGGTAGACTTAGAGACTAAGATACTGAAGAAATATAAAATAATATTTAAAATTTATTTCAAAAATTAGAGAAACACATCTAATCTTACATATGTTGGATATTTAAAAATCGCAAATACCCATCAAATTGGGTATCGACATTCGGTTTCTAATAACAAACTATAATGAAGCAAACCAAAAGATATGTTACCCTAAAACGAAGGTAATAAACCAACAAAGGAAGAAATAATAGAGGGATATCATGACATCAAAGCTTTTTATATTTGTCCAATATGCTTTGGATTTCACTCAAAAGGATGTCCGAAAGAAAATTAAATTGCCTTCCCCTTACATTTTAAAGGTCTTCCATACGTCCGAATTTTCGTTTTTCTTTTAAAATATCACGTTACGTTGAGCGAGTTTATTTTGTCTTATTACTTTTATTGGGTTTCGTTACACTTATGAGAAACCTGAGAAGGTCCTTAAAATGTTTATATTTTATAAAAAACTGAAGGGTAGCTGATATTACATACTGATTTGTTCAATATTATTATTGTTTGGTAATTCTTTTTCATCTATACCAATAAATAAAATTGGAGTGTCTGTTTGTAATGTCAAAATAATAGGCTTTTTTCATGCTCACACGGTTATTTGCACTATACATATGCCTAAAATATACTTTATATTTTTTTTGTCTGTCTGTCTGTCTGTTTATTACGGGTAATCTTCTAAACGGCTGGACCGATTTTAAAAATTCTTTCACAAATGGAAAGCTATAATATCAGGGAGTAACCTAGGCTATATTTTAGCCCGGTATTCACACGGGAACGGGAACTACGCAGGTAAGACGACTGAAACCGAAGTGAAGCGAGGGTGGGTTGCAAGTGTAATATATTTTAAGATACATGTGGTTAATGATTTTAATTTTCTTATAGGAAATATTTGGAATTTGGTGTGTGTTACCAGCAATGACATATGGCACTTAAACGTGGTCTCTAAATGTCGACCTCATACAAAGGCTCAAAATTGCTCAACGTGCTTGGAGAGGCCTATGGTCGGTATTTCTTTATGTGATAAAATCCGAAATTTGTAAATCCATAGAAGAAATGGTGTAACCTGAAGAATTAGCAAGTTGCAATAGGCAGGCCACATCGCTCGTCGAACCGATAACCGTGGGAGAAGCAAGGTTTTCGAGTTGTAACGACAAATCTGACGACGCCGCGTAGAACGACCCCTACTAGGTGGATTGACGACATCTTGTAAATCGCTGGGAACTGTTGTGTGCAAATAGCACAGTACGAGTCCAATTGACTTTCTCCTGGGAAGGCCTATGTCCAATAAGCACGTTTATGGACTGATGCATGAATGAATCATTTAGAAAATTATACAATTTACTCTAATAATAAATGAGCAATTACAAAATTAATTTTCCGTGTGGTGACGAAGTAAGAATACAATTCACCACCCCTTTCTTACCCGTGGGTGTCATATAAGACGACTAAGGGATATAGTATGCATATAACATCTATGCAAGTGAAGGAAAACTCGAAATAAAATATTATACCACTTAGTCATCTTTAATGACACCCACGAGTAAGAAAATGGTTGGTGAATTGTGTTCTCATTCCGTCACCACACGAATATGGATTATCTTTATTTATTATATAGCATACCTATATAGATATAACGTTAGATAAAGGACAGTAGTAAAGTCAACTTAAGTACTCTTTCAATTTAATTTCAATCTACAAATAAAAAAATAAACTACGATAAAAACGAATTATAGAATAAATGAGTCACGGGCAAATGCTAATATTTAATATATAGATTTATATAATAATAATAGATTTTAATAATAATATATCCTATATCTTTAAACGAGCAATTCTTGTATATATATATATATATATATATATATTCAGGATCTCGGAATCGGCTCCAACGATTTTGTTGAAACTTGGCATACTAGAGGATTCGGGTCCAAAAAATTGATCTAGCTAGGTTTTATTTATAGAAAATGTTGTGTTGTCCGTGTTTTTAGCAAAACAAACAATGACATTAAATTTTAAAAGAATATGAATTCTAATTTCGTTGTCAATGTCATGAGTTTGAGTGAATTTTGATTTTGTTGACATTCAAACAGCGTCGGTTCGAATTTCGGTGTTATTATTATTCTCTTTTTGTAATTTTTTATATATTTATCATTATTTATTTTTTATTAATATATATCTAAATAAATTCGATAAAAATATTCCGAGTGAAGCTCGGTCAACAAGATATTATTTTTGAAATGTACAAGTAACGCCCTTTCCAATGATACTAAACAAGGCATATTTATCTCAAATTTATTTTTTAACAAATCACTTTATGATCACTGGAGGGCACCACATTAGAATCAGTGCCATGTCATATAGTCTATAATCAGCAGACGATTAAGAAAGACACTTCTGACGATATCGCAATTGTTCGCTTCTAATAAGTAGTTGAGGATCTATGTGGGAACAAATGAATATTAATACATACATACACAGCCTGTCAAAATCTTTTTTTATTAAGGGTTGGACCACGGTCAGCTTACTCGCCGCCCAATTTCGTCCGGGGAGGCAGAGGGGCGGCGCGCGGCTCCATAACCCACCCGTGGTACGTCGTCTTCGTCAGCCTGTCAAAATCTTAAACCTCTTTTGGCTTTGCCGTAGTCGGATAAAAAGTTAAGTAAATCTACAAACCAATAATCCAATTCATACATTTATGGAACACAAACTAGCTTCTTAAAATAGCCTACAATAATTAACACATCCTTAAACCATTACAACATCTTTACACTCAATAAGCTTATCCCAAAACAACATCTACGTTCTCAAAGTTAGAACGCCAATACAGTCTAAAGCCCTTCAACATTTCAAAACCAATTCACTCACGAAGGCACAAATGAACAATACTCGTATTTCGTGGCCCAACACTATCTAAACCGTACAATTTCTATTTGCTGTCTATCAAAATCTTTGTCGTTCTTGTAGCAACATAAAGTTCAATATGCCATGATTTTTGTGAAAAATATAGTATTGAAGGTAGTAAAACAGCAATTAACTCAACGAATTCTACTTCTATTTGCAAATGGATTGGATTGCCTTGAAGCGAAATGGATGGTGATTGTTCTTGTGTGTCTGATTGTCAATGTTTATAGTTATTAGACAATAAACGGAGACAATATTCGCCATGGCAACGTTTCACCAAAAGACAAAGTTAGACCTAATATGTTCTATAGAATATATATTCTTACTAGCAGATCAAACAGACGTCATTAATAAATAATATCATATAAAAAAATTCGTCATGAGGACTACCAATAATAGTGAAAACTTAAAACTATAAACAAATTGTTATTCATCGTAAATAAAACTTTGTTTTGATTGATGAACGCTGCAAAGTGTTCGAAACGTCGGGTAATCAAAAGTCAAATACGAACTCGACTAAAACCGCAAAATAGTTTTATTTACAACTAGCAACCCGCCCTCGCTTCGCTTCGGTTTTAGTCGCCTTATCCGCGTAGTTCCCTTTTCCGTAGAAATACCGGGATAAAATATAGCCTATGTTACTCCCTGATATTATAGCTCTCCATTGGTGCAAGAAGTACAGTACTCTCTTTTGCTAATCCGCCACTCGATTATCCGACAAGTACTACACTCGCGTGCAGGTAAATGGACTCAAGCGTCAAGTGCGCATAAAAAGTGATTTATCTTAACAATGACTCATTTTACCTCTTTATAATGTTTTACATATTTAAAGCCTAGGAATCGAGCTTTAAAATTGTGTAAGTTGCATGAAAATCGATTCAGTAGTTTAGTAAAAAAAGTGTATGTCAATGATATTGTAAAAAATATTGAAAATTGTATGAATTTTCAATATTTTTTTACGACAACGACATTTATAAAAAACATTACCAGATAATAAATCTTCGCTTGTAACACACGTTGGACAGAGATCTGTGCTTTCAGACAGTGCAAAGACTTTTGCAATGGATTAATTGCCGTGGTCATTCGAAAAACTTGAATCTCAGAGCTAATGTTCTTTACCATTTAAGACTTGCGGGTGACCGGACCGGAGATTTTAGACGTGGGTACGAGTGGGTTATAAGGTCGCGCGCCGCTCCTCTGTCACCCAGGACGGTGCCGGACGGCGGATGCGCTGACAATAGCCCACCAAAAAAAAAAAAAAAATATTTAAGACTTATTCTACCATTCACTATTAATGGAATTGTAGACAATCATATTTATATAACAGAAGAAAAAGTATCTAATTGAGTATATACCAATTTTTAAGCTTGATTTTGTTACCCGTCACTATAGATGGGTGGATCGAGGATTAATCCGACGCCCACAAAGAAACTTACGCGTGAAAGCAACGTCTGAGCGCTTTGTTATTGACGAGCTTTTTTTTTTGTGTGGGTGGGCCGCGGTCGGCGCGCCTCCGCACCACTCCGTCCGGGGCGACAGAGGGGCTTAAGCACGCAACTCCCGCGACCCACCCGAAAACCACGTCGCCTTCGTCGTTGGGCCGACCACCGGAGCAGCGTTAACTTGTCGTCAGTGGTTGGCCCGACGGAATACCCCCTATTGGGGTACCCTCCCATATGGGGGATGTTCAAGAAAGTAGACGACAACGCCTTTCTGGTAAATTTATAACAACAATTGCAATAGCCTACTAAGTAGCATGACAATAATGATATAACTGTAAATAAAGCTATTTTACTATTTTTATCGCATTTGTATTTGATTTTTACGCTTTACAGCATACATGGTCACCCCGCCTATGCGCTAAATACAAAGGCGTAAAATCCGTAAAATAGTTTTATTTACAATGTGTAATACTCGCATAAACATCAGAAATCTCTATTATAACTTTTGAAATATAAAAGAAATTCATTGTCTATGCTTGCCATACCTATGATACATATATTTTATTAAAGGTTTTGCTTTCCTTAGTCAGATCAGTTAGTATAGGCATTAATTGTGAGTTTTCCTTTTTTTTTGTATAGATGTGCTGTTGCATTTTTGCTAAGTGGTATTTTACGACCCGGACGGAGCCGGGTGGCGGATGCGCTGACCGCAGCCCACCCCCAAAAAAAAGTAGTATTGTGCGACACCTGCGAGCAAGAAAGGGTGAATTATATTCTTAGTCTGTCACTATACGATAATGGTTCGTCATTTACTAGTGACTTTTTTTGCTATGATTCAACTGCATCGTCGAAATCATCTAGGGAGACAAGAATGTGTCATACGACATGCAACTCCATAAACTTCCCTAACTCCCAACCGCCAACGGAGAGGGTCTGGGCTGAACTTAATTACGGAAACCACACTCGCGGTAAACTAAGAATCATTTATATTCTTAAGATCTTACCACATAAATGTATATACTTTATACATATATATACATGTATATATATATATATATATATATACTTTGAACTACTGGAGAATACCTCTCAGTGAAACAAAAAGATAATGGCTTCAGAAAAATAATATTGTTCCAACAAAAACTATAAGAAAAGTCAAGTAGTACGATAAGCAAGTTATTTAATGAAACTATTGCGCATTCAAGTCCGGATATTGCATCACTACAGTCCTTAATATAGAAGATAAAAGAAGGAACTCCTATTGTCTCTTCGGCGACTTGCGTTTTGTTACGTAAATGCATAATTTGTAGATGCGGTATTGTTTAAATATACACTATGCTATTTATTGCCTAGTAACCTATTAGTTGGTTTATATAAATAGAAATTTGGTTTAAGATTATGGAAGAAAAAATTGATATAAGGTTGGAAAAAAGAAAGGCAGAATAGTAGAATTATAATAAAAGTATATTTTTCTATCCTTATTGATTACAATTCAAATCTAGGGTAATATTTGTTAATATATTAACATATTATTCATTATCATCATTTCAGCCTGTCGCCGTCCACTGCTGGACGTCGGCCTCCCTCATCTTACGCCACAGAGTGCGGTCTTGTACTGCTTGCATCCAACGACACCCAGCAACTTTCACCAGGTCGTCGGTTCGTTGAGCAATATGGCCTGCTCATTGCCACTTCGGCGTGCTATATCGGTTACACCCGTTCGTCTGCGGATTGCCGTATTTCGGATTCTATCTCGCAGAGAAATGCCAAACATAGATCGCTCCATAGCACGCAGAACGGCTTTGAGCTTTGTTATGACGCCTACATTTAAGGATTTTAAGGACCACGTTTCCGTGCCATAAGTCCAGTAACATATTATTAACATTGCCAATTTTTCTATTCTTGCAGGTATTATAAAAAAAGACTGAAGAATGTATGCAGATAAGATCATCATCATAAACAATTCGGTTCCCAAATTATAAAAATAACGAAGTTGACACAATATAAATACCTACTCTATATTTTAGCAACTTAACGTTTTATTCTTACTACATTAAACACTAGATAATAAGTGTTGATTTTGTTCAATTTTCCTCGTTATTTCGCTTTATATCGCCGAGGGAGTATGATGGTCTCCTTAAATTCACACGATATATTTAAATTAAAAACAAACAGAAGAACAAATTTTGAATATAGAAAGTCTAATATTTTCCTTTTAACTTAGAGACAGCATTTTCTACAATTAGAGAGATATTAGCTTTTTTTACACTTTTTCGTGTGGTGACGGAGTAAGAATACAATTCACCCCCCATTTTATCTATGGGTAGCCTAAAAGACGACTAAGAGATAAACTATGCATATAACATCTGTACAAGAGTAGGAAAACTCGAAATAAAACCCTATACCAACCTGTCTGACCAGCGTGGAATAGTAGGTCAATGACCCTCCTATTGAGGAAGAGGCTCGAGCCCAGCAGTGGGACGTATATAATCCGAAATGAATGAAAATACACAAAACATTTCACCCAAATCGGTCCAGCTATTTAGAATGCCTTCAATCATATACACATGTACAAAAGAATTATATATATAATATTAAAACTATATATACAAAAGAATTATATATAGATATTATATTTGCAAGCGCGTACCGTAATTATGCTAAGTGCTGTACTGTTCAGGAGATGTAACAAAAAGCCATGATTAATGGCTTCAGGAACTATCAGTCTAGACGGTGAACAATCGACCTCCATCTTTGTACTGAGTGATTCAGCTTAATGCTAGCACCTAGTTTTGATCAAAACTTAACAATTATAAAATTTGTGTTTTGATTGACCGACGTTTTTAAGCCCGTGACCATGAACGTTGTTCGAAACGTCGGTCAATCAAAAATCTTAAACAAACTTTCAAAGTTAGAAACATGGCATACGTCATTATTCTAACTTTGAGAGTTTGTTTAAGATTTTACCGGCAGTATCGACACTATCCTTCTGTACAGAAGGATAGTGTCGGTACTTAAGTGATCAAAAACATGAAGCCAAAAATACTACATGCACGCAGGCGATTACACACGTACATACGCACACCACTATACAAATTATGAAATAAAATTTTGTTTTTATTAACATAAATCGTCGAAATACTTTTAAAAGTAATGTTAAAAACCTTTTTAAGTTTTTCAAATGTGTTATGACACCATTTGAATGCACAAACCGTCATAATTACCTATTTATATTTTAAGAGTTACGTACGTACTTGCAGTACAATAACTTGTACATTACGGAACGGTTCCGGCGTAAGCTCCATTAGGCGCCAATTGAAATGTTTCACTTTTTGTGCGCGAACTTACCTTCTATATGTTATTAATATCAGGTTGACCGAGCTTCGCTCGGCATATTTTTGTAGAATTTATTTAGATATATATATATTAATAAAAAATAAATAATGTAAAATATATAAATAATTAAAAAAAGAGAATAATAATAATACCGAGATTCGATCCGACGCTGTTTTAATGTCACCAAAACTAAAATTTGAATCGGTCAACGTCCCACCTGAGCTACGGTAACTCTTGACATTGACAACGAAATTTGAATTCATATTCTTTTAAAATCTAATGTCATTGTAATGTTTTGCTAAAAACATCGACAAAAGAACACTTGCTATAAATAAAACCTAGCTAGATCGATTTTTTGGACCCGAAGCCTCTAGTATGCCAAGTTTCATCAAAATCGTTGGTGCCGTTTCCGAGATCCTGAATATATCCATACTAATATTATAAATGCGAAAGTAAGGATGTTTGTTTGTTTGTAACGCTTTCACGCTTAAACCACCGAACCGATTTCAAAAATTCAATGGAAAGCTATAATATCAGGGAGTAACATAAGCTATATTTTATCCCGATATTCCCGCAGGAACGGGAACTACGCCACGGGTAAAGCGACTGAAACCGCAGCGAAGCGAGGGCGAGTTGCTAGTATAATATATACAAGAATTGCTCGTTTAAAAATATAAGATTAAGGGATATAACATATAACATCATGCTCATCATGGTAGGTGAATTTCCCTCCTATAATGGTGGAGGCTCGAACCCAGCAAGACATATATCAACCGAGACGAACACCACACTGGTCAGATGAGTTGGCATTTTTTTTTTTTTTTTTTTTTTTTTTTTTTTATGGGTGGGCTATGGTAAGCGCACGCGCGGTCCAGTCCGTCCGGGGCGATGAAAGGACGGCGCGCGGGCCCATAACCCACCCGTACCCACGTCACCTCGTTGTTGGGCCGACCACCGGAGCAGATGTGACTTGTCGTCAGTGGTCGGCCCGACGGAATACCCTTTCAGGTACCCTCACCTCTCGACATCCTGGGACGTCGGTCGCCATCGCGCGGTTAGCCACACCGCGGGTGACGGACAATTCCCCGGTCCGATCACCCGCGGCCTCGGCTAGGGCGGCATTAGGCGCAGATACTCGCGCCTGCGCCGCCCGAGTCGCCGGCGGCGGAACGTGTCACCGAATAGGATCTCTACTCGCACACGATCCGCCGCCTCCTTCCGTGAGATAACGGCCTCACAGAAGGCGGCGACCGCGTCCCAGTTCCTGACGCTGACGAGCATCTCCCTGGCGATGGTCGGCAGCGCCAGGTCGGCACCGATAATCGCGACGAGTTCACGGCGCTCCCCCTCCCACGCAGCACACTCCTCGAGCGTGTGCTGCGCCGTGTCCTCGTCGCAACTGCAGTGGTGGCAGGACGGTGTGCTCTCCCTCCTGACAATCTTGTGCAGGTACTTTGCGAAGCATCCGTGCCCCGTCAGCACCTGCACCAGTCGGAAGGAAAGCACCCCGTGCGTCCGCTCCAACCACTCCATCAGCACCGGCCGGAAGGCCTCGATGGTCCTGACACCGTACCGAGGACTCTCCAGCCGGACTGCCCAACGGGCAATGACTCCACGGCGGGCGTCGACCCGCCAGGCGGTGATCTCCTGCAGGGAGACCATACCGCCGCGGGCGCGCGTCTCCGACACCCGCCGATAAATGTCGGCGAGCATCTCCGCCTCCAGGTCCCACGGGGGAGTTCCGGCCAAGAGGCACGCTGCCTCCGTCGACATGGTGCGGTAACCGCGTATGGCCTTGACCGCCATTACCCTCTGTGCTCTGTGGTCGCCTCAAGAGGGCCCTCAGCCGGACGGTCAGGGACCCCGCCCACACCGGTGCGCCGTACAGAGCCATCGACCGGATCACCCCCGCGTACAGCTGTCGGCACGTAGCGCTGGGTCCGCCCACATTCGGCATCAGCCGCGAAAGGGCGGTGGAGATGCTCCCGGAACCAAAAATGCCCGTCGAGCACCAGGCCCAAGTACTTCATGTGAGCCTGGATGCTGATGGTGACCGACTTCACGGTGATCGAAGCGCCGGCGGGAGGCCCGGCGGTACGGAGGCCATGGAACAAAAGGGCCTCCGTCTTTTCCAGGGCTACCCTCAACCCCAGCGCTTCGATCCGCCTGACAATCTCCTCGGTGCCGAGAGTTGCCAGGCGTGCCGCCTCCTCTAGCGTCCCACCCCGGGCTGTGACGAGTGTATCGTCGGCGTAGCAAATTACACCCAGCCCGGGTGGGAGGCTTCCTCTCAACGCCCAGTCGTAGCCGATGTTCCACAGGGTCGGACCCAGAACCGACCCCTGTGGGACACCACACGTCATGGGCGTTCGCACAACGTCCCCTACTCGGTCAACGTAGAGGACGCTGCGCCCCTCCAAGTAGTCTGCCACCAGCCGCCTGAGGTACACGGGCACCCCATGATACCTCAGCCCCTCCCTGATGCAGCTGAATGGCAGACTGTTGAAGGCGTTGGCGATGTCCAGGGACACCGCCAACAGGACTCCTCCGCCGGTGACGGCCTCCACTACCACGGCCTTCAGGTGCAGCAGGGCCGCGATCGTCGAACGCCCCCTCCGAAAACCAAACTGGGCGTCCGACAAATCGGGCCCGTCCCCGACGAGGTGCCGCTCGATGCGGGCAGCCAACACCCTCTCCAGCAGCTTGCCCGCATCATCGAGCAGCACGATGGGCCTGTAGGCCGAGGCTGACTCGGGAGACCGTCCCGGCTTCGGCAGGAGAACCAGCCTCCCCTCTTTCCAGCACCCAGGGAACTGTCCGGACGACAAACAAGCGTCGAACAGTCCCCTGAGGCGTGGTCCCAGGTGTTCAAGGACGAGGGCCAGCACACGGTTCGGAATACCGTCGGGCCCGGGGGCGGTGGATTTGACTCGCATACGCGCCACCGCCGCCCCCATTTCCGGCTCCGTGATGGGCGGAGCACTTTCATCGTCGGCCTCCCGGTCGCTGTCCGGCGAAGCCATGATCGGGGGCGTGTGCTCCACCCGCCGTGGAAAGAGGTCCTCGACAACTCTGGTGAGGAGGCTGGGCTGGAGAGTCTCGGTGAGGGGAGGGCCCCGCCCGCGGAGCTTGTTCAGCGCCGCGAGGTAGGGGCGACCCCAGGGGTCACGCTCGAGACTGTCCAGCATCTCCCGCCGACTAACGTCCTTGGCGGTACGGACGGCCAGCCTGAAGGCAGACCGCGCACTGCGGTAAGCCTCGTACAGCTGGCCCTCCCGCTCAGCGTCGCGGTGACGCGCTCGGCTGCGGGTGTAGGCCCTCCGGGCACGTATGCACGCGGCCCGAAGGTCCGCCAATTCTCGGGACCACCAGGGGACCGCACTCTTCGGGGGCAGGCGCCGCACACGGGGCATGGCCGCATCGCAGATCTGCGTTAATGCACAGCGGATGCGGCCAGCCTCGGCATCCACCCCTTCCGCCTGGGGCGGTGAGGACAGCCATGACTGAACGATGGCTGCCTCCGCCAACAGGTCCCGATCCAATCGACCCACAGCCCACCGCGGAAACGCGGGAGCTCCGTCCGCCGTGTGACCCCTGCTGGGCTGCAGGAGGGTCCGGGAGACCTCTATCCGGATGTATCGGTGGTCGGATAGGGTCTCAACTACCTCCTGGACGCACCAGCTCCTCACACGTGCTGCGACATTAGGGCTAGCGAACGACAAGTCCACTATCGACCCGCCCTGCTGCCGCACGCACGTTTGCACCGAGCCCCTGTTCAGCAAACAGAGGCCCAGTGCCGCCGCCCACTCTTCGACCGCCCGCCCGTGGGCATTCGTCCTGGGGGACCCCCACGCCGTGGACTTGGCGTTGTAGTCCCCCAGAACGAAGACTTGGCGCGGTGCTAGTCGCCGTATCGAGGCCCCCATGATGGTGAGGAAGGCCCCGAAATCCGTCGCGCTCCTGTTAGGGGAGAAGTAAACACCAAATAGCGTAACCTCTCCCCATTCCGCCGCGACATACCCATCGCCCCTGTCCTTGAGCAACAAAGGCGGGGAATGCCACGACGTGGAGACGACGATTGCCACAGAGCCGTCACTGCTGCCCAGCCAATTGGGCCGGTCAGGCACCACGTACGGCTCCGCGGCTACGGCTGCACCGATCAACCACTCCGCCATGGCTTGCAGGAAAACGTCCTGTGCCTCGGCGGCGTGGTTGAGGTTGGCCTGCAGGAGGTGGTAGGATTCGGTCGCCATTAGTGGGCCGTATCCATCACCTCCTCCACGCTGGCGGGCGTTCGGGTCGCGCTAAGGACCGGAGCGGCCGGGGTCGTCGGGCCGCTCCGCCCCTTTGGGGCCGAAGCCGGGGGTCTGCAATCCTTGCCCCCCATGCGGTGTGTCGCGGGCCTATTGCCAGCCGCACATGCGGGGCAGTGGGGGGTGGCGGCGCAGGATGCCGCCTTATGCCCGGGTTGACCGCAGCGGAAACAAAGGTCGCTGCAGTCAAAGCAGTTAGTGCATGTCGGCCGAGTGTGTCCGACCGCCATGCACTTGTAGCACCTCGCAGGCCGGGACTCCAGCACGGTCACCCGCGCCGAGCTCCAGCCCACGAGGAGCCTGCCTGAGTCGGCCAGTTTCTTGGCCGACTCCACCGGGCACCGCAGCCAGGCGGCACCGACACCGCCCGGACCAGGGCGGATGGCGCCAATTCGGACGGTGTCCGAGGCACATCCGGTTCTAGCCACGATAGCCTCCCGGACGTCCTCCACCGTCACGGAATCGTCCAGACCCGTAATGCGCATTTCGGCGCACTTTACGGGCCTGGCGATTCGGACGCCACCCTCCTCCTCGAACAGACCCCGCAACTTCGTGGCCAAACTGTCGGCCGCCTTGGCGCCCTCGGCCCCAGAGAACTCCAGGATCCGAGCCCCTGTCTGGGCCTTGCGGGTCCTAGCTTCAACGCCTCCAATATCAGAGACGTCTAACTCCCGCCGGGCGCGACTCAGGACGGCCTCGTAGCTTAGGCCCCTCTCAGCCGCCTCAGGCAGCACAGTAATAACAACTGCGGCTGATTTTGGCGGCCGGAGCCCCTTGCGCGACCTCTTGCCTCTCTTCTTTCTTCCGGCTCCCGCCTGGGGAGCAGCAGCTTCCGCGGCGTTTTTGGCTGCCGCCCTCCTTTTCTGACCGCGAGCCTTCCTGCTCCGCTCAGCCACCTGCCAACCCTGTTCCAGCATGGCAGCAGCGCTGAGCGCAGCGGGCGCGGTCACGGGCCCGCTAGCCGGTGCTTGCGGTATCGTTGCGGGCACCGACTGCGGTATGGCGGGAGCTGGCGCCACCCTCGCCTTTTTTGTTGTGGCGGGACCCTTAGGCCCAGCCACGGCCGCCGCAAAGCTGGCCACGCGGCCACCCTGGCATGGTAACGGGGTGGGACTCGATGCTACCGTCGCCCGCGCTGCCCTCGCCCTGTCCGCAGCGAGTGGCGGCCGGACAGATGAGTTGGCATAGAATTTCTTTTCGAATTTTAGTTGGTACAGTTTTTTTTTTCAGAGACTGCACAGATGGCGTAGTGGTTAAGATAGCGACCTACAGCGCCAGCGTCAGGAGTTCGAATCTCATGCGAGACAACACTTTGTGCGATCCCCAAATTGCTGTTCGGAGTCTGGATGTAATTTGTATCCATTAGTTATATGTTTGTAAAGTCTTCCGCAATACAAGGACTATTTCCTTAGTGCAGGGTGTTGTCTTTTTATTTAAAAAACAAGTATCCATAGTTATAACATTTACAAGTAAATTAAGGCATAGGGAATTAATATATATTCTTACTTTGTTCTCTCACGAAAAACGAAGAATATATTGCAAATTTTTTGATTAAAATTTAATGTTTTAACCCATTTATTATATTAGAAACAATTTCTTATGATTACGTTAAGGAAATTAAGTTACAAAATATATTTCACAAACAATTTATTACAACAAACAGATACAACATTGCCTTAGATCGTCTAATATTCAATGAAGTATAACATAAAGTTGTTTAAATCGTTAATCCAATGTGCTTCCAATTCATCAACTTACTTCAAATGGTACGATTGATTTCTTTGAAACTTTTTAACATTATTTGTTGCATGAAATTGTAACTAAACTGTGCATAATACGAGCGTGTGTCTTTATACTAATAAATAGAAAGCCAGGCTTCTAGTGTTATTAACAAAAAAAAATTATAGGGAGTGGAAAATGGCCTGAATTGTTTCGAGCAAAGGATGTTAAGGCAGTGTTGCATTTTTGCTCGACTTCACGAGGACACTACCGTACCCGAGATATTTGATTCATAATGATTGCTGATTCTGATGAAAAATTTCTGCCTCCCTTTTTGTTTCGGGCAACCTTTGAAACGGCTGGAGGAGTAACTTATGCTATTTATATTCTCAGAAAGATCTTATAAAAGTTTGCTCGGTCCGAGCCTCGAACCCAAAAATCATATCTTAGGAGTGAGGCGGGTCGTTAGTTTCAAAATAATAATGAATTTCTACTACGTATTCTAATCCTAATTCAATCAATTATCTCAATTGATAATTAAATATTTAAGTTTTATTTAATACACACATAACATCGTGGTTAAAGGCGATGTATAAAAATCGAAAACGCTACTTGAAAAATTGTTGGAGAAATATAAAAGGCGATGAAATCATTGTTGCTGTTTGTAAAACTTCCGAGATCTTCGATCATGGACGCTAATATTATCAAGGCGAGGACACGCAGCACACACTCGAGGTGTGTGCCGCATGGGCTGAGCAGCGCCGTGAACTGGTCGCAATAATCGGTGCCGATCTGACGCTGCCAACCATCGCTAGGTATATGGTCGCCGCCTTCTGTGAGATAGTCATCTCGCGAAAAGAGGCGACGGATCGTGTGCGTGAGGAACGCCTGCACGACAACACGGTCCGCCGCTAGCGACTCGACCAATACCTGATGCAGCCCTAGCTGAGGCCGCGGGTGACCGAATGGAGGATTTTAGTCCATCACCCGCAGAGAGACGTCGAGAAGTGAGGGTACCCCGCATATTCGGGGTACCCCCCGGGTATTCCGTCGGGCCGACCATGGAGCACAAGAAACTCTGTACCGGTGGTCGGCCAGACGAACTCGACATCCTACGTGTAGGTTATGAGGCCTGCGCGCCGCCTCTCTGTCGCCCCCGACGGAGCCGGACAGCGGGTGCGCTGATCATAGCCCAAACCTAAAAAATAATGTAGTATTTAATATTATTAATACAGATGAGTAAAGTTTATCAATACAATGACATAAGTGATACATATGTTGATCAGTTCCAGTGGTAGGGATAAATTGATGGGTATAATGCGAAATATTTTGTACTTGAATGTTCTTATCTGGGTATAGCGTAGAAACATTTCTATGTCTTCCTTAGCGATCGGATCTGTGAAAGATATATGATTACTTAGTTTTTCTTTAAATTCATCAAAATCATCACAGCTCATATACGTCCTTGAGCTCGAGTCGCTTCCATAATGGAAGGGAAATTGAACTACTATAATCACGCTGGTCAGACGGGATGGTATTGGGTTTTATTTTCCGTAGGGTTGACCACTGAAGTCAAGGAACTGTGCATTGGTGGTCGACCCAACGACGAAGGCGACGTGCTACACGGGTGGGTTACGGGTGCGCGTGCTTACGCCCTTCTGTCACCCTGGACGGACTGGAGAGAAGGGTGCGCTGGCCGTAACACACCCCCCCAAAAAAATGGGGTTTTATTTACTTTTTCTTCACTTGCATAGATATTATATGCGTATTACATTCCTTAGTCGTCCTTTACGACATCCACGGGAAAGATAGGGAGTAGTGCATTGCATTCTTATTCCATCACCACACGGAATAGTATTCTTACATAATCATTAAATTCACTTCGTTCAAAATTAAAGGTCGTCGTCATTTTTGATTGTCGCTGCTGGGCTTGGGCCTCAGCCCCAATAGAAGAGAAATTAAGATAGGAAGTTGTGAATTGTATTCTTAGTTGGGCACCACAAGGATCATTATAGGTGTCTTTTAAAACATTTATTTATTTTATTTATTTATTAAATTACCAATTACATGTATTATTACAAACTTTCCCAATGTAATAGTGTAAGTTAGATATAATTATAACATCATCATCATTTCAGCTCATATACGTCCCACTGTTGGGCTCGAGCCTCCTCCACAATAAGAGGGAAATTGACCTTACTACAACGTGCTGGTCAGAGGTTGATATAGGGATTTATTTCGAGCTTTCCTTCTCTTACATTGATGTTATATGCGTATTATATCCCTTTGTCATCTTTTACGACATCCACGGGTAAAATAGGGAGTGGTGAATTGTAATCTTAATCCGTCACCACACGGTAGTGTGGTGTTATAACATATTATTTTATAATTATATTTAAATCATGTTATCTGTATGGAATAAGAAAAAGACATCATCTTTTTCTTTTTTATGAAGGTCCTCAACCAAATAACACAGAGAAAGAAAACTTGAAAAATAATACTAGCCTTTTTTTAGTGGTTTGCGGTCGGCACGCTCCTCGCACCACTTCGTCCGGGGCGACAGAGGGGCATAAGCACGCAACTCCCGCAACGCACCCACGATGCACGTCGCCTTCGTCGTTGGGCCGACCACCGGAGCAGGGTTACTTGACATCAGTGGTCGGCCCGACGGAATACCCCCTACGGGGTACCCTCTCATCGACCGACGTCCCCCGCCTCGGGGAGGACGTCGGTCTTTCCTCACGCGGTCGGCCTCTCGGCGGGTGACGGACTAATTCCCCGGTCACGTCACCCGTGAAATAATACTAGCCTGACAAGCATATGACTATAGGCTATATTCTCTTCCATTATCAAAGAACTTATACATGCCATATGAGAATGAAAAAGAAGTAAATGATATATGTATTACCTCTTACGTGCATCAGTTTTTGCGTTAAAAAAATTTGCATTTTTTCCACTTCTACAGAATATAATTCAACTACAAGAAATGGTGAAAACAGCAATAAAGATATTTGTATTAGATGCATCAAAGTGTAACCAAGTATTTCGAGAGGCTCCTAAAAATAAAACAAAATATTTTAATATTTTTTTTAGAGAATTCACTAGATCAAGGAGATTTCTAATCATGCCCTTAATAGACATAGGCTACATAGACTCAGGACAAATATCATTCTGTGGATCTCAGAAAAAATATGCAGATTGTGAATAAAACTCATGTTTGGATGAAAAGAGTACAGAAAGAGAAATTATAGCATGGAATAGACTAATCACCAGTGATTTAGATTGATGAAGGAATATTTGTAGAATTTGGTTGAGATATAGCGACTAATAAATTATATTTCTAATCTTTTTTTTAATGCCTTTACATTTTAAATATTTGCGAATGATTTCTAACGTAGACAAGAAGCAACTAAAAAGTTTTTTTAACTACTTTAATATAATTAAGGTAACATAACCTAATTTATAAAATTTTGTAATAATGTAAATTAATATTATTTATAAATGTCATGATTTTTTTTTAAATTTTAATGTTATATCATCATCATCTTGCTCTTATCCCAATTACTTGGGGTCGACGCAATATGTCATCTGTTTTGACATATTGCAAAAATATTAAATTTTAATGTTATAGCGTTTAATAAATCGATGATCGACGGTTGCATGCACGAACAAGCATGACTCATTGGTACGTTCCGCCTGAACTGAGCGTGCAAGCTAAAGCCCGGAACAAGAGATAAAGAGGCACCATCGACTTAAACGTTTGACTTGTGACGCTTTACAGCCAAACAACCAAATGCCAAAAAAAACAAGTTGTAAATACATTTTAATAGCACATTGTTACTTTTAGTTGATCTGTATAATTTAAGTAAAAAAAATGTTTTAATTAACGAGTGCAAATAAAATATCTGGTTGACCGAGCTTTGCTCGGTATAATTTTTTTTCGTAAATTGTATTTTTGACGAACTTATTTAGATACATTATTTATAAAAAATAAATATAATACTGCTGTGTGGTAGCGGCTTCGAATACTACCAACCCTTGCTTTGCTCGTGGGTGTCGTAAAAGACGACTAAGAGCCCTAGATTGACCCGGACCAACTCCATCTGGTACCATTTGGGTCAACGATTACATTCCCAAGGAGGGTTGACGTCAGGCAGGCGGCCGGTCATAAAAGTCATTGCCGAAACTTTTTGCAATATGTCAAAACAGATGACATATTGCGTCGACCCCAAGTAATTGGGATAAGAGCAAGATGATGATATGATTTATAAAAAATAAAAATGATGAAATAATGAAAAAAATATCAAAAATTACAAAAACAGAATAATAATAACACCGAGATTCGATTTCACACTGTTTAAATGCGACTGGACAACTTCCCAACTGAGCTATTGTCACTCTTGACGGCGACGGCGAAATTTAAATCCCTATTCTATTGACATTTTTGTCATTATATTGATTAGCTAAAAACACCGACAAAACAACATTTTCTATAAATAAAACCTAGCTAGATCGATTTGCGCCGACCGCAACACACCCAAAAAAAAGCTAGATCGATTTTTTGGCCCCGAAACCTCTAGAATGCTAAATTTCATGAAAATCGTTGGAGCCGTTGCCGAGATCTTGAAAAAAAAAGTATATATACACAAGAATTGCTCGTTTAAAGATATAAGATATTAATTTATCTTAAAATTAGTCTAATATAATAAATAATTTTCAATTAACTCTTTTATATTATACAAAATAATGATATAATCGATGACAATAATTCAATTCATAAAAGTAAGCAATTTTTTATCAATGTTTTCAGACGTTATCAAGTAAAATTTTATTGTCGCCCGTAAATAGATTTTACAGACAACCAATTCTTTTTGTACCACTTTTATCGGTATAAATATTATATACTAGCAATCCGCCCTCACTTGGCTTCGGTTTCAGTCGCCTTACCCGCGTAGTGCCCGTTCCTGTGGGAATACCGGGATAAAATATAACCTATGTTACTCCCTAGTAGCTTTCCATTGGTGAAAGAATTTTTGAAATCGATCCAGTAATTTCGAAGCCTATTCAATACAAATAAACAAATCTTTTCTCTTTATAATATTATAGTATAAATAATACTTACCCGACCTTCTATAGCAGTTACTATATGGTATACATTTGATATCAGCTTAGGTAAACTGCCAGCTATGCTCAAAAATAACTGTAAAAAAAAAATAACGAACACTTTAAAATGCTGCTTCTCGGCTCATATATTTCCCACTGCTGGGCTCAAATCTCCTCGATAATAGAAATGATGTTGACCTGCTATGATTAGATGGGTTGATAAATTATTGTATTTCCAGTTTTACTACTCCTGCATAGATAGGTTCTATGCATATTATATTTCGCAGTCGTTTTTTTTTTACGATATCCCCGACAAGATAGGGAATCATGATTTGTATTCTTACTCCGTCATCACACGAATAAATACTTATATATATATATATACTAGCTGACCCAACAGACGTTGTTCTGTTCAAATCTAAAAAAATAGTGAAAAGGAATTCTCCTTGAAATCGACCGCAGCGCCACCTATCCGTTCCAATTATTAATCTAAACCATTCGCATGTCCAGTGGAAGAGCTAAAAAAACATCAAAATCGGTTCAGCCGCTTAGAAGGAGTTCATTTACAAACATACGAACATAAGATTTATACATATAAAGATAGAAAAGTTCATATAATCGTTAAGTTTTCTTACATTTTCTAATTTTCTGCGCAACTTTCTTATTTTTTTTTCCGTACAAGTCATTTTCAAAGTATTAGAAAACTTAAAAAAAAAGATGGACGAAATCGTTGTTGTTGTCCTGCCCGAACAGGGCCACCTACCGGCTCCAATTGTAAATCTAAACTATCCTCGAATCCCCTTAAATACAATCAAAAAATTTCGTTAACATCGGTCCAGCCGTTTAGGAGGAGTTCAGTGACATACACACGTACGCTAGAAATTTATATTGGGTCTGGGAAAAAGTTCGTAGCGTTTTTTCAGTAAAATTCGACTGTTTGGTTATGGCGCGTGGATGAATTTATTTAAACCAAAAAAGCTCCATTATTACCGACAATGTTTCGCCATTGTTTTGGTAGATCCATGATCCCATCGGTGAAAATCTTCTGTGATTTCTGGTTGAAGAACTGAATCAACTAGTTTTCACAGGCTTCTTTTGAAACCAACTTAATTCCATTGAGAGAGTTCTGCAGAAATCGAAATAGATGACAGTCAATGGTTGCTATATCCGGACTATACTGTGGGTGCATCAAAACTTCCCAACCAAACTTTCTTAATTTTTGACGGGTCATCAAAGAAGTGTGTGGTCGGGCGTTGTCATGATGGACGACAACACCTTCCCTATTAATCGATTCGGGCCGTTTTCTTTCAATCGCCTGGCGTAATCTCTCTAGTTGTGCACAATAGAGTTGAGAATCAGTCGTCTGACCAGTTGGAAGTAGCTCATGATGGACGATTCCCCTCCAGTCTCACCACACACACAGCATCACTTTTTTTGGCGTCAATGTTGGCTTAGCGAACGCCTGTGATGGCTCACCAGCCTTTATCCACGATCTTTTACGCTTCTGAATACCGTACGTAATCCATTTTACATCTCCGGTTTTTAAAAGTTTCAGAAACGGCTCGATTTCATTCCGTTTCAGCAGCGCATCGCAGATGTTACTTCGGTTCATCATGTTTTTCGCACCCAACTCATGAGAAACCCACATGTCAAGCTTTTTTTGTAACCAGATTTGTGTAAATGGTTTATAACAATTTTGTGGACAATGCCTAGCTCCATACCAATATCCACACTGCTGATATGCTTATCTTGTTGGACTTTTTCAAGAATTTCATTAGATTTTTCAGTGATTGGACGACCGCAGAGTGGCTCATCTTTCACATCGAAATTACCAGAAAGAAAGCGAGCGAACAATTTCCACGCAACAGATTTCGATAAAGTACCTTCACCGTACACAGCACAAATTTTATCTCAAGCCTGCGCAGCCTTCTTCCCCTTATAATAATAATATTGCAGAAACAGCGAAATTTCTCATTATTCTTCTCCATTTTCGAGTGTGAATAACTTTCCAACCATTTCACCGATTACAATGTTTATACACTCAAATTAACATTGGGAAGGTCACCTAAAAAACAAGCCCTCAGTGGTGTCGCTGTGACTTGTTATTCTTTAGTTATTTGCAATAAATGCCATCTATTAAGAAAAACGCCACGAACTTTTTCCCAGACCAGACTTTTATATAAGACTAGCTGACCCAACAGACGTTGTTCTGTTCAAATCTAAAAAATAGTAAAAAGAATTCTCCTTGAAATCGATCGCAGCGCCATCTATTGGTTCCAATTATTAAGCTAAACCATTCTCAAATCCATGAGAACATCAACAAAAAAATCATTAACATAGGTCCAGCCGTTTAGAAGGAGTTCAATTATAAATACACGAACAGACGATGTATATATATATAAAGAGATATAATTAATTTCATACTTAATCAGCAAAACTCACAGAGGCATGTAACTCTGGTGATACCACATCAACTAAATCCGCAATACTTTTATAAATATGAAGACAAAATTTTATCTTGTTCTCTTTAATACTCTTATTATTCTTCACATATAAATAGTAATTATATTCCGGATTCTCCTCTAAACGAATGCGAAGTATTTTCAATCTATATCGAATAGAATCAAATAATAAACATCGCCAGACTCGATTTAAATCGAGAGCGAGTAATGACCATTGTCTTACTCCGTATAAAATTAATTTATTATAGCACAGGTAAATATAGCAATACATATAGGTATAGGCAAATCTTACAAGCCAATTTATAATCGTGAAAATAGCGTATTTATATTTAGCAAATCTGTAATGTCTTATATTTATTCTTAGATACGAATCAATATCTATAATATGCTTAAAGAAATTTTCAGATTGACTTCTCGTAAATAAAGTAATAATTACAGTGGTAGTATATTCCGCAAGCGACCACATTTGCGATACATCCATTGGACAACAAGTTAATGATGAATATAATACTACAATAACGATAAAAATGCAATACATTTTCACAATAACTTTCAAATAAAACTTATCTTTGTAAAACTTGTAATCATATCCACAAATTAATAGAGCTACCAAAATTGGTCGATAGTATTTATAAAGAACATCGTATGTTTTATTTAATATTTTGTTGGGCATTATTGATTGTGGTTTAATTAATTTTTGGTTTATAGCTCGGATATTATTCACAAAGTACGTTAGTTTGGTGCTGTGGTCTGCATGTCAACACCTATTTGATATAGACAAATAAAGGCAGCGTAATACGTGTTTCGCATTAATGAAATTTGATTCGATGCTGAAATATTAACTATCGAGGTACTTTTAATTTTGTTTTATTTTCCACAATAATAACGCAGTCTTTAGTAATATTATAATTAAAGCTTACCAAAACCCAGGACAGAGCATTCTGGCACCTAAAAATCAGGAGGCCAGACCTCAAATAGTGGGATAAAACAAATAAGGAGAAAATCACCATCACTTACCTTGCCCTAAGTATCTTAAGTAAAAGACGACTAAGGAATATAATAGGTATGTAGATGTTCTATGCAAGAAATTGAAAACTTAAAGCACTAATCAGATAGCTTTAAAGCTATCTGATTAGTGTGCTAAAGTTAGTCAATTGCCTTCCTATTGTAAAGGAGATTCAAGCCTTGAAAATAAGGCTCATATTATCTACTAAAAATACACAAAAATATACACATATAAACATATTCAACAACTGTATTTTAAGGCCACTAGTCCAATACACAGTATCTATATTAAATTTTCATTAAAAAATCACATAAAGATTACCTTTATTGATACTTTTTCAAACTTGATCCTCTCCATTGGACTGTGGGTGCTTTAGTTCGCTTTTAAAATGGATGATGGTTTATTCTAGATTACTAGCGATCATTGCATATCCCTAGATTGCAATGCACCTATATCCCGTTTTATATCATTTTAAGAGAGATATTTTTATACGAGATTTTTGTATGACGCTCATAGTTTTGTTACCTACTGACTTTCATTAATAATTTTTTATGACACTAGTGTTAAATATAGTGATGAGATATTATACTTTTAATTCCTCATCAGATATGTTGATATTTCGGGTTCGGTAATAGGTGAAGAAATAAATATAATGAACTTTAAAATACAGATAAACGTATAATAATATTATACTCGTTACATTAGTTAATAAAAAACAGAGGAAACAGGGTTGTCAATATAAACGACACAAACAAAAAGTTATACAGACAACTCAAAATTAAAGGTTGCGTTCTTAAATTCCAATAAGATTTATACTCTGAAGCTGAAATTATCGTGACATTCATACATATTATAATATCTATACATGCATTGGGTGCACGCCGGGGTCTCGCAGATGCCGCTACGCACTCGCTGTTGGCAACTCCAACATTTATTTATTTTTATATTAAGCATATATGGCAATACTCTCTCTCTCTGCCGCCGGTGCCACCATAGAAATTCATCACTTTTTGTGCTCTACGAATAAATCCGTCTTTACGAGTCTACAGAGTTCCTTTCACGCATCCAATATCAGCAACAATTAACAATACAGTCCACGCTCGCTACACTCGCCCTGATGATGAGCATCAGATATGCTCGAAACCCGGGTCGACATAATCGATCACAGTGCGAGATTATTTTGGCGTTATAGATATTATAATTTTCTGAAGTTCCTTAAATAACAGGATGCCGAAAGTCCGAATGACTCAGGTTTTGACACGTTTAGAATTTTTGTGTGTTTAGACTATTGTTTGTCTCATTATCATCATTATACTGCTCTTATGCCAATTACTTGGGGTCGACGTAATATGTACTCTTCTTCCATCTTATTTTTATATTACAAAAGTTTTGGCAATGATTATGTGACCGGCCGCGTGCCTGACGTTAACTCTGTGGGAATGTAATTGTTGACCAGATATCATGAGATGGTATGAAGCTAGCTCGATGTAAAGCTGTTAGTCATCTCTTACGACATCCAAAAGCAATGTAAGAGTTGGTAGTGTTCGGAACCCTTGCGTAACGTCGCTGACCAAGTTAACTCGACGTATTTATTCTTTTTGTGTGGTGACGGAGTAAGAATACAATTAACCATTCCCCAATAACATCTATGGAAGAGAAGGAAAACATGAAATAAAACCCTGTACCAACCTGTCTGACCAGCATGCTATAGTAAGGTCAAATTCCCTTCTGTTGTGGAGGAGGCACGAGCGCAACGGTGGGACCTATAAGAGCTGAAATGATGATAATGATTTATTTTTGTAAAGAGATCAAAGTCAGACATACGGTTACTTAAACCGCGAAATCTACTGAGAGGCATGTAGTTAAAATATATTGGATTGATTTCCATGTGAGGAATAAGAGTTTATTAACATGTCAAAGCTTATCGGGTTTCATTTAAAATGACGCTGGTTATAGCCGGATAAAGACATATTTATAATTACAGTATGCGAGCACACAGGATTTGGTTTGTATGCCTACCGTAAATGTTAAAGGCCTTTTCAATCTTTTATTTAATTAATTATGAATGCTACAAATCTATAGAATGGTCATCAAATGTTTACAATTGAAAAATTATATTAAAAGACTACCCATGTCAGTTTGCTATATACAATTCACCTCCCCTTATCTTACCCAGGGATGTCGTAAATAATATACATACAATACCTATGTAATAGGTGGCAAACTTATAATAAAATCCTATACCAAACTGTTGGATCAGCGTAAATCAATTTCCGTCCTATTGTGGATGAAGTTCGAACACTGATGTATTCGAAACGTCTATGAATTGAGTTAATGATAATAAAGATGATGAATCTTCATCATGATAAAATTCAATTGACATTATCTATTTTTCAGAGATATGCTGTTAACAATTTTGCTGCGGATCCCAAGACGATTTGAAACGTTTCTTGCGACTGCCCGAGGGCCAAACCTCGGTGCCATCTATGGAGACCATTGTGAATCCTGCCTTAAACGGTTTATAGTGGGGAGAATCTGTGGTGGAATTACATCTAAAAAAATCCCTGTTGACAGGTTGAGATTAAAAATTTAACTGATTAAGAATATAATATTTCAAATTCCTTTTTTTATATTTTCATTGCAATTAGAAAATCAAGCTAAAACCTTGTGGAGAAAGTCAGTGTAAGTTAAACTCTGGTAAACTCTTAACATCAAATCTAATCACAAAATCAGTGAGGCAATGGATGGATGGTTAAAGGAATAGTAGGATAGGTCGAATGATTGTTCTCAGTCCGGGTGTAATTTGTGTTCGTTAACCACCATTTTTCAAATCGACCGCAATGCAAAGATTTATTTCTTTCTGCGGACATTTAAAAAAAAATCGTTTCGGTTTTTACCGTTTTACCATTTTTCAAATTAATTATTATTGCAAGAATAGCTAAACAAGCAATAAGGTTAAAACGTGACGTCGATAAAAAGCACGCTAAATTGTTTAAGACAGCCATTAGTCCTGCGTCGACAATCACTTGCTTTTATACTATTAAGTTGTTATAGCATTGTAGATCCTAATACATTGAATATAGAATTAATGGAGAAGGCAAATTTATTATCAACTAGCAACCCGCCCTCGCTTCGCTTCGGTTATAGGTTATAGTCGTTTTACCCGCGTAATGAAAACCCGCGACTGCACAGATGGCGTAGTGGTTAATGCTAGTGACCTACAGCGCCAGTGTCGGGGGTTCGAATCCCACGCAGGACAACACTTTGTGCGATCCACAAATTGTTGTTCTGAGTCTGGATGTAATTTGTGTCCGTTAATTATATGTGTATGTATTTCTCGCGGAAACGCAATGAGTTTCAAAAATTAAAAAAACTGTACGAATGGCGGCGATGTGGTTCGCGACACGTCACGTCTCGTTTCCGTCGGGGGCGAAAAGTGGCCCACAGAGAACCGCTCTGCTACGCTGAATATGTCAAAGATCGTAGCAGGTGGAGGGCAGTGGACTCTGCCTACCCCTATGGGAAAAAGGCGTGAATATATAAAAAAAAAAAAAAAAAAAATACCCGCGTAATGCCCGTTCCCCTGGGAATACCGGGATAAAATATAGCCTAGTTTATGCCCTGATATTATAGCTTTCCATTTATGAAAGAATTTTTGAAATCGGTCCAGCCGTTTTGAAGATTACCCGGAACAAACAGACTGACAGACAGACAGACAAAAAATTTTTAATTGCTATTTTAGGCTATTGCTATTTTATTATTTTGACATTACAAACAGACACTCCAATTTTATTTATTGTTATAGACGATGTAGTATATGTATGTATATGTCAGCATTGGAACTTAGAACTTTTCCGTGAAATTTGCCGGCACTTTCTCTGTGTGATGACGGAGTAAGTATATAATTCGTCACCCCCTTTCTTGGCCGTGACTGACGTACATACAAGATGACATACAAGAGAACAGGAACTTAAAATATAACCAACAACACGTCTGACCAGGGCGGTATCGTAGGTCAATTTCCCTCTCATTACGAAGAAGACTCGGGCCCAGCAGTGTGGATGAATGGATGTGCAGGAGCTGTGATGATAATGATGATGATGATATCACAATTGAAGTCGATTTCATGGTGTACGGCCGATATAGAATTTGAGATAAAATATAACATGAACCTGCTTTCACCAACGACACTTAAATTTTACGGTATGCTTATGAGATTTTAAACATCAAGATTACTTGTTCTTATGTATCACATATATTACTTAGATATTACCTAATTTTTAAGTCATTGCTAAAAAGGAAGAATGCAAAAATATACCGCATCCATTATAAAAAAATCTAATTCAAGGAGATTCCTTACATATCCCCTCTTCTCGATTGTCGTTAAGTTGAATGATTGAGAACTTACGCTTTCGACTTCATTGCTTTCAATTTGTCTGATATACAGGCTGATGGTATTTTTTATGTTAATTTTATATCTTTAATATAATATCTTACATGTGCTATATACTTGACGCGGGTTATATACTTGACAGGCTGGCCACCAAGGTTAAGGGATCGGTAGCAGTGGCCCGTCTAGTGCCGATGGGGAGATACTGTAAGGTATGGAGCCGCACCCCGCCCCGGGCGGAATGGGCTGGTGTTTTCTGACCATAGCCTACACAAAAAAAAGCTTGTAGCTTCTAGATTTCTTTATCAAATTTCATGATTTAACTAATCTCTTTATAACTTATTAATTAAATAATACTCTTTTATATATTAAAATATATTCGGGGAAACATTAGAAATTAATCATCATCATCATCATCCTCGCAGCCTATATACATCACACTGTTGTGCTCGGGCCTCCTCCACAATAGGAGGGAATTATACCTACTATACCATTCTGGTCAGACATGTTGATATAGGGTTTCATTTCGAGTTTTCCTTCTCTTGCACAGTTGTTATGTGCATATTGATTCCCATAATCGTCTTTTAGGACATCCACGGGCAAGATAGGGAGTGGTAAATTGTATTCTTACTCCGTCACCACACGGAAAGAATTAATATACTATATAATAGAAATTAATATACTCCCCAAACTAGTTAATTGTTTACATTTTCAACTGAAAAGAGACTTGATAGGAATGAGTATTTATGACCATGAAAATATGTTTTTGTACTAATTTATACTCTGTCAGTGTAATGTATAAAAATACAGTGTAAACTCTTTATAACGTCACTCGATTTAACGACAAACTCATTAAAACATCGAAATAACTTGATTTTGGTTGGTTTGCCATATTATCCATACAATGATACACTCTATATAGCATCACGTTCACTCGAAATAACGACGACAATACGGCATTATTTAGCATTGAGCAGTACTTTCTTAATTGCCAAAATTAGAAGAACTGCAGCTGTATACGTTCTTTGCTTTGTTGTTTTGTTATTTTATTACCTAGCACGTGTTTACCTCAACTGACCTACGAAACATTGTAAAAAATTCTCTTTTGTTTTTTGTGTGATAAACTTGCACATGTTTACTTCGGCCACTGGGCTGTCGTTAGATTGTTAAACGTTATCTTAATCATGGTTGTTTTTACGTTTGTAAAATTTGCACTATACCAGTAAATATATATTAGAATAATAAAATAATATCAATTTTGTTTTTCACTCCAATTAACAACAACTCTCCATAACGTCAAAAAATTCACAGTCCCTTGAATGTCGTTATATAGAGTTTACACTGTATGTAAATACTTCAACTAACGTACGTTTAATATTAAATTTCTTAATAGTAACGAGTGGCGACTCCGTGTGTTTGTTTTAAAATAAAATCGCCAACACACTAATTGTTTGTCTGTCAGGTCAGATTGTTATTAAAGTCGGTATAGGTAACCGGACAGCGTATTTATCTTGGGATACTTGTATTTTGATCCATGTGGTGACGGAGTAAGAATACAATTCACCACCCCACTCTCTTGTTCGTGGGTGTCATAAAAGACGACTAAGAGATATAATATCCATATAAAATCTATGCAACGGAAAGAAATCTCGAAATTAAACCCTATACTAACAAATCTGACAAGCGTGGTACAGTAGATCAATGTCCCTTCCATTGTGGAGGAGGCTCGAGCCCAACAGGGGGACGTATATGAGCTGAAATGATGATGATTTCTGATGTTTACGCGAATATTACACATGGTAAATAAAACTACTTTACGGATTTTATAGCGTTTGTATTTGGTTTTTGATTGCCTGATGTTTCGAAGACTGGTATTAGTAGATTTGACCCACTCTAGTAGTAGGTACTAGTAATAGATGAAGATTATATAATAAATCCAAAACCTTTTAGTAAGATAAAGTAAGCCTTTTAAAATTAATAATAATTTAGCATCATGCCCTCCTGAGTTTTCTTGCCGGAGCTTTCTCAGTGAGGCCGCGTTCCGATCCGGTGGTAGTATATTAGATTTGTTAGGTTTAAATTAATAAACTGTCCTAATAATTACTACAGATTTAATGTTTAATGACTAACCATAAAGAATATAATTTTCTCATAAAGAATCATTTTCTTCTTGTACTGGCAATAAATTTGTAACAAAATGTGGGTCAAAATTTAATAACTAATTTCTATAGCGGGTAGATAACTATAAATATCTGCAATAATGATGACTTGTTGGACGTCAGATATCTTAGTCCGCCCGGGAATGGTCCCGGGCGGACTAAGATGAGGCGAACTCTGTAAAGTGTTCGAAACAACAGGCAATAAAAAAAATGCGATAAAATCCGTAAAGTATGTAGTTTTATTTATAATGATGATAATAATGACTTGTAATGAAGGCATTATCCTAAATTACGGCGTTTTCTGACAACGCAATATTGTGTTTCTTAACACTAAATAAACTATTCTACATTACTATAACTTCTATTCTGCCCCAGTTTGCTATTCCACTATATTTTAATGGAAAAAATATTCTAATGAAAAATTTACAATGTGAAAAATATGAAGATATACTTCATATTTTTCACATTGTAAATTTTTCATTTCATAATTTAATTTCATTAGCAGACCTTGTTTAGTTTATTTAGCCTCTTTCTGCATCTAATATCTTCGTTAACTTCGTTACTACATTTTGTTGTTTTATAAGAAACAAGGTCAGATCAAATAAATCAAGGTAAGTTTATATTTTCTCATGTTTATTTCATATTTATAATAATTCATGCTCACCGTTGACCACGGTACTCTATAAAATTAAAAAAAAATATATATATACATATTAGATTACTAATATACGTTTCCGTGTGGTGACGGAATAAGAATACAATTCACCACTAACCTAACCTAACTTACCCGTGGATGTCGTAATGCCTAAGGGATATAGTAAGCATATAACAAGATATGCAAGAAAAGAAAAATTTGAAACATAACCCTATACCAACCTGTCTATCATTGACGACAAGTCACCCTGCTCCAGTGGTCGGCCCAACGACAAAGGCTACGTCGGTACGGGTGGGTTATGGGTCCGCACGCCGTCCTTTTGTCGCCCCGGATGGAATAGACCGCGTGTGCGCTTACCATAGCCCACCTATAAAAAAATACCAACCTGTCTAACCAGAATGAAGAGAATAAATAAACCATTATCACAATTTCAGCCCACAACTGGTGAGCTCGAGCCGCGTCCACAATAAAAGGAAGTGTTGGCATAGATATTTATGTCAAGTTTTTGCATATATCTATTAAGCGACTTTTACGACACCCATGAGTAAGATAGGAGGTGGTATTTTTCATTCCTAATCATTTACGATACGCATAGATTTGACCAACTGACTTTATCTGATTCCTAATTTCAAATTGAAACATCATGTATAAAAGGAAAACTGTTTGAAATAAAAGTCACCAGCTCGTATAGCGACTTGCAACGCTTGTAAATAATAATGTCTATACCTTCACCCCTCAACAAACTGCTAGTGTGTAATGGTGACTTGTTTTGTGATAAATTATTTACAAATTAGTGTACAGTCTTTTAGAAAAATTAGTGATTGGAGAATAATGATATACCATGTAGGTGATAATTTTCTAACGATAATGATTTGTTATGTTGCAGCGAGTATTCCATCTATCCATCCATCTAAATAGGCTCTATGGGTTAATCCCCACGAGAATGACGCTAGGAACGTCGTCTGCCACTTGCATCCAACGATTCCCTGCGATTTTCAAGATTTTGTCAGTCCTAGGTGGACTGTGGGGTGTAGTCTGCTTCGTCCGATACGTGGTCGCAACTTGAGAACCTTTCTACTCCGATGGTTGTCGATTCGACAAGCTATGCGGCTTGCCTATCGAGAGTATTATATAATACATATAAAATTAGTTACTATTTTTACAGACTTTATCACGTTTACACTAGAGAGCTGTCCTCTCGTGACCATGAAGTTTAAAATTATTCAAACTATCGAGAAAATAAGGATTAAAAATACTATATAATACGTAAGAATTATTTTCATATTTATAATGATAACTTCGACATCATCTCGACATCATATACTGTCAGACACGTCCCATTGCTTCGCTCGAACTTTCTCCCCAATAGGAGGGAAATTGACATACTATACTAATTCGAGTTTTCCTTCTTTCACCATCGTATTTTTGCCCCTGATACTTTTAGCATACTAAATTTCATGGAAATTCTTGGAGGCTCTAAAGATATAGATTTCTGAATATATAGAAATTATGAATATATAGTAAAATATTCAAGAATTGCTTGTTTAAAGATATTATTAGATTTTCCTGGATTTTAATGTGTTTATACCAGCTTACCGATTTCAACTGTTGGACATGGCCCTTTACAAAGTACAATAACGACATCACCATCACTCTTGGAGTTGACAATCACTCCTAATTAATTTAGGATAATAAGTAGTGATACAATTTAGGGAGAACGTCGGTCTTTCCTCGCGCGGTCGGCCTCTCGGCGGGTGACGGACTCATTCCCCGGTCCAGTCACCCGCGGCCTCGGCTAGGGCGACATCAAGTGCAGGTAAATGGCCTCCCCTGACTGTGTTAAAGAGTATTTTAATGAAATTTATATGTATTTATTTAATAAATCAAGCTTCATTTAAACCTAATTATCATCATCCTGCTCTTATCCTAAGTACTTGGTGTCGTAATAATATTTCTTCTCCTTCCATATGACAGGTCAGAGGTAATCTAAATTATCTCTGTGATCACGCCCTGTCTATTATGTTATGTTATAATTAATTTGGTCCTCCCCTACCCCAAAAGCCTTTAAGATTCATTCTTATATTTCAAAAATTAATTACATCGCAGTTTATATATGTCCCACTGCTGGGCTTGAGCCTTCTCCTAAATGGGAGGGAAATTGACCTACTATACCACAATGGTCAGTATAGGGCTTTATTTCGAGTTTTCTTTCTCTTGTTGGATGTTATTTCCAATAACCTCATAGTCTTCTTTTACGACACCCACGGGCAGAAAAGGGGGTGTTGAATTGTATTCTTACTCCGTCACCACACGGAATATACCTATAATCCATCAAAATATCTGAATAATTTCGTACATATTATATACAATATGAAAAGTAATAAAATACTATTTTCCACTTCAAACAGCCCATAAGCAAAGAGGAAAACCCATTCACATTTCACTAAATATCTGTCTACAGCAATTACCACGTATTACTACCACTATTACCGACCAGCCATCAGTGGATTTAATTGTAAAAAATTCAAACGGTCAACGGACAAAGAAACTTGTTGAACAATTTTCCACTTCAGGAGGAAGTGGGAGATTATAATATGGATGTTATAAAAATCAAAGGTGGCATTTTATTTAGATATTTAATCGACATGTAATCACCCCATATTTTACCCTTAGGTATCATAATTTTTTTTTTTTTATTGCAAACGGTGGCAAACGAGCAAACAGTACACCTGATGGTAAGTGTTGCTGCCGCTCATGGACCTTTACAAGGCCGTTGCCTACCGCGAAGAAAGCGAAGGGAGTGTGAATGCGTGCGTTGAGGCTCGGTGATACCAAGGACACCACCAAAACCCTCCACACGCAATCACCCTCAGAAAGTTGGGCTTCCGGCTCTCTCGCTCACCGAACGAAGCGCAGTACCAAATTGCTACTACTCAGACGTCGATTTTCTGCGAGAGCATGGTACTGCCCCGGACGGACCGGCCCGCGGCTGTAGACAGATAACTGTCGACAGTGTGGTCCTACCACTCCTATATAATAAAATCTGTGACGTAGTAAGAATACAGTTCACTACCCCCTGTCTTACCTGAGGGTGTCATAAAATATAACTAAGGGATGCGATATATACATAACATTTATGCAAGAAAAGGAAAACTCGACACAAAAGCCAGTTTTTTTTGGGGTTGGGTTACGGTCAGCGCACTCCTCGCCCGGCTCCGTCCGCGGCAACAGAGGGGCGTAAGCACGCACATCCGTAACCCACCCATGACACGTCGCCTTCGTCGTTGGGCCGACCACCGGTGCAGAGTGACTTGTCGTCAATGGTCGGCCTGACGGAATACCCCAGAGGAGTACCCTCTCCTCGACATAAAAGCCTATACCAATACGTCTGACCAGTAGGATATAGTAGGTTAATTTTCCTTCCCTTATCAAGGAAGCCCGAGATCAATAGCGGTACTTACATGGGCTAAAATGAAGATAAGAATCATAAAATATGACTAAAGTATATAATATCCGTATCTTTACTACAGAAGGAACAATCAAAATAAAACCATATTACCAGTGAGCCTGATCAGCGTGGTACTTTCAGTAAATCACTTTCCCTCCATTGTGGAGTGGGCTCGGGCCCAGCAGCGGTACTTATATGAAATGATGACAATCATGCATCACTAGCATTTCCTTTCTAGTTAGTGCCATAACAGACAACTAAGGACTAAGTATTTACATGAGTAAACTAATGTACAGTATGACTGGTAAAAGATTGTACATATTCAAGGAAACGATAGATAATGGCCACATGTAACTAATAAAAGTATAAAAAGAAGATAATATTAATTAACTACATAGTAAACATCAACAATATTAGTGTTACAAGACTTCCAAAAATATTGTCACCCTAGTGGCGATACACCGATACCGAAATCGAGTAACAGTTTTGTTAGCACTGTTGTCAAGATTTTGGATATTTATTACTAGAATTACTTAAAGTAGGTGTAAGAATAATGTCATAAAACACTAAAGTTATTTGCAGATTCATAGCTCTTACCAATCCTGAGATAAAGTGATTTGTTTCTAATCAAAACAATAGGATTGCCAGCGTACGTTGACCCCTGTCTGCGGCCCACGACGAAAAAAAAAAACCTACTGGGTCGAGTCGCATAGGTAGAATATTTACCTAAAATGTAACTAGTTCAATGCGCGAACTGTTTAGTACCTACAATTGCTGACGTACGTTGACCTATCCCATGTGTCTATAACTAAATATTTTTATAAGATAATTAGTTCAAAATTTAAGTACCAATTTTTTTTACATATTCGGTATCAGAATCGAGTACTGAATACCCTCCTTCAATATGTACAATCTTTTACCAGTCATTCTGTATAGTTTTTGCGAGCAAGAATGCTTTGTTTCTAAGTAGCGTTGATTATATTTGCTGAGGATAGGACAGGTCGCTTCAATGCAATTTGAAGATAAAGAGAATACCGTCCCTTATGAGTCATTGACTGAAATAGCACTTACCTAAACGGTTACCGTAGCTGCACTATTTAGTTTAGCATTTAGATTATGTGTGACCTCTAGTTTCATAATATTTTGATCATATACTAGCAGGTATATTGGCTATTCTTCGTTGATTTGAAATAAATCTATTTTCACGTATTTTTCTGTTTTTTATTTGATTTATACATTCTCGCTATTTTCAAAAGTTTTCAACGTTCATAGATACGAAAGAATTCACGGGCGCGTAACGTAATATTCCCGTAAATCTCAGATATTGTTATATCCCACTATCCTTTTAAATATCTTAAGACCGTATTTTGGAGTTATATCTTGATTGTTTTTTTCTTGCAGTAACTTTGTCTTTATAATTTTTTTAGTCAATGTTCGCGGGAAAGAACCGTGTGATTATACATTGAATTGTGTAATAAAACAATTTTTGACACATAATTATTAAATTTGTCTACCAGTTTAAATCCAAAATTATCCCAACGTTTATCGGCCATCATGCTGTATAAATGATAATTCCAAATTATGTCTCTTAATTATTCTCCAACTGTATTGCAATAAACTATCTTGTCCACTGGTTTTCACAAATATTTTAAAGCTTCACTGGCTATTGACAGTAAAAAGTACAGAGAATTCTGAACAACTACCGCATTGCCAGCCGCCACAAAGCGTTCAATTATACACCAAAAAAGCAAAAAGAACTGTAATCTGTCTGCAACAGCCTTTGATGTAAACTTTGGTTTGAGTTTATAGTTAGTGGATTAAAATTATAAGCGGGCATCCTGCCGTTATTAGTGGAGTTAAAATATTTTTTTTGTCTAAGAAATTAATATAATTTCGGCCTCATAGCGTCGCTTAAAGACGATTAAATGAAGAGGGATATGAGCTCATAATTTCCCTATAAGCTATCTCTAGGAGAGATTTCAAATACAGAGATCCATAGACAAATCGGCGGGGCTGAAGTGCCAATGTTTACCACATAATTCAATAAACTGACAACTGTTGTTGAAGAAAAGTTCTCGAATTTGGTCCCTTTTCTATATTAGGAGATCTTCCCCTTTTGATTTTGTTTTTTTTATGGGTGGGATATGGTAAACGCACACGCCGTCTATTCCGTCCGAGGCGACGAAAGGACGGTGCGCGGGCCCATAACCTACCCGTACCCACGTCGCCTTCGTCGTTGATTTGATTAAAGTCATCGAAAGTCATGAGACGTAGCAAACACTATGAGATGATCTGTAAATTTTTTTACTTCAATTTTCTATAAAAAAGTATATATCGAATAAAAATCAAAAAATACTGTTGGCATAGTTTTCCCACTAATATGACGATGTGATGAGTTTCCCAGTAATGTCATATTCCTCAGTCCGCTGCTACTTCTTTAATTTAATTTTACAAGTCTCACAACAAAAATAAGGTTTAACCTTAAGTCGTCACCTTACGGCACTGCCGTGTTCAAAATACAACTATTTCCCTTACCAATTAATTAAGACAGGCTTCAGAAGTTAAAATCATGAATATATCCCTTTTAATATTTCACGATAGTTATAAATAACTAATTGACCCAACAGATACAGACACAAATTAAAATTTGATAAGATCGATCACAAAACCAACTGTTGGGTCAAAATTATATAAAAAATTATATCAAAATCAGTCAAACGGTTTAGGAGGAGTACAATTACATATACGCATATATAAAACGATACATATAAATCTTACAAAACCCCATAGAAATGATATAGGTAGGTACTTGTATCTATTTATTCCAATTATTTTTACCTTATACTGTTGCCTAGGATACTATGGCTTTATTAAACGACCGGACAATAGTCGGACCATAATGATTGCTATTATCCAGACCACTTGTGAGGGTATTATTGTTACACAATAAGACTGCTCCATTGAACACTTGAAAGTACTCATGTTACACATAAAGTATCCTAAAATATAATATACGCATTGACTATATTCTATTGACTAGCAACCCGCCCACGCTTCGCTTCGCTTTCAGTCGCTTTACCTGCATAGTTCTCTAAAATAAAGCATAAGTAGTAACTTTTTACTACCAGCTGGCTGTCTATATAAGGAGTACCTTATATAGACAGCCAGCTGGTAGTAAAATATTATCAAAATCGGTTCAGCCGTTTTGAAGATTACCTCAAACAAACAGACAGACAGACCGACAGACAGATAAAATTTATAAACTATATTTTAGGCATAGGTGTCGTGCAAATAATAGTGTGAGCATGAAAAAAGCTCAGTAGTTTGACATTACAGACACTTAAATTTTATTTATTTGTATAGATAATTATGACTTCATAAATGACTAGTTTTTGCCTGTGACTCTATTCGCGTAGAGATTATGTAATAAAGATATCGTCTCATCTCCTCTCCGGTCATATAAATCGCAGTTTAGGGTTCTAGTCTGGTCCATAATTGGTAGGAAATTAGCTTAATTCACCACCCTGGTCGGACATGGTATTATTTCCAGTTCTCTCTTATTGACTTTACATGCATATTATATGCCTTATTCGTCTTTCGCGACACCCATGAGCAAAAAAGGGGGGAATAAATTGTGTTCTTACTTCAGCACCAAACGACAGAATCAAAGTTTGAATCAAAGTAATATACGCCCACTATTTTACACCTTTGGCGAATTCAATTTCCCTCCTACTTTGAAGAAATTTCGTGCCCAATAAATAGTGGGTCATTTATAAGCTGAGATGATAATAGCATATTGCATCTTTGCAAGTAATTAAGAGCTAAAAGTTATAAATTCTATAGTAACCCGTCTAATGAGCGTGATTTAGTCAATAAGCCCTTTCATTGTGAAGGAGGCACTAATGGAAGTTGCCCAGACTAGCTCTATGACTCTTATTATTCCATTGTTGGGCTCCTCCATAATGATAGAGAGAATTGACCTACTATTCTACGCCGCGCTGCTCAGATATGTTGACATAGAGTTTTGTTACGACTTTTCTTTCTTTTGCACAGATGTTTTACGCTTATTCTATCCTATAGTAGTCTTTTACGACATCCACGGGCAAGATAGGGAGTGGTGAATTGTATTCTAACTCCGTCACCACACGGATAGCTAACTCATATAAGCAAACTTTATCATTCAACTAATGGCCGTTTATTGCTGGACATAGGTCTCTCACACAAATGAGAAGATAGTACCATAATTACTACGTTCGAGATGCAGATTGATGATTGCAGTGAGATGTTACATATTTTTCTAGAAGGGCTGCTGCCCATTCACCTGATACCATCTATAGCCAGTTTATGTAACTCTCACGAGCAAAGCGACCATTGGCGACCATTATATTCTTCTTTCTTCCTTCGACACAAGGAATAGCAAACTTTAGCAAACAAGTGGTAAATTACATTCTTACCACATCACACGGATATTTGTTAAGGATTTTGATAAACCGCAACATTTTGGTAAACCGCACATTTTAGTGATAAATGAAAGATAACAATTACTTTTATATCTAAAGGTGGCCTATCATTACGATACTATAACTTAAAAAGGGTGTCAGTCAACATCCGACTAAGATGGATGCTGGACCGGAACGGGAAATGATCCTGAATCGCTTCTCTATCTACCCTCATAGGATTCATTTTTTACTTTGTGTATAGTGTCTGGTATTAAGATGGGCGTTATATCTAATGTGGTATTAAGTGTTGTTTGTTTGTATAATAAATCATTGTCATGTATAAGATTGTGTACCGTTGCATTTATGGCGCAGTGGTTTAAGTGACATCCCACCTGAGTCATGTGTTGTAGGTTTACGTTTAGTTCTTTTTGCGTCATCATCATTTCTGCTCATATGTATCTCATTGTTGGGCTCAAGCCTCCTCCATGTTCGGTAATGGAACATAGAAATAAATAGTGACTCGCTGGATATAAATCTGTTTATTAAATTAGGTAAATAGTTACAATAAAAGTATGCGTACGCGTTTTGGAGGTTGATCAGCGAATGTTTCGAGTGCGGTGGAGGCGTATAACAGCTGAGCGCCCTCCCCGCACTCCTCACTGACCCCGTGGTCAACTTCGACGTCACAATGGCGGAGACACTCCATAATAGGAGGAAATTGAACTTACTTTACAATGCTGGTCAGATAGATTGGTATAGGGTTTTGTTTCGAGATTTTCTTCTCTTGCATAGATGTTATATGCGTAGTTTATCCTATAGTCGTATTTTACGGCAGTCGTATCAACTGGCAAGTTAGGAAGTGATGAATTGTGTTCTTACTCTGTCACCACACGGAGAATTATTTGTGATATTCATGGGTAATTCGCTCAATGAACTCTCAACCACGGGGAAAGAAAGGTTTTTGAGTGGCGACCACGTACCTAATGCCGCCCTAGCAGAGGCTGCGGGTGGCCGGGCCTCAGACTTTAGTCCGACACTCGCGGAGAGGCTGACCTCAAGACGATGACCGACGTCCCGGGAAGTGGATGTCTATGAAGGAGGGTACCCCTTCAAGGTATTCCGTCGCGCCGACCACTGAACACAAGGAACTCTGCACTAGTAGTCAGCCCAACGACGAAGGCGACGTGCTATCGGGTGGGTTACAGGGCCGCGCGCCGCCCCTCTGTTGCCCTGGAATGGAGCCAGGCGACAGAAGCGCTGACCGTAGCCCAACCCAAAATAAAGTGATATAATATGTAGATAATTCATATATAATCAACATTCAACAAAAGAAGGCAAACTGCAAATAAAACGCTATATCAAAACGTGTGACCAATATGGTATGATAGATTTATTTCTCTTCTATGCTAAAGAAGGCTCAAGTTTAGCAATAGGACATATAGTAGCTATAATAAATAGACCTATTATATCATCATCATCTCAGCCCATATACGTCCCACTGTTGGGCTCGGGCCTCGTCCATAATGGAAGGGTAATTGACCCACTATACCATGCTGGTCAGACGTGTTGGTATAGGGTTTTATTTCGAGTTTTCCTTCTCTCGCATAGATGTTATATGCGTTTTATATCCCTTAGTCGTCTCGTACGATCACCCACGGGTAAGTTAGGGGGTGGTGAATTGTATTCTTACTCCGTCACCACACGGAAGACCTATTATATAGATCTAATATATTAAATAGACCTATAGTGAAAGTGCCCTTAAGCACGATATAACTAATTATATACGTACGTAACCAGACCGGTAACGACAAGAGGGCGTACTTCAATGATTTATACTCTCTTGTTCATGCTAATCGTGTGCTAAGTAGCTTCTGATTTATAGCATCGGATTAAAGTATAATTATTTAGACACTCCATCCCCTAACATAGCATGGTGGGAGGGGGAATACATTCGTCAGACTTTGTGAATGCTAATTACAGTTCCGTTATCTTTGATTCGACGACTCTGTTCAAGATTGATTTGAATGTTATTGTGGATTACCTGTTTTTTATTTGTTAAGAAATTTAACGAGTTATGTATTTTCCGTGTGGTGACGGAGTAAGAATACAATTCACCAACCTCTATCTTACTCGTGGGTTTGATAAAAAACGATTAAGACATTATAATATGGATAAAATACGAATTAATTTGTATCCTTTAATTATATGTTTGTAGCAATGAAAGGATTATTTCCTTAGTGCAAGGCATTGTCTTTTCAAAAAGAAAAAAAGAAATATGCATAAAATATCAGTGTAAGAGAAGGAAAATCAAAGAAAACCTTATTAACTCTGACCAGTGTGTTATAGCAGGTTAATTTCTCTCCCAAGTTCAATAATGGGACGTTTATGAATTGGGAATGAATGTGCATTTTAACACAATTTATTTTTCATAAAGAAAATATCCCGCAACGAGGATCTTTGGGTTAAAAAAAAGAAACTAATTACATGACGAAAGATTATTTACAATACATTAAAATAACTTCAATGCTATATGTACTGGAATGAGAAAAAGAAGCATTTCACGTTGGTTCAATTAGGTGGTTTTATCGTATACTGTAATTTCACCTAGACAAACTTATTTGCCCTTGTGTTGTCTGCATTTCTTCCCTTGCTATAGGAATTACAGAAACCGGCTGAGGAATTAATGAATATTTGTCTTATGGTGATTCTCAGGTGACACTAAAAAGTACGAATGAATAAAATTATTATGACGGGCAAAATTTACGTAAAAATATATAAACTGCTAGTCACAAAAGACCCTAACTCAGTATACTGCAGATTAAAATACCTGCGCTAATATTCCGTGGACTCGTTATGTAAGTAGGGAAAAGATTTTATATGTAAAACGATAATTACCTCGTACTTTTAAAACTAATATCAAAATAGTGAACTTAAGTTAGAATTTCTAGTTTTATCACTTGAAGTTGTCGCGTAAATCTTAGATGCAGTAATATAAGTTACCCGGCGAGTTCACGTTCTGTACAACAAGTAGAAGGACTTATTATAAAAACTAACAAGTTTCGTCGTGAACACGTAAAACAACCATAAACTTGTTTTCCAACAGCTGAAGTAATGATACTGAATATTTTAAAAGTAATTGGAATTATTTTCATGTAGTAATGATAACAGTCCATCTAGGGACGGAGTAAGAATACAAAACACCACTCCCTATCTTGCGCGTAGATGTAAAAGACGACTAAGGGATATAATACGCATATAACATCTATGCAAGAGAAGAAAACTCAAAATTAAACCCTATACCAATCTTTCTAACCAGCATGGTATAGTAAGGTCAATTTCCCTCCTATTGTGGAGGAGGCTCGAACCCAACAGCGGGACGTATATAAGCTGAAATGATGATGATAATGAGTCAACTACATCCCTACTTTTCCGCTATCATTTTGGCTGAAAGTCATCAAAGTCATTATCAAACATAGATCTCAAGAGTGGATCTGCATCACAGTAATATCTAAGAACCAATCTCTCGTGCGGTGGGTGTTCAAATGCTCTAAGTTCGATCTCTATGTAGGATATTTTACGAATTACAAATGATTGTTCTGAGTCCGAGTATAATTTGAGTTTGTTAATTGTATATTTTTGAAACCTCAATCCACGTATCTACATGGATTTTTCGATTTCGCAAGGCCTTGTCTTTAAAAATAAATCTTCTCACTTAGCAGTTGATATGGCAAATGTAGTTGTTATTTTACATTTGAGTAGTGATTCAACCCCACTTTTATAATTCCTGCGAGAAAGTAAGGAATATTAACAGTTTCTTAAGCCATGATCAGTCGAGATGACTGAAAATCAGCTATATATTCTGAAATAAAATAATATTCTATTTGAGCCTTTTTTTTTTTTTTTTGTGGTTGGGTCGCGGTCGGCGCGCCTCCGCACCACTCCGTCCGGGGCGACAGAGGGGCTTAAGCACGCAACTCCCGCGACCCACCCGAAAACCACGTCGCCTTCGTCGTTGGGCCGACCACTGGAGCAGCGTTAACTTGTCGTCAGTGGTCGGCCCGTCGGAATACCCCCTATTGGGGTACCCTCCCATCGACCGACGTCCCCCCCTCGGGGAGGACGTCGGTCTTTCCTCACGCGGTCGGCCTCTCGGCGGGTGACGGACTAATCCCCGGTCACGTCACCCGCGGCCTCGGCTAGGGCGGCATGAGGCGCAATTCTATTTGAGCCTATACTCAAGTATAATAGATGACTTCAATTCCTACATCGTTTAGATGAAATAGAATAGTGTAATTCATTTTTACTTCACGATTGTGTTTATTGATACAATGGTTAATCGCCTCACTATCCGGTATATAGTTGTATCACTGTCGCCGGCCACTGGCGTATTGTGAGCAATCACCCGTTTTACTGCCCTTTGTCTTCTTAAATCGCGGCCAAGAGACAACTCAAGTGTATTCCTATTAATGTCAACCAATTTAGACGTCAAAACACAACAAGCATACACACTTTATTTACTTTTTAGAATTTTGGTACATATAAATTCCTTGAAAAGTTCATGTTTTTTATATATTAACATAAATATCAAAAATTATTACAATAAAAGTTATAGACATATTTTAGAAATGACCCTGGAAGGATCCTTGCAATACAGGTTAGTATAGAAATTTTAAAGTCTCTCTTACGGAGATGTTGTGCTTTTATCGTTTAATCACTACACCGATAAGAAAGCAAGAAATGGGAATTCGTATTTTAAATGCATCGTCATATGGTGAAGCATATAGTCATGTAAATAAAAGGTGAACGCTGAACGGTAAAATTATCGTGAATTTGACTTCTTATTACATATTTTGGACATTGTTATATATAACACTGAATTATATATTACGGTAAAACACTGACACGCTAAGATCAATTACGTGGAACTGGGTTTCGAACATATCCGAGAGCTCGCAGACCCCTATAATGAGCATCGGATATGATATGCTCGAAACCCAGGTTGACGTAACTTAACCCGCCTATGCGTGTATTGCCATAACAATACAATTCTTTATATATTTTTCTTTATTGTTGTTGGTGACAAACAAGCAAACAACACAACTAATGGTAATACTGCCGCTCATTGACCTTTGCTAAGGCGTTGCCTACTGGGAAGGAAGTGATTCCCTATGTGAATGCGTGCAATGTGGTTCGGTGATAGTTAAGACATCAGCAAAATCCACTAAAGCCAACTACCACAATGACCTACAAATATTTAAATTAAGATAAAAAAAATATTAAAAAAATTAATAATAATGATATCTGATGTTTACGCGAGCACTACACATTATAAATTAGTAATTACTAACCATAAACAATATAATTTTTTCATATAGAATCATTTTCTTCTTACACTGGCAATAAATTTGTACTAAAATGTGGGTCAAAATTTAATAAATTTCTAACAAATTTTCTGTATCGGGTAGATAATTATAAATGTCTGTAATAACGATTACTTGTTGGACGTGAGACACCTTAGTCCGCCCGTGACCATGAATGCTGCAAAGTGTTCGAAACGTCGGGCAATCATAAATCAAATACAAACGCGATATAATCCGTAAAAGTAGTTTTATTTATAAAATTAATAATATTCTATAGCGTCGACATTAACGGGAGTGAACGAGGTGTGTGTCAGTATCAGATTTGCCGTGAGCTCGTAAACTGTGTCGACGTAAACATTCGTTGTGTGTAATGTGGCGGACACGATTTACTTTGCTCTATCTATAACTTGAATTTTTACACCCTTATAAATCGCGTAATAATGTTTTCATTTGGTGATATCCGTGTGCTGATGGAATAAAAAAGCTATTCACCACTCCCTATCTTATCCGTGGATATCCTAAAAACTAAGGGATAATACGCATATATCAACTAGGTATGCAAAATAAGAAAAAAAATGAGCAAGAGCAATTTCCCTCCTATTGTGGAGCAGATTCATGCCCAGTAGGACTTCTATCAGTTGAAATGGTGATAAACGGGGCAGGTCGCTAATTTCTGTAATGTGAAATTTGGGTTTCCAGCTTCCTCACCCATCGAAGGAAGCGCGACATCAGGTTATTATTATTCAGACGTTGAATTTCTGAGAAAGTGTTTTTCTATCCTACTCTTTATATGTCTTCTGTCTACAGCAGAGAGGCAGTCCGTCCCAAGTTCCTCACTGTCGCAGAAAATCAACGTCTAAGAAGTAGCAATTTCTTACTGCACTGCGTTCGATTAATGTTTGTATTTGATTTTTGATTATCCGACGTTTCGAACATTTTACAGAGTTCATGGTCACGGGTGGACTAAGATATCTCACGTCCAATAATTCACCGGCTAGATATAAATTTCTGTAAGATTTATATCTAGCCGCTACAGAATTGCATATTAAATTTTGATCTGTATTTTGAAATAAACAGATTTTTATTTGAAGTTATACTTTTTTGACGCGTGGGAAAGGCAAAAAGATGAGAATAAATTATTACGATGCGTGCGCACACCGTTACGAAAAACCGACACTATTTTTATAATTTTTCTTTTGAGTTGGGCCACGGTCGGCGCACGCCCCTCCCGACTCCGTCCAGGGCGACAGAGGGGCGGCGCGCAGCCCCGTAACCCACCTGTAACACGTCGCCTTCATCTTGGGCGGACCATCAGTGCAGGGTGACTTGTCGTCAGTGATCGAGAGACGAGACTACTGCCTCGCAGAAGGTTGGGACCGCGTCCCAGTTGGCACCAAACTGACACCCTGAAGTTAGCTAGTCAACTTTGTTTACGATGCGCTCACACACCGTCACAAATCTCAACTATAGTTATTACCACAAATGTAAGATAACGCGGAGGACACAATTTTTAGAAAGTTTTAAGCTATTGCATAGCTTTTATCGCGGGCTTTGAGCGCGGGGACCGAATCAAGAAATTCCGTAACGAAAATAAAACCTAACACCCGCCTACCATGTAACGGCGGCGACTCGGCCGAGCGTTCAGTGTGACGGTCGTCGACATTCTGTGTTCGTCCGTCTCGGTGCGCACACGTGCCACCGCTTTGCGTAGCTTACATCAAAAAGTGCTTTCGCGCGTTTTCTAACGATCCCAGCGGACGACAGTGGTAATTCAAACCGCCTTTATTGTTATACATATAGTACATTTGTTTTCTTATCGGTCACCACGCTCACAAAGTGTAACTTGAATTCATATCAAAGAAAGAAATACTGCATAAATAAAAATAAATAAATAATTTTAATTGCATAAATTGATAAAAAATGCTATGCAATAGCTTTACCGCGGCAGTCCCCGTGTGCCACACTTTTTCTTATTGTGTTACACCAAAAAAGTATAATTTGTTACGTGCGTTCATAAGAACACACATACTTTTTTATAATATGTAATACTGAAAAATCATTGACCTTAATCATCAAATTTTCCGTGTGGTGACGGAGTAAGAATACAATTCACCACTCCCTGTCTTGCCTGTGGATGTCGTACAAGACGACTATGGGATATAATAGGCACATAACATCTGTGCAAGAGAAGGAAAACTCGAAATGAAACCCTATACCAACATGTCTGACCAGCATGGTATAGTAGGTCAAATTCCCTCCCATTATGGAGGAGGCCCTAGCCCAACAGTGGGACGTATATGGGCTGAGATGATGATGAATCATCATCAAAACAGTACCTAGTAAAAAGCGTACAAATCAATTAGTTTCAAAGACATTTAGTTACCCTTACCTTTCAATAACCCTACCGTAGTTAATGCTCAGTAATATATATTATAGTTATATACAAATATGTACCGAACAGAATGAGTTGGTGGCTGAGCTATCAGTGAGACAATTATTTTCAACTGGACCGTACGGGGGACTCTGTCGACTCACATCATTGTTGCAAATGAATGGTATTATTCAAGAATCACCCATCTATACCAATAAATAAAATTGGAGTGTCTGTTTGTAATGTCAAAATAATAGGTTTTTTTCATGCTCTTACGGTTATTTGCACGACACCTATGCCTAAAATAGCAATTAAAAATTTTTATCTGTCTGTCTGTCTGTCTGTTTGTTCCGGGTAATCTTCAAAACGGCTGGACAGATTTCAAAAATTCTTTCACCAATGGAAAGCTATAATATCAGGGCGTAAACTAGGCTATATTTTATCCCGGTATTCCCACGGGAACGGGAACTACGCGGGTAAAACGACTATAACCTATAACCGAAGCGAAGCGAGGGCGGGTTGCTAGTTTAATATATAATATTTTTTCGTGTAATAATTGAGTATGAATACAATTCACTACCATATCTTACCCGTGGGTATGGTAAAAGTCGAATAAGGATATAATATGCAGATAAGGTTATATATAGGATAGTTGATAGTATTAGACGGCACATGGTGGCAATCTATGATTATTTTAAAACAAATGAAAGAACCCCATCACTTTCCCACAGTTAATCAATATATCGCATACCACATATGCGCATTTGATGCCGAATCATTCTGAAGATGACTCGTTCAAAGGCGAAATTAGATTCTGCGGAAAATTACAAGTTGAAGTTCTAGTGGCTGTTCCTTATGTGGGAGGATTAAGACTTTCTTATCCCCTATTTCACTTTGATCCTATCCCGTATACATTCCAATTCTTTTTGATGTGCTGTTCATCACCCGCTGTCTTGCTCGTAGGTGTCGGGATATAATATGCATATAACTTCTGTGCAAGAGAAGAAAAACTTGGAATAAAACCTTTTGCCAACCCATCTGAATAACATGATATATTAGGTCAATTATTTTCCTACTGAGGCAACTCAATCTCAGTAGCAGGATATGATATGAATTATTGATTTCGAAGACGCACATTAATATTAATAGCAAAAAATATTATTTTATTATTACGATTATTGTCTCCTTTCGCATTAACCGTTCCCGCAAAGCCAGCTAAATGCAAATCACTGATAATCCATTAGTGTTCCCGTATTGTGTATCAGCACTACAACAATGTATTTATGTACATACACTTGTATGCACGTCTGTGTAAGGGTTAAGGGCACTGATGACCAAAGGGGTTCCGGAGATTGAACGTTAATTTATTTGTTTTAATTTATACTATCGATCGCAACTATCGGCTGAGTATTTCGTATTTAGAAACATCACTATGCGTACCACTCCCTATTTTGGCCGTGGATGTTGTAAACGACAATTAAGGGACTTAATACGCATATAACATCTGTATAACAAAAGGAAAACTCAAAATAAAACGCTCAACTAATATGTCTGACCAGCATGGTATAGTAGATGAATTTTCCTCTTATCGAAGAGGAGGCTCGAGCCCAGCAATGGGACGTATATGGGCTGAGATCATCAAAGATATCTATCATACTGCTCTTATCCGACTTACTTGGGCATATGCACTCTTCGTCTATAGTTTAGAATAATAACGTATAGAAGAATAGTGTCTGTACTTCGAACGTTCGAAACATGAATCTAAAAATACTACATGTGCGCCGACGATTACACACGTACACCACTATACAAATTATGCAATCACATTTTGTTTTTATTAACATAAATCGTCGAAATACTTTTAATAGTAACGTTAAAAACCTTTTTATGTTTTTCATATTTGAAAATAGTGTCATAACATATTTGTTGTGACACTATTTGAATGCACAAACCCTCATAATTACCTATTTATTTTTTAAGAGTTGCGTACGTATGTGCAGTATAGTGACCTTATAGACTTCGGAACGGTTCCAGCATAAGCTCCATTAGGGTCCAATTGAAATGCTTCACTTTTTGTGCGCGAACTTACCTTCTATACGTTATTATTCTTAGGTCTATCGTATACTTATATTGCATAAGATATTGACAATAATTTTATGACCAATCGCGTGCTTGACTTCAACCCTATTTGGGAACACTATTATTGAGCATTCATCCATGGAGTTGGTCGTGTTTAATGTAGCTCTTAGTCGTCTTTTAAGGCCCCCGCGACACACCACATGGTGCTAATATATTAATATCCAAACAAGCATAATTTACATTTACAATATTGCTAAGATTTCAATAAAATGAAAGCTTACATTTTTCGCAAACTATATTACAAGTTATTCGCTTCGTTATGTCTGTTCGTTGATGACGATGGAACTATTCAGTTTTAATTAAACTCGTTGGTTGCAGACGTGTGTTAACCGTATACTAATTAGATTTCAGCAAATACAGTTGGGTGAAAAATTCTTATGCTATTTGCAACGTTTAATTTGACATTAAGCGCTTTAGCGCTAGTAATTGAAGAGTCTATTATTGTCTTTTTTTTTAGTCCATATACGTTACTTCTACTGCCCAGCACGAGAGTATTACTAAATATTACTTAGTATTACTAAATGAGAAAGAATAGCCGGACGGGTTGACATAGGTTATGTTTCGAGATGGTCTTCATTTCTGCAAACTTTACGCCAACACGTTTGGCTAATGTATTCTATTCGTGATACCTCTTTGTGAGTTGAAATATATTTTAATTACCCCAATAATACGATTTAAATTTCATGACAATAAAGAAATATTTTTGATTTTCGAACATTTTCTTTAGTATTTCTTAACTTAAAACTGTATATTCTACTCAAAGTTAGTAAACACAGCAATAGCTTGGATCACTATTAATTAAAATGGATTATTAATTTATTTATTTTAAGTAAAATGTGCAAAACTTTCTGTATATATTTTCACAGTATAATGCTAATAGATATTAATAAAAATTTACAAATGCATGCCTATCGCATACACATTAAAGAAATAAAAAACCTAGGTATTCTTTTTTTTATTATTGTCAAATCAAACGTCCTACTGTAAGGCTCGGGTCTATTTTTGATAACTAACCTATTATACCACGCTAGCTATACGCTTTGATGTACAGTTTTATTTCAAGGAATCCTTCTCTTCAAATATAGTATTAAGCATTCAAATTTATACTCATTTCTTATAGCAATTTTAAGATTCGGTTTGGGACGATAGAAGCCCAAATATATGGCAATGAAATAAATGTGCCTTCAAAAAAATATTTAAACATTCAAGCCATTCAAGCGCTTTATCGCTGCATTTACATATATGCAAGTAACCCAATAGTTTTACTACTTTCAATTAAAGCGGGGGAACGGCAAGTAATGAAACGGTAATTGTATTAACTAGTCATCAGCGTATGATTGCGCGTGATGACGAAACTGAACGCTACCAATAATCTTTTTAAAACAGTCTGCCAATTTAAAATGTGTTGATGATGATAAGAGGGAGGAAAATGACGACAAACGCTGGTAAAATCTAGATTAAAAACTTTCGTTATGTTTAAATATGAATAAAACTTATAGAGCTTTGATTTTTTAAACATCAGTTTACACAAGTGTAAATGAAACTACGGATTTTATCGCGTTTGTATTTGATTGCTCGCCGTGACTTGTTGGACGTGTCGTTTTTGTTATTATAGAGATTTCTCTGTATTAACGATGACTTATTGGACGTGTGACATCTTAGTCCGCCCGTGACCATGAACGCTGTAAAGTGTTCGAAACGTCGGGCAATCAAAAATCAAATACAAACGCGATAAAATCCATATAGTAGTTTTAGACCTTTTTTGAATATAACTTTTAAGGCTTTCTATGTAAAACTTTTAGGGCGCCTCTAGTTCGTGTTTTATTACGTAAATGTGGGTACGTGTACAATGCGTTATATTTTCTTGTAATTAATTTTCGTGTGGTGACGGAGTAAGAATACAATTCACCACTCCCTCTCTAATCCTTGGCCCTGACATTTGTACAAGGGAAGGCAAACTGAATACAAAACCCTACGATAACCCGTCTGACCAGTGGGCTATAGTAGGTCGATTTCCTTCCTTTTATAGAGGAGGCTCGAGCCCAGCAGTGAGAAATATATGGGCTGACATGATATTTATGGTAAATAAATATTTTATGTTAATTATTAATACTGCACTAAATTCAAATTCAAATAATTTATTATGCATAAACCCCGAGAGGGCACTTACATATTGTCCGGTTTACAATTTCCAAAAAAAATATACTACCACCGGATCGGAACGCGACCGCTGCTGAGAAGATTCGGCAAGAAACTCAGCGGGCTTGTCTATTATTTTTCATTATTTTTTTTCTTCTTAATAGATATACAATTGTGTACATGTTTTGTAGGAACTAGCTTCAGTGTGATGCCCTTCGAACCGCAAGATACTTAATATAATTCAAACGATTATGGCTGGACCAGATCCCACAAGCAGCACCCGATCACGAGTTAACTACCAGAGCAGCCATCACTCCAATATGGAGGGAAGGGAGAGGCCCGCTCCACGCAGCTACCGCAAGTAGATCCTTCTGTGAGCATGACCAACACCATAATATGTTACAAACGGTGAAAACACAAAATTTCGTTAGGCAAAACACGCTACACTACGATAAAAGTTAAAAAGAAAACAGTATATTTAAAATAACAAGGAAATTGCTGAATGAGGAGCTGCTCACAACCAATCTGTATTATCATCTACATAATCCGAGATTTTATAATAAGCTTTTTTACAAAGTCTATTTCTGATGACTTTTTTAAACTTTTTCATAGGCTTGGATATCTTTAGGTAATCTATTGTAGAAGCGTATACATTGCCCCATGAATGATTTGCAAATTTTTTGGAGACGAGTAGTGTGTACAACTAATTTGTCCTTATTACGAGTATTCATTTCATCAATGTCACAATATCTCTTAAAGTTAGCGATATTTTTTTGACATATAATATATTTTCGTATATATATTGTGATACAAAGGTTAGAATATTTATTTCTTTGAATTTCGCCCGAAGTGAGATTCATTGGCCTAGATTATAAATTGCACGGACAGCCCTTTTTTGGAGAACAAAGATTCTATTGAAGTTCGCGGAGCATCCTACAGTAACAAACCACACTGTATAAATTATTTTTGTTCCAAATAAATAAATAACATTCCGTGTGGTGACGGAGTAAGAATACAATTCACCACTCCTTTTCTTGCCCGTGGATGTCGTAAAAGACAACTAAGGGATATAATACACAGATATCATCTATGCAAGAGAAGGTATACCAACCTGTCTGACCAACATGGTATAGTAAGGTCAATTTGTCTCCTATTATGGAGGAGGCTTGAGCCCAACAATGGGACGTATATAAGCTAGTGATGAAATAAATAAATACTCGACTGTACCTACAAATGGCATAGTATTATCTTAATACCGACCTACTGTACCAGTGTGATGGCTTCAATTCCTAAGCAGGACAATACTTTGCGCGATCCACAGATTGTTATTCTGAATCTGGGTACAATTTATGTTCGTTAATTATGTGTTTTGCCGTGTGGTGACGGAGTAAGAATACAATTCACCACTCCCTATCTTGCCCGTGGATATCGTACAAGACGACTAAGGGATATAATATGCATATAAGATCTGTGCAAGAGAAGGAAACCTCTAAATGTAACTCTATACCAACATGTCTGACCAGCGTGGTATAGTAGGTCAAATTCCCTCCCTTTGTGGAGGAGGCCCGAGCCCAACAGTGGGATGTATGTGGGCTACGATGATGAATTATGTGTTTGTGTTAGCAAAGTCTCCTACAATATAAAGATAATTTCCTTAGTGTAAAGTGTTGTCTTATAAAAAAAATAAGTTTGCTATCCCTTGTGTCGAAGAAAGAAAGAAGAACGTAATGGTCGCCACCCGTTACTTGCTCGTGAGGTTTCCAAAAACTGACTATAGATCATATCAGGTTAATGGACAGCAACTCGTCTTAGAAAATACGTAACACCTCACTGCAACTGTCAACGCGCCTCTCAAGTAGTAATATGGTACCATCCTCTCATTTGTGACAGAGACCTACGTCCAGCAATAAAAAGCCATAAGTTGAATGATAAAGATTGCTTATATGAGTTAGAGATTTAAATATATCTATCCCTAATGTGCTGGCTGGTTTAAGAATAAAATATCTTACTATTCCAGACTTTTCTGTGGGAATCGAAAAACTCAGTTTAGGGATCATCAAGAGAATAAGCAAAAATTTTCTCGAGGGAAATTTATAATACTTATTGCGTATATTTGCGACAACTATTGGAAAAAAGTTTCGCCGAATCTGACGATGCCTTACTAGGTGGACTGATAAGATTTTGAAAGTCGCAGGGAACCGTTGAATGCAAGTGATACTGTGATCTGAGTAGCATTCTTACGGGAAGGCCTATGTCCAACAGTGGACATCTGCAGGCTTATGATTGGATGAGTAATAAACACACTTGAATATATTATCTGTAGCTTGCCTGATGTTATAATTGTAATCCTTTGTGAAGGAAAATAAATAGTTATTATTTTTTAATCCGACATACTCCAGTGTCTGAAAACACAGGTCTACGACCAGTGTGATGACTTACGACACGGAAACATAGTCCCAAAATTTGGGCCTCATAACAAGGCTCAAAGTCGCTCAGCAAGCTATTGAGCAGGCTATGCTCAGGATTTCTCTGCGAGATAGAATCCGGAATACGGAAATCCGCAGAAGAACGCTGAGGTGGCAATGGGCAAGCCGCAACGCTCGACGAACCGACAACCGCTGGGGAAGAAAGGTTCTCGAATAGCGACCACGTATTGGACGACGCAGTGTAGGACGCCCCCCATCGGGTGGATCGACGACCTGGTGAAAGTTGCTGGGCGTCGTTGGATGCAGGTGACACAGGACCGCACTTGGCGTAACATAAGGAAGGCCTACGTCCAGCAATTGACGGCGATAGGCTGAAATGATGATTTCTTATTAATACAACTCCAAAGCGAAACATAAAAACTACTTTTTTTATTCTTTTCGCTAAACTTATAAAGAAAAATACTAATACTACATACACATATAACAATCGTTTTATTTATACCTTTATTAATTTAGCCCTTCAAAATAACTTGAAATAAGTACCAATCATTACATACATTCAAAATTCTAATTTGAAAGAATACTAATAACTTGAATGACAGTCAGGTATTCAAAGTCATCACGAAATAAAGTCATTATCTATTTTCTACGATGATGTTCGCTTTTATTGTCTTCGTAATAAGATTGTTATTTGTTTGTTTGTTTTAAATTAAACTAGCAGTGTAATTTATTTGAAATTATGGGTGAGAAGTTATTTCGTCAGTAGCAATTTTAAAAACATTATGTCGTTAGAATTTTGATTGTTAAGCGTATTGTAGTCAATTTATATATATTAACATACATCTGTTAGTTCAGCTATTTCATTAGTAGGATATTGATTTTTATAAATGCATTTAAAAAGACTAGACAGCTTGTAGCGTAAAGGCACACATAAGTGAAACTTTTGTATTACAGGGAAACATTTTAATTACGAATCAATCACTTTTACATTGTCTATCGTTCATTTATTTATACTAGTGGTCGCGGAGTGTTCGAAATTCGGCCATATTTCATTTAAATTAATTCTTCTTTGTGTTACACATTTTTTTTTGTGTTACACAATTTCCTTTTAATTTTATTTATGTATAATTATATATAATTATATATTGAGTAAGCTTTATTTCACTAATCTATATATATATAGGAGAGGCGGGTTTTGCGAGCGATATATTGACTCATCACCATATCTCTGGAACCATAAGGTGTACGGACTTGAAATTTGGCAGAATTATTCATTTTGCTGAGTGTAGGTCAGCTAAGAACGGATTTTACGAAATTCCACCTGCAAGGGGTGTTGCGGGGGCTTTAATAATAATATACATTTTAAGGAACAGGGTGAGCCGAACCTACTGAAGCTAGAGAAATGAAATTTGGACCGTAGTTTCATTTTGTGACGTAGGCACTCACATAGAAAGGATTTTTTGAAATTCCACCCCTAAGGGGGTGAAATACAACGGTAAAGTCTGTATGGAATGAAAAAAAATCTTTAGCTACTGTCTTCAAATTAAGCAAAAATACTCTTTAATAAAAATAAATAAACACTTGTTTCAGCGTTTGTCCATTTTCATCCTCTAAGGGTGTAAAATAGGTATAAAGATGTCAGTTTACTGACTCATCACAGAGCCGAAACTACTGAAGCCAGAATCATGAACTTTTGACATTAGTTTATTTGCGTGACGTAGAAACCCATTAAAAAGTTTTTTTTTTAAATTCAACCCCTAGGGGGTAAACTGCAGTAACAGTTTGTATAGGGAGAAAAAAAATCTACATCGATGTTCTTCAAATTCTCTACAAATACTATTTAATAAATATAAATGAACACGAGTTTCAGCATTTCTTAATTTTCACTCTCTAAGGGTGTAAATAGGTATGAAAAAGTTGGTCGCCTAACTCATTAACGCCGAGCTGTAACTACTGAAGCTAGAAACATGAAATTTTGACTGTAATTTTATTTTGTGACGTAGAGACCCATTAAGAAAGGATATTTTGGAATTCAACCCCTAAGTGGTGAACCGCAGTAGTATAGTTTGTATAGGGAGACAAAATTCGTCATCGATTACCTTAAATTTTTGCTTAAATACTCTTCATTAATCATTTGTTTCATCATTAAAACCCTTATACCTACATTCCACTGTTCGGCTCTTCCATAATGAGAGCGAAAAGGACCTACTATACCACGCTGGTCAGACGTGTTGCCATAGGTTTTAGTTTCGAACTTTTCTTATCTTGCATAGATGTAGTATGCATATTATAAACCCTTAGTCGTCTCCTACGACAGCCATGGGTAGGAGAAGGGGTGGTGAATTGTATTCTTATTCCGTCATCACATAGAAAATCTCTTCAGTAAAAATAAATAAAGAGCATTTGTCAATTTTTACCTTCTAAGGAAACTAGGCGGGTAAGGTGACTGAAACCAAAGCGAAGCGAGGGCGGGTTGCTAGTAACTAATATTATAAGTACAATTGTCTATTAAACATTGTCATCATAATAATGATCGTTTGACATTCAGTTCGACCAAAGATTTTAGCCGTAAACAAAAGTGTAGCGTTGGCGTGTGTATGTGTGTGTGCGCTTGTGTATGTAACGATTGCATGGTAGTGTAGTACCTTTTTAGTGAATTTAATGTATTTTTAATCTATTATTATATGAAATTTCATACCTGTTCATCCAGTTAATTTTCGTAAAAAGGGTACAAAGTGTTTGCTTCACGTATTAATATATAGATATGACATTAAGGTTTAGCGAGAAGAGTATGTCTCATTTTTAAAGTTTGCGAAAAAAGCTTAAGCGACTGCTACGCTGCTTACGTACATAAACAAAACATAAAAAGATTATGGATCAGAATTTTTAAGCTACTTAGAGAATCTGAAAAAGATTCTTATTGTTCTTTTTTTTGCAATGAAACTAAAAGTTCTAAACTTTTTAGAACTTTTAGTTTATGTTTATGAAACTAAACTAAACTTTTTAGAACTTTTAGTTTCACTGCAAAAAAAATAAGATATTTCTTATTTTTAGTAGTAATAAACTCTTAATAAAGTGTTCCCCGTACGATGACGAAGTAAGAATACATTTCACTACACCCTTTCATGCCCGTGGGTGGCGTAAAAAATAACTAAGGGCTATATTGCGCACGCATATAGTTAACATGTAAAGGGAATAAAGCTCGAAATAACTCTATGCCAACCATCCTGATCAGCGTGGTGCAGTAGATCATTTTGTACGACCCAATTTTTGGATCGCACAGTGTTGTGCACTGCATGGGATTCGAACCCCCGACACTGGCACTGTAAATCGGTATCTTAACCACTTCGCCAACTGTACAGGCAATTATTATGTTTGTAAAGTTCCCTGCAATACAAGGATTATTTCCTTAGTACAGGATGTTGTCCTTTTAAAAAAGAAAAGTCATATCCATGTACAAAAAGTAGACATTAAAAATGACAATGCAGCCTACTTGAAAATAAAAGCATGTCAGCATCACAATACCAGCTCCTTGTAATGCTATCATCATAACGTTTCTTATAAAAGAAAAGGCACAGATAAATTGTGCAAGTCCTCGATAAGTGGGCGAACAAGCGGGTACGTTATTGACGCAAATTGTGTACAGTCTGTTACAAAGATATATAGAAAATTAGTGGAACACTTTTCGAAGTAAAATTTTTATGAGATGATTTTAAAAATTCAGATCCGCTACTATTTTATGTGGTTCGGTTTGGAATACCGCCGCGCGCCGAGCTGCCGCCACCTGCGTACCATGTAGCTCGTACCATGTAGCTACATGGTAGGAGGGTGTGAGGTTTTATTTTCGTTACGGAATTTCTTGATTCGGTCCCCGCGCCAAGCCCGCGATAAAAGCTATGCAATAGCTTAAAAATACGTTGATGATAGTGTGTTACGAGTACGCTTAATAACTGTTTTGTTTGCTTCAGTGGAACTCTCGAAATCAATTCTAATTTCGAATCCGATTCGATTCCAATCTCACCAAACTTATATTTGGTACTCTTGAACAAAATCGAGAATGAATTTTACGCGTTCGTCGTTGTTATTTTCACCAAATGTGCCATGTTTTCTTACTTTAAATTAATAACGTTATCGAACTCGATCACCACAAAGACGCTTTCTTGAAATTGTGTAACATTAACGATTTTAAACTACGTCAATATCCCGTCGGGAGTAGCAAATATTTGACTTAATCGACGAGATTCGAATTCATTTAGTTTAGAAACGTTCCACCTAATTTGATGCCAATCGGGCGCTAGTGTTGCTTTAAAGAGTACCAAATTTGCTCAAATTCGAGCTGCGATTGGATTTAGGATTGGAATCGAGATTCAAGAGTAGGCACACAGATCAGAGAAAGAGCAGAGAAATATTTTAGTGTCACCATTTTAGGTTAATAAATGTTTTTCTCTGTGATAACGGCGTAAGAAAACACCACCTTTCTTTGCCATAGTTGTCATAAAAGACGACTAACTCTTCTAGTAAACTTATAATATCCACTGTCACCTTAATATAAGGTAACACCCTAATAATTTAATTAGTTTTAATTAGTTTCAAGTAATCCTTATATCCCATGGTCATCTCTTACAACATCTATGGGTTACCTGGTGTAATATTCTTCAGCTCTCAAATAAAGAGTACACAGTCTCGGCACAAAGTTCGTTTATTGTACAGTTTTTATATGTAGATCACAAACACAGGTACCACATAAATTAAAGAAGGAGAGATAGAGTAGACAGGAGTGAGTAGAATTGAGTAATAATAGAATTGAATAATAATAGAATTGAATTAATAATTAATAAGCAACAATATACAATTACGCACTAGCGATAGCAAATGAGATTTTTATGCAAGCGAACGCGGGTTGCTCTAACAGCGTGTAGTCACCGACTGGCGCTGGCGCAGACGCGGGCGCATCGTGACTGGTAGTCCCGTTATGTTCGCGCCGCGTCGTGTGTATAGGCTGATGTTTTATTGCCGTGTTATTGATGTTAATAGTGTGAATGTTTTGTAGGTGTTGTGTATGAATGTGTAATGTGTATTAGGTGTAAGTGTAGATGGTGGGTGAGATGTGAGTCACCCACATCACTCCCCTCCAGAGACCGTGCTACGGGCGATAGTAGTCCGGAAACCTGACTTTCCTACCGGAACGCGTGGTTTTAAGTGGTGGAGTGGAAGGTGGTGTCTCAGCAATAGGAGAATCAGCAGGGTCGTCGTTGTTGGCTAAAATGTATGCTGGTTTTAAGCGATCGAGGGAAACTGTGATGGTTTTCCCTTTAATTTTTATTTTAAAATTTTTACTATCTCTTTCGACCACTTCGTAGGGACCAGTATATGCTGGTTGAAGAGCACCTCTCAACGCATCATCCCTAAGGAAAACGTGGGAACATGTTGATAAATCTTTATGGATGAAAATTTTGTTCCTTGAGTGGTGTGAGGTTGGTACCGGCTGCAGGTGGTTGGCAAATGATCTGACGCGACCTACGAAGTCAGTGATGTCAGTCGTACACTTGTCAACATTTTGGCCGAAGAACTCACCAGGGAGTCTTAAAGGTTCGCCGTATAATAATTCGGCGGACGAGGTTTGAAGCTCTTCCTCGAAGGAACTTCTTATGCCAAGCAGCACAAATGGCAGGGATTCCGACCAGCTGCTATCAGCATGGCACTTGATTGCCGATTTGAGCTGCCTGTGGAAGCGCTCGATCAAGCCATTGCAGCGCGGGTTATACGCAGCTGTCTTGCGGTGCTTGAAACCGATGGTCTTTGCGAGGCATTGGAAAAGGCTCGACTCGAATTGCCTACCACGGTCGGTGACAATGTCGGTAGGGCATCCAAACCGTGCTACCCATCCTGATAGGAATGCTTTGGCCACAGTTTCCGCTGTAATATCGATGATTGGGACAACTTCAACCCATCGCGTAAAGCGATCGATGAGTGTCAAGCAGTATCGATATTCATTGGAAGGCGGTAGGGGACCGACGAGGTCTAGGTGGACATATTTGAATCTTGCCGAAGGTAAATCGAGGGTACCCAAAGGGGTTGTCGATTCACCTTCGTGCGCTGACATGCCAAACATGCCTTAGACCAGTCGCGACAGTCTTTCCGCATCTGTGGCCAAACATAGCGCTGTGCAACCAATTTGGCACTTGCATTAGCGCCAGGATGGCTTAGGTAGTGCAATGAGTCGAAGACCTGTTTGCGCAGATGTTTAGGGATGAAGGGTCTGGGAGTCGTTGTGCTGACATCGCAGTACAGTTCGGTACGACTTCCAGGGACACTCATCTTTTTGATGCGCAGGGAAGAGTCTTCGCCTAGGTACTGAGCAAGCTCAGTGTCACAAGATTGGGCCTTGGCTAGTGTATCTAGATCTACAGGGCTTTGCAGTTCATCGACACGGGAAAGTGTGTCAGCTACGACGTTATCTTTTCCGGCGATGTGCTGAATGTCGGTCGAGAACTGCGAAATGTAGTCTAGATACCTATACTGACGAGGCGAACAGTTACTTTTCCGCTGATGGAAAGCGTAGACTAGAGGCTTGTGGTCAGTGTAGATGGTAAAGGTGGTAGCGGCGAGCCAATGGTGAAAATACTTTATGTTCTCGTAAATGGAAAGGAGCTCTCTGTCATACGGCGAATATTTTTGCTGTGCTGGGCTCAACTTCCTAGAGAAGAATGCTAATGGCTGCCAGTTACCATCCTTAAATTGTTGGAGGACGCCGCCGATGGCAAAATCAGACGCGTCCGTGACCAGACCTAGCTTAGCGTTTGATTCGGGGTGTGCCAACATTGCCGCTTTGCAAAGGCTATCTTTGCACTCCTCAAAAGCGGTTAATGAGGTACCCTTTAGGTCGATCGGATGCGAAGCTTTTACAGTGCCAGTCAGCATGGCGTGTAAAGGTGCCTGAATCTGAGCAGCTTGGGGAATAAATCTCCGGTAAAAATTTACCATGCCCAGAAACCTTCTGAGCTGCCTAGCGGTCTTGGGTACTGGGAACTCCCTTATGGCTTGCACCTTGCTTTCCAAAGGTTTAGTGCCGTGTTGTGAGATGTGGTAGCCCAGGAACGTTACTTCCGAGGCTCCAAAGACGCATTTGGATGTGTTAATGACCATGCCGTAGTCTTTCATTCTCTGAAAGAGTTGACGAAGGTGTTTCTCATGTTCCTCTTCGTCCTTGGAGAACAAGAGAAAATCGTCCAAATACGGGTAACAAAAATCTAAACCACGCGTCATCTCATCGACAAACCTTTGGAAAGTTTGGCCAGCGTTCCTTAGACCGAACGTCATGAACGGAAACTCGAAAAGGCCAAATGGTGTGGTGATTGCAGTTTTCGGGATATCCTGCTCGAAAACGGGGATCTGGTTGTACGCTTTGACCAGATCGATGGTGGAGAAGACCTTACAGCCAGATAAGCTATGGGCAAAGTCCTGTATGTGCCTAATCGGATACTTATCTGGTATAGTCCGTGCGTTGAGAAGGCGATAGTCACCGCATGGACGCCAGCCGTTGTCTTTCTTCGGCGCAAGGTGGAGAGGTGATGACCAAGGACTCTCTGAAGGTCGCGCTGTGCCGCTCGCTAACATTGCCTCGAACTCAGCCTTCGCGATTTTTAATTTGTCAGGGGCTAGTCTACGAGGTGAACAAGATACTGGAGGGCCTGATGTGGTGCGTATGTGGTGTTTTGTGTTATGTTTTGGTATGTGTGGAGCACCAGCCGGCCGTGTAATTTCCTGAAACTCAGAAATCAGGTTACGGTATTTGCCATTGCTAGTAACAACCTTAACACTAGATATTAGGCTATCAGTACAAGCGATAGTTGCTACAGCTGATACATTTGTGGTGCTATCAATTAAGCGTTGGTTTCGTACATCAACTATTAAGCTAAAATGTGATAATAAATCTACACCAATAATAGCTTTATTTACATCGGCAATTATAAAGCGCCATGAAAAGTCTCTACGAAGGCCTAAATTTAAAACAACCTGTATATAGCCATATGTTTTTATCGGTGAACCGTTAGCTGCACACAATTCGTAATCGGTTTTTACGCAACGATATTTAGGAAGCGCAGATCGAGGGTAGACGCACAAATCGCTTCCGGTGTCCACCAAGAATTGGACTTTCGATCTACGGTCCGTCACAAACAGGCGACCAGTTGTAGAAGGGCAATCTTCAGTCGCCATTACGGACTACCCGCGGCATTTCCCGACTGGTAGTCACACGGGCGGACACATTTCTTCGCCTGACTGCCGAACTTTTGATGGTACCAACAATGTGGGTATTTTCTATAGTTGGATTGCGAGCGTTGGGATGGGCTACGGTGTCTATTAGCAGAGGTTTGCTTGGCGCGGGGTCGGGAGCGCCCATGTAATTTCTCTGTCAGCGCGTTGACTTTCTTAGTCAGCTCCGTGATGAGCCGCATCATGTCCACTGCCGGATCTGCCCTTGAGGTGGATGCTACCGCTACTTGAGGGGCTGGGGGTACCATGTCATGGACCCTATCTGCCAGGTCGGCGAGTTCAGTGAGAGATAAGCTCATCTGGGACGCAATAATAGTTTGAAGGTTACCTGGTAACCGGCTGGACCAGATAGTCCTCAGGAAGTCCTCTGGGATCGTCGGTCCTGCTAGGTGCTGTAGGTGCCGCAAGAATTGTGATGGCTTACGGTCACCTAGTTCCTCCAACTGAAGGAGCTGCTTCACCTTCTTCTCCTTAGAAACTGACAGGCGCTTAATAAGCTCGCTCTTCAATTTCTCATACGCGCCAGTCGCGGGAGGTGAAGTAATGATATCTTCGACCTCTACGGCGTATTGTCGGTCCAGGTGGGCGAGAACGTAGTGGAATTTTGTGTAATCGTCCGTTATTCTGGCTAATTTAAATTGACCTCAATTTGGCAAAACCATATCACGGGTTTTTCTGGCCAAAAAGGGGGTATGCGGACTCCTACTCTAAATAATTCCATGGATGGATTCTCTGGTTCCGTGGAAAGGCGTTCACATTTGCTCGGCTTGCGGTTGGGGCGTCGGCTGCGTTGTGATGTTGCCGTATCGCTGCTGTCACTACTCATTTTATCACTTTGATACTCTTAAGTGTTCTTACAGGGTCACCAGTTATGGGTTACCTGGTGTAATATTCTTCAGCTCTCAAATAAAGAGTACACAGTCTCGGCACAAAGTTCGTTTATTGTACAGTTTTTATATGTAGATCACAAACACAGGTACCACATAAATTAAAGAAGGAGAGATAGAGTAGACAGGAGTGAGTAGAATTGAGTAATAATAGAATTGAATAATAATAGAATTGAATTAATAATTAATAAGCAACAATATACAATTACGCACTAGCGATAGCAAATGAGATTTTTATGCAAGCGAACGCGGGTTGCTCTAACAGCGTGTAGTCACCGACTGGCGCTGGCGCAGACGCGGGCGCATCGTGACTGGTAGTCCCGTTATGTTCGCGCCGCGTCGTGTGTATAGGCTGATGTTTTATTGCCGTGTTATTGATGTTAATAGTGTGAATGTTTTGTAGGTGTTGTGTATGAATGTGTAATGTGTATTAGGTGTAAGTGTAGATGGTGGGTGAGATGTGAGTCACCCACACATCCACAGACAAAAAAGGGGCTCGTGAATTTTATACTTACTCTATCAGCACACGGAAGCCAGGCTATTATGGCAATACTAGTAATGTAAAATATTTAAAAATTCATAAAGATAAATACAATAAACATAAAATTACGAAGAAACTTTTACTTTTTTATTTTATAGCTGTTGGTGGCAAACCAACAAATAGCACACTTAATGGCTTAGAATAATTATGTATAGAAGGATAGTGTCGGTAATTCATACAACATAAAGCCAAAAATACTACATGTTCGCAGGCGATTACACAGGTACACACGCACACCACTATACAACTTATGAAATCAAATTTTGTTTTTATTAACATAAGTCGTCGTAATACTTTTAAAAGTAACGTTAAAAACATTTTTATGTTTTTCAAATGTGTTGTGCCATCATTTGAATGCACAAACTGTCATAATTACCTATTTATTGTTTAAGAGTTGCGTACGTACGTGCAGTACAGTGACCTTGTACACTACGGAACGGACGGCGTAAGCTCCATTAGGCTCCAATTTATATGCCTAATTTTTTGTGCAGACTCAGACTGCTGTCGACATTGTGGTCCCACATAATTTACGTATATAACACATTTGCCTATTAGCCACTTAATAACCATTGTTGAATATATGTCTATCCGCTTATCTCGTATCGCTATATTTCATACGTGGATTAGAAATTCCAGTAAGTATTATAAGTTATTTCATTATTAATCTTACTTATGGCGTATCCAGTTTCTCTATAAATTCTACTGTCACCCAGTAAACGCCTCACAAGAAAGCATCGCTGTAATCTGCGGAATGCAACCCCTGGTGTAATACAGTCTCATCCCTAGCCACTTGTGAGTTTGGTAATAAGACGGTTAATGTATTTTATGCAAAATAAAACTGTAAAAACTTTTATATCAATTTAAATGATTGAAAGAAATTATAGAAATAAATCCACTTTCTAATAGGTTTTTGTAATTAATTTTTATATATAAATTTCTTATGTACGTGTGTATGTTACTGAACTCCTCCTAAACGGCTGGACCGATGTTGATGAAATTTTTTGTGTGTGCTCAAGGGGATTCTAGAATAGTTTAGATTCACAATTGGACTCTGTAGGTGGCGCTGCTGCTGTGTGTTTATTTTATTTGAACAGAACAACGTCTGCTGGGTCAGCTAGTGTTATATATTTTGTTGATATTTTTAAGTTCTATACACTTGCTTCTTCTTTGCTGTTAGCAGAATTAATGACTTTTATTGATATAAATAAAACCAAAAAATATTATAAACTAACGTTATAAAATTGCATAATCATTCAGCCTATTGCCGTCCACCGCCAGAAGTAGGCCTGCCATATATTTCGCCACAAAGTACGCTCCTGTGATGTATGCATTTAACAATAAAATTATTTTTGACTATTTAATTACAAAGTCGTAATTATTTAAAAATTGCAAGTAATTCTACTAAAACTTTATTAATGTAATTTTTAGAATTAGGAGGATATCTGCTCTTAGATATGCTTATCTCTCTCTACTATGAGGTATAGTGACGGAGCAAGAATACAATTTACTATCCCCTTTCTTGCCCGTGGGTGTTGTAAAAGACGACTAAGGGATTATTGCAGATAGCATCTATGAAAAACTAGAAATATACCAACCAGTCTGACCAGCGTGGTATAGCAGATAATTTCACTCCCATTTCTGAAGAAGACTCGAGTCCAGCAGTGGGACGTATATGAGCTGTGATGATGACATATATCGAGGTCTACTCCTCTGTGAATTTTGGGTAAGTATTGAAGTACATATATTATATACATACTAGCTAACCCAACAGACGTTATTCGGTTCAAATAAGCACCATCTACCGGGTCCAATTGTGAATATAAACCATTCTCGAATCCCCTTGAACACACACAAAAAATTTCATCAACATCGATCGAGCTGTTTAAGAGTAATTCAGTGACATACACACGTACACAAGAAATTTATATATAAAGATATATAACAAAAAAAAAAAGATAATTTTAATTGCTCGTTTTCAACATAGAGCAAATAAATATTATACATACCTAATACTTCAGACTTCGCAACAGATTACAAACAAAATAAATACATTCTCAAAAAGTCACGTACACCATTCTTCCTTGTCGTTCTACTAAGAAAGCTAAAAGTAGAGAATTCATTAGGTCGTTCGTCGGTACTCGAAGCCACTTGGACTTTTGATTGAGGATATAAAATGCCCCAAGACATCGGCTAATTCAAGAGGTCGGGCTACAAATTGCCACGATTGTTCTGCAGCCGAGTGACAGTAATGTTTTGGTGTATATTTATGTGTTTTAATATCAGAATATACAACAGGTTTTTTTTTTTTCCATGGTTCCTTTCTTTTTTTTTTTAGTCTAGATCGGGTGTCGCTTGCCGGATTTAGTCAAGCTATAATCTTTTTCATTATAGTTGAGGATTATGTTATATCATTTTTCGAAAGACTGGAGCTAATAATAGGCATGTTGTTTTATGTAACTGTATTTAAATGAAATTAGTAAATAAATAAAAAATAGACAATCCCGCTAAGTTTCTTGCCGAATCATCTCATTGCGGTCGCGTTTCGATCTGGTGATAGTTTAAGGTAAAATATTATAAAATGACAATACAGTGTAAACTCTTCATAACGTCACTCGATTTAACGGCAAACTCCTTAAAACATCGAAATAACTTGATTTTGGTTGGTTTGTCATATAATCCATACAATGATACACTCTATATAACATCACGTTCCCTCGAAATAACGACACACCCCGACGCCGCGAATCACCGCTTCATCGCCGACGAAGTGGAACGTCGTACCACTCTCTCGCGCTCATTAGGAAACGACAACCCCGATCAGCCTATCCCAGTAGTAACCACCGATGAGGTCGAATCGTTAGTCAGGGGTTTTAAAACCAGAAAAGCCCCAGGTTCGGACGGAATCTCAAATAAAGTCATTAAATTATTCCCCGCCCATTTGATAGTCCTGTTGTGCTGCATCTTCAATGCAGCACTAAATAATAACATCTTTCCCGCGCAATGGAAAGAGGCCGTGGTAATAGGAATCCACAAACCCGGCAAGCGCCGTACCGAACCCAGTAGTTACCGCCCGATTAGTCTACTAAAAGGTTTAGGTAAGATCTACGAACGAATAGTTCTCAGTAGACTACGTATATTCGCCGAGGCTAACAACCTCGTTCCCGACGTACAGTTTGGTTTCCGAGCTAAACACAGCTGCGTACAACAAGTTCACCGCTTGGTAAAATACACAAGTAGTCAGTTCATCATGAACAGATATACGGGTGTATTATTCCTAGACGTAGCGAAAGCATTCGACAAGGTTTGGCATGCAGGCCTAATCTACAAATTCTATCTCCTCAAGATCCCTCACTACTTAATTCTCATTATACATGACTACTTAAGTCATCGCAGCTTTCGCTACAGGGTGGAAGGGACGTTGTCGACCTCCCACCCTATCAAGGCCGGCGTCCCTCAGGGGTCGGTCCTCTCCCCATTTCTCTTCACGCTATACACTAGCGATATGCCTAAATTCAACCGGGTACATAAAGCGCTTTACGCTGATGACACCGCACTCTTTTGTGCTGGTAGATCCCCGACAACAGTAGCCAAGACTCTCCAAATAGCAGTTACCACCCTAGCCTATTGGTTTAGGAAATGGAGATTAGAAATCAACCCCGAGAAGAGTCAGGCGGTCGGAAGAGTCATGTTCACTAGACGAACTGCCTGTTCCTACTCTATCGATAGCATTCCCGCCCTTAAAATTTTCAACAAGCCGGTCACTAGGACCAGGCAGGCCAAATACTTGGGTGTGACCCTTGACGATCGACTCAGCTTCGCTCCTCACATAAAGCAAGTCCGCGCACGGGCAGCCTTTGTGATGGGCCGTCTCCACTGTCTACTCAACTCCAGGTCGCGTGTGCCCCTGAGTAGCAAAATCCGACTATACACCACCTGCATACGGCCTATCATGACCTATGCCAGCGTGGTGTTCGCGCATGTTAAGCCACACAGGATCCACAGGCTACAGACACTACAAAATCGTTTCATGCGCCGAGCTACGGGAGCACCATGGTTCATACGAACCGTTGATCTCCACAGCGACGTCGAACTGCCGACCATCAAGCAGTTTATGAAACGGTGCTCTCAGAGTTACTTTGACTCTGCCATGACACACCCCAACCAACTAGTGGTTGGGGCGGCTTCCTATAGACCCTCCAAAATCTCATCCATCCGACGTCCTCGTCACGTCCTCGATGAAGAGGACGACAATATCACACTTGCTCAACAAAGAGCCTACACGGCCCGCGAGGCCTTAACAAATAAATATCCGCGGTTCCGCCCTCGCCGTCGAGGTGCGAAACCGCGCCGCGCAAAAGTCACGACTAAGAACGTGGGCACGCCCACTTTGCCTCCAGCGACGCTCCAAGCCGAGGTACGTTCCCCACAGGGGGAGCCCTTGGGCGATGTCACTTAGCATACTTTTCTCCGGGTTGAGAGCCCTCAGCGCTCACCCATAGTCCGCGTCAAGCTGTCAAGGCCATCTGCGGCCAACAGCTGTACACACACAAAAAAAAAAAAAATCTTAATTGCCAAAATTAGAAGAACTGCAGCTGTGTACGTTCTTTGCTTTGTTGTTTTGTTATTTTATTATCTAGCACGTGTTTACTTCAACTGACCTACGAAACATTATAAAAAATTCTCTTTTGTTTATTTTGTGATAAAATCTTGCACACGTTTACTTCGGCCCTTCGGCCACTGGACTGTCGTTAGGTTGTTAAACGTTATCTTAATCATAGTTGTTTTTACGTTTGTAAAATTTGCACTATATTAGTAAATAAATATTAGAATTGTAAAATAATATCTTTTTTTTTCACTCCAATTAACGACAACTCCCTATAACGTCAAAAAATTCACAGTCCCTTGAGTATCGTTATATAGAGTTTACACTGTATGTAAATTGCCCACACGGGGCTTAATATGAATGATTTGAATTTGAAACAAAGCCCTTGGTGGGTAGGCGATAGCAGTTTGTGTTATGAGTTTTCGAAGAGAGTGTTACTGCCCACTCCCCTGGTGCTATAATAACCTATTATTCCACTTCTCTCGTAATCTTAACTATTCATTACGCTGCATAATTATAATAGATGCTTTAATTAAAATAATGATATCACTTCTGTAACTATTTTCTCTGTTTGCATATATTCACATCAATTTTCAATTTGTGAATTATTCCTTATATTATTCTCGTTGTGCCATCAGTATGAGCGCTCATAAACTGAGCTTCGAGGGAATCACCTGCTTTGAATAAACGATCGATTTCCTGTACATGCGTCATAAAGTACAAATCTTTACTTGAAGATGAAACACGGAGTATTCTGAGTAAGGAGACAATATGCTAAATGTGAAGAGGTACAAAATTATCAGTATTGTTTAATAAAACTGCCGATTCATAGAAATTTTATACAATGTGCTATTTAATTCTACCTGGAGTGATGATTTACAGGTTTAATTTGTTGCAAATCATTGTAAAAGGTATATAGAAATCAGGTCTTTGGATCGTAGCTTTTAACAAAGAAAAGGACGTCTTATTTTAATTTATTTTAATCAAGATATCAATCAATACGTTTCTCAACTAATATTACTAATGGATTAGTATTTAAATCGTTATGTTCTCCATTTATTTATTTATTGGAGGTATACCGACTGGATTAAATCGAGATGCGTCCTCAGACGTCTGTAAATCGGGATTTTTGCCGCAAATTAGGTAAAGTGGCAGCGCTTTAAGCAGCAGAAACTTATAACAATCGCTGCAATCACGAAACCACCTCGCAGCAGTTGCGTTTACGATATTATCCTTTCTTGAAAACTACTATGTCCAACAATGAATGTATACAGACCCATGGATGGATGGAATATATATATATATATGTTACTTTATTCACATGATTCAAAAGAAGAGACAAATTAAGAAGAAAGAAGCGACTTACAATAGCGAATGTAACAGTTTCGATTCCCTCGCAGTTGTGGTATAATTATTTATGCCATATATGATTGTTTTTTTTTAATTAAGAAAACAATCCTTGTTTTGCTGGAGACTTTACAAATATAAACTCATTTGCAAAAAAAACGGGCGGTTTTGATTTTCATTCATATTTAAAAAGATACAATACCAAAAAGGTTTCAATCGTTTGTACACGTTACTGGCCGGTTTTAAAAATGCTGTGGTATTTAAAAAAGTACGTTCTAAATTCAATTTTTCATTTGATGTTCATTTTTACAGAAAACCCCTTTTTATCCTACATTTTTGGCGCGAAGTTCCAGAAGTTAACATCGACTTTCATAACTTTTATTCAATTTTTATCGATTAATTTCATATCCTTGACTGTCAAAGCTTTATTTAATGCTGTTTGGCTGTATCAAAAATGGTAGATAAAGTGGTAAAAGCTACCAAAATTATCGCGCTGCTTGAAGAGGGTTGCAGCCAATGTTTCGTGGCTAGGAGGCTAAATGTTAGTCGCTCGACAGTCCAAAGGACCTGGCAGCGATATCAGGAGACTGGTTCCGTCGAGAGAAGGCCTGGTTCTGGAAGAAAACCATGTACCCAACCACGGGATGATCGTTTTCTTGTGAGTCGCGCATTGAGAAATCGCAAATCTTCGTATGTGGATCTTAAGAACAACCTCCAAGAAGTAAGAAATGTGCATATTAGTCTATGGACGGTCAGGAGGAGGCTTCTCGCTGCCAATATACGCAGTCACCGCCCGGCCCGCGGCCCCAAATTACTCCGTGAGCACAGAGTTCACAGGCTTAGGTTCGCTAGAAATTGTGAATCATGGACTCAAGACGATTGGAATAGGGTTTTGTTCTCTGATGAAGCCAGGATATCTCTGTTCGGTGAAGATCGACGTCGGCGAGTGCTAAGAAGACAAGGAGAACGCTTTGCAGAGGCATGTTTCGAAGAAATCACACCTTATGGTGGGGGCTCTGTTATGTTTTGGGCAGGAATAAATTCAATGGATCGTACAGAGTTAGTCTTCATTGAAAACGGCTCACTGACTGGGCATCGATACATAACGGAAGTTCTAATTTCTCATGCACAACCCGCATTGGCCGCTCTAGGTGAAGACTCGATTTTTATGGACGACAATGCTCGCGCCCACCGATCCCGCGATGTTAATGCGTATGTGCAAGAGGTCGGCATTCGTCGTTTGGATTGGCCAGCTCGAAGTCCCGACCTCAATCCCATAGAGCATGTCTGGGACGTTCTGAAACGGCGTGTGAGATCAGTACACCCGGCTCCGCAGACCATCAGAGAGCTGAAGAATGTGATTACTGCGGAGTGGGAACGTATTCCGCAAGCAAGTATCCGGGATATACTCGCTAGCATGCCCAGACGAATTCAAGCTGTGATTTTAGCTAGAGGGGGTCACACTCGATACTAAACATTTATCTGCTTTTACTTTATTAAAGAAAAACAAACAAAAAAACTTTTTTATTTTTACTTCATGAGCATATGCACTACTAGCGAATATACACTACTAGCGAGGTTTAGCATTATTTCCCATAAATTGTATCTAAATTTTATGAAATACTGATGAAAACGATTATTTTCTTATTAATTTAGCAAATTGTGTGGATAAAACTACCTATAATTATCAAACAAAGAAATATTAACATTTGAAATGGTTCATTGCTTAGGTGCCCGTTTTTTTTGCAAATGAGTGTATAATTAACGGACACAAATTATAGCACAAAGTATTGTCCTGCGTGCGATTCGAACCCACGATACTGGCACGGCAGATCGGTATCTTAACCATTACGTCACCTGAGTAGTCAACAGGACAGCCAGTCAGCGCATCTGTTTGGAGTCTAAATGTAATTTTTGTCCGTTAATTGCATTTTTATAGTCTCCTGCTACACAAAGATTTATTCCTTTAAAAATGTTATTATATTAATTACTAGCAACCCGCCCTCGCTTCGCTTCGGTTTTAGTCGTTTTACCCGCGTAGTTCCCGTTCCCGTGGGAATACCGGGATAAAGTATAGCCTAGGTTACTCTCTGATATAGCTAAATATAAAGTGATTGTTAGGCATATGTATAGTGCAAATAACCGTGTGAGCATGATAAAAGCCTATTATTTTGACATTACAAACAGACACTCCAATTTTATTTATTGGTATAGATTGCACACATTCTATCATTATCTTCTTATTCTCAACCCATTTACGTTCCATGGATGCCCACCTATCTTGAAGATGGAAATTAGACTATTAAACCACGCTGGCCAAACGGGTTGTTTACGGTATTATTGCGAGTGGTCCTCTTCTATTCGTCTCTTTCTCTATCACATCAGATTAGGGGTTGCTTGGGTTACCGTATTAGATTTGAATTAGTCCGTCACCCGCCAAGAGGCCAACCGCGTGAGGAAAGACCGATCGATGGCTAGGTACCCTAAATAGGGGGTATTCCGTCGGGCCGACCACTGACGTCAAGTCACCCTGCTCCGGTGGTCGGCCCAACGACAAAGGCGACGTGCATCGCGGGTGGGTTGGGGCGACATCAACACATCCCCCAAAAAAAAACCGTACCTATTAGATTTGAGCCTTCTCTCAAATGCACATAAAATTGAACTATGGTATAACGTTTTATTTTTAACTGTTAAAGTTTTACTCATGTTGTTTAAACAAGTATGTAAAATGGAATTACTATTTACAGCTTTTATTGCATATTAATTAAAAGTAATAAAACAAAAAATACATGATTAATACGTTTTGATACTAGTGACTTTTCTGACTCAGACTAAAGAGTCATTTATAAATTTATCCTACAAAATACACAAAATATATTCACATTAATCGTACACGATACGATACAGTGCCGTTAGATGGAAAACGCTTGATACGTCACGTATGGGATCAAGGAAAGCATAAAGGAGAGATGTGAAGCAATAGCCATAAATATTTTATTGTGCAACTGGAAGCATGTGACGTATTACGATGAATGTAAAATATTCACCATTCAGATGGATTATGAGACAATGGGTAATGATTTCGAATATATTCTCTATCGACGAATATTCATTTTAGCAAATTATATTGAAGAGATCTTGAAACGCTTGTTATTTATTGCGAAAGGAAATAAATTGTATTTTCCCTTCACAGAGTGTTACTTCAAATATGTAGTTTATTAAATATAGATACGTATTAAAATTAAATAGTGCATTTATACCAATAAATAAAATTGGAGTATTATATTAATATTATTTTGACATTACAAACAGACGTTTGTAATGTCAAAATAATAGGCTTTTTTCATGCTCACACGGTTATTTACACGACACCTATGCCTAAAATACAGATTAAAAATTTCTTGTCTGTCTGTCTGTTTGTTCTGGGTAATCTTCAAAACGGCTGGACCGATTTGAAAAATTTTTCACCAATGGAAAGCTATAATATCAGCGCGTAAACTAGGCTATATTTTAGGAACGGGAACTACGCGGGTAAAACGACTAAAACCGAAGCGAAGCGAGGGCGGGTTGCTAGTTATAAATAAACAGCAACACAATGTACAAACAGCAATTCGCGTAAATATCAGAAATTATCAAATTGTGAATATAATGATTTCTGAATAGGCAAGTGATATAAGTATATCCAATACGATTTGAAATAAAACTGTATTTACGGATTTATCGCGTGTGTATGTACTTTTACTTACTGTGCGCCCTCATGAACACTAAAAAGCGATCGAAAGGTCGAAAAATTAAAGATCAATTAGAAACGCGATGAAATGCGTAAAAATAGTTTAATTTCAAAGTATAGTAATGTAAGTCCCTCGCAATACAAGTATTATTTCCTTAGCGCTGGTTGTTTAAAAATAAATGGAAAAACAATTGCGTCCCTACTTATGTACTACGTACAATTCACCACCTCTTATTTTGCTCGTGGATGTTGGAAAATACGGCTTAGGAATATAATATTAGCATATTATGCGATATATGTACCTGTGCAAAAACTCATATAAGTCACAAAGCAGGGCTCGAGCCTCCTCCACATAAGGAGGGAAATGGACCTACTATACTACGCTGGCCAGACAGGTTAATAGAGGGTTTGATTTCGAGTTTTCCTTATCCTACGTAGATATTATATACATATTATCCCATAGTCAACTTTTATGGCAACCGCATGCAAGATATGGAGCAGTGAATAATATTCTTACTCCACATGTAAAATGAGCAAATATATCAAGATATTTTTTTCATTTAATCCCTTAGTCGTCTTTTACAATATCCACGGGCAAGATAGGGAGTGGTGAATTGTATTCTTACTCCGTCACCACACGGAAGACACGGAACAAACACTATTAGATTTCAAAACAAATAAAATTACCTTTTCAAAATCTTCAATAAATCGGCAATCATCAACTTGTGTAATTTTCAAAGAAACAGAAAGTTCTAAAGTTATTTTCTTTACAATAAAACAATATAAATTATACTTGTAGCGTCTGGACCCTTCAACACGCTAAATTTATTCGGACACCTATAAATATTGACCACTACAAAGGGTTCTTAGTATTGTGGCTATAAGGCCCATTTAAGAGCTCGCTTCGTTGGTCACTACGGCCACATGGTATGCATAATTCACGACTTTCAGAGCCAGATGTTTTGAATATATGTTAAGGGTCTCTTTGAGACGTATATTTAGGAACTTGGTCTTTGTAAATTTAGAATAAAACATTATATATAATTTAACAAGCTGATCCAACAAATGCAGTTCTATTCAAGACTAAAAACACAAGGAATTCTCCTTGAAACCGCGCCAACTGCCGTGTCAAATTTATTATTCTAAATCATTATTAATCTAAATCATTCTCGAATCCACTCTCTCACTCTCGAAGACGCACAAACAATTCATTAAAATTGGTCCAGCCGTTTAGGAAGAGTTCAGTCACATGCACATGGACAAAAAAATTATGTGTCTATATAAACATAAGCATGCATCATCATCATTCAGCATTTCCTCTTCCACTATCCGACGTAGGGCTCTAGCACTAATGAAAGAAGATTGAAGTAATTGCCATGATTCTTAGGTAGTCTGGCAATTGCAGCAAAAAGCTATACGTTTCCAAAGAGAATATAAAATTTATTATGAAAACCAATTTCTTCGTCAATTACTCTCTAATCAAACTAGGCTAGTAGGAAAAACACCATTGCCATTAATATATTCGTTCACATTAGTCAGACTGTCGGTCTAATAAATAAGACATGAGATAGAAGGTACTGCTGGCCAATCGCGTCTGTGACCTATCCCGACTCATCACGGTAGATCGATGAAGACGTTAGAAAGGAAGGATGGATTTATATAGAACGGATAAATCAGCTATACACTGCCACATATCGAAACATATTAACAAAATGATTTCTGATGTTTATGCGAGTATTACATTGTAAATAAAACTATTTTATGGATTTTATCGCGTTTCTATTTGTTTTTTGGTTGCCCAAGGTTTGGAACACTCACAAACAAACACAAACAAACACAAACAAACAAAGTACAAATTTGTAGCCTCGTAGCTGTGTCGCGTCGCGCTGCACGTCACGCGGCCCGCAGTGTACGCCGGGGCCTCACAGATGCCACTGCGCACACAATGATGATGAGATGATGAGAATCGGATATGCTCGGACCCCGGGTCGACGTAATCGATGTCAGTACGTGAGTGTTTTCCCTTTATAGATATTATAATATGCATAAATCTCACGATAATTTCAATACTAAAATTTATTGACCGTACAAGAACAAAATGATTCTATATGAAAAAAAATATGTTGTTTATGTTTAGTAATTATTAAACAAAACAACGTATTAACAAAATATTCAATTCATCAATTCACTTTTCTTTGTAGAGTGTACAGGTGATGGCTAGATGACTTTAACAGCTTAACACGCACTATGGGTGAGCGCTGAGGGCTCTCATCCTGGTGACCATCGATTCACAGTGTTACTGAATTATTTCTACCGAATAGTTTACTATCATATTTGTCATAAGTGTAGCAAAAGAGCCAAAATAAATGTACCTCCTGGTAAATACGAAGTACAATGAATATAGAAAGTCCTTTCCGTGTAATGATGAAGTAAGAATACAAGTCACCCTCCCTATCTTGCCTGTGAGTGTTGAAAAAAAATCCTATACCGACCCATTTAACCAACGTGATAAAGTAGGTCAATTTCCCTCCCTTTGCGAAGTAGGCTCGAACCCAGCAGGGGGGCGTATATGAGCTGCGTTGGTTATGAAGACTTTTGATACCAAAATCCCCTGCACAGTATAGCGATTACGGCATTATCATCCATTACGGCATTATTTGATAGCACAATAGTGTTTCTTTACTACTCCGTAACCACATGGAAGCAGTCTTATATTATAACTAACAACCCATCCTCGCTTCGCTTCGGTTTCAGTTGCCTTACTCGCGTAGTTCCCGTTCCCGTGGGACTACCAGGATGAAATATAGCCTATATTATAGCTTGCCATTGGTGAAAGAACTTTCGAAATCGATTCGGTATAGCGTGAAAGCGTAACAAACAAACTTACTCATATTTATAATATTAGTAAGGATTACTATTCAAACATATTAAAATTGCTGAATTTCTTATACTTATAAAAAAACTGCTAATTTTTATATTTATTACAGAAAACCTTAAAATTACGCAATAAATAGTTTAAAGAGGTATTAACAGCTTGGTATACTTCTACGTGATGTAAAACATTCATCGAAACAGTTCAGGATCATTACTCTTTGCCCTCGTTGTCTTTATTTCACTTTATTTCAGACAACGAGACTTTTTCAGCTGAAGACTTTGCCAATCCTGTTTTGTTTTATTGTGCTATCGTTTTCATAGTGTTTTTATTTTTAAGAAATCATGCTATGTTTAAATTAAAATGTTACATATTTTTAGCAAAGTGTATTTCAATATCTATACCTAAAACTACTATCCAATACAATAGCTTTGGAATTAAATACTTCTATAGGCAGGTTTCCGTGTGGTGACGAAGTAAGAATACAATTCACCACTCCCTATCTTGCCAGTGGATGTCGTAAATTTATTGTTATTAATCCAAGACTAAAAGAATTTTCCAATTCGAACCAGTAATTCCCGAAATTATCAAGTACAATCAAACCCTTAAGCTTTGTAATATTAGTATTGATAAAATCAAACAACACAAATCGTATTAAATTTTTATTGTCGGTGTGACTCACGGTATATTCTAGCAAGTAACTAGCATTAAGTGTTAAAAGCAAGGTAATCTTTAAAATTTATATAACATCCATGGACGTAGAAATTGCAAAGGTTAGAACCCCTGTGCAGGTTTATACTCGCCTGTTAAACTAAAATAATGCATTGTCCAATTAAATATTACTTAATATGTGTGAAATTAAAAAAGATTAATAATAATATTTATATGTAAAATTAAATAATAAAGGCCATTTGTAAAAGACGACTAAGGGATATAATATGCACATAACATCTGTGCGAGAGAAAGAAAACTGGAAATGAAACCCTATACCAACATATCTCAGCAGCGTGGTATATTAGGACAAATTTTATCCCATTGTGGAGGAAGCCCGAGCCCAACAGTGGGACATACATATGTGGGATGCGATGATAGGCAGGTTTGTATGGGAAGTAAATTCATTGAAGTCGTCATCGATATAATCACGTGATGTATTAACGCTAACACTATATTCGTGGCTATGTCAATGTTATTATATTTATGCCGATACACATCAAAACCAGATCAATTTAATACAGGGTTAATTTACAAATTTTAATTTAAGATCAAACAATTAATTTCTGTGTGGTGACGGAGTAAGAATACAATTCACCACCCCCTCTCTTACCTGTGTCGTAAAAGGCAATTAAAGGGTATAATATGCTTTTAAGATTTTAAATAAAACTACTTTACGGATTTTATCGCATTTGTATTTGATTTTTGTTTACCCGACGTTTTGAACACTTTGCAGCGTTCATGGTCACGGGCAGACTAGGATGTCTCACGTTTAACAAGTCATCGTTACTGTAGAAAATTTATAATTATCTACCCGATATAGAAATTAGTTAATAAATAATAACCCACATTTTAATACAATTTTATTGCCAGTGTAAGAAGAAAATGATTCTATATGAAAAAATGATATTGTTTATAGTTAGTAATTATTTATCATTAAAATTAATAGTAATTATATTTTAAAAACCTAACAATCTAGTATATGTCGGCGTTGCGCCAGGAATTTGGTCGTCGATAGTAAAATATCGAGTATGTAATCACTGTATTTATTAGGAGTTATTGCTGGAGAAGTGAGTGAAGTAAAACTGTCCTCTATTCTAATCTTACAATGTTTTTATAACCTCCGCTTTACAGTGAAACGGTCTAGTCTTAGTAACTACAATTACTTTTTATAACAAACAAATAAAACAACTACTTTTACTATCGGCATATAGCTAAATAATAATGATAAATATTCTAATGCATTTAACATAATTCCAAATAGTCAATTTTACACAATTTTCATTAATGTAATTAAAGGAAATATTGTTCTCATATATTGTTCAACAGACGGCGCTCTAACTAGAAATAAATTACAATCTTTATTGTGTAAAAACAACTAAATATGGTTACAAATAATTACATAAATTCTAATCGATTTTAATTTGATCAATTATAAAAATATTTAAACAATTAAATCAAAGATTTCTAGAAATACATTCAAAAAGTGTCTTAAATATCATAGCATGGTAAATAGCAGTGTTGTTACTACAAATAATTATTTAAATATTAGTTGCAAATATTTCAAACATGTTTATAACTATAATTGATAACACATACATCAACAATTTACAAATATTACCGATAGAGGGCGATATGCGCCCATATATACTAGGTCAAATCTATTCAAATCTAGTAAATTTTGACCCACAATAATAATAACTAAAGATAATTTTATAAATTAAAACCTCTTAGTAACATAAAGTAAGCCGCCTTCAAAATTAATATTAATTTAGCATCATGTCACCGGAGTTTTCTTGCCGGATCTTTCTCAGTGTGACCGTGTTCCGATCCGGTGGTAGTATACTAGATTGTTAGGTTTTTTAAATACAATTAATATTAATTTTAATGTTAAATAAATAATTACTAACCATAAATAATATATTTTTTTCATATAGAATCATTTTCTTCTTACACTGGCAATAAATTTGTATTAAAATGTAGGTCAATATTTAATAACTAATATCTGTATCGGGTAGATAATTATAAATTTTCTGCAGTAACGATAACTTGTTAGATGTGAGACATCCTAGTCTGCCCGTGACCATGAACGCTGCAAAGTGTTCGAAACGTCGGGTAATCAAAAATCAAATACAAACGCGATAAAATAGTTTTATTTAAAATGTGTAATACTCGCGTAAACATTAGAAATCATTATGCTTTTAAGATCTATGCTAGAGAAGGAAAACTGGATATAAAACCTGTCTGATGGGCGTATCGTAAGTCAATTTTACACCGACGGTGGAGGAGACCCAAGCTCAACAATGGGATGAATATGGGCTGTGATGATGATGATGGTGATATATTAATTCGAATATCTAAAAATAACAACGGTTTGTTTTAAGTTTACATTTAAAGTATTAAGTTTACGCATCTATCGAAATTAGTGCATTGTTTTTTTTCTACTAGCTATGCTCGTAGACGCACTATCGATATTAATATTTTTTCAATCAATTTTTCTATCCTCCAGGAACAGTACATTTTTGTATCCCTGGTAAAGTTTATGTAATATTTCACTAAGATAGATTGGTTAGTTAAAATGTAAAAATATAACAAACAAACTTATGTTCAAAATAACAATTTTAGTGAACCTCACTTTTAAAAGAGTAGACATAAAAATTTTCCGTAACGATTCTTAAAAAAAAATATATTGTACCCAAGGGATAGAAAAAATATCTTTCAGACTTCATATGCCAACAACTTTGCATATTGATAAGTTAATAAAGATACCGTTGTGCTAAAGTGCAAAAAAAAGGAGAAAAGGACTGAACTTAACCGTATAGGTACATTTAAGTTTAGTAATCGGTTCATCGATTAAGGGATGCTTAGTTTCTCGTGTGAGCCCTGAAAACGGTCTCTCCTTCGATAGATACGTAAAACGCTTTGCCTCTTTACGTCTACTGTGATTGAAAGAAATGCTGGCTGATCTAACAGTTAGTGACCTGGAGTTGATTTTGGAAATATGGTCTGATCGACATCTTTTGCTTTTATTTTAGATAAAATAAATGTATCTTGCCAATAGTTGTGCAATCGAAAACATTACTTGTAAAAAAGCCAAGTCTTGCAACTCAATTCTTCTACTCTAATTACCAACTCAACTCTAATACTTAATACAAAGTCGGTTAATTTATTCAGTCCCTACTTAAAGAATCTGTTTATACAATACCTGTTTGATTACTGAGAATTCAGGCTTCTAGTTTTATTCACAATGAAGTTACAGGGGGTCGAAAATAGCCTGAATTGTTTCGAGAAAAGGATTTTATGACAGTGTTGCGTTTTTGCTCAACTTGACATATTTGTTGCATATAATTTTATTAAAAAGAAATAATTTTAATGATTTCTGATGTTTACGCGAGTATTATACACAACAAAACACGCTTGCCAAGTTTAAAAAAAAATGTAAAATTGACAATAAATAAGTATGGTAACGGAGTAAGAATATAATTCACCACTTATACACATATCTTGCCCGTAGATGTCGTAAAAGACGACTAAGGGATATCATATACATATAACATTTATCCAAGAGAAGGAAAACTCGACACAAAACCCTATACCAACCTGTCTGATCAGAATATAGTAAGATCAATTTACCTCCAATCGTGGAGGAGGCTCGAGCCTAACAGTGGGACATATATGAGCTGAAATGAAGTGTAGGAAGTCTCACACTTATACATAATAGTTTTATTTGATTTGAAGAAATATTCATTTCCTTTTTTTATTGCTGCTAGTGACAAACGAGCAAACAGCACACCGGATAGTAAATGATACTGCCGCTTATGGACCTTTGCTAGACCGTTGCCCACCGCGAAGACAATGAATGGAGTGTGAATGCATGCAATGAGATTCGGTGATACTAAAGGCATCGCCAAAACCCACCAAACGCAAACATCCTCAGAAAAGTTAGACTTCCGGTTCTCTCGCTCACTGAAGGAAGTGCAATAACAAATAGCTACTACTCAGATGTCGATTCTCTACGAGATTGTGGTACTACTTCGGTCGGACCGGCCCGCGGCTCTAGACAGACGACCGTGTGGATCTCACAAGATCTTTTATGCCATCCATAGAAAGCAAAGATTGGTGTTAATATCTTGTATATTTTATCCATCAACATAGAGAAATTTTAAAATATGAAATATTCCTCTTTCAAGAAACAAAGTCTCTCACGTTTCATTAGTTAGTTATCGCTGTAGGGATTAAACATAATTACTTTCTGTCAGCCTCTCCCTAGCGAATAAAACTTGCTTTGCATATCTTAACTAGTAAACAAAATTATCATCCTATACGGAAAAGTTTTCCATACGGTGATGGAGTGAGAATACAATTTATTACCCCTTTTCTTACCCGTGGATATCGTAAAAAACGATTGAGTGTTATAATATCCAAATAGCATCTATGCACAAGAAGGAATTTTCCTAGTGGTAGGACTACACTGTCGACAGTTATCTATCTACAGCCGCGGGCCGGTCCGTCCGGGGTAGTACCACGCTCTCGCAGAAAATCGACGTCTGAGTAGTAGCAATTTGTTACTGCGCTTCGTTCGGTGAGCGAGAGAGCCGGAAGCCCAACTTTCTGAGGGTGTTTGCGTGTGGAGGGTTATGGTAGTGCCTTTGGTATCACCGAGCCTCAATGCACGCATTCACACTCCCTTCACTTTCTTCGCGGTAGGCAGCGGCCTTGTAAAGGTCCATGAGCGGCAGCAACACTTACCATCAGGTGTACTGTTTGCTCGTTTGCTACTGGTTGCAATAAAAAAAAAAAAAAGGAAAGCTCGAAATAAAACCCATTTTTTAGTACTACGGTCAACGCACCTGCCACCCGGCTCTGTCCGATGCGACAGAGGGGTGGCGCACGGCCCCGTAACCCACCCATAGCACGTCGCCTATGTCGTTGAGCCGACCATCGGAGTCGAGTTCCTTGTCTTCAATGGTCGACCCGACGGAATAGCTCGAGGAGGTACCCTCTCCTCTCGACGTCCTCTTCCCAGGACGCCGGTCACTGTCGCGCTAGAGAGGCTGACCAGCCAGCCTCTCTGCGGATGACAGACTAATCCCCGGGCACGTCACCCGCGGTCTCGAATAAAGCGGCGTCAGGCGCAGGTACTCACGCCTGCGCCACCCGAGTCGCCGGCGGCGGATCGTGTCGTTGTGGAGGCGTCCCTCGCACACACGATCCGCCGCCTCCTTCTGCGAGATGACGGCCTCGCAGAAGGTGGCGACCGCGTCCCAATTCCTGACGCTGCCGAGCATCTCCCTAGCGATGGCGAGTTCACGGCACTGCTCAGCCCACGCGGCACACACCTAGAGTGTGTGCTGTGCCGTGTCCTCGTCGCACTTGCTATGGTGGCAGGACAGTGTACTCTCCCTCCTAACGACCGTGTGCAGGTATTTGGCGCAGCAACCATGCCCCGTCAAAATGAAGGAACGCACCCCGTGCCGCCACTCCAACCACTGCATCAGGACAAATAAAACCCCATACCAACCCGTCCCTATTTAACTCACTATTTTAATTTTTTGTATTAATGATGTGTAAAAAGAATAATGTCTTTATTTAAAAAAATGGCGATGGAACTCACAGCCACAAACTGCATAATATTATTGTAAGTTTTTACTAAAAGTTTTCTGACAAATAACAGCTTAATTGGTCTTATGGCAGGAATGTAAAGGTATTTTGATCCTGTATTATATTCAATATCTTAATACTTTATCGAATTATATTAAATAATGTTGGTAGCATTTTATATAATATTAGCAGTGTCCGCGACTTTCCGCGTGGTATAGTGACTTTTTGGGTTGTTCAGAATTTATATATTTTAAAACTTCTGTGGCCAAATGTTGAGAACGTTCAGTACTTGATTCCCGTTGTCAATTAGACGAAGTTCGAGTTGTTTGTGAAGTCAAACGTTGTGTTAATTCAACACTTGTTTCTCTAGCGCGATTTCATTCAGCGATTTCTCGTTGAGTAGCCAACCTCTGCCTATTTTCATCCTCTGTCTCGTTGCTGCACATAAGTCGCAGTCGTTTTGTAGTGGCAGACTGTCGAGAAAGTTGAGGTCTCTTTCTAGGCATTTCGCAGAGGCTACTGTCCCCTTGCCCCTCATGACCGTCCGCCACATCATACATGCGTGCGCAATACTTAATTAATACTTATTTGGCTACAACACTTTTACATACATTTTTAATATCGCAATATCTTTTGAATGAAATGTCCGAATTAAATAGCCCGAAATGTCCGAATTTAATTCAAAAAGTTCTGGGAATCCGTCTTGAATATGAAATAATTTATTTTGATAAGAATTAATATCAAGGTACAAAATAGATTTTAAAGCGTTGGCATTTGAATTATTTAAAAAAATAAATGAAAAATAGAAATAATAAATTTTGTGAGATAACTACAATAGCTAGACATATGATGTTGTAATAGTTTTTGTAGACAATTATATGTTCTGCAAAGTTGTAGTACATTGTTTTGTTCTATAGTCAATAGTTTTCGTAGCACACGCGATGTAAGAATTTTGTCGGGTAATTTTTTCAAACCTTGGGTTACATTATTGGACTTTTAATACGGATCCCTAATTTTTTTTAAATACAATATAGCCTATATCCTACCTCGATAAATGGACTATTGAAAAATTAAAAATTAATGGACTGAAAGAATTTTTCAAATCGGACCAGCGGCACCTGAGATTAGCGCGTTCAAACAAACAAACAAACTCTTCAGCTTTATAATATTAGTATAAATGATGCAAAGGAACTGTGTATTGAATATGATAAATAAAGTGCTTTACAAATGTTTTCCTTTTTCATCAAAATTCTCAATAGATTGAAGGTTGACAGTCACACCAGTTGATAGCAATAATTTGACCTTATCCCACATAAATAACATTACAGTAACATTAAAGCATAGTAATAAAGATTTAAGAAACCCAGATACAGATATTAAAATTCTGATTTTAAAAAAACTAGTAATAGAATATCGCCGTGTAGACTACATCATTTAAATTTTAAAAACTGAAGCCTTGCGACAGATAACGGCCTAATTAAAAACAACCATTAAAATAAAAGAAACAATATAAATTTTGAATAAAGAACTATAATAAAATGCCATAATGAAATTCCAACAATGGCGTACCATGAAAAGTGCAAATCTCTTCCATTGGGAGCAAAGACAAGTTTTTTACGATTTCATAAAGCAACGAAACCGGTTTTTCATTTACACGGTTTTAGTGACGATAAAATATAATTAAAATATTTTATACTAGCTGTATCTCTGTTTTTATGGTTTCTGTGAGCTTTTGGACTGGTGAAAGGTTCGTGGTACAATGGGTGTATCTCGGTAATTAGGTTACATAGAATTTTCAATAAAACTATTACATTAAACTTCATTAGGCCCGACTGAGAGGTAATTGAATGTTATGGATGACGAAAATGGAACGGAAACGCATTACAGGGATGACGTCCTCATATAGCACACTTTTTTCCATCTTTTTTCCATCCAAATCTTTTTTGGATGAAACTAATGATTTGAAACGAAAGGGACGTTCAGTAAAAATCTCCACAGTTCGTTCATGGTAAGTTTGATTGTAGAATGAGTGTCGATGGATTGATTAATTATGTAGGTATTAAATTTTTGCCGCGTAATGAAGGTTTGTAAAAAAATTGAAAAATGGTGCTAATTTTCGATGAGAGTAATAAAAATCTGGTGATTGTTTGATTTTTCCGTGTAGTGACAGAGTAAGAATACAATTCACCGCCGTGTATCTTTCTCGTGGGTGTCGTGAAAGACGATTAAGGAATATAATTTGTATATAACGTCTATGCAACAGACGGAAAACTCGTAATTAAACACTATATCAACATGTCTGACAAGCGTGGTATAGTAGATTAATTTCACTTCCGTTATGCCGACTCGGCATATGTAAGCCTACTCGACTCGAGACACGCAAAAGGACATAAACGAATTATGATTAAGGGATCACCAAATTAAAACACAGTAGTTCTTTTTGAAGAAATTTGTAATACCAACAGTGGTCGTTAACTCACCTATCAAGCATGACGATTGCTATTTTTCCCTTCTGGGTAGTGCTATGTTCAATAGTGGGTATTGATAAAGGGATAGATGGACGATGATTATTTCTTTTAATATATCTACGAAATTTTCTAGGGTCTTTAGTTACAGACTAGCAACCCGCCCTCGCTTCGCTTCGGTTATAGGTTATAGTCGTTTTACCGCGTAGTTCCCGTTCCCGTGGGAATATCAGGATAAAATATAGCCTAGTTTATGCCCTGATATTATAGCTTTCCATTGGTGAAAGAATTTTTGAAATCGGTCCAGCCGTTTTGAAGATTACCGGGAACAAACAGACAGACAGACAGACAAAAATTTTTTAATTGCTATTTTAGGCATAGGTGCCGTGCAAATAACCGTGTGAGCATGAAAAAAGCCTATTATTTTGACATTACAAACAGACACTCCAATTTTATTTATTGGTATAGATAACAGAATATCAGACAAACGAAAAATCTACTAATGAAATAATTCCCAGTGTGCCAACTGCCTTTATCAAAAGACATAATCAGAAACACTCAGTACGCGAAATTAACAATTCCATTCATGTTTTATATTTAGCTCAGCGAACAGTAAAACTACACTAATGCCGGAACAACTGTATTGTTTTGTTGAAAAATGTGAAAATATTCAATTTATAAACGTAAACTTTATCAGTCATAAAAATGTCGAATTCTGGCAATAACTGTTAAAGCTGTTTATAAAAATTAGAAAACTAGCTTATCTAATGGGTGCCGAAATTGAATAATCTTTGAGTTATGAAGGCGTCAAAAGTGTCTCGAAATGGTTTGTGTAAATATATGTACAGTATATAGTACCGCTCTTTGCTTGAGCTTAACACGCTACCATCTTCATCAGAAGGGCTACTTCATCATCATCTCAGCCCATACACGTCCCACTGCTGTACTCGGGCCTCCTCCACTAAGGGAGGGGAATTGACCTACTATACCATGATGGTCAGATATGTTGGTATAGGGTTTTGTTTCGAATTTTCCTTCGGGCTACTTGGTAGGAAATAAAAATGATGGCGTTTTTTATCCCATTTAAACAATTTTAAAAGTTTACATTCCATCCATTAGCCTATTTCTATTTTCCAACGTACTGTACCACGCCGATTAGACGTATTAGTGTAGGGTTTTAATTCAAGTTTGTCTTATCTTGCTTTCTCTTGTAGCAAGTCGTTCGTATCCCTAATACATCTTTAACCACACACAAAGGCAAGAAAGGTTGTATGAATTGTATACTTAAAACAATTTTTCTTTTATAATATTTGTAGTCAATTTAATATTTTCATAGCTATCAAATAGCCAATTGAGCTTGGCTAACTACTAAAATTGTTTATGAATGAACAAGATTTTTATATACATATATTTTTTCGTATATTACAAACAATATTCGGGCAACTTAAGAGATCTTCTCGTTAAATATGCCGTAGTATCTGAAAACAAAGGTTTATAACTAGTGTGTGTTACACGGCAATGAAACGTAGCATCTAAATCGACCTCATAACAAGGCTCAAAATCGCTCAACGTGCTATAGACAGGGCTATGCTCGCTATTTTTCTACGTGATAAAATTCGGCATATGGAAATCCATAGAAGAACGGGTAGCAAAATAGCAATGGATAGGCCACACCGCTCGTTGAATCGACAATCGTTGGGAAAAAAAGGTTCTCAAGTGGCGATCACGAAGCGGACGACGCAGCGAAGGACGACCTCCTACTAGGTGGACTGACGACATCTTGAAAGTCGCAGGGAACCGTTGGATGCAAGTGGCACAGGACCGTTCCAAGTGACATTCTCGTGGGGAGGCTTATGTCCAACAGTGGATGTCTTTGGGCTGATGGATGGATGAATTAAAAACAGTACCTCAAACTAAGTCCTTGTAACGCACGAACTTAAAACTATTAACGGACACAATTTTAACACAAACACAAAGACAATATTTAAAAATCGCACGAACAATTATTCTAGCTGAAATCAAAATCTAGCGCTTGATATTGGCAACCGTCACTTTAACCGTTACGCCATTTTTCTAATCGTAAAATCTCTTTAATATCAAACAACCCTCGTCAGAGTTTCTTAAAGTCACAATCGCCATTATAAGAAAGATAAAGTGATTTACAAACTCAATTTCAAATTTAAATTCTCTTTAGGATATTTCCAATTAAGTGCGCGTCGCAGATGACGGATGATCACTCTCCCAAGAGATTCAGAGACAAAATAGGACTACTCGATGGATGGTGGAACTATTTGAAACTGTATCTGTCAATTGTTAATAACGGCTATTTATTACGCAATCGTAATAATGACTAAATTAGGTAATTTTAAATTAAGTTGACCGAATAGTGACGATGCAAGAATACAATTCACCACTCCCTTTCTTGCCCGTGAATGTCGTAAGAGACGACTAAGGGATATAATATGCCCATTAAATCTGGTATTAAGGTTAAACTGAAAAAGAACATAAAACTTTGATCCTTTCCCATCCCATTTATAGCACAAAAATCAATTACAATCAGTAGGTGTTTATATAAACTTACCTCAGATATAGTATTCAAAAGGGCTAAATTAAAAATACATCACCCCTTTATAGTAAATTGGGGTACTCAGGTGTGAAATGAGAAGAGCGCGTGCATCTGCCATAGCTAATTAGAGTTAATTCAACCTCCTTTTATAGTTAATTTCTCATTTTAACTAGAGTTAAATGTGGATTAATGTAGTCTTTGAACGTTGAGTGCTTCGTTAAACATTTTTCTCGGTATAATTTGCAAAGAAGTGGAATAATTTACTGTTTTAAGTGATTTTTATTAGTTTCAAATTTTCTTAAAAACTAAATGCATAGGATTTCTACTTTAAATATTTTTATTTGTTACTAGATGACCTGGTGCGCTTTACATGTGGTGAATGTAGGTGATATTTATTTATCTATATATAATATCTCTTTTATTTGCACGTTATAGACTAAGACACAATTTTTTTAATCATTACCAGTTGTGACACATTGGTACTAGAATACTTAGAATTACGCCTCAGGGAACAGTAGAACGCTAGACAAAGTGTTTGAAAGAGAAGCTGAGTTGAGAATCTGGTGCTTGGAAATACTTGGGTTGGGAGCTCGACAGACAATGATAGTTCTCGAAACATTTTCGCTAACTTGCTCCACGGCTTGGGCGTCCTTTCTTGGCTCAAGCCGAATGTAAGTGGATTCTCGAGCCGAGGATAAACCTCGAGCGTATGCTGCGCCGTATCCTCGTCGCAATCGCAGTGATTGCAGGACGGTGTACTCTCCCTCCCAACGACCCTTTGCCGGTATTATTTGGCGAAGCTACCATGCCACGTCAACATCTGCATCAATCGGTAGGAGAGTACCCCGTGCCGCCGTTTTAGCCACTGCATCAGCACCGGCCGGAAGGCCTTGACGGTCCGGACACCGAACCGAGACCTCTCCAGCCGGACTGCCCAACGGGCAATGACATCTCGGCGGGCGTCGACGCGCCAGGCGGTAAGCTCCCTTAACGAGACCATAATGCCCTCCGCTCGCACCCCCGACACCTGCCGATACAAATCGGCGAGCATTTCCGCCTCCATGTCCCACGGGGGTGTCCCGGGCAACAGGCACGCTGCCTCCGTCGCCACCGTGCGGTATCCGCGTATAGCCCTGACCTTAATGGAGGTTTTTCGCTTACCCAGTTCTTTACTTCCTCAAGTTACACTGTATATAAATTACTCTGGTAAAGTTTTACTCTAATCGTCTTTTTAAGCAATCTAAAAATGTCATCATTCAATGAGAGAGCCGACTTTACTCGAACCAGTATTACAAAGCCGAGCGTGATGGCTCAGTCCTATCCAATAGTCACAAAATAACGCATAAAGTTTGCCGAAAGACAATTTTACTTGGAAAAATAGAACAATATTAAATGATAGAATAGCATCGTTTAATTGTAGTAATATAACATGACAGGGTGCATTCGCCGCTCCCTCTAAACTGTATAAATCGCGTTTATTTAACTCATAGTGTGTTGTTATTCACTATGACAGGGAACATTAGTTGTGCATATCCGGCAACCGATATCGTACAAAAGACACGAAGCAAGAAAATATGGAAGGTAATTTGTATTTTATATGCATTTGTTTAGATTTCTCTTCTACTTGTCTTTTTTTCAGCACGGTTGAATTGGCTAGATGAGGAAAATTTACAACAATTTACGATAATATTTAATTTACCTCTACGAGAAGTAGATTAGACTACTAACATTATAAAGAGGAAATATTCGTTTGTTTGTTTGTATTAAATAGGCTCTAAAACTACTAGATCGATTTCAAAATTCTTTCACCAATGGAAAGCTATAATATCAAGAAGTAACATAGGCTATATCTTATCCCGGTATGCCCACAGAAACGGGCACTACGTGAGTAAGACGACTGAAACCGAAGCGAAGCGAAGCAAGGGCAGATTGCTATATAATATATGATCGCATCTTGTAAATGAATTATATGTGTTCTATAAATACATAGTTGAAGTTTATATAACGTATCTAAAAAGAATATATATATTTATTATGACATTCTTCTGTGTGGTAACAGAGTAAAAATTTCTCTTGCCCGTGGGTATCGTAAAACACGACTAAGGGATATAATATGCAGATAACATCGATGCAAGAGAAGATACGGAATGAAACCTTACGCCAAAACGTTTAAATAGGTCAAATTCTTTCCAAAAATGGAGGAGGCTCGATCCCAACAGTGGGAAGTATCTGTATACTTGAGATTATAATGATGACTATAAAAAAAAAACTGAAAGTTCTTGAAATCGATTGCTGTTCCACTTACTGAATCCTATTTTTAATTTATACTTTTTTTATTGGCCTTTTTTATTTTATTTTTTTGTGGGCGGGCTGCGGGTGGCGCGCCTCCGCACCACTCCGTCCGGGGCGACAGAGGGGCTTAAGCACGCAACTCCCGCAACCCACCCGGAAACCACCTCGCCTTTGTCGTTGGGCCGACCACCGGAGCAGGTTTACTTGTCGTCAGTGGTCGGCCTGACGGAATACCCCCTACGTGGGGTACCCTCCCATTGACCGGCGTCCCCCCCTCGGTGAGGACGTCGGTCTTTCCTCACGCGGTCAGCCTCTCGGCGGGTGACGGACTAATCCCCGGTCACGTCACCCGCGGCCTCGGCTAGGGCGGCATGAGGCGCAGGTAGTTGCGCCTACGCCGCCCCAGTCGCCGGCGGCGGATCTCCTCATCGAGGCTGCACTCCTCGCGCAGGCGATCCGCCGCCTCTTATTGGGCTGGGTAACGGTCGCCGCACTCCTCGCACCACTTCGTCCGGGGCACGCTTCGTACGGGCTTCGTCCGTATAGCACGTCACCTTCGTCGTTGGGTCGATCACTAGCGCAGAGTTCCTTAACTTCAGTGGTCGACCCTAATTTTAATCTATACTAAAGGTGTCAAACACAATTTTGCAGAGGGTCATATTTTGAATTCTTAGGCAGGCCAGATTCAAAATGAAAATAAAAAAAAAAATGTGTTTTATTATAACATTTTATTTATTAAATTATATATTATATGATATACGGTTGTTAAAAATCGATGAATGATCGAGCGATCGCGGGTCTTATTGGCCCAGGGGCCGCATCCGGCCGTAGCCATAGCTTTGACATGACTGATCTATTTATTTATTTAAGACAACACCCTGCACTAAGGAAATAATCCTTGTATTGCGGGGGACTTTACAAACATATAATTAACGGACACAAATTACATCCAGACTCAGAACAACAATTTGTGGATTGCACAAAGTGTTGTCCTGCGTGGGATTCGCACCCCCGACACTGGCAATGTAGGTCGCTATCTTAACCACTACGCCACCTGTGCAGTCGTCTCATCTATACCATTCTTGAATGCACCTCAATACACGCACATAAATAAAATCATTAATACCAATGGCGCCGTTTAGGAGTTCAGTTCAGGAATACACACGTACAGAAAAAAAAAATTATATATAATTGTATTTGTCGCGTATTTGTCACCTTTCTCCTCCTAAACTTGGTTTGAATGAAATTTTGTGTGTGTATTTCATTGGTTTCCTGGATGGTTTCAAAATATAATTAGAGCCGATAGGTTCCATTGCTGTCAATTTATTACCAAATTTAATTTACTTGATAATAATAACATTACAAAATATCATAATTAATTTAGCACTACCTTACCGGACAAGAAAAAATCAGCCGTGTACGGTAGTATAAATATTGAGACGTAATTTTCCGCAAGCAAAGTTGCTGGCATAGCTAGTTGATATAAGATCGATTTTTTTTAAACATCGTTACACAAATAAAGTCAGCTATATAATACATACATACATTCACGTCTCTTTCCCATAGCGGTAGGCAGAGACCACTTCCCTCCACTTCTATAATACTAGCTACTGTCCGTGACTTCGTCGGCGTGGAATAGTTACTTTCGGCTAACGCTAACGTTAAGCCACTGCTTAACGTTAGCGTTTACGTAGAAGGTAAAAATATTTTTAAATTTAACCGTTTACGCAGCGCATGCAGCGGAAGCTCTCAAAAGAAAACCTGATTTTGAAACATTCGTCATTGATGCTCCGCTCCTATTGGTTTTAGCGTGATGGTGCATAGCCTATAGCCTTCTTCGATAAATGGGCTATCTAACATTGAAATAATTTTTCAAATCAGAATAGCGCGGTCAAACAAACAAACTCTTTAGCTTTATATATTAGTTTAAGATTCATCAATATCTATACCAATAAATAAAATTGGAGTGTCTGTTTGTAATGTCAAAATAATAGGATTTTTTCATGATCACACGGTTATTTGCACGACACCTATGCCTAAAATAGTAATTAAAAAATGTTTGTCTGTCTGTCTGTCTGTCTGTCTGTTTGTTCCGGGTAACCTTCAAAACGGCTTGACTGATTTCAAAAATTCTTTCACCAATGGAAAGCTATAATATCAGGGCGTAAACTAGGCTATATTTTATCCCGGTATTCCCACGGGAACAGGAACTACGCGGGTAAAACGACTATAACCTATAACCGAAGCGAAGCGAGGGCGGATTGCTAGTCTATACCAATAAATAAAATTGGAGTGTCTGTTTGTAATGTCAAAATAATAGGCTTTTTTCATGCTCACATGGTTATTTGCACGACACCTATGCCTAAAATAGCAATTAAAAAATTTTTGTCTGTCTGTCTGTTTGTTCCGGGTAATCTTCAAAACGGCTTGACCGATTTCAAAAATTCTTTCACCAATGGAAAGCTATAATATCAGAGCGTAAACTAGGCTATATTTTAGCCCGGTATTCCCACGGGAACGGGAACTACGCGGGTAAAACGACTATAACCTATAACCGAAGTGAAGCGAGGGCGGATTGCTAGTAGTTAATAATATTCTTAGCTATAGTACTGAAATATTACAGAATAAGGGTTTAAAGAATTTCAAAATGGACATTCTTTTTCATAAAATGTATTCGCTTTTCATCGCCACACCCAAGCCACCCAAGCCTGCATAACAATACATATTGTAAACTAGCAACCCGCCCTCGCTTCGCTTCGGTTATAGGTTATAGTTGTTTTACCCACATAGTTCCCGTTCCCGTGGGAATACCGGGATAAAATAAAGCCTAGTTTACGCCCTGATATTATAGCTTTCCATTGGTGAAAGAATTTTTGAAATCGGTTCAGCCGTTTTGAAGATTACCCGGAACAAACAGACAGACAGACAGACAAAAATTTTTTAATTGCTATTTTAGGCATAGGTGTCGTGCAAATAACCGTGTGAGCATGAAAAAAGCCTATTATTTTGACATTACAAACAGACACTCCAATTTTATTTATTGGTATAGATGGCGCATAACGGATGACGACAGTTGATAGGTCCATTACGATGAGTCAAATATTGTCTTCGTTCACTACACAATATATGAAACTTTGTATCATAAAATGTTTTGTATTATGAAAAAAGAATGTATGCATATTATACTTACTCCTCTTTAGTGACACTATTTATTTTATTTTCTTTATTAATATGTGGATAATGGGTGTAGTGACGGAGTAAGAATACAATTCACCAACCCCTCTCTTGCTCGTGGGTGTCGTAAAAGATGACTAAGGGATATAATATGCATGTAATATCTATTCAAAAAAAAAAAAACTCGGCAAAAATAACTCTATGCCAATACGTCTGACCAGCGTGGCATAGTAGGTCAATTGCCCTCCCATAGTGGAGCGCGCCCGAGTACAACGTATATGGGCTGAGATGATGAGGTGATGATGTAGTGGCCTACAATATTGTTAAAATTTCCCCAGGCCTCCATTTACTTGTCCTCCCCGAGGGGGGGACGTCGGTCAATGGGAGGGTACCCCACGTAGGGAGTATTCCGTCGGGCCGACCACTGATGACAAGTAACCCTACTCCGGTGGTCGGCCCAAGAACGAAGGCGACGTGCATCGTGGGTGGGTTGCGTGTGTGCGAGCTTACACCCCTCTGTCGCCCCGGACGGAGTGGTGCGAGAAGCGCGCCGACCGCAACCCACACTAAAAAAAAATAAAGGCCTCCATTTACTTGTAATAATAATTAATTGTAATATACACTTTTTATTCCATCTTATGTATTTGGAGCTTATCTAATGCCTTTGAACAAGGAATTCTTGTAAATATATTTGCCAAAAAAAAACGGATTACGCGCCAGGTCGACACCTTATATTTCGAGACATAAGGATCTTAATGAAGGTGTTTTCTTATTAAGAACAAATAAAAAAATTAAACAATGTATTTATTCTTACTAGTGGTCACCGAGTGGTCGAAATTCGGTCATAATTCCTTTCAATTAATATTTCTGCTATATTTTTTTTTTATTATAAATATGCGTGTGTGTGTGTGTGTGTGTATGTTTCTATTGTACAGTAGTGTGCGTAAGGTTTTTCTTTTAATAAATTTAATGTATTTCTAATCCATTATTATATCAAATTTCCGTGTGGTGACGGAGTAAGAATACAATTCACCACTCCCTATCTTGCCCGTGGATGTCGTAAAAGACGACTATCGAATATAATATGCACATACCATCTGTGTAAGAGAAGGAAAACTCGAAACGAAACCCTATACCAACATGTCTGACCAGCATGGTATAGTAGGTCAAATTCCCTCCCATTGTGGAGGAGGCCCGAGCCCAACAGTGGGACGTATGTGGGCTGCGATGATGATTATATCAAATTTTAGTTTTCTGCATTTCTCCTCAATATATTCTTGAACTGTGCCAAAATTCATATTTTCCATCTGCACGGTTCTCTTAAAAAGGGGTACAAAGTTTTTGCTTCACATATTAATCTATAGAGGAGTACGCATTATGACATCCAATAAAACAGAAGACTGAGATTGAAAGATCTCAATCTTTGACATTTACATCATAACACGTAGATTGAATTCAGAAGCAATATTGATTCAAGAACCGATTCATATAAAGTGGTACATCACCGCAGTTATACGAGCCCTCTCACGGGGTGCTCTTATGTAGGGGTAGTAGAGATTACTAAAGAGACTCTGTCGTGTCGGAAGTGATCGTAAAACTTTACGAACTAGCGCCCTCTATCGGTGACAATCATCTTCGAGTGCAGAGTAAGTTAACGGATGGATTATTTTAAAAATGTATGTATAAAATTAACTTTTATTTAGAAAATTTTAATAAATTTCAACATTATTTAATATGCAAAATCTCATCAGGGGTGTTATCATATTTTCAATTTTGAATACAGAAGATCCAGCAAGAAACTCAACCATTTTTCCATTATTTTTATTTATTTTTTCTTCTTTAATTTAATATTTTTACAACGTTTTAATGCGTATTAGATCCAGTATTTCGATCCAGTAATTCGAAATTGTGAGGTAATATTATCAAAATATAATGCATAAGATTATGGCTGCATCAAATGCCTTAAGCAGCAACTAATCACGAGTTAAAATCTACAACAACCATTAACCCCTCAGTCGCCTTAGAGCAGGGTTTCTTAAAGTGGGGTACACGGACCCCTTAGGGGTCCGTGGCATGTGTATCAGGGGTCCGTAGGGGCTCAGTCTGTAAACATATTTATTAGGAAATTGTGTAGTAAACTTGACGAGACGCATTGCCTTTGTCGGTTGGCGAATTCGAAATTTCGATGTGTAATCACTGCGCGTAGTTTTAGGTAGTTTTCCAATTACAGCACTAGAGCGCATTATGCGGCATAATGCTTATTAACGTTGAATGTTCCAACTACAGCAACGCTTCGCACAATCGAGCACTCTTAAAAGTAGTGCTTTCGACTGATGCGTGCAATCGATACCAACTTAGTGACTGAAAATTAACAAGTGTTTTTCTTTAAGTTGACATTGATCGAAATGCTTTTTATATTATCGTTAGTAATATTATTTACTGGTGAAAAATTTTTAAAGCTTTCGTTTCGTTGTAGTTTTTTGGAAATAATCAAAGTTAATTCAACCTGTGTTAAAAAAAATATAATTATGAATGAATTATTATGTATACCACTTTATTTACAGATTAATTAGGTTATTGCTAACTCTGAGATTTTTTTTTTTCAACGCTGAACTTAGTGCACTCTGCTGGTGCATTTAAAAACTAATTCACGTTCCAATTAAGCATCAGCATAATTCGGCATTGTGCGCCACTGAGTCGCATAATGCTCTGTAATTGGAAAACTACCTTAATATCGATCACTCGGCTCGGAGTGTAGGGCGCGCGCGGGGCCGAGCTGTACCTGCGCGCGGGCAGTGCGGGCTGAAACCGCCGCCCCGTCCCACCGCCCGCTGAGCCCGCTCCAGTGTTATAAGCGCCCGCTATACATGCAGACGAGTTTATTGGCCACGCCACGCGTCAGGTCTTAGTGAAATTAAAAGGTACGTAACAAAAGAATTAATAGGTATTTTTTAAATACATAAACATACTCAATTGTTTTATTAGTAGTAATTGTATAATTACATTGTTTCAGCTTATACAAGAAGATGTCTAAGAAAAGAAAGTATGATGAGTCTTATGTGAACTTAGATTTTACTTTCAAAACGGAACGTGATGGAACTCAAAAACCGCAGTGCTTTTTATGCGGTAAAGTGCTTGCTAATGGAAGTATGAAGCCAGCAAAGTTGTCAGAACATCTTAAAACTGTCCACCCTGGAAATGTATCTGACAGTATTGACGATTTTCGCACTAAAAGGGCTCGGTTTGAAAAAGCCGGCACTTTACCTAAATTAGGGTTCACCCCGACACAAAAACCTTGTCTTGAGGCATCGTACAAGGTTGCTTACCGTATTGCTCAGCAAAAGAAGCCACACACTATCGCGGAAACATTAGTGAAGCCTTGCGCATTGGATATTGTAGAACTTGTGTGTGGTAAGGATGAAAGAAAGAAGGTTGAAGCTGTTCCTTTATCAAACGATGTTATTCATTCTAGAATTGTTGAAATGTCGTCAAATGTTTTAAAACAGGTTATAGAAGAATTGAATACTTCGCCGTTTCCGTTCAGTATGCAATTGGATGAAAGTACCGATGTATCACAGTGCAGCCAACTCTTGGTGTTTGTCCGTTACGTAAAACATGACACGCGAAGTATCAAGGAAGAATTTATTTTTTGCGACTCACTATTAGAAACGACGAAAGCTTCAGATGTTTTTGAAATGATAAAAAGATTTTTCATAGAACAAAATTTAGACTGGAAGACTAAACTTCATAGCATATGCACCGATGGAGCCCCTGCAATGCTTGGTAACAAATCTAGTTTTGCGGCTTTGATAAAAAAAGAGAACCCTCATGTCATAATCACTCATTGTGTTTTACATCGATATGCCTTGGCTTCAAGAACTATGCCTACTTTTTTAAAGGAAGTTATGTATATATGTGTCAAAATAATTAACTTTATTAGAGCAAGAGCCTTAAATCACCGCCTATTTAAAAGACTTTGTCAAGAAATGGGGTCAGAACATGAAATACTGCTTTACTACACAGAAGTTCGTTGGCTGTCAAGGGGACAAGTCTTGAAGCGCTTATTTGAGTTGCGAGTAGAAGTGTTACTTTTTCTAAGAGACAAAGTAAATTCATTGTATGAATATCTTGAGAGCGAAGATTTTGTACAAGGTCTAGCGTACTTGGCAGATATATTTACTCATTTCAACGAGATTAATCTATCTCTTCAGGGTCCTGCAGTCACTATCGTAGATGCATCTGAACGGTTGAAAGGTTTCTTAGGTAAACTGCCACTTTGGAAAAGGAGAGTTGAATCAGGCAACTTCGCAAATTTTCCAATGTTGGAGGAGTTGATAACACAAGATGGCAGCAACACGCTATCAAAAATGGTACAGAAAGAGGTGTCTGAGCATTTGGAAACATTACAGACTTCTTTTGAAGGTTATTTTAGTTCGGAATCGCTTGAAAAAGAAACGTGGGTGCGGAGTCCATTTTTAATCGATATTGATAATATCAGCGATGAAGATCTTATTAAAGATGACTTAATTGACATGAGATCTAAAGAAGTTTTGAAGCCTGAATTTCACGCAAAAGATCTTGACGAGTTTTGGTGTTCTTTGAGTCAAGCTTACCCTCTTCTTGTCAAACGAGCTATGTCTGTTCTAATACCATTTGCTACGACGTATCTTTGCGAGGCAGGGTTCTCGGTTCTAGTGTCAATAAAAACAAAAAGTCGCAATCGATTGAATGTCGCCAATGACATGCGGCTTGCCTTGTCGAAGACAATCCCACAATTTAACGTCCTCGTTGAGGACAAACAGCAGCACCCTTCTCATTAACTTAGTAGTAAGTGTAATGAATGTTTATTATGGAATATTCATTGGTATGTACCAATAAAAGTGTTTTTATCAATATAAATGAGGCTTTTCTTTTTTTTTCAAAACAAAAATATTTTATGACGGGGGTCCGTGAATTGTTTAAATTCTGAAAGTGGTCCGTGACTACAAAAAGTTTAAGAAACCCTGCCTTAGAGGGAAAGGAGAGATCTTCTTCAAATATTAATTAGAAAGTTTCATAAGTAGATATAAATAGTATTTTTATATATTTTTGGGCACTATTTTTGGGACTATATCAGCGTATTTGAGACTAAGATATTTTTGCCATGTAAGTAAAATTGAAAATTTCGAATAACCCCCGACATAAAGTAATATAATAAAAAAAAAGTATTAGGTTCTCTTCAACAGGAATTATTAAATAATTGTCATTTAATTATTATACTGTCACGCTTAATTGAGTAAAACACCATTACATCATTTTGAAAACGAGCTGATACTCTTACACTGCCGCACCGATATTAACTAAACATACCTAAAAACCACCACAAGGAAACTGGCTTTCAAATGAAAAAAACTACATCGAAATTCGTCGATCCGTTTGAGAGCTACGATGCCACAGACAGACACACACACAGACAGACATCGACGTCAAACTTATAACACCCCTCTTTTTCGGTCGGCGGTTATAAAAATACAGACATCAAGGGAATATCTGAACTTTCTCTTACTCTGTATAACGAGGGCTGAGATTTCAATAAATGACATCGGTGTCCTGATTGCTACGTTTGAAGACGTTCTACATATCCTCGTTAAGTGTGACAGAAATAGAAGTTATTGACGAGTGAAGAGATTGTATACGATTTAGTAAGAGTTTTCAACGGTTTATAGGTTTGATTTACTTTATATGTTCATAGTTTATGTTACATTAGCAATTAGGCAATTTCTTCAATAATATCTTTTATAGCCATTATTTACTTATTTTATTTCGTGCTAGGAAGGTTAAGAAAGAAATTAAAAACTGTTTTTTTAAGGTACAGAAGCTTGGAAATACACAATGTTCTATAGAAATATACATACTGAAATTATAAAAAAAATACTAAAGAAAGCAATAGACACTACTTTTATATAGGAAAAAACGTTGAATTAATCCTACATATCAGATAAAACATCTGAGAAAAAAATGACAAAGAACTCAAAGTAAGTTTGTTTATTACGCTTTAACTTCTTAATCGCTAAATCGATTTTGAAAAATCTTTCCTCAATGGAAAGTTAAATTGTCAGCGAGCAACATAGACTATATTAACCCTGTATTTCCACGGGCAAATGTGAAATACGCTGGTAAAATTGCGAGAATTTTACCGATTTTTAGAATTATTTTACCAATGGAAAGTTACATTATCAGCGAGTAAATATGGCCTATTGTTTGTTCTGTGTAATGATGGAGTAAGAATACAATTCACTACTCTCTATCGTGCTCGTGGATGTCGTAAAAGACGTCTGAGGGATATAATACGCATAAAACGTCTAAACAATAGAAAGAAAACTCGAAATAAAACCCTATACCAACCTGTCTGACCAGGCATGGTATAAGTAAGGTCAATTTCCCTCTCATTTGGTACAAATGCCTACTGGCGTGTTCTTAACACCGGGAAATCAAAAATCAAATACAAACACGATAAAATTCGCAAAGTAGTTTATTTACAATATAACATAAACCTTCACCTAATCCCTAACAGCCTCATCAAACATTTTTGCATAATAAAACAAAAATGTCAGTAATTAATCTTACCCTTTCACGACTTGTTAGTTCGCGGATAAAGGATTTAAAATTTACGCCTCATTAACTACAAATATTCCTAAGAATATTTAATAGCGTTTGTATGTACATATATTATTATTGAAATAATAGATATGTTATAACACTTGGTCCACGAGTGGTCGAAATTCGTCTATAATTCATTTAAATTTATTTTGCCGCAATTCAGGTTTTTTTTTTCATCTCATCATCATCATCATCATCATTTCAGCCCATATACGTCCCACTGTTGGGCTCGGGCCTCCTCCATAACGGAAGGGTAATTGACCTACTATACCACGCTGGTCAGACGTGTTGGTATAGGGTTTTATTTCGAGTTTGCCTTCTCTCGCATAGATGTTATATGCGTTTTATCTCCCTTAGTCGTCTCGTACGATCACCCACGGGTAAGATAGGGGGTGGTGAATTGTATTCTTACTCCGTCACCACACGGAAATTTTTTCATCTATATATATATATTTCTTGTGTACATGTGTATGTCACTGAACGACTCCTAAACGACTAGACCGATTGTTGCCGAAATTTTTTTTGTGTGTCCAAGGGGATTCGAGAATAGTTTAGATCCCCAATTGGACCCAGTAGGTGGCGCTTAGAGGGCGTCCATAAATTACGTGAGGTATTTTTTAAAATTTTCTGATGCTCTCTCCCCCCCCTGGTGAGATGTCGTGAGATTTTATTCAAACCCCCTCCCCCCATGCCCCTATCTCACGTGAGATTTTTCAAAATGTGGGTTTCTTACATAAACGCATTGGATTGTTATTGTAAAAAGAAAAAAAAAATTGCTTCGTGCTTTTATTTACGACTAGTTAAGACTAGTAATCAATATTGCTGAGAGTTTAATTATAAGTGTAATAAAGCTGTGAAATGTAATAATGCTTAAGATTAAATCTTAAGCGTGTACAATCTGGATTAAATGGACCAAAATAGTATAATTTTTTATTGTTTCAATCAGAAAAAAAATTGCGTGATATTTGCCAAGACCCCCCTCTCTCCAACGTAAGATTAGATGAGATTTGACTAGACGCTCTCCCCCCCTTAAACATCTCACGTATTTTATGAACGCCCCCTTATTTGAGCAGAATAACGTATATTGGGTCAGCCAGTTACATAGGTATAAGTATAATTATATACTGAGCAATAAATAAGTACAAATCTGGGGGCACGCAGTGCCCCCGCCAAGTCGAGCAAAAATAAAGTCGGGCAAAACGCAACACTGCCGTAACATACCTTTCTCGAAGCCATTCAGGCCATTTTCGACCCCCTATAACTTCATTGTTAATAAAGTTAGAAAGCTGAATTTTTAGTAACTTAGCAGGCATTGTATACACATTGTGTATTTCAAATTTCATTCAATTTGAACTAATAGTTTAAGAATTATAACTAGTCAAAATTTCGTAATTTTGTCACTCACTGACTGACTGACCGATCATCAATATTAAAGTGGCACTTCTAGTAGACATAGAAGCTTCAAATTTAGAAAGCAATTAGTGTTTAGTGTATAAATGAAGGAAAAATTATGAAACATTATAATTTTCATCCAGTTTTCGAGATACACTAACTGCATAAATAATTTTGTAAACCCATATAAATATATAGGATTACAAAGTTACATTTGCAGTTAATGAAATGTAAATTTGTAAAAAATAAGAATATATTTGTCGCCATCATTGCTTCTCTATGGGAATCGTAGCAACCGGCTAAAGACTGCGCAGATGACGTAGTGGTTAAGATACCAACGTACCGTACTAGTGTCGCGGATTCGAATCCCATGCAAGACAATACCTTGTACGATCCACAAATTGTTGTTCTGAGTCTGAATGTAATTTGTGTCGGTTAATTATATGTTCTTTACGTATGGTGACGAAGTAAGAATACAATTCACCACTCTCTATCTTACCCATGGATATCGTATAAGACGACTATGGGATATAATATGCACATACCATCCTATGCAAGAGAAGGAAAACTCGAAATGAAACCTTAGCAACATATCTGACCAGCATAGTATAGTGGGTTAAATTCCCTCCCATTGTGGAGGAGGCCCGAGCCCAACAGTGAGAGTTATGAGGGCTGCGATGATGATGCGATGTTGAATTATATGTTTGTAAAGTCCCCCACAATATAAGGATTATTATTCCCTTAGTACAAGGCGTTGTCATTTAAAAAAAATTCAACAGGAAGGAGAGTGGGCAGCAGCTCTCGCCGGGGAGATGTATGATATCTCACTGCGAAACAAACCCTCCTACCAAACGTGGCGACTACGTCATTATTCTTCATAAGGCAAAGAAAAATAATCTCTAGTCATGGCAACTCTGTTACCCTTGAGCGTCGTTGGATGCAGGTGCCACAGTACCGCACTTTATGGTGAAGCATGAGGGGGGTCTATATTCTACAGTGGACGGTGATAGGCTGAATGATAATTGGCATAATAGATGTAGACAGATACGTAGATATGATTATGTTCAAAGATTACTTGTAATATGGTCAATCAACTTAAAGAAAAAGCAAGGGTGGGACGTGTCTTATGAAATTGTACTAAAATCTTCCAAAGTATTAAGCAAACTAAATTGCCTCAAATTTATCTGAAAGAAAGAAAGCCATCATTAGGCTCGATTGCCACCAAAGCCGAGAGGAGACTAGAGGCGATGTGTTTCGAAAAACCAATCAAATTTATTTATTTCCACATCTCTCCGCTTAGTTTAGGTAGAATTGACTCAAGCGGAAAGGAGAGATGTCTCATTTTTCAGAGAGTGTGCTCTAAGAAAATCCTTTGTTAGTATTCAAGAAGTAGAAGGTACCGGAAAGGCAAATAAGTAGGTCTATCTATAAAAAGAAATGAGATACCATCAAAAACAAGTTTTGTAAAAAAAAGCCAAGCCTCGCAACTGAGTTCTTCTACTATAAAAATTTGTGAGATCCATGTTATACCAAGTCGGTTAACTCATCCAGTCCCTGCTTAAGGGACCTTTCTTCTTAAGTTATTACGTAAATAGCTAACCTAACAACTTCTTATAGTGATTATATCAATATTAAAGTTCTTTTATGTTTTAAATAAATAGATTGACTATAGTTGACTATACTTATAGTGGCACTACATAAGAAGAAGTAAGTGTATATAAATATATGTGTATCGAATGCATAGTAGTGTACTCAATATTTTCATTTTTTAATTTAATGCATTTCTAATGCATTATTATATTAAATTATAGTTTTGTTCGCTTTTTCTTAATATATTCTTCAACTGTGCCAAATTTCATCCATTCCGTCCATCCGCGTAATTTTTGTAAAAAGGGGTATAATGTTTTGCTTCATGTATTAATATATAGATTTATGGCCGTTTGTATTCAACGATTCGTAAATAATAGTTATAGTATAAACAATCTATATAAATAAAGAAAAATTAAAGTGTCTGTTTGCATTCATATGCAGTTCCAGCTTTCGACAAATAAACTTTCTGCATACTCAAGATTAAATTATACAAGGAATCTCCATAAATATCCATTGTTTACAAGAATACATAATATTCCCATTTATTGGTCTTCGGCCAACGCTAATAAACTTCCAGTTTGAGATTTATATTAAAATTCAAAGGAAGAAAGCTTTTGAATGAAGATTTTCATAGGATACATTAAAATCTGTTTCTACGGATTCGGTATTGGTGTGTGGTACAAATGATAAATTGTTTTTGTATGTTTATTATGTTCGGCGGATGTCTGAGTGAATCTACGACTGATTTAGTAAGCTTAGCAGCCAGAAGAGCTGCGCATAATTTTAGACGAGGTATGGTAGTTGGCTTAAGGGGGGCTACCTTTGATTTCGCACATAATAATCTAATTGTAACCTCATCATGGGCATTAATAGTCCTCATATAAATACATGCCCCAAGAGCCTGCATAGATGCATCACTAAACGAATGTAACTCTACATGGATTGCAGATTCTCCCAAAACTAGTCTAGGTACCTGTAGATTGGTCAAGTACTTCATGTCATCACAAAATTTAATCCATACATCTCTTTTTTCTTGAGGAACGGCTTCATCCCAACCTAGCTTTTGCTGCCAAAGCCTTTGCAACAGAATTTTAGATTTCACAACTATTGGGCTCAAAATACCTAATGGATCAAATATTTTAAAGGCATTGGACATAATAACTCTCTTCGTTATACTGGAACCATCATATGAAAATCCCTTTACAGGAAAATGTAGTGTATCATTAGTAGGATCCCAACCAAGTTCTAGCGTACTAGAGGATTCACTAAATGTTAAACTATCTTGATTATTAATTAAGGTATTCTTAAAAATAGACGGGCAATTAGTTTTTAATTTTCTTAAGTTAAAACCTGAAGCTACCGCATTTGATACAGCCTTGTGTATGTACATTAATTGTCGCGGATCATTGGACCCCGTTATCAAATCTTCAACGTAGAAATCTCTTTGAATAATAGTTTTAATAAGTTTGTCATCTTGTTTACTGCCTACCTGCGAAAGACAGCGTGTACTTAAGTAGCTAGCACTGGCCGTACCGTAAGTAACTATATTTAACATTAATGTTTGAAGGGGCTGAGACTCATTGTCCCTCCACAAAATAAGTTGTAAAGGCCTATCATCTTTATCAACTAATACTTGACGGTACATTTTTTCTATGTCACCTGTAAGTAAGTACTTATATTGTCTGGCACGTATTAAAATAGCGAACAGGGAATCCTGGATATTTGGTCCGACCATTAAAATATCATTCAATCCATACCCAGAAGAGGAGGCTGCCGAACCATCAAACACAACACGAAGTTTTGTTGATTCGCTCTCCTGTTCATACACTGCGTGATGACAGAGATAGTAATGTGGAGTTGAGCTATGAATAAAATGCTTAGTGGACACTGATAAATGACCTGCTTCAGCATACTCGTTAATAAATTTACTGTATTCTATCTTTAAATTAGGATTTCTCTTGAATTGTTTTTCTAAATTAATAAAACGTGCCTTAGCTAAATCAAAAGTTTCACCTGAACAATCAGCAGAATCTTTCAACGGTAATTTCACACAAAATCTACCACTATTTTCTTTCGTTGTGTTTGTAAGGTAATGCCTTTCACATTCAAGATCATTTACACTCATACTATTTTTTTATGGGAACATCCTCTATGTCCCAAAATTTTGTTAACAGTTTCTCAATATTTTCACTATCGGATTGAGACAATATCGCATTGTTACAGTATATAAATTTAGACGGAACAAGTATAGGACCCGATACCAACCAACTGAATTGAGAATTAATTAATTTAGTACCTTTCATTTCATTTAACGATAAACAATTACCAACCAATATATCCCAAAATATATCTGCTCCTATTAACACTTCTACTGGAGCTGGTTGATGAAGAATAGGATCAGCTAACTGAATATTGTCAGGCAATTTGAGTAGACTTATATCGAATGGAAGTCTTAGTAACTGACCTGTTAGCTGTGGTAAAACAAAACATTGTAAACTGACATTAAATTTAGTGCATAAAGATTGCACTTTTATAGTACAGATTTCAGTAGTTTTATTATTGACTAAATTGCCTATTCCAATGATATTTAAAGCCTCAATAGGTTGGTTTTTCAATTATAATCTATTTTTAGCGATTCAGTAATAAAAGATGATTGGCTACCATAATCTAAGAGTGCACGAACTTTGATCTTTTGCGAACCAAATGGATTCGAGACTTTAATCATGGCAGTGGATAATAGAACTTGACTTGTTTCTTTATTATAATGATTGACCATTAAAGCTCAATAACATCGACAAGGGTTGACGTTGATGATGGACGATGCAGTAAGCTATTGTGTCTTTCTGAGCAGCCATGTATTCGACATGGCCCCATGCGACACTCGCTAACAGCATGACCCTGCCTAAGACAATTAATACATAATTTATACTTTTCTACGTTTGTCATTCTTTTATCGATACCCTTGGCCTTAAAGGAGGACAATCATATATTCGATGACGTCCATTACAAATTATACATACATATGTATTTTGCATTTTATTAGATTTTTTATAATTACTAGTGCTCGTACAAGATTTAACATTTTTATTTTCAACTGGCTTAGAATAAGTAGTTTTATTATAATTAGTTTGTGATTGCATCAATGACCTTGACCTTGCGTTATGATGGTCATAATTATTATTACGACCAAGAGATTCGAGTACATTAGCCTGATCAGTGAGAAATTTAAAAAATTGAAGCAGTGTGGGTGCTTCATCGGACTCCCTACTACGATGTTCTTCCCACTTTAGTAACGTATGGATATCTAGGATTTTAGAGAGCATAAATACAATTAATACATCCCATTTATCAGTTGGCTGACCCAAACTGGATAAGGCGCGTAGGTTTTTTGTCACGTGATCTACTATAAATCTCAATGATCGCTCCGATTCACGTGAAAGTGGCTTGATAGTGAATAGAGAATTTAAGTGATGATTAATTAACATTTTTTTGTTATTGTATCGACCGCCTAGTAACTGCCAAGCCTCAGGATAATTGTTGGCAGATACCTCGAGATTTGAAATAACCCTAGCAGCGTCACCTTGTAAATATGAATTCAAGTAATGAAATTTATTAATGTTTGGAATGCGCTCATTTTTATGAATTAAACTTTCAAACGTGTCTCTAAATTCTAACCAGCGAAAATATTCACCACTAAATTGTGCTATTTGTATCTGAGGAAGTTTAAGACCTATCTCAACATTATGATGAGCATCATCTACACAGAGAGAAGTATTTTGCAAAGACTGTCTTTGTTCATATTCGTTACATTTAGAAAACTTTACAATTAAATTCGTTGTCGTAGCAATGCTCATTATGATGTTCTTTTCCATATTATCGCGTTCATTAAGCTCAATGTCCATATTTGCGGTACTCTAAACCTCTATTTCACTCTGCAAATTATCTACTTTAACTGACAGTGATTCAAATTTGGCAAGCTTTAAATTCAACATTGTTAACTGAATGTCACTTAATTCCTTTTCTTTAGAAATACTATTTAAATAATTTTTAAATCTTGTAATTTGTCCTTTGGCTGCATTCTTTTAGCAAATAACTCTTTATAACGCTCTTCAGCCATAGTGTAATTTAAGTTAAGCACTTATCTAGCTAATTTGTTTTATAATAATTATAAAAAAGGACAAATAAAAATGATTAAATAAGCTCACGTCACTCCCCTCGGTGTCACCTGCTAGTTGGAAGACTGGGGCTGGCGTGCTACACGTCTGAGGAGCTCGTTGTTGCAGTTATTGTCTGGAATTAGTCGGCAAACACAATGAGAATTTGCTAGCAATAAATTGTCACGGAACAGAGTATAAACGGCCTCAGCTATGAGGCCGTCTTACGTCGCGCCCGGCGGGAGCTTGACGTCTCCGATTTAGGAGGCGTTGAAGCCAGGACCCGCAAGGCCCGGACAGGGGCACGGATTCTAGAGTTCCCTGGGGCCGAAGGCGCCAAGACGGCCGATAGCATGGCGGCCAAGTTGAGGGGTCTGTTCGCAGAGGAGGGTGGCGTCAAAATCGCCAGACCCGTAAAGTGCGCAGAACTACGCGTCGCGGGTCTGGACGACTCCGTGACGGTGGATGACATCCGGGAGGCCATCGTCTCGAAATCCGGGTGTCCCGTGGACACCGTCCGAATTGGCGCCATCCGCCCTGGTCCGGACGGCGTCGGTGCTGCCTGGGTGCAGTGCCCGATAGAGTCGGCCAAGCAATTAAAGAAAGAAAGAAAGAAAAATAATTTATTTCTCCTTTACGGGAGGAACACGTACAATAGCATAGAATAAAAAATAGAATAACATAAAAAACAATAGATAATAAAAGAGAATACACAGTGAAAATAACAAGATTAGAGTCCCCTTCGCAAAAGAGGAAAAGGATCGCTGCTCAGCATAATGTTGAGGTATCCACTCGGTAAAATGAATACCACAACGCTGTTATTCTGCAGCGTCCTGTAACGATTGTCAGCGATGTCCAGGCAGCAGAGTATACGTGCCCGGAGGGCTAACACCCGCAGCCGAGCGCGTCACCGTGACGCTGAGCGTATGAGGCTTACCGCAGTGCGCGGTCTGCCTTCAGGCTGGCCGTCCGTACCGCCAAGGACGTTAGTCCCCTTCACCGAGACTCTCCAGCCCAGCCTCCTCACCAGAGTTGTCGAGGACCTCTTTCCACGGCGGGCGGAGCACACACCCCCGGTCATGGCTTCGCCGGACAGCGACCGGGAAGCCGACGATGAAAGTGCTCCACTCATCACGGAGCCGGAAATGGGAGCGGCGGTGGCGCGTATGCGAGTCAAATCCACCGCCCCCGGGCCCGACGGTATTCCGAACCGTGTGCTGGCCCTGGTCCTCGAGCACCTTGGACCACGCCTCAGGGGATTGTTCGACGCTTGTTTGAAGTCTGAGCAATTCCCTGGGTGCTGGAAAGAGGAGAGGCTGGTTCTCCTGCCGAAGCCGGGACGGTCTCCCGAGTCGGCCTCGGCCTACAGGCCCATCGTGCTACTCTATGATGCGGGCAAGCTGCTAGAGAGTGTGTTGGCTGCCCGCATCGAGCGGCACCTCGTCGGAGTCGGGGCCGATCTGTCGGACGCCCAGTTTGGTTTTCGGAGAGGGCGTTCGACGATCGCGGTCCTGCTGCGCTTGAAGGCCGTGGTAGCGGAGGCCGTCACCGGCGGAGGAGTCCTGTTGGCGGTGTCCCTGGACATCGCCAACGCTTTCAACAGTCTGCCATTCAGCTGAATCAGGGAGGGGCTGAGGTATCACGGGGTGCCCGTGTACCTCAGGCGGCTGATGGCAGACTACTTGGAGGGGCGCAGCGTCCTCTACGTTGACCGAGTAGGGGACGTTGTGCGAACGCCCATGACGTGCGGTGTCCCACAGGGGTCGGTTCTGGGTCCGACCCTGTGGAACATCGGCTACGACTGGGCGTTGAGAGGTAGTCTCCCACCCGGGCTGGGCGTAATTTGCTACGCCGATGATACACTCGTCACAGCCCGGGGTGGGACGCTAGAGGAGGCGGCACGCCTGGCAACTCTCGGCACCGAGGAGATTGTCAGGCAGATCGAAGCGCTGGGATTGAGGGTAGCCCTGGAAAAGACGGAGGCCCTTTTATTCCATGGCCTCCGTACCGCCGGGCCCCCCGCCGGCGCTTCGATCACCGTGAAGTCGGTCACCATCAGCATCCAGGCCCACATGAAGTACTTGGGCCTGGTGCTCGACGGGCATTTTTGGTTCCGGGAGCATCTCCATCGACTTGTTCCCCGGCTTGTCCGCCCTTTCGCGGCTGATGCTGAATGTGGGTGGACCCAGTGCTAAGTGCCGACAGCTGTACACGGAGGTGATCCGGTCGATGGCCCTGTATGGCGCACCGGTGTGGGGGGGTCCCTGATCGTCCGTCTTAGGGCCCTCCTGTGGCGACCACAGAGGGTCATGGCGATCAGGGCCATACGGGGTTACCGCACGGTGGCGACGGAGGCAGCGTGCCTCCTGGCCGGAACTCCCCCGTGGGACCTGGAGGCGGAGATGTTCGCCGAAATTTGTCGGCGGGTGTCGGAGACGTGCGCCCACGGTGGTATGGTCTCCTTGCAGGAGATCACCACCTGGCGGGTCGACGCCCACCGAGGGGTCATTGCCCGTTGGGCAGTCCGGCTGGAGAGTCCTCGGTACGGTGTCAGGACCGTCGAGGCCTTCCGGCCGGTGCTGATGGAGTGGTTGGAGCGGACGCACGGGGTGCTTTCTCTCCGACTGGTGCAGGTACTGACGGGGCACGGGTGTTTTGGGAAGTACCTGCACAAGATTGTCAGGAGGGAGAGCACACCGTCCTGCCACCACTGCAGTTGCGACGAGGACACGGCGCAGCACACGCTCGAGGAGTGTGCTGCGTGGGAGGGGGAGCGCCGTGAACACGTCGCGATTATCGGTGCCGACCTGGTGCTGCCGACCATCGCCAGGGAGATGCTCAACAGCGTTAGGAACTGGGACGCGGTCGCCGCCTTCTGTGAGGCCGTAATCTCACTGAAGGAGGCGGCGGATCGTGTGCGAGTAGAGCTCCTATTCGGCGACACGTTCCGCCGCCGGCGACTCGGGCGGCGCAGGCGCGAGTATCTGCGCCTAATGCCGCCCTAGCCGAGGCCGCGGGTGATCGGACCGGGGAATTGTCCGTCACCCGCAGAGAGGCTGATCGCGTGATGGCGACCGACGTCCCAGTACGTCGAGACGTGAGGTTACCCGAAAGGGTATTCCGTCGGGCCGACCACTGATGACAAGTCACATCTGCTCCGGTGGTCGGCCCAACAAACAACGAGGTGACGTGGGTACGGGTGGGTTATGGGCCCGCGCGCCGTCCTTTCATCGCCCCGGACGGACAGGACCGCGCGTGCGCTTACCATAGGCCACCCAAAAAAAAAAAAAAAGTTACTCCCTGGTATTATAGCTTTCCATTGCTGAACGAATTGTTGAAATCGGTTTGGTGGTTTAAGCGTGAAAGCGTAACAAACACACAAATAATCTTACTTTGTAAAAAGATCTCAAATCTTTTATGATTTGTAATATATGTTACTTATCTTCACTAACGCTAATATCTTGTAAATTATACCACACTCATTGTCCACTGGGATAGCAATAACAAGTCTATAAACCGTTTTTACTGCTTTTGTTCAACTAAATCTATGTTGGTTTTGACTTTTTAAACAATCACCCTATTTTTGTATGGAATCGCGGATAATTCTTAAGACGTTTTCAATAGAGTTTTAAAAATAAAATTCTTGCTTCATTTTCAAGACGCTATTATTCTTTATTTATAGTTTGACCGAGTCAGCTTAGAAGGAATATTCTTATTACAACATCAATTGTATGAAATAGGACTTTATTTTAAAAGAAAATATTTATTCTAAGCTATGACGCAATAACACAGAGAAAGGCTCCACTGAAATTTATGATACACGTCAATTCCCAATAGTATTCTAAGTATGATTGCAATTTGGCTTGAATGCATGTATTTTAAAGTTATTTAAACAAACTTTACTAAATAGTTTAAATCAAATAATATTTCTATAATCTTAACCATACACATCTCTAAGGTGCCCTTAGACTCTAAAGCTCATGAATCACTTCACAAAACTAGGCCATTGATCATTTAACGCACTAGTCAGGATCTAAACAATTATTTCAATGTATCAGACACCGGACGAACACTTAATAATATGAGTTTATTCAATTATTTTACCTTAAAATTATCGCCCACGTTCGTCACTACAACATCCCATCTTAACAGAGCTTATAAACGTCTAGATATGAACTAATTATTTATAATAATATAATTATTCACAGAACTAAATTTAACTGGCTATTCATTACCATCACAGCCTTGCTCTTGGGCTCGAGCCTCTTCCCCAATGGAAGGGAAATTGCCTACTATACGATGCTGATCAGACATGTTGGTATAGGATTTTATTTCGAGTTTACCTTCTCTTGTAGAGATGTTACATGCCAATTATATCCCTTACCCGTCTTTTACGACATCGCCGGGCAAGATAGAGAGTGGTGATTTGTATTCTTACTCCGTCACCACACGGCAAAATACTATATATTTAATATATTCTACTGGTGACGCATGACCAATAGGGTACTCGCTATTTGTAAGTTTTCGATCAATATGATACAATAAAATTTTAATAAACGGTTCTTCATCGTCGTCGTTTCATATTTTTACGACCACTACTAGTCTTAAGCCCCTCTCGTGGAACGTGGAACGCGACGTAACCCTATACTACCTATACAACGACTCCCTAATAACTCCCTATGACTTTCACTAAGTTATAGATCCATCTATTTGGGATCAATTTAGAAAATGGTTCAAAAGATATCCATAAAACCGTGTCTCTATGGATAAACAACTAACTCTCTACGTTCGGACTAGACTCGGCATCAACATTAACGGCGAATACATCACTCACCTTCGATTTGCGGACGATATAGTCGTTATGGCAGAATCCATGGAGGACCTTGGCACAATGCTCAATGATCTCAGCAGGGTATCCCAACTAGTGGGTTTACGAATGAACATGGATAAGGCGAAAGTCATGTCAAATGCCCATGTCATTCCTGTACCGGTCCTAGTTGGCAATGCGGTTCTCGAAGTTGTCGATCACTATGTTTACCTCGGACAAACAGTCCAATTAGGTAGATCCAATTTCGAGAAAGAGATCAGCCGACGAATCCAACTCGGTTGGGCAGCGTTCGGGAAACTTAAGAGGATCTTCTCGTCCAACATACCTCAGTGTCTGAAAACACAGGTCTACGACCAGTGTGTGTTACCAGTGATGACTTACGGCACGGAAACGTGGTCCCTAAATGTAGGCCTTATATCAAGGCTCAAAGTCGCTCAGCGTACTATCCATAGCACATCTTCCCGAGCATAGCCCGCTCTAGCGGGCTATGCTCGGGATTTCTCTGCGAGATAGAATCCGGAATACAGAAATCCGCAGAAGAACGGGTATAACCGACATAGCACGAAGAATTAGCACGTTGAAGTGGCAATGGGCAGGCCACATCGCTCGACGAACCGACAACCGCTGGGGAAGAAAGGTTCTCGAGTGGCGACCACGTATCGGACGACGCAGTGTAGGACGCCCCCCACTAGGTGGACCGATGACCTAGTGAAAGTTGCTGGGCGTCGTTGGATGCAGGCGGCACAGGACCGCGCATTGTGGTGCAACATGAGGGAGGCCTACGTCCAGCAGTGGACGGCTGTAGGCTGAAATGATGACGATGATGATGATGATGAATGTGTGGACGCATTACTTTTCAAAGTTATTGAGTGTTGGCCATGGATCAAAAGACGACAATTGTACGGTATAAGATAAACTGGTGACGCAGATATAAATAGATATATTTTTTATTTTTTTTTTGTGGGTGGGCTGCGGTCGGCGCGCCTCCGCACCACTCCGTCCGGGGCGACAGAGGGGCTTAAGCACGCAACTCCCGCAACCCACCCGAAAACCACCTCGCCTTCGTCGTTGGGCCGACCACCGGAGCAGGTTTACTTGTCGTCAGTGGTCGGCCCGACGGAATACCCCCTACGTGGGGTACCCTCCCATCGACCGACGTCCCCCCCTCGGGGAGGACGTCGGTCTTTTCTCACGCGGTGGGCCTCTCGGCGGGTGACGGACTAATCCCCGGTCACGTCACCCGCGGCCTCGGCTAGGGCGGCATGAGGCGCAGGTAGTTGCGCCTGCGCCGCCCCATTCGCCGGCGGGGATCTCCTCATCGAGGCTGCGCTCCTGGCGCAGACGATCCGCCGCCTCCTTCTGCGAGATCACTGTCTCGCAGAAGGCTGCGACCGCGTCCCAATTCCCGACGCTGTCGACCATCGCCCTAGCGATGGCCGGCAGCGTCAGGTCGGCACCGATGATTGCGACGAGTTCACGGCGCTGCGTGGCCCAAGCGGCGCAGGCCTCGAGCGTATGCTGCGCCGTGTCCTCGTCGCAATCGCAGTGGTGGCAGGACGGTGTACTCTCCCTCCTTACGACCTTGTGCAGGTATTTGGCGAAGCTCCCATGCCCCGTCCGTGATACGTCGCCTTCGTTGTTGGGCCGACCACCGATGCAGGGTAACTTGTCTTCAATGGTCAGCCCGACGGAATACCCCGGTCGCGAGGTACCCTCTCCACTCGACGTTCCTCCTCGGGGACGTTGGCCGCCGTCGCACGGTCAGCCTCTCTGCGGGTGACGGACTAAATCCCCGGTCACGTCACCCGCGGCCTTGGCTAGGGTTCGTAAAATACCCCTGAGGGTGACCACATTTAGAGATATAGATAGAAAATAAAAACTCGAAGTAAAGTCCTATACTAATCCATCAGACCAAGAGGATAATGACCTACTATACTATATAGTAGGCCAATACCCTTTTACGTATAGAAAAGGCTTGAGCTCAGCAGTGGAATATGAGCTGAGGTGATGAAAGTTTAGTCTAATTTGAAACATTTAGAAAAATATTAGTTTCCCTTGAACCTAAATACCTTTTTTAGATAGACTATGGCTGTGATCCGACTATGCCGGAACTGTCCGAGGCGCCGGAAAGGCAGCTTACCGTTTTATTATCTACTGTATTACCACTCACAGTAGATAAAGATTGGATTTTTTTTTCAATATTGCGATCAAAACTTTGAATGTATCTATTCGTTTATAGCTCTATATATCCAATAAGTTCTGCCTAACTGCTAACTATGTAGTTAACATCCAGTTCACAAAACAGAGTCTGACAAATTTGTTCATTCCAAAATGTATCCATATATCATTTTACTATGCGTGATAACAATGGTAAATTCTAAATATATTGATAATAGTACTAATTGCAATGGATTTCAGGCTAAATTTAATATGAAGGACGTGAGTGGTACTTGGTATGTGGTAGCTATTATACCTGAGAAGTTGTTTCCGGAGAAACAGGTGACGTGTTACAAAGTAGAAATTAGTGAGACAGACGAGGTGAGTTTTTATATTTTTCTGTACGCCTATTTATACCTAAATGCAGTATTAGGCAGTGATAAAATATTACTCGAGAAAGATCAAGAATCGCCGGCATAAATGATATTGTTCCGTAGTAGAGACAGAGATTTTTTTGCACAGGCTCTGATCTAATTCCACCTCGCGCAACTTAATAACCTGAAATTTTATACTTTCTATCGCTATTCAGTTGGACAAACGGTACCCAATCCTTGCCTTTTATTATCCATCCAGCTTTGCGTTTAAACTCTAAACGTGCATCGTTCAAAAAGATCATAAGACATCCACAAGTCCAACAGTTCTTGAATAGCAAATTCTAATGAATTCCTAAAAAATGAATCACATTCCCATGGTGGGCTAAAAATACAACATGTCACCAATTACTGAGTTTCACGGGGGAATCATAAAAACCTCTTCAGAACCTAGAGCATGGGTAGCAGCACTTATATCCAGAATGCGAGGATAGCGGTATTATTACCTTTAAACAAGCCTATGTCTAACTGGATTGCGGTAGGTTTGGGGAGGAGTAGGATAAAATTAGTGTGCAATCTAAAATAATCATAAGAGTTTTTGTGAAATAGATAATTTATTCATCCGTATGGTGAAGAAGTAAAAATACAATTTACCACCATATCTTGCCAGTGGATATCATAAAAGACGACTAAGGGATATAATATGCTTATAAAATCTATGCAAGAGAAGGAATATTCGAAGTAAACTCTAAACACGTCTAACCAGCTTGGTATAGTTGGTCCATATTCCTCTTATTATGGAGGAGGCTCGAGCTCAGTAGTGAGAATGTACATGAGCTTAGATGATAAGATAATTTGACCTCACATTAACAATGAACGAAACGTATTATTATAATTTCCTTAAAAAATATTTCACAGGCAGGCCTTAGATGGCTTATTAATAAAACTGTTGAAGTTCCGAAGACTTTACAAATAGACGATGCTAACAGTATCATGGTTCGACAGAGATATCATACTGAAGCCCCATTCGATGTCTGGTCTAAATCCATACACGGAGTTAATGGATGTTTTCAACAAGTAATTTCTTTGGATATAGGAAAAACCGGTATTCGTAAGTATTAAATCTCCTAATTAATCTCTTATTGTAATAACAGCTACCGGAAAGAATTTAATACAGCAAGGGATTAGCACCAATGATACCGTGCCCCATTAAAAGTTAAATTTTTCGGGTTTAATTTTTTTCTGTCTTGATTTTTAGTTAATAGCTTATATAGAGCACTGGTCTCCTCCAGATGTAGAAAATTAGCCACCCTACTGGGAATCTAGTTACATCACACTAGCTTGTAAATAACCCTAGCCGAGGCCGCGCGTGACGTGACCGGGGATTAGTCCATCACCCGCCGAGAGGCCGACCGCGTGAGGAAAGACCGACGACCTCCCCGACGGGGGGACGTCGGTCGATGAGAGGGTACCCCAAGTAAGGGGTATGCCGTCGGGCCGACCACTGATGACAAGTAACCCTGCTCCAGTGGTCGGCCCAACGACGAAGGCGACGTGGTGTTCATGTGGGTTGCGGGTGTTGCGTGCTATACGCCCCTCTGTCGCCCCGGAGGGAGTGGTGCGTGGAGCGCGCCGACCGCAGCCCACCCCAAAAAAAAAAGCCTGTAAGTATAAGCCATTCCGATTTAGGTATTTACCGGTTTATGCCGGTCTAATATATTTAACCAGTTTATACCGGTTTAATATAGTAAATTCCGTGTTGTGACGGAATAAGAATACAATTCATTGCCCTCTCTTACCTTTGAGTGTCGTAAGAGGCGACTAAGGGATTATAATATGCATACAACATCTATGCAAGAGAAGGAAAACTCGAAACAGAACCTTATACCAAACGTCGGACCAGCGTGGTATAGTAGGTCAATTTCCCTTTCATAGTGAAGGAAGCCCGAGCCCAACAGTGGGACGTGTATGGGCTGAGATGATGATGATGATGAATATATTAAACCGGTTTATGCCGGTTTATTACGTATGGTGATGGAGTAAGAATATAATTCCTATCTCATACATCCATTCAGCCCGTGGATGTCGTAAAAGACGACTAAGAGATATAATACGCATGTAACATTTATGCAAAAGAAGATAAACTCAAAATTAAACCCTATACCAACCCGTCTGACCAGCATGGTCATTTTGCCTTCTATTTTCGAGGAGACACAAACCCAACAGTGGGACGTATATGAGAAAAATGATGATGATTCCATATATAATGGTTGATATACATGAAGTTTTCATATATTAAACCGGCATAAACTGGTAAATATGTGACCGGGGATTAGTCCGTCACCCGCCGAGAGGCCGACCGCGTGAGGAAAGACCGACGTCCTCCCCGAGGGGGGGACGTCGGTCGATGGGAGGGTACTCCAATAGGGGGTATTCCGTCGGGCCGACCACTAACGACAAGTTAACGCTGCTCCAGTGGTCGGCGCAACGACGAAGGCGACGTGGTTTTTGGGTGGGTCACGGGAGTTGCGTGCTTAAGACCCTCTGTCGTCCCGGACGGAGTGGTGCGGAGGCGCGCCGACCGCGACCTACCTACAAAAAAAAAAAACTGGTAAATATAACTAAACCGATTTTTAGGATAGTTTAAGATTAAGATTGGGATATATGTCAGTTCATAAACGTTCCCTACTGGACATACATTCGGACTCGCCACAAGGAAAGGACGATCCTGTGGTCGCTATAAAGGTTCCCTATAATCTTCAGTTTCGTTAGTCCACCTAGTGTGAGGAGTTGAAGATATTTATATTCATGTCGTTTTATTTTAAACAGATAAAGCCCTTAAGCATGACGCTATGATGCAGCTACATTTATTGGAAGTTGAAGGCCAACAGCCATTTCTATTGCAAATGCTGTGGGGTAGGATGATTTCCGCCGTTATCTACCGTAGAAAACAGGTAAAATTTATCAATATCAATCTTATTTAATATACTACATAAATGTGAATCCGTGGTGTGACAGAGTAATAGACTACAAGCCCATGGAAAAAATTAACCTATGAAATGAACCAACGTGAATAACGCTTAGAAGGCTGTTACTATATCATAAAATAACTCTGAGCGCTATGCCGTCATTTCTGAGCGGTACAGGTGAGTACGTGAGTAAATGGAATTTCTCAGCTACAAGTGAGGAATTACGACTAATTATTAATGTACGACTTTTTTATAGCTTATAGATGATCTATATCAATAAATAAAATTTGAGTGTCTGTTTGTAATGTCAAAATAATAGGCTTTTTTCATGCTCACACAGTTATTTGCACGACACCTATGCCTAAAATACAATTTAAAAATGTTTTGTCTGTCTGTCTGTTTGTTCCGGGTAATCTTCAAAACGGCTGGACCAATTTCAAAAATTCTTTCACCAATGGAAAGCTATAATATCAAGGAGTAAACTATTTTACCCCGGTATTCCCACGGGAACGGGAACTACGAGGGTAAATCGACTAAAACCGAAGCGAAGCGAGGGCGGGTTGCTAGTTAAAAATAAATGTCAAAAAACCTAGTGCCGTACTAAAGTGGTAGTGGCGGAAGTTAGTACAAATTTTTAATTCGCCGGTAATTGTAGAAGCAATTTAGGTTTTTTTTTATTACCCACGCCACAAAGTGTGGTCCTGACCACACTCTGTGGCAAAATATGAGGGAGGCCTACGTCCAGCAGTGGACGGTGATGAATAATGATGATAAAATCTATATAAAGTGCACATAAATTTTCTTGTTGCAGGGTGTAATTCAAGATGAATTAAAACCACTTTTTGAGTTAATTAACAAACTACGCGGTCCTCAAAGGTTACCAAAAATATGTGACCCACCACTTCAAGACATACTTGTACTTTAGTCTACTAATTTACGAACAGGAATAGTGAATTGTATTTTAACAGACTTTTTTTGAAAGATACCTTCATTATAGAAATATATTTGTTTTAATTTCAAAAATGGAAGGAAGGAAGGGAGAGAAGGTAGACCCACCACTTGCCCACGGTAATCAATATAACGCACACCATAATGGAAGGAGTACGAGATAGGATTACTTTGATTGGTCACACAGCTTTGATTGGTCACACAGCTTTTAATTGGTCACACAGCTTTGATTGGTCACACAGCTTTGTCGACATCACACAGCTTTGATTGACGTCACGCAGCTTTAATCGGTGTCACACAGCTTCGTCACACAGTTTTAATCGGTGGCACACAGCTTTGATCGGTGTTAGGACTAGGAAATAAGGCAATCTTACCTCGTGATGAGCACCGAGCGCCAATAATATTTGTATTGTGGGGAACTTTGCAAACATATAACTAACGAACACAAATTACATCCAGACTGAGAACAACAATTTGGATCACACTAAGTGTTATCCTGCATGGGATTCGAACCCCGACACTGGCACTAGTATGTCTCTTCACCACTACGCCATCGGTGCAGTTTAAAACCAGAGGAAAGTTGTCATTTTGACTGTATATTTTATATAGAGCGATTTGATAAATCTTTCTTTATAAAGAATCTGGTGCTACCTGTGTGGTCCCAAACAAGAAGTTTTTGATTCTTGATAATGCGTATTTGGTTTACTTCAACTATATTTGTTTTGAACTCGATTTATTTTCATTTTTGAAAATATTTTGTAATATTACAATATCAGTATTCAACAGATGATTTACCTTCAATAAATATTTATATATACAGTAAACTATGCGTGGGTTAAAAATACAATTTTTCATTACTTTCTCGTAAAACCGGCTTACCTTCACCAAGGGAATGGGCAGCAACCCTTCTGGAAAACTTATAGCACCGACTGGGATCACTAAACAACCACCGGGCGTGCCAATTATGAAGATATCGTCATTTTTGAAGAGATACATTTACGATTTAAGAATAGATAGATAGATTTAGTAAAAATACAATGCTTGTTTAATATATGAAATAAAAGTAGTATGCTATATTAGTTATCAATTTAAATCCCAATTTATCTTCGCTTAAAGGTTATTTGCGATAGCCTGTTGTCCGTCTACTAACAAATAGTGCTTGCTCACGCCACCATAACGGCGCGACGGTATATTGTGAGGAAACGCCAATAAAGCAAAAATAAACTAACCTTATATGGAACATAGATTATGATAAAATGTTGTAGAAATGCCACTGTATTGAAGTTTAAGCAATTTTATACAAATTTAAGCTGTATTATATATTCATATATTATCATTTTCCGTGTGGTGACGCAGTAAGAATATAATTCACCACCCCCATATCTTACCCGTGGGTGTTCTAAAAGATGAAGGGATAAAATCTTAACATATGTATTTCTTGTGTGCGTGTATATGTCAATGCTATAATCCTCCTAAACGGATAGACTGATGTTGATGAAATTTTTTGTGTGTGTTCAAGAGGATTTGAGAATGGTTTAGATTCACAATTATACCCGGTAGGTAGCAGGATGGGGATGGTGGTAGATTTTAAATAGATTTTTTTAGATTTGACTAGAACAACGTCTGTTGGGTCAGCTAGTATGCATATAAAACCTCTACAAGAGAAGGCAAACTCAAAATAAAACCCTATACAAGCATGGCAGACCATCATGCATCAGACATATCATGCATAGGTCAATCTCCCCCTATAGTGAAAGCTTGAGCCCAGCAGTGGGACGTATACAAACTGAAACAGATGAATGAATAATGAATTAAATATAATTATATATTCATTTTCCGTGTGGCGACTGAGTAAGAATATAATTTATCACCCCCATCTTACCCACAGGTGTCGTAAAAGACGACTAGAAGACTATAATATGCATATAACGTAACTGATAGATGTCAAAATCAGATAGATATAAAAAGTTTTAATTTAAGGTCAAATAATTAATTAGAATATCCAAAAAAACTGTTTTAAGTTTTCACTTCTGTCGACAGTCTTCATGACCTATTTGTGCTACTTTTTGACATTAAAACAGGTGACCTATACTTGTCCTAGAAATACGACAATATCTTATAATAGAATCAAAACAAGTACAGATTTAGTTGAATTATTCTTTATAAAAAAATTCAACATAATTTAATTTGGTATTTCCTATTGTATTTCCTATTGTTACACATTATCTTATTTTTCTGTACAAATCGCAGGAAGTATTCCTGTAGTAAAAAAAAATCAATTATTCATTTCCGCTTCATCGCGATTTTGTTCATACACTAGTGTGTACAAAAATAATAGAGATTGATCTGTATTATTCGATTATTCTTCCATCGATTAAAAAAAAAACAATTATGAACGTTTCGATATCTGAACGTATTGTTAATATTTTGTGTTTTCCTCCACTATAGGTAGGAAATTTACCCATACTGGTCAGATGTGTTGGTACAGAGATTTTTTCGAGTTTTCCTTTTTCTTGCATTGATATTATGCGCATATCATATGTTGTCAAGTAATACTACCGGCCTCACATAAACGGCGAATTTGGGTACATCTTAATTATTAACCGACTTGATTATAGTTTTATAATTTAATTGGTAATTTTATAATTAAGTAAATAATTGATTAATATTTCTGTAAGTTGATATAATTTTCATACAATGGGCGCCTTAAGCTTGTCAGCTTCCGGCGCGACTTTTTTTTTTATTGCAAACGGTAGCAAACGAGCAAACAGTACACATGATGGTAAGTGTTGCTGCCGCTCATGGACCTTTACAAGGCCGCTGCCTACCGCGAAGAAAGTGAAGGGAGTGTGAATGCGTGCATTGAGGCTCGGTGATACCAAGGGCACCACCAAAACCCTCCACACACAAACACCCTCAGAAAGTTAGGCGTCCGGTTCTCTCGCTCACCAAACGAAGCTTAGTAACAAATCGCTACTACTCAGACGTCGATTTTCTGCGAGAGTGTGCTACTGCTCCGGACGGACCGGCCCGCGGTTGTAGACAGATAACTATCGACAGTGTGGTCCTACCACTCTAAAATTACTACTAGACTATTAAATAGTACTTATTGATATAGACCTCGGTACTTTCTTACACTGTCAATTAATCAAACCTACAATCCATATGTTTCACTACATGTATTAGCATTACTTCACTGATTTATTATGTCGTCATATTGACTCGTGTGCGTGTCAACTGCCGCCGTAATAAATATTTAATGTTACATAATTTTATATTTAGAATTATATATTATATTACAAACATATTATATCTCTTCCTCGTCTTTTTCGATACCCACGGGTAAGAGAGGGGGGGGTATGAATACATCATACTCCGTCACCACACGAATTTTTTTGAATATGTCGATAATATTATCAGTTTGAAATTTCGAAAATCGTATCTACTAATTATTTAATCTGTTAAGCTTAGCCTCTATTATGTTTCGTGACATTACCTTATTAACTGCTTTTCTTTATTGCTCAGTATTTGAAAGATACCTTCTTTCTTTTTGGGGACGTTACATTTTATATGTTTCGTGAGTATAATGTGATCGCCGCGGTCATTACCGTGTTTAAATCGTTTGAAATATCAATATTATATTATGACATTAGATAATGCATTATTAGTATTTTAGTAGTATAATATGCGGTGAATACGAAAACAAATAACCCTTACATTACTTGTAGATGTCGTAAAACCTCACTCAAGTAACCAACCAGGCATAAAAATGTTGCCAAAAACTTTTGTAATTATGTACGATGGAAACATCTTGGGTACATACTTGTTAATCTCAAATAATAGAAACGAGAGTAGGAAGATCATCATCAGTAGATGAAATTAGTAAATTATAGATACCAAATTTTAAGTATAAACTTCGATGGTACGATGTGGGGATTTGAGTTTGAACTTTTAAGTGAAGAAAATATTTAGCGTTTTTGGCCTGATGATTACCGCTATAAGTTTAAAATCTACTAGAGTTACAATCTGAATAAGGCGTTGTTTCAAATATAAAATCACGTATAATGTTTCTTATTATATAAACGTAGGAATGTATAAAATAGGAGATAGATTAGGTAAACTGGAGTACCAGAGTTCCGGATCTGGAGACGGATATTAGAATTACATTATATCGATTATGAATACCATTACAGATATGAAATGATTTCAGATTATCCAACAGTTTCGAATAGTTTCAGTTACGGGTATAATTTGTTTTATTCCTGTTAGTGGCAAACGAGCAAACAGTACACCTGATGGTAAGTAATACAGGTATAGGTACATGATAAGGTCCATTGAGCGGACCTTTGCTAAGCCACTGACTGAATAAAGTTCTATATCAAATTGTTACTCTTCAGACGTCGATTTTCTATGAAAGTGTGGAACCTGGGACAAACTGAATTGCAGCTGTCAGAAGACTATCGACAGTATGGTCCTAGGACATATAAAGGGTAGGGTAGAAACACACTGTCGCAGAATAGTATAGTACTAAAGTTTGTGAAAGTATAGTACTGCCACGGACGGACGGCCCGCTGCTGCGACCGATGAAATATCCTACTGGCTGCAAGCCCACGAGAAGTAATACAGGAGATGGAATCATATTGCCATATACGCCTTCAAGTATCAGTCATTATCTCAAATTAAATTGCCTAGGTTAGAATCTCCTCTGATACTGAAAGAGTTTTCATCAATGCCAGAACGTAAGAGTTATTGATAATAATAGTATCTACTCTTTTTTTCATTATATCATCATCGTATCAACTCATGCGCGTCCCATTATTGGGCTTGAGCCTCCTCTTGAGAGTCCTGAGGGGACGTCGATGGGAGAGGGTACTTCCTCGGGGTATTTTTCGGGGTATACTGAAGTCAAGAAACTCTGCACCGGTGGTCGGCCCAACGATGAAGGCGACGTGCTTTATGGGTGGTATATGGGGCCGCGCGCCGTCCCTTTGTCGCCCCAGGCGGACATGAGCGACGGGTGTTCTGCTCGTAGCACACCTAAAAAAAAATAGGGCTTAATTTTAAGTTTTCCTTCTCTTGCACAAATATTACATGCATATTTTATCCCTTGGTCATTTTTTACGTCACCCACAGGCAAGATAATGAGTGGTGAATTGTAATTATTCTTACTCCATCACCACACGGATAATGCCTTTAAGTATCAGCCATTATTTCATTTTAAGCCTAAGTTTGAATCTCTTCTGTTACTAAAAGAATGTTAACCTATACCAGACCGCTAGTGATAATAATACTACCCTTTGTTTCTATTGTATTAAATTATAGATATATACATATGAAGGATACACAGACAGACTGCATCAGGTGCCAGTTCAAGTCGGTGATTGATTTGCATTGGCCAACAACTCAACTAACACATTCAATGGACTTCATACAGGATGATTTGTGTTTTAATACAGACTTTATCCATAGATATAGATTTCAATTAATAAGTTTTATTTTTTACAATTTTTGAAAATCCATATTTATTTCTATGTATTCATTTATTTCCAAACATATTCCATGTGGTGACGGATTAAGAATACAATTCACCACCCCCTATCTTGCCTGTGGATGTCGTAAAAGGCGACTATGGGATATAATATGCACATAACATCTGTGCAAGAAAAAGAAAACTCAAAATGAAACCCCATACCAACATCTCTAACCAGCATGGTATAGTAGATCAAATTCCCTCCCATTGTGGAGGAGGCCCGAGCTCAACAGTGGGACGTATGTGGGCTACGATGATGATGATGATTCATTTCTGAAGTGATGGTATTGAAATTCTAATCCGCAATCTTTATTGTTGTGTCGACAAATTCGCAAAAAAAAGAGCTTAAGCGAATGCTATGTCTTACACTTAAATTTTTTTGTATAGTGACAGAGTAATCAGAAGAGCAGAAAAGGGAGTGGTGAATTGTATTCTTATTCCGTCACCAGACGTAAAGCATAATTATTTAATCAAACAATATTTTAATCTCAATTTAGTATTAAAAGTAAATAAAATTGTTATATATTCATCATAAATCAACAAATCAAAGGTATACGCTTCAGAAATCTGTCACTCTATACAAAATTCAAAACGAAATCCCCTGTATAATACGACAGGCATGACAAGCTGAGTCCGCAGTCAGGGGTGTTCCACTTGGCTCGTTTTATATCTATTGTTTATGCGCGACAGGGGACTGATGGAATACATGCTTTAATGACGGTAGCCAAGGTATCGAATAAAAAAGGTTCTATTATAAATGACAGATGAATGATTTGTTTTTATTGTATTTCTTTATTTACGTCTTTGTTTTTAATATTAATATAAACTTTTTAAGTAATATTTATCTCACTAAAAACACTTTCATGTTCGTCACAACTCATATACGTCCTTCTGCTGGGTTCGTTCCGTATGGTGATGGAGTAAGAATACAATTCACCACTCCCTATCTTGCCCGTGGATGTCGTAAAAGACGACTAATATATATAATATACATATTACATCTAAGCTAGAGAAGGCAAACTCGAAGTAAAACCCTATACCAACCTGTCTGACCAGCATGGTATAGTAAGGTCAATTTCCCTCCTATCGAGGAGGAGGCTTGAGCCCAACAGTGGGACGTATATGGGCTGTGATGATGATGATGATGATGATGATGACTGGCCTCGAGCTTCCTTATTAGGAGGGAAATTGACCTACTATATCACGCTGGTCAAGCGCGTTGGTATAGGATTTCATTTCAAGTTTTCCTTCTCTTGCATTGTTTGCACAAGATATCCCTTAGTCGTCTTTTACAATAACCACAGGCAAAAGGGGGGGTGGTGAATTGTATTCTTACTCCGTCACCACGCGGAAAATTTCATGTTGCCAAGATTTCAATTTTCATATTGCCAAGATGTATCTTATATTCATGTGATGTGATTTCTTTTTAACAGTGCGAGCCATAGGGCATCGTATTGCTAACATATTCCACGAAAATGTTATTGGTGAGACTACACTTCTTTTCGTAAACTGCTTATGGCAACATTCTTTTATCTTATTTATTTCTTCTTTTCTTGAGGTGTACCTTTTGCACATCGGAGATCTCTTTTTTCGTAGATCACTCTCTAACAGCGATTACACATTACAGTTTGAAGGGCGGTTCTGATTTACTAATTTCTCATACAAATTTCCATCCTCTAATTTAAGAGATGGCAGGTGAAAGTTACGAGTTTAAATTTTTTTATTATTCGTGTACTAATATTAGCTACAAATTTCATCTTCTTAAGAGCCTAATAACGCACTCAGGTCAAGGAACTCTGTGCCGGTGGTCGATCCAACGACGAAGGCGACGTACTATGCGGGTGGGTTACGGGTGTGCGTGCTTACGTCCCTCTTTCGCCCCGGACGGAGCGGTGCGAGGAGTGCGCAGACCGTAACCCACCCCCAAAAAAAAACAAAAGAGGAGCCTAATAATGATCATCAAGTGAAGAAATCAGGGTTTTAAGTATCAACAAAATCTAAAATGTAAAACTTTATACTTTGAATAAGTTATGACGGTTCTAAAAATCGACTAAACGCTTCATGAAAAAGGTTTTTTTTTTGCCTCGTTTTGGCCGGGACTCTATCGTGCTTCCAGATTTCCATATGGTGATAAATTAAGGATATAATTCGCGTCCTATTTTATACACAGGTCTTGCATAAATAATTAAGATGTGTAGTAAATAACATCACAGCAAAAAAAAGAAAACTCAAGAAAAGCCTTATACCAACCCATCAGACAGCGTGAGAATGTAAACAATTTCTTCTCCCACTATAAAAAAGGTATCTTCCTAATTGTGGCCGTATAAAATATACTTTACAAACGCATATATACGTATTAAATAGACTTTACAAGAGTAAGATCATGATAAACGTTTTCGGATAAAGTTGGATGATACCAGGTGACGGAAACTCTAAGACGTAGTAACATATTGTAGTCTTAACGCATCACCACATGTAAAATCGTCATCACAGCTCATATATTTTACTGCGGGGCTTGAGTCTCCCTTCATAACAGGATTAATAACAGCGTCATAACTGGTCAGACGGGTTGACACAGAATTTCATTTCGAGTTTTCTTTCTCTTATGTAGATATTATATGCGTATTATATCCCTTAGCCGTCTATTAGGATACCTACGGACAAAATAAGGGCTATGAATTGTATTCTTACTTCGTCACCACTCGAAAAAGATATCAATAACCCTTAGAATAATAACGTATAGAAGGATAGTGTCAGTACTTCGAACGTTCGAAACTTGAATCTAAAAATACTAATGGCGCACAGACGATTACACACGTACACACGCACACCACTATACAAATTATGAAATCAAATTTTGTTTTTATTAACATAAATCGTCGAATAACTTTTAAAAGTAATGTTAAAAACCTTTTTAAGTTTTTCAAATGTGTTATGACACCATTTGAATGCACAAACCGTCATAATTACCTATTTATTTTTTAAGAGTTGCGTAGGTATGTACGTGCAGTAAAATGACTTGTACATTACGGAACGGTTCCGGCGTAAGCTCCATTAGGCTCCAATTTTTGTGCGCAAACTTACCTTTTATACGTTATTATTCTAAGCAATAACCTTTATATTTTAATTCTATCTCTTTATTCTGACTAGTAGTTACTCTACTGGGCTTAACAGTTCTCGAATTTTCCTAACAAACTGTCGATCTGCAGATTATATGACTTAGCCGTCTTTTACGATGACATATATATATAGAAAGACTAGCAATCCGCCCTCGCTTCGCTTCGGTTTCGGTCTTCTTACTCGCGTAGTTCCCGTTCCCGCGGGAATACTGGGAAATCGATTCGGTGGTTTAAGCGTGAAAGCGTAACAAAGAAACAAACTTACTTTCTCATTTATAATACTAGTAAGATGGATTGCCAATGAAAAACTAGTTGCTCTACGACAATGGTTTTCTCAATGCTAACTAATCTAAGTTTTACGACAACCAGTTATGATAACGTAATCAAACCGAGCTAGTCCTAAACCTGTGACCGAAATCACAAAACTTTTAATAGCTATTTAATTCGGAATCTCATCTTTGCACTGTCCCGTGACGTAATTACCTAAGTCTTTTAGCAATAAAATTACTCATAAAGACCATTTTATAATGGCATCGTAAAACTGTTTGAATTGGATAAGGGTGATGCCTTAAGGTACTTTTTCTAATTTTACGATTTCGCTTTTCTGGATGGCTGGCGGGCCATAATTTATTTTTGGTATCTCGATCAGTCCGCATAGCTTACTGCCCTGTAAAGATCTCGGGTTTAAATCCAAGTTACAAATTCTAAATTTTAAAATTTCTGTGGGTATTCAATTATAAATTACCTGTATCTACACAATTCATGTGATGACAGACCAAAAAATCTATTGATTTTATTTTTTGGTGGGCTACTGTCAGCGCGCCCTCCGCCCGGCTGCGTCCGGGGCAACGGAGGGGCAGCGCGGCTCCGTAACCCACTCGATAGCACGTCACCTTCATCGTTGGGTCGACCACCGGAGCAGGGTGACTTGACGTCAGTGGTCGATCCGACGGTATACTCCCTATTTGCGGTACCCTCCCATCGACCAACGACCCTCCCCCTCCCCTCGGGGAGGACGTTGGTCTTTCCTCACGCGGTCGGCCGCTCAGCGGGTGACGGACTAATTCCCCGGTCACGTCACCGGCGGCCTCGGCTAGGGCGGCATGAGGCGCAATGTTTTTCCATGCGGTGACGGAGTAAGAAAATAATTCACCACCTCTTATCTTGCCTGTGGTTGTCGTAAGAGACGACTATGGGATTATAATATAGAATTAACATCTATTTAAGAGAAGGAATACTCGAAATAAAACCCTATACCTACGCGTCTGACCAGAGTAGTATAGTAGGTCAATATCCCTCCTATTGTGGAGGATTTTCGAGCCTAGCAGTGGCATGTATACGAGTTGTGATGGTGATGATGTTATGTTTGGCAATTATAACATTATTCCTTTTTAAAAAGCTCACCACGGTTTAGGTTCATCCTAGTTTTGGTCTTATTTTTTACTGCCTTAATAGAATTATCAACATATAACTTATGTGTCGACCAATTTAGTTATACTACCTTCTTTTGGAATGGGCTACAGTCAGGGCATCCGCCGCACGGTTCCGTGCGGGGCTACAGAGGGGCGGCTCCGTAACTCATCCTATAGCACGTCACCTTCGTCGTTGGGCCGACCACCGATGCAGAGAATTTCGATATACTCCTAAAACATATACCTACTTAACATTTTCACGTAAAAAACTTTTATCATTACATAACGATACAGCGTAACCGTTTACAAAAACATAACCATGATAATTTTTCCTCTGACAGCATAACTACAGAAGCTACATATCAAAAAAATTAGTCTGTACACACATAGTACCCAATTACAACGGTCAGTTGATCAACCACTCTACAAGCGAACTCTTGCGGACATCCGGACGATTTTTCATTAACCGAACCACACAAGCGGTTATTGAAAGCTATTCGAGCGATTAATTAGTCGCCGTTAGGGCTTTTGCTTATACACATATATTGTTTTAATACATGTTAGATAATTAATATTTTCATATTTTTCCACGTGGTGACGAAGTATATAACATCTATACAAGAGAAGGATATCTCGAAATAAGACCCTATAGTAACACGTCTGACCAGCACAGGGCCGGATTAACCCTATCAGGGGCCCCTAGGCAATGCAATTCTCGGGGCCCCTAGGCAATGTAATTCACGGGGCCCTTAGATAATATAATTCTCGGGGCTCCTTTTCTTTACCCTTTTCTTACTTTTTAAAATATATATTTTCTATTACAAAAGTCCAATCGATCAGATCGGGTTCTTTAGTATTCTGTTATTTCAGTCACTTAAGGCAACAGCATACCTTATCACTTGGACCTAATGCTTTAGCATCACCTCACATGACGGACTCATTTCTTTTTAATTTTATTAAAATTATCTTAATTAATAGGCTATAGTTGTCGTTAAATGATAATCCAAGTCTCATGATGGAATAGGCAAGAAAAATGAGAATTAAAAAAATGTTCATAGAAAGGAATTAATTTTTTTTCTTGGTGCTTGCTCGGGGTCCCTAGTCGATGTGGGGCCCCTATTCAGTTGTTTAATTCACCTTATGGATAATCCGGCCCTGGACTAGCATATTAGGTCAATTTCCCCTTTATCGTGAAGAACGTTAACGTGCTGTGTGGTAGCGGCTTCGAATACTACCAACCCTTGCTTTGCTCGTGGGTGTCGTTAAAGACGACTAAGAGCCCTAGATTGACCCGGACCAACTCCATCTGGTACCATTTGGGTCAACGATTACATTCCCAAGGAGGGTTGACGTCAGGCAGGCGGCCGGTCATAAAAGTCATTGCCGAAACTTTTTGCAAAATGTAAAAACAGATGACATATTGCGTCGACCCCAAGTAATTAGGATAAGAGCAAGATGATGATGATCGTGAAGAACGTTAATGATGTAATTTATGACATCTACGGACGAAAAATAGATAGTAAATTATATTCTTACCTCGTTAGAATACGAAAAGATAACAAACAAAATTATTACATCATATTACAAAATATACTTGTGCAGTTTCACCCGAATTGGTTTCAGTACTATGCATTTTAGTACCTATTCCTTTTTCTAATCTTATTAACGACATCAAAACTACAGCGAGAGAGTAAATAGTTAAAAACATTGTTTCATTGTCTCGAACGTTTCCAATAGAGCGTGGTACTTAAATTTAATGACTAACCTAATGCTATAAAAACAGGTTAATCTCAATACATGGATCGTACTTATTATAAATAGTGATGTGATACATCGATATTGTTAAGATATTAAATTCTATTTTAATAATCCACCACATATGTCCACCATTTTAACTCCTGTGAGCCAGGATCCACAATGGTCTGCATAAAACACACCGAGGTTTGACCCCTAGGTAGTTGCGAGATATGATTTTTATTGTCTTGGGACCTGCAACAAATTTAATTAGAAAAGTTAAGCAGGAGGAGTTGAAAGAAATTGATTCCGCTTCCCTCCGATGCGGGATTCATCATCAACATTTCAGCTCATATACCTCCTACAGCTGGGCTCGAGCCTTCTTCACAATAGGAGGGAAATTGACCTACAATACCACGTTGGTCAGACGTGTTGGTACAGGTTATAAATTAAACTATGGATTTTATCGCATTTGTATTTGATTTATGATTGCCCGCCGTCTCGAACACTTTACAGCATTCATGATCACGGGCGGACTAAGATGTCTGACGTCCAAATAAGTCATCGTTATTACAGATATTTATAATTATTTACCCGCTACAGAAATTAGTTATTAAATTTGCTACGCGTGTTATATCCCTTAGTTGCCTTTTTCGACATTCACGGCAAGATAGAGAGTGGTGATTTGTATTCTTACTCCGCCACCACACAGAGATAGGAAAGCTTATCGAGCCAATATAAAACCCATCTTAAGTTTGGACTCACGGGATGTTTTTCAGACTTTTTGAAGTTTGTCATCATCTTAGCTCAAATACGTTCGTTTGAAAGGTTACCCGGAACAAATAAACAGACAAATATAAGTATAGTTACCGTGTACATAACCATGTGAGCATAATAAGAACATTACAAACAGACAATTCAATTAATTACAATTAAATTAATTAAAATAATTAATTTCAAATGTATGCCTAATATTCGCATAAATATCAGAAAGCGTTATATCAATAATATTCTCTAGATAATATCGATAAGCCTAAATAATCATTATCCCAACCCTAACCGGAAATAAAAATCGTAAATGAAGCCATTTGTGCACTGAGGCGGTCCCCGAACAGAATTAAATACCTTTTTCAGGAGCAGCCACGTTTATTGTCCTTTTTATGTCAGGTGGTAACGTTACTTATTTATTTATTTGATCACTAAGGGCGGACGAATTGTTCCCAAGTTAATTTTGGACTTAATATTTTGTATATAAATGATTATTAACATGCCCGTGTCTTTAGGAATATTGATGTTTAAAGAAACTGACTGAATGAAATGAAAGACGCTAAAAAGTGTACAAATTCTATTAAAAAAAAAAGATATTTCAAATTTCCTTTTTTTTATTGCCGATGGTGGCAAACGAGCAAGCAGCACACCTGATGCTAAGTGATACTGTTGCACATGAACCTCTGCTATACCAAGGGCACAACTAGGCCGTTGTCTACCGTGAAGAAAATGCTCTTCTTAAATCTCGTTTAAAGAAGGACATCTCATAGCGCTCGGGAAACACAGCAGCAGGTAGTTTAATCCAGAGCCTGCACATACGTGGGAGAAATGATCGCCGGAAACGTACAGTTGAAGACCATAACGTTTCGAGGTGAAATTTTTTTTTTTTGGTGGTAGGACCACACTGTCGACAGTTACCTGTCTACAGCCGCGGGCCGGTCCGTCCGGGGCAGTACCACGCTCTCGCAGAAAATCGACGTCTGAGTAGTAGCAATTTGTTACTGCGCTTCGTTCGGTGAGTGAGAGAGCCGGAAGCCCAACTTTCTGAGGGTGTTTGCGTGTGGAGGGTATTGGTATCACCGAACCTCAATGCACGCATTCACACTCCCTTCACTTTCTTCGCGGTAGGCAGCGGCCTTGTAAAGGTCTATGAGCGGCAGCAACACTTACCATCAGGTGTACTGTCTGCTCGTTTGCCACCGTTTCCAATAAAAAAAAAAAAACGTGAAATGAATGAACCTTGCTACGGTGTCGAGTAGTACGTTAGTGAAATGGTGACGGTAGTATCAAATCAAACAGTTCCTCAGAGCACTCGCCATGAAAGAGCTGGTAGAGTACAAAGAGTGACCCAAAGTCTCTCCGCCGCTCTAGTGACTCTAATCTATCCGTAAGATTGGGATCCCCTACGATCCTAAGACTAACGTAAATTTAAGCACATTTAGTAGTTTTTATGAAAATATAGATTGTATAAAACTTCTGTCTAAACAAGACGTGACCTGTAACGAAATCATTTTGCTAGTTCACATTATTTCCTGTCCATTAACCCTTAGCTACAAACCATATTACTGCAATTTCCTTTCACCGCCGCAGTTTATTCAATTTATTTCTTTTTTCATGGGACATTGTAAGAAAGCGTTGGGTTATTGGTTATTTGGGCAAAATGTGGTTTAATTTTACAACCAATAAGTCTGTTATACATTGGGCATTGAAAATATTTCTTTTGTGAAGTTAAATTGAATAATTTATATTCTCCCCCTGTGTCAATGCGTAACATGTTTCAACCCTCAGGTGCATTACATTTTATATATGATATAAAGTATTGCTCCCCTAGCCTAGGTCCCCAGGTCAAAGTCGACCAGGGATTGGTCCACTACTTGTAGAAAGATCCATAGTGTGAGGGCGACGTCCTAGCGACAACTAAAACCTAACCCTATTGGTTTGCCTATTGGCGGGCAACTAAATTCATCCGAAGTCAGTTGGTATCGATGGTCACCTCAGTTGGGGAAATATAGAATATTATGGGGCCTCATGCCAACCTTCCATCGACCATCCGAACAATTCAGCCGAGGTATGAATACCGGGGTAAAAATGGGGTATAAAACCTGTACTTAATTGGTCTGCTAGCATAACTTGCGAGCGAATCTGGCCATAGTTAATTGACCACAAGTGTCACCACACGAAAAATTTAATTTATTAGGTACTTAATTTCTGTAATATTTACTTTTTTATAATATTGGCAACTAATCAATTCATTTTTTCTAACAATAAAATTATAGAGCGCTATTATATGTATGATAATAATACTTAATTGTAATTAAATTATTCTACAAAAAGACTCATGCGCCCCCGGGTGGGCTCGAACCACCAACCTTTCGGTTAACAGCCGAACGCGCTAGCCAATTGCGCCACGGAGGCTACGTACGCAAATATGAAATATACCTATTAATTCATACATATTTTATTAGATTTGCAATAATCGTACCTTTCTAATAATTACAACCTCAGTAGACGAGTTGGCGATCCCAGTTGGTGTTATGAGTTTCTCACGCTGCCATCTATTAGAATTTGTTTTAGGCGTGGGCCATGGTCAGCATATCTGCCGCCCGGCTCCGTCCGGGGCGATGGAGGAACGGCGCGCGGCTCCATGAGCCACCCGTGGCATGTCGCCTTCATCATTGGGTTGACCACCGGTGCAGAGTAACCTGTCTTCAGTGGCCGGGCCGATGGAATACCCTGGTTTCTGGGTATCCTCTCCTCTCAACGTTTCTCCTCAAGGACGTCAGTCGCCATTGCACGTTCAGCCTCTTTGCCGGTGACGGACTAAATACCCGGTCCAGTTGTCCTCGGCTAGGGCGGCATCAGGCGCAGATACTCGCGCCTACACCGCCCGCCATCTATTAGCCTAGGGATACCTCAGCCCTTTTAACGACTCCCATGGGAAAGTAAAAGGTGGCGAAACATTGTATTCTAACTAATCACCACACGGGGAATGCCACATAATCTATATTAGTCATAACTAAAATTCTTGTATTTGTTCTACCCCATTTTATTCCCACAATTGTTCCCTGTTTGACTTTGTTGATTTAATAAATCAATTTCGCTTCATGTTCTCTCCGCTTTGCAAAGAAGAGAAGTGGGACTTTACCCAACTCCTCCTATTTCTCTCTTTAAATGTAAAAATCCAAAGGTTTCCGAGCGAATCAAACCGCAGTGTCGTTCACGGAGACTATTTTTTATACTCGCTTACAGGATTAACAGCAGTATGAAAATGTGTGGTGGGATTAATCCCATTAAAAAAATATTCATTAAAATAGTAGACAATAAAAAAACATTTATTAAACAACCCACTGAATATCAAAGATTGTCTTTAGGCATCAAAGTCCCATCTCATTAATATACCTTTTGATGAATTGTCATAACATACCTTTTGAAAATTCACCAGAGACACGGATGAGGCAAAGTGATCATTCGCGACAAAGACTTTCCCCAAGGTGCCTTCAGTTTCTATGTAATTGTTTATGCGGGCGGCAAACGTCAAAAGAGTGTAGGGTGACTAACCATTTAAGTTATGTAAGACTATTTTATGGCATTTTTTATTCATATTCTAAGCCTATCTCTCTCTCTTTTGGTGTGGTGACGGAGTAAGAATACAATTCACCACTCCCTATCTTGCCCGTGGATGTTGTAAAAGACGACTAAGGGATATGCACCTAACATCTATGCAAGAGAAGGAAAACTCGAAATGAAACCCTATACCAACATGTCTGACCAGCATGGTATAGTAGTTCAAATTCCCTCCCATTGTGGAGGAGGCCCGAGCCCAACAGTGGGACATATGTGGGCTGCGGTGATGATGATGATCGCTCTCCCTTTTTTTTCTCTCTCTCTCTCTGTCCGTCATTTCTCAGTAGGTTGATGTCTAAAGTATTCATATTTGAGCTTTATCGTATTTAAACCTTTAACATTTTAGTCATATACATATGTTAAGAAACTCACGAGCAATATAAGGATCGGTGGTGTCTGGTGACGTTTAGGAATATCCTAAACGTCACCATAGACACACACTTATTATCGTTATTTAAAACTATTTTGAACTTAATTTAATATGGTAAGAGTAATATGTCCTGCACCTTACTTTTCCGTTACTGTGGTAAAAACTGGTTAACAGCAAAACGAGAATGGATAGCACTAGGTAGAAACTTATAAAACTAAACGTGATAACCAACCCGCCATCTAAACCTGGCAATTATATCACTATCTTCCCTTTGTGGATAGGACTGTGTCCAACACGGACATCAATAGACTGAGGGATGCATTAAACATAGATTTAGATAAACAAGATTAGATTTTTATAAATATATAAGAAGCATGTAAAATTATTACTACTAAAACCGCATACTCTTGAATAGATGTTCTAGACATATTTAATCCCTTAGTCGTTTTTACGACAGCCACTTGCAAGAGAATTGTAATCTTGCTCCGTCATCGCACGGCAAATCGCTGAATTTAAAACATTTGCATGATATTCTGGCTCATCAATTTACCTATATCTTATATCGTTCACTATAAAAAAATCTAATATTGTACTGTTTATATATTATTCTATTCTTATATCAATACTAATTATCATTAATTATCATAATCTTTTGTTTTTGTACACGCCGTGAAAATGCATTTACTCACCGACAGCATAAGATGGTATTGACTTTTTTTTTGGTAGGCTATGTCCGGGCACACCCTACCCAATCTCTAGGGCGACGAATGAGCGACGTGCGTCCCTATAACCTCCCGTATTCCCTCCCCGTCCCCACTGGGCCGAAAACTGGTACCGATTCCTTGACACCTGTGGCCAGCCCGTAGATGGTATTGACCTAGGTCGACATAAACATTTTAGTCATATTTTACGACACCCACAAGAAATAAAGGGACTGGTAGTATTCCTAGGCGGCACCACAAATAAATTACTTACTTAGTATCATTATTTAAAACTATTTGAACTTAATTTGGGAGTTTGTCCTACTAAAATGATGGATACCCTGTTGGCTTTGCATTGATCAAACCGCCAAAGACAAGCCGCTGTAAAAAGGCATCCGGCGGCGTCTGCTTCCGCATGCACACACCTTTAATGATCTAAAAACAATTTTAAATTCATATTACAAATATTTAATAATTACATTTAATTTGTATTTTACGTATTTTAGCTAAGGACTTCTTAAATGTTTTCTAACTGAAAATAAGATTAAGTTGACTTTTAAATACATATATTTAGGACATCAAAATTACTTAATAATTCATGGAAGATATAAGAGACATTCATAATGAAGGTCTAATAATAATAAACTGTGAACAACAATCAAATCTATTATAATGATTTCTGATGTTTACGCGAGCATTACGCATTTGAAATAAAACTACTTTACGGATTTTATCGCGTTTGTATTTGATTTTGATTGCCCGATGTTTAGAATATTTTGCAGCGTTCATGGTCATGGGCGGACTAAGATGTCTGATAATTTATTGCTAGTGTAAAAAGAAAATGATTCTATATAAAAAAAAAATATTGTTTATGGTTAGTAATTATTTAACATTAAAATTAATGGTAATTATAATTATTTAAAAGCTATCAAATTTATTATATTAATAAGTACAGATAAATGCAAAAAGTAGTTTTAAAACATCATTCGTACTACTAAGTATTGCTATGATAACATATGCAGGCGTTATATAGCTATAAATTTGGTAGTTCAGTATAATTTTTATGCGATTTTAAACACATATGTAGTAGCTAATATGTGAATAATTAAACCATTTCACTACCAGCCCTCCCTTTCTTATATAAATACAACTAATAGATATACCCAAATGATGTTATTATAGAAAAATTGTAAATAAAAAGCCCTATTCTAATCAATTTTAGCACCATGATAATAAGTAATTTTTTTATTTCCCTTCCAATGTGTAGAAACTAAATCTTGTCTTATAATACGCCCAAAATATAAATTTAGACAAATTAATTTCTTAATTATAATATTGGCTTACAATTTATAAGATATTAGGCCTGATTTCAATTTACCATTTAATTATATAACACCATAAGTTATAAATGGTCTTAAAAATTATTGATTATCGAAATGATTCAAAAATATTCATTTAATTCCTTAAATTATTTAGTAATTTTATATATGTATTTACTAATATGTTTATAATTTTAATGTGTATTTTATTTATTATTGATCGTTATGAAATACTACTTTTATATCTTCTACAATTTTTTTTTTAATTTATATAGCAATGTATTTGTATATGGTATTAGTATTTTAAAATAGCTTAATTTATTTTTAGTAAATAAATAAGATGTAATGTATTATTGCTATATTTTGTATGAGCAATATATATTTATTAATGTAATATTAAATCAAAGTATAAAGACAATCCCTCCAAATATATAACGTAGAGCAGATATAATTATATTGCTATAGACTAAAATTGCAAGTTTACTAAGATTTCACGAATTTACACTCTCTTTTTCATATCATTATCTATAAATACTAATATTATAAATGCGAAAGTAAGGATGTTTATTTGTTTGTAACGCTTTCACGCTTAAACCAGAGAACCGATTTCAAAAATTCTTTCACCAATGGAAAGCTATAATATCAGGGAGTAACATAGGCTATATTTTATCCCTGTATTCCCACAGGAACGGGAACTACACGGGTTTAAGCGACTGAAACCGAAGCGAAGCGAGGGCGGGTTGCTAGTTATCTATAAATCCCTCAACATTTAGATAGGTAGAATAATTATTCAGAAACGTAAATTAAACATTAATACATTTAAATAAATGTAGAGCAAGTACACATTATCCGTGATATAATTTTAAAAATGAACACAAGTATATATTGTACTACAATTATAAATAAGACAAGTCAAATGCTCTACATTAGTTAATTAATCCTGGAGTTATTTGTGGTTAAACATGTCTCCGGTAGAGTCACATGGCGTTGTGTGATAACCGTGATAGAGTTGATAGAGCATCATGTTAAAATACCACGTGGTAGATACCACTGACGTCACTTCAGTTATTTAATACACTGTTTACTAGATGGCGTAGTATTTATGACGTCATTTTTAAAACTCGATGTTAAGATATTGGCAGATGGAATGACTCGCCGACTTTTTGGGATTTGCATTAAGACCTTACTTCATAGGATCATTTCTATAGTAAGCTCTTCTCGAGACCTTCACACTATGTGAGTCCTCGCAAGCCACGTTGATGAGGTGTGGCGCGACGTCCTGAGCGTGAGACGGGCGGTGGTAGATCTACCATCAGCCTTCGATGATCGTTCACTTCCCTTCACCGGGCAGCGTGGGGCGTTGTCGCTCTCTGAGTGGCTTTTTTTAAACCTTATTAAACTAAGAATCTGATATAAATAAAGAAGTAGAGTCGATTGTCTCCATTGCTCTACATTTAAAATTTCTAATTTTGAATACTTGTCCCATTAAACAATGTATGCTTGTAGTTATTCTTATTACGTGAAATAAATAAAATATAAGTAAACTACATACATATATTTGACTTTAGACGAAATATTAAAATTTAGTTAAAGGATAAACATTTATTTTTGACGAATTTATTTATATGAAAACTGTCCCTTAAGAATTGATTGGAATTTACTTAATATTTCTACTGTATTAACATAATATCATATGAAACGAAAATATGCATATCTATTTCATTTTAAATTATTATTATGCTGTGTAGTAGCGGTTACGAATACTACCATCACCTAGCTCGTGGATGTCGTAAAAAAACTACTAAGAGCATTACAAAGACCCAGGCCAACTCCTTCTTATGACATCTGATCAACAATGATATCAGGTGTTCACGTCAGGCAGCCAGCTAGTTGCGGGTGACTGGACCGGGGATTTAGTTCGTCACCCGCCGAGAGGCCGACCGCGCGACACGGACCAACGTCCCCGAGGGAGGACCTCGTGAGGACTGGGTATCCCGCGAACAGGGTATTCCGTCAGGCCGACCAGTAAAGACAAGGAACTCTGCACCGGTGGTCGGCCCAACAACGAAGGCGCCGTGCCTCGGGTGGGTCATGAGGTTGAGCGTCGCCCCTCTGTCGTCCCAGACGGCACCGGGTCGTGAGTGCGCTGACCATGGCCTACCCCAACAAACAAAAAATCTAGTAATGAAACTATTGCTAACTCCTCATCATATCATATACACTAAAAAGATAAATTTCAAGAAATTTGACTAAGCTTTCTGAAAGCTCTGCTTCAAATAGCTTATTCAAATCGAGATGTCTTTCACTAGAGTAGCATAATAGCATTGTCCAAATGTATTCAGAAAATTTCAAAATATCTTAATGACAAAAACACTGTTGTGTGAAATGTTATAGCGACTAAAGTAATCTACGCTAATATTATAAAGAGGAAACGTTGTACATATTTTTGTATGGTTGTTATGAATAAACTCACAAACTACTGGACGCATTTCGATAATTCTTTCTGAGTAACATAGGCTATATTTTATCCCGGTATTCCCACCAGAACGGGAACTACCCAGATAAGGCAACTGAAACCGAAGCGTAGCGAGGACGGGCTGCTAGTATTATATATACGAAAGTATGTTTGTATATTTATTTGTTTCTTACGCTTTATAATGAATGGAAGATATAAGAGAAATACAGATTCCGTGTGGTGACGGAGTAAGAATACTATTCACTACCTCTTGCCCGTGGGTGTCGTAATAGATCACCAAGGGATACAAAACGTCGCGACGGCAATCGCCGTCCCGGGGCGACGTCGATGGTAGAAGGTACTCCCTCGGGGTATTCCGTCGGGTTGACCACTAAAGTGAAGGAACTCAACACCGGTGGTCGGCCCAACAACGAAGGGGACGTGCTATATGGGTGGGTTACGGAGCCGCGCGTGGCTCCGTGGGCGGCAGGTGTTTCGACAGTAGCACACCCCAAAAAAAGGGATACAAAACGCATAACATCTATGCAAAAGAAGGAAACCTCAAACAAAACCCTATGCCAACACGTCTAACCAGCATGGTATAGTAGTAGTAAGTTGATTTTCCTCCCATAATGAAGGAGGCCAGAGCCCAACAGTGGGACAGTGGGTGTGTGGGTTGAGATGACGATGAAAAATTCATAATGAAGATGAGATAATAATTAATAATAATCAAAATAATTATATTAAAACGTACAAAATAATATGTAGTTTTGAAAAAAAAAAAACAGCATTCGTAAAGCTAAATATTGCTATGACAATCTATTAAGGCGTTACATATCTGTAAATGTTAAGGATTCAGGATCATTTTTACACGATTGTATATTAAGCAAGTATGCAGTGGCTAGCTTTCTCGTATGGTGACCGAGTAAGAATACAAATCACTACCCCGTTCCTTACCCATCGGATCGTAAAAGATGACTATGGGATATATTACGCATATGACATCTATGCAAGAGATGAAAAACTCGAAACAAAACCCTATATCAACCTGAAATGATGAATGAAATACAAAGTAATTATTTCTATATTTTATATGAATTATAGATATTTATTAATGTAATATTAAATCAAAAAAGGCAATCCTAAGTCCTTCTAAATACATAATGTAGAGCAGGTATAATTCTATTGCTATAGACTAAAATTACAAGTTTACTAAGATTTTAAGAATGTATACTCTCTTTTTATGTCATTATCTATAAACCCATCAATATTCAGATATAATAATTATTTGAAAACTTATATTAAACATTAATACATTCAAAGAAACGTAGAGCAAGTACGCATTAACTGTTATATAATTTTATACACAAAAATTATACAGTACAGATTAAAGAGAAACATTACTTCTGAAAACAAATTCCTATTGAAATTAGTCTTGTGATACACAGAAATCATTTATGTATTAATTTACGCTAACTATAATATTTTAACATGGTTACTAAAGATTAATCACGTCATATTCTTATACTTTAAATAAAATGAGTATAAATGCTAAAGTGTTTGTTAAAAAATGAACACAAATAGATATTGTACTACAATTTTAAATAACACAAGTCAACTGCTCTACATTAGTTCATAATTGATGTTATTTGTGTTAGGTGTCTCTGGTAGAGTCACATGGAGTTGTGTGATAACCTTGATAGAGCATGTTAAAATACCACGTGGTAGATACCACTGACGTCACTTCAGTTATTTAATACTATCTTTACTAGATGGCGTTGTATTTTTGACGTCATTTTTACAACTCGATGTTAAGATATTCACTAATAGAATGACTCGCCAACTGTTTGTTAATTTCGCTAAGACCTTACTTCATAGGATCATTTCTATAGTAAGCTCTTCTCGAGACCTTCACACTATGTGAGTCCTCGCAAGTCACGTTGATGAGGTGTGGCGCGACGTCCTGAGCGTGAGACGGGCGATGGTAGATCTACCATCAGCCTTCGATGATCGTTCACTTCCCTTCACCGGGAAGCGTGGGGCGTTGTCGCTCTCTGAGTGGCTTTTTAAACCTTATAAAACTAACAATTTAATACGTAAACTTGGTAGAGTCAGTCCTTACGCTCTAAGTCTACATTTAAAATTTCTAATTGTGAAATCTATTATCCTGTTATGTTGAACGGGATAATAGTTTTCAAAATTAGAAATTATTGTTTGCTACTAGTTAGTTACTACGTGAACTAAATAAAATTTAAGAAAACAACGTATATTCGATTTAAGACTAAATTCTGACATATTAGAATTTAGTTAAAGGATTAACATATTAATTTTTGACGAGATTATTGAAAAGTGTCCCTTAAGAATTGAATAGAATGGATTAACATATTAATTTTTGACGAGATTATTGAAAAGTGTCCCTTAAGAATTGAATAGAATTTACTTAATATTTATACTGTACTAGCAACTCTCCCTCGCTTCGCTTCGGTTTTAATCGTTTTACCCGCGTAGTTCCCCTTCCCGTGGGAATACCGGCATAAAATATAGCCTAGTTTACTCCTTGATATTATAGCTTTCCATTGGTGAAAGAATTTTTGAAATCGGTCCATCTGTTTTGAAGATTACCCTGAACAAACAGACAGACAAAAAAATATAAAGTGATTTTTTGGCATATGTATAGTGCAAATAACCACGTGAGCATGAAAAAGGCCTATTATTTTGACATTACAAACAGACACTCCAATTTTATTTATTGGTATAGATTAACATCATATCAGATAAAAATATACATTTATTGTGCTGTGTGGTAGCCTACGAATACTACCAATCCTCAACTAGCTCGTGGATGTCGTAAAAAAACTACTAAAAGCATTACATAGACCTAGGCCAACTCCATCTAATATCATCTAATCAACAACTATATAATTTTTTTTTTGGGATGGGTCGCGGTTGGTGCACTCTTCGCACCACTCTGTCCGGGGCGACAGAGGAGCGTAAGCACGCTCACCCGCAACCCACCCAAAAACCACGTCGCCTTCGTCGTTGGACCGACCACCGGAGCAGAGTTACTTGTCGTTAGTGGTCGGCCCGACGGAATACCCCCTAGTGGGGTACCCTCACATCGACCGACGCCGGTCTTTTCTCACACGGTAACAACTATATAATGAATGAATTGATACCAACTAGGTATCGATACTTTTATTCGATACCGTATCGGTTACTAAGTATCGGTACTCAATCAGTATCGAATGAAAAGTGTCGATACTTACTGGTATCGGTATCGAATTCTTTTCATTCAATACTAGTACTCAGTATCGAATGGCATACTCATAGAGCCTATCCTATTGATTTTGATGAGCTTTTTTTTTATGAACAGTCAGTCCTAACATTCCATACTAAGCACTAGTGTCGATTATACAGCGCATCCTTAACATAACGAACCTCAATTTAACGATTTCCTCGATTTAACAAATTGTTTGTAATCCTCTTGAATTGTCCATAAGAGTCAGTGTAAATAATACCTTTACATTACGAATTTTTTTACGAACATCCTCTTTATAACGAATTTTCAACTATCAAAGAAAAGTGTAAATACCTCTATATGACCCTTAATTCCAGAGTATGTTACTCAGTCGCGACAGGTTTCATCACTTTTTTCTTTCTTTAAACGATTGAAGTCGTTTGAAGGAAAATAATGTAAACAGTACTGCTCGTCCCTATTGTTGAAGATTCTAGTGGCTGAATGCAAAAATGTTGAGGTGATTAAAACTATTTCTTTACCTCTTTATATCAAATTTTAGACCAACATTTCCTCAATTTAACCAAACCTCATTTTTACGAATTACTTGATATAACGAATATTTGCGAGTTCCCGTTGGATTTGTTATATTGAGGTTGCACTGTAGTATGAATTTTTGAAGTATCAAGTACTATTTTCATTCGATACCGATACCATAGTTTTCATTCGATACTAGTACTCAGTATCGAATGGACTAACATTCGATACCGAGTACTAGTATCGATACCATATGAATACTTCATTAGTATCGCTAATTATTCATCGCTAATTACTTCAGGCATTCACGTTAGGCAGGCGTCTAGTAATAAAACTATTGCTAACTTCTAATCATATTATATACACTAAAAAGATAAATTAAAAAAAAATTACTAAGCTTTTTGAAAACTCTGCTTCAGGAAGCTTATTCAAATCGAGATCTTTTTCACTAGATTAGAATAATATAGGGCGGTGAGATCTCGTTAATGGAGCTCGCCGCCTGGCGCGTCGACGCCCGCCGAGACGTCATTGCCCGTTGGGCAGTCCGGCTGGAGAGGCCTCGGTTCGGGGTGCGAACCGTGGAGGCCTTCCGGCCGGTGCTGATGCAGTGGTTGGAAAGGCGGCACGGGGTGCTCTCCTTCCGACTAGTGCAGGTGTTGACGGGGCATGGGAGCTTCGCCAAATACCTGCACAAGGTCGTAAGGAGGGAGAGTACACCGTCCTGCCACCACTGCGATTGCGACGAGGACACGGCGCGCCACACGCTCGAGGCCTGCGCGGCTTGGGCAGTGCAGCGCCGTGAACTCGTCGCAATCATTGGTGCCGACCTGACGCTGCCGGCCATCGCTAGGGCGATGGTCGACAGCGTCGGGAATTGGGACGCGGTCGCAGCCTTCTGCGAGACAGTGATCTCGCAAAAGGAGGCGGCGGATCGTCTGCGCATGGAGCGCAGCTTCGTTGAGGAGATCCGCCGCCAGCGACTGGGGCGGCGCAGGCGCAACTACCTGCGCCTCATGCCGCCCTAGCCGAGGCCGCGGGTGACGTGACCAGCGATTAGTCCGTCACCCGCCGAGAGGCTGACCGCCTGAGGAAAGACCGACGTCCTCCCCGAGGGGGGGACGTCGGTCGAAGGGAGGGTACCCCACGTAGGGGGTATTCCGTCGGGCCGACCACTGACGACAAGTAAACCTGCTCCGGTGGTCGGCCCAATGACGAAGTCGAGGTGGTTTTCGGGTGGGTTGTGGCAGTTGCGTGCTTAAGCCCCTCTGTCGCCCCGGACGGAGTGGTGCGGAGGCGCGCCGACCGCAGCCCACCCACAAAAAAATTTATTCAGAAAATCTCGAAATATCTTAATGACAAAAACGCTGTTATGTGAACCTTACTAGTATTATATATGCGAAAGTAAGTTTGTTTGTATGTTTATTTGTTTGTTCGGCTTTCACGCTTAAGCCTTTAAACAGATTTTTAAAATCCTTTCACCCTTGAAAAGCTATATTATCTGCGATCAACACCAGACTAAATTTTACCCCGGTATTCCCAAGGCAATGGAAATTACTAGTATTATTAATAAATCTAAAAATAGGTTTGTTTGTTAAGCTTTCACATATAAAACAATAACCCAATTTTAAACGCTCTTTCACCAATAGAAAGTTACATAATCAGCGAGTAACATAGCCTATATTTTATCCTGGTATTATATGATGGAAACCACGGGCATATTCCCGGGAATCGAAAAATCGACAATTATATGATTGAAACCACGGGAATATTCCCTTGGTTTCAATCATATAATTGTTGATTTTTCGATTCCCGATTTTAGACACATAAAGACCCATTTTTATCTTAAAAAAAAATATCCTAGAGTTTTTTTCCAATTTAGCCATTAATAACCATTTCAAGTACCTTGCAACCTAAGGACTCATTCACACGTGAACGCATCCGTAATCTTGTGACGAGTCGTCTGAAAATTGTGTTAAGGACTTTTCTTATACCATTTATTAAAACTTGCACCCTACAAACTCTTATTTTCATTACAATAAGATTTAATGTTTGTCGATCTAAACGTAAAAGGAAATTGCATGACACGATTTAGCGGTTACATTTTCTCCAAAAATAATTTACTGAACGTGAATCTTATTCAGCAGAATTAAGAGTCATTTTAGTTGTTGGTTTATTGGTCTGTATTAAATGAATCTTTCAGGGTATTGAATGGCGGAGTAAGCTAGGTATGTTTGGTTGTATTTGCGAGTAACGATTTACCTTGTTAAGATTTGTATACCGTGTAATATGAGTGCGTATATAGGTAAATGACTCCAAATCAATAATATGAACATTAGACGTAATATAAAATATTTTAACGTTTAGTTTTAGTATATGCGCTCTCCTTACCTACGAGTATATTAAGACTTATACATAAAGTGATCATATTTGTTGAGCTCGAAACGAGACGCTTGCATAATATGATCACTAGAGTGGTCGTTAAAAATTAAATTTCTTGTGGCGCCCGCTAAAAAGCTTCCTTTTAATGAAAAAACAGTGGGAAATTTTTTTGTAATTTTTCAAGTCAACACATGCCTCAAAACGATTCAAGTTAATTTTTGGGTAATATCATGTTTTTTCAGGAAACTTCTTATTAAGTATGAAGTATTAATTATTTTAAGAAAATCTATTATTATTTTGATTAACTATTGTATTCTCATGAATATTGGTTCTTTGGTTGTTTATATTTTGTATGAAATTGTATTTATTATTAAAAATCTTCAAAAAACATGATTATACCTAAAAATTTACTTAAATCATCTTGAGGCACGCGTTGTCTTGACTTAAAAAAAATATAAAAAAATTTCCCAGTGTTTTTTCATCAAAAAGGAGCTTTTTAGGGGGCGCCGCAAGAAATTTAATTTTTAACGACCACCCTAGTGACCACTAGTCTTTGTGTCAGAACGAGATACTTGCAGAAGTACATAAAGATATTAACTTAACTTAAAAGTTAAAAAAAGCAAAGACAATTGAAAAGTCCTGCATAAATAGGTCATATCATCATCCTGCTCTTATCCCAATTACTTGGGGTCGACGCAATATGTCATCTATTTTGACATATTGCAAAAAGTTTCGGCAATGACTTTTATGACCGGCCGCCCGCCTGACGTCAACCCTCCTTGAGAATGTAATCGTTGACCCAAATGGTACCAGATGGAGTTGGTCTGGGTCAATCTAGAACTCTTAGTCGTCTTTTACGACACCCACGAGCAAAGCAAGGGTTGGTAGTATTCGAAGCCGCCACCACACAGCACTCCTGCATAAATAGGTAAAATTATAAATTTATAAAATAATAAGAACAGACATTTTTTCACCCAACGTAAAAGTAAAGAAAAAGACTTCACAAATAGCGCCAAAATATGTATGAATTAAAAAAAAAGATTTTTTTTTTTTTTGTTTGGATCGCCCTTACGGGCAGGCTAAAGTCTTTTCGACCATACTGCCTTGTCTTACGTAGCTTATTTCTTTACATATTATTTACTTCTTCATATTGTATAACTTATTAACAGTCATTGTCCGTCAGTAAGTCAAGTCGTTATCATTAATTAGGCGCTGAGAACCTAATTAGATGATTTCTCTGGGAATTTCGGTTGAATATGAAAATACACGTAAACTACTCATTATCACATATCACATATCATTATATCACATTCACCACACCGCACCTTAATTATATTATATTACATAAAACATCAGCAAAATTATACAATATAACACTATAAAACACAAAAAAAATGAATATAACACAAGAGCTTAACATGACATTTCCATATTCGCGCCGAAACTCTAAAAAAAAAAAAAAGATTCGAACTATTCGAATTTTAAATACTATTTTTTTTAAATCTAACACAATATTGAACTACGCTATAACAGGTTATTACTTAATTTAGTTTTATTTGAAAACAATCACATATCTTATTAAAGTCTCAGGTGTTGTGTACCGAGTATTGAGACTGTTTCAGAAATATCCTCAAATATAATAAAAGAGGACACATCTGGTTTTACATTTTAAAATTCTATGAAGCAATAACTGCTATATAATTTGAATGGGATATTAGAATGATTATCTTTTTTATATAAAGAATATCGTTAAAAGAATAGGACTAAGGAATTCAATTCAGCTATTGACCTAGTATATCACGTTGATCTCAATTTAGGTTTAAATTTAGAGGATTGATTTAGATTTAGGAGTCGTTACGAATCATAGGGATGGTTACGAATAATCACCATTATCCTGTTCTAATCCAACGCGAGTTAACGCCTTATATACTCTTCTATCGCACATATCGCAAAAGTTTTGGCAATAATCATCATTATTATCATCGCAGCCCACATACGTCCCACTTTTGGGATCTGGCCTCCTCCGCAATGGGAAGGAATTTAACTTACTAAACCGTGCTGGTCAGACATGATGGTATAGGATTTGATTTCGAGTTTTCCTTCTCTTGCACAGATCTTCATCTCAGCTCATATACGTCCCACTGTTGGGCTCGGGCCTCCTCCATAATGAAAGGGTAATTGAGCTACTATACCACGCTGGCCAGACGTGTTAGTATAGGGTTTAATTTAGAGTTTTCCTTCTCTCGCATATATGCGTTTTATATCCCTTAGTCGTCCCGTACGATCACCCACGGGTAAGATGGGTGTGAATGTGAATAAGGGGGTGGTGCATTGTATTCTTACTCCGTCACCACACGGGATAGCACAAATCTTATGTGCATATTATATCCCTTAGTCTTAGAATAATAACGTATAGAAGGTAAGTTCACGCACAAAAAGTGAGGCATTTCAATTGGAGCCTAATGGAGCTTACGCCGGAACCGTTCCGTAATGTACAAGTCATTGTACTGCACGAACGTACGCAACTCTTAAAAAATAAATAGGTAATTATGACGGTTTGTGCATTCAAATGGTGTCACGACACATTTGAAAAACTTAAAAAGGTTTTTAACATTACTTTTAAAAGTATTTCGACGATTTATGTTAATAAAAACAAAATTTGATTTCATAATTTGTATAGTGGTTTGCGTGTGTAAGTGTGTAATCGTCTGCGCGCCATTAGTATTTTTAGATTCAAATTTCGAAAGTTCGAAGTACTGGCACTATCCTTCTATACGTTATTATTCTAAGCCCTTAGTAGTCTTTTACGACATCCAAGATAGCGAGTGATGAATTGTATTCTTAATCCGTCACCACACGGATCAATAATATTATGACAAAATACCTATGTGATTTCAAACGTCGTTGCAAATATAATTATTGATCGTGATGACCGCCTTCATGATGTCAATCCTCCTTGTGTGTGTAGTTGACCTGACGGCAATAGATGGAGTTGGCCCAGGTCTATAAAAAAAAAACAAGCAATGTAAAGTTTAATAGTATTCACGGCCACCACACAGCTTGAAAGAAAAGGTAAATTATCCTCATCATCACAGCTCATATAGATCCCACTGTTCGGATCGAGCCTCCTCCACAATGGGAGGGAAAAAACCCTATCCTACGCTGGTTAGGCGGGTTGGCATAGGGTTTTATTTCGAGTTTTCCATCTCTTGTATCGATATTATCTGCATATTGATTTCAATGAAAACGTAAAAGATCACTAAGGAATTACCCTTAGTGGTCTTTTACAACACCCACGGGCAAGATAGGGGAAGGTGAATTATATTCTTAGTCCGTTACCACACGGAAAAAAGGTAGGTAAGTACAATTCCACAAATAAAAAAAAACAGCGTGCGTAGAAAGTACGCATGTCTGAAGTGAATCTTCTTTAGTCCCACGTGTTTCTTGTCAATAGTTAAAAATATAGATATATCTACTGAGTATCCCACTATCCAGGAACATACCTACCTACATATAGACAATGCTTAACTCCTCAGGCGCCAAACATCGCGGCGCTCTCAAGTGCCCCGCGTGCTTGGGTATATTGAAAAAAGTTCAGTGAATTTTATGATTTTACGTAAACTATTATTGTTGCTATATGACAAGAAAATATGAAATAAAATATATATTAATAGCTTTTGATTGGTTGATTTAAATAAATGTACTAAAAGTAATTGCTAATTGTAAAGTATTTTTTGGGTCAACGTGTGTCCCAAAAGCGCTTTGAGCACATTTTTTTTTTGGTCTAATGGTGTCCCAAAAGCGCTCGAGGGGTTAATAGAAGATAGTGGGGACGCTACGCGAATGTATTCTATCTCATTCTCTCGCCGGCTGAATACCATACATTTATGTGTTTGTGTCTCTATGGACTCGCTTTTTCGTTTCATCGAGTTTGAAATCACAACGATTCTAAAGACTTCACTTCAAAAAAGATGGGTACACTTCTAGAAATTTTTGTATCGCTGTAACTATACCCGTATGCCGTAGCCAAATTACCCTATAAAAATCGAATCCATATTATAATTTTTAGACCTTCAATAACGAAATGTCCAATTAAAAATAATTCATTACAATATTTCATCAATTAATTAACAGTATTATTCTAAATCGTTCAAACGTTACCCATACGGATTTCATCCCTTACCAGGGGTGGGAAGCATGTTATCAGGGTGAAAATAGGTCATGCGAATATCGCCTTTAATCTGTTTAATTAACATGGTAAAAAAGGTTCGATTTCACCTCCCTGGGGTAACGGCTAATGATGTGTTAATCATAATGTATAAGGGGTTGCGGTTTAAAAAATAATCTTTATACGAAACTGGACTGATTAGAATTAGCATAAATATGTTTGATTTTTTTTCTAATATTTTTCCGTGTGGTGACGGATTAACAATACAATTCACCACAAGTATTGATATATATATATATATATATATATATATATATATATATATATAAATATATATATATATATATATATATAAGTATATACAATAACAAGCAATGTAAAGATATGTATATAACTAACTATATGTAAATAAAAATATATATGTATAATTATAATTCGTACAGTATCTTTTGATGAAGATGTTATGTTTTTATTCTAAATATTTATCATTTACTAGCAACCCGCCCTCGCTTCGCTTCGGTTTCAGTCGCTTTACCCGCGGCGTAGTTCCCGTTCCTGTGGGAATACAGGGATAAAATATAGCCTATGTTACTCCCTGATATGATAGCTTTCCATTGGTGAAAGAATTTTTGAAATTGGTTCGGTGGTTTAAGCGTGAAAGCGATACAAACAAACAAACAAACATCCTTACTTTCGCATTTATAATATTAGTATGGATGAGAACAAATAAATCCAAACTTATTTCTAAAAATTCGGAACAATTTTATATATTGTTCGATAGATGGCGCTGTACTACGGCGTTAAATCGCATTGATCGTTATATTATTTTTAAAAAGAAAATTAAGAGATTTTCTAGTAGCCAAGAAAACCAAACAAATAGTAGGTATCCAAATATAGATTATTGGGAGTGCTCAGCACTCACCCACAATCTAGATTAAGCTGTTAAGGCAATCTGCGACTAACAGCTATAGACACACAAAGAAACATATTTCGAATATTTATTTATTCATAAGTAGTTTTTTAACATATTTATGTTTTAAAAAAATCTGAAAGAAATACATACCATGAAATTTAAGTATGTAATAAAACTTTATGAATTTAATGGATCTATGAATGTTATTATTATTTTTATAAATACAATACTTATTATTTCTTTATTAGCGTAATAGGATGTGCGTGGTGTAAATCCATCTTGTTACAAATGCCTAAGATAAAAGATTACAATTTAATAAAGAGGTTGCCTTTTATTTCATACTTCGATAGATGGCGCTGTATATTGTCGCTGAATCGCTCTGTGCTTTAAATATTGAGGATATTCCTTTTTTAAATAATTACCTATATCTTAGGCATATAACATAACAATACAAAACAATACAAGGCATATATGTATAGTAACCATATAACTAATAAATATTATGATTTCCATGTAATTGCAAACTAATGCATATTATTAATCAAATAATCGGTTATTTTTTATGCAGCTCTTCCCCTGCATAGAAGCTTAGAAACAAATATGTAATTAGAAATAGACTTAACAGTAGTTAAATACATAGAAATAATCTCGTTTTTCTTTAATTTAAAATTTAATTTAAAAAGCGTGCAATTAAGCAATCTGCACAGCGCCATCTATCGACACATTGTAATAAGTGTTTTTCTTTGTTTAATTGTTTTTTTTTGTGTGTGAGTGTGTGTGTATAGCTGTAAGCCACAGATGGCTTTCACAGCTTAGCCCGGACTATGGGCTATGAGCACCGAGGGCTCTCAACCCGGTAATCAGTAATTATTTAAATTAAGATACTTAGAGATTATCTTGTTTTTCTTTAATTTTGAAACGCGTGCGCTTCAGCAATATGCACAGCGCCATCTATCGACACATTGTAATAAGTGCTTTTTTCTGTTTAATAGGTACTTACTTAAATTATTTATAATTATTATTAATAGCGCATTATAAATTGTCTAATAAGCTAAAAAATCTTTATAGAAGATTAATTACGCCTTTTTAAAAGTTACGTCTTATAATTGGGGGTACTTATGAGACTACTTATACGAAACGAAAGATTCAAAGAAAGTAAATGGAATCATAAACAACAAAAAAATCTTTTTTTTACGATTGCGTATATAATTTTCCAGACATCTTCACACAGAATTAAATCCCAAACAACTCACAAAATTCAAATGGCACATCAAAATATATTCTCAAAACGAAAAACCACATAAGCGTAACAATAACAAAATTCGAGATATCCGCAAAAAGGGATCTTCAGTTCGTCTCGCATCACTGGGCTTATGACAAATTGCCTGTCTTCAACCCTTGCAGGTATATATGATTTATTATGTGAATAGAATACTGCTTTTGAAAAAGCTAAAGTGTGGTTTCAAATTATGCAACCATTATGGTCTTAAATTAATAATTCATAAAAGGTGCGCAAAAAATGAAGCTTTAAAATTGGAGCCAATTGGAGCTCTACGCCGGACCGTTCTGTAGTGTACAAGGTCACTGCGTACAAAGTAACTCTATTGTATAGTGGTGTGCGTGTGTACGTGTGTAATCGCTTGCACGCATGTAGTATTTCTGACTTCATGTTTTTGATCGCTTAAGTATTGACACTATTCATCTAAAGGTTAATATTCTAAGCATTATGCTATGAAGATGGAAGTACATCATATCGTGTGTTAAAGGCGTAAGAACACCATTCACCCTCTTGCCCGTGGGTGTCGTAAAAGACGACCAAGAGCTTAAATATGTATATAACATCTATACACGAAAAAAAATATTAAAAGACATATACCAACCTAACCTTATACCAACCTGACTGATCAGCGTGGTATAGTAGGTCAATTACCCTATTATGGAGGAGGCTCGAACTCAACAGTGGGACGTATATGAGCTGAAATGATGATGGTATTAACATGGATATATGACACATCGTGTGAGGATGGAGTAAGAATCCAATTCATCCCCTTCTTGCCTGTAGGTGTAAAACACAACTAAGGGCTTAACGGAGTAAGAATACAATTTACCACTTCCTATCTTGCAATTGGATGTTGTAAAAGACGACTAAGGAATATAATAAGCATACAACATCTGCAAGAGAAGGAAAATTCGCAACAAAATCCTATTCAAACACGTCCGACCAGCGTAGAATAGTAGGTCAATTCCCCTCCTATTATAACAGTGGCCTATGGCTGAGATGAATTCTCTAATTGACACAGCTTGGCAATCTCAAAGTGATGTTATACTTTGCCATTAAAATGCTTGTATCTACTTACCGTGATTCTTTAAGAGATTTCTACATCTGACTTTGCCATGAGGTAGATTAAGGGCCTGAAGGACATATTCAGCTATAAGATTTGCATAAGACCGCGCTATGAAACGTTGTATGGACACCATTGTAGAAAATTAAGACCAAGACACAAACTTTAACTAATCTTAGTCGTGAAATTGCGTTAAACAGTCTCGGTCTTAGCGAGCTCAGTTTTGATGCTAGTGTTTAACTAGCAGTAGTCATACAAGAGAGAATAATTTGAGAGTTGCTAAAATTGTTTTCTGTATATGGAAATAAAATTGACTACTAATTATTTAAGAATTAATTCCATATTATTCCAAAAAATGCAATAAATATCAAAAAAAAATAACTTCGCCTTAAAGATCTCTTCAAAGTTTAAATGAAATAATCCTCTTTTAAACAGAATAAGAATTTGTCAAAGGCTATAATCATCATCATCATCATCGCAGCCCACACTCGTCCCACTGTTGGGCTCGGGCCTCCTCCATAATGGGAGGGAATTTAACCTACTATACCATGCTGGTCAGACATGTTGGTATAGGGTTTCATTTTGAGTTTTCCTTCTCTTGCACAGATGTTATGTGCATATTATATCCCATAGTCGTCTTGTACAACATCCACGGGCAAGATAGAGAGTGGTGAATTGTATTCTTACTCCGTCACCACACGGAATAAAGGCTATAATACCACGCTTTTTTTTTTTGTGGGTGGGCTGCGGTCGGCGCGCCTCCGCACCACTCCGTCCGGGGCGACAGAGGGGCTTAAGCACGCAACTGCCGCAACCCACCCGAAAACCACGTCGCCTTCGTCGTTGGGCCGACTACCAGAGCAGGGTTACTTAACATCAGTGGTTGGCCCGACGGAATACCCCCTATTGGGGTACCCTCCCATCGACCGACGTCCTCCCCGAGGGGAGGACGTCGGTATAATACCACGCTGGTCGAACGTGTTGGTATAAGGTTTCATTTCCTTTTTCACCTCTTGCATGGATGTTATAATTATGCATATTTGATCCTGTAGTCGCTTTTTACACCTACGGGCAAAAAGGGGGTGAATTTTATTCTTACCCCAGGATGTGATATACTTCCCATATATATGTCCCACTGTTGGGCTCGAGCCTCCTCCATAATAAAAGAAAAAATCGACCTACTGTACCACGCTGGTCAGATATGTTGGTATAGAATTTTATTTCGAATTGCCCTTCTCTTGCATATATTTATCTACATATTACCGTTTTCTTTCTTAGTCGTCTTTTACGACACCCACGGCCAAGAAACTATTGTATTCTTACTTCGTCATCGTATGAAACTTTTTTATATCAATGAAAATACGAAAAGTTCTTTTACTTTCACAGTCTTTGTCTATTACGCATTACTATAATTCGCTTATATCTCCCTTTTACTTGGATTTACTGGAACTGTCTGCGATTTACCAGAAATAGTTGCGTTTAAACGAATTTTGGGGAAACAAGATTATGAGAGGGTGAATATTTTTGGGCAAATTTCATTATTGTAATGTAATATGTCATTTTGTTTGATCGATATTTGAGTATTATATGGTTTTATTTAAACATTCAATACATCTGCCGGTGAATCTAATGAAGTTCCATTGCATTTATATATTGTAAATAATATATGGTACGTTATGTTTATCTAGAACAAGCAGTCCAGTTAGGTAGATCCAATTTCGAGAAAGAGGCCAGCAGAAGAATCTTACTCGGCTGGGCAGCGTTCGGAAAACTTAAGAGGATCTTCTCGTCGAATATTCCGCAGTGTCTGAAAACAAAGGTTTGTAGCCAGTATGTGTTATCAGCGACGACTTACGGCAATGAAACGTGGTCCCTAAATGTCAGCCTCATAAAAAAGCTCAAAGTCGCTCAACGTGCTATGGATAAGGGCTATGCTCGGTATTTCTCTACGTGATAAAATCGAGAACAGGGAAATCCGTAGAAGAACGGGTGTAGCCGACATAGCGCGCAGAATTAGCACGTTGAAATGGCAATGGGTAGGCCACAACCGTTGGGGAAGAAATTTGTGAATTGTATTATATAATATTTCGAATGGCATCACACTGGAACTTAAGATGTAATTTTATTCAAGTGAAATTAGAAAAATTAATAAAAAATAGACATGCCCGCTGAGTTTCTTGCTGGTTCCTCTCAGTGCGGTCGCGTTCCGATCCGGCGGTAATTTTAAGAAAAATGTAAAAAAAATGACAATATGCAAATGCCCCCGCGGGGTTTATACATAATAAAGGTTTTGAATTGAATTTGAATTGAATTGAATGAAAACTCGAAACAAAATCCTATACCAACTTGTCTGATTAGCATGGTATAGTGAGTAAGGTCCATTTCCCTCCTCTCGCGGAGGAGGCTCTAACCCAGTAGTGGGACGTGTATGAGCCTAGATGATGATGATGATTTATGCAAAAGAAGGCAAACTCGACTTGAAACCTTATATCAACACGTCTGACCAGCGCGGTATAGTAGGTCAATTTCCCTCCCATTGTGGAGGAGGCCGGAGCTCAACAGTGGGACTTATGCGGGCTGAGGTGATGATGGTAATGATGAACCTTTAGATATCTTATTAATTTAGCATTATACTGTTCTAAAATAGTTTTGCATGGATAATAAATTTATTTTCAATTTCGTGCTTTATCGAAGAATTCTTGGATGCCGGTTTTATCTTCGAACACTTAAGATCACAATTTGTTTTACCCAAAAGATTACACATACTAACTCACATTCCCCTTTATCTAGAATGGGAGGGTTATTGACTTACTATTCCACGCTGGTCAGACTTCTTGGAACAGAGTTTTGTTTCGAGTTCCTTCTCTTACACAGATGTTGTATGCATATTACATCCCTTAGTCATCTTTTACGACATCCAGGGGCAAGATAGGGAGTGGTGAATTGTATTCTTGATCCATCACCATACAGAATAACCTACAATTTAATATCAGAAAAATACTATTTTAACAGAAAGTATGTCTAAATATTTAAATTCTCATATGAATAATCATCTGACTGCAGAATACCATAGTGCTCTAGAACATTACTTCTAGAACGAGATATCAGTACCGGTACAATTAATTTTGCGTTCTACATGTAATTGTTCAGTCATCGTCATCTTGCTCTTTCCAATTACTTGGATCCCAATTAAGTACTTGGAGTCTACTCAATATGATGTACACTTCTCTTAGTTCAAATCACAAAAGTTTTGGCAATAGTTTTAAGACCAGCCGCCTAACTATGTAACGTAACTTTAGGAATATAATTATTCTAATTATTATTTTTTATTTTGTGGGTGGGCCGCGGTCGGCGCGCCTCCGCACCACTCCATCCGGGGCGACAGAGGGGCTTAAGCACGCAACTCCCACGACCCACCCGAAAACCACGTCGCCTTCGTCGTTGGGCCGACCACTGGAGCAGCGTTCACTTGTCGTCAGTGGTCGGCCCGACGGAATACCCCCTATTGGGGTACCCTCCCATCGACCGACGTCCCCCCCTCGGGGAAATATAATTATTCCCTAGCCCGAGGTCACGGATGACAGGACCGGGGATTAGTCCATCACCCGCAAAGAGGCTGACCTTGCGACGACAACTGACGTCTCGGGAAGAAGACGTCTAGAGGAGAGGGTTCTCCCTCGGGGTATTCCGTCGGGTCGACCACTGCAGACAAGGAAGTCGGCTCCGGTGGTCGGCCCAACGACGAAGGCGACATACTATGGGTGGATTATGGAGCCGCGCGCTGCCCCTCCGTCGTACCGGACAGAGGGGTGGCGTAGCCCACCCCCGAAAAAAAAGGAATATAATTATTGACCCGAAGGCATCAGATCGAGTTGGTATAAATTGATGTAAAGGAGGATTTATTTCTTAGTGTTAAGTGTTTTCATTAAAAAATAAAAAGAAAATGGTAGTACTAAAAGTGTGAAAGTGCCGCCTCAGGTGGAACTAATAGATATCTCGCTATATTTCTCGTTAGCTCCTCAGCATACAACTATAGTATTATATAGAAGCGTAAAGTATAAATACAGTATTTATGTACAGCGTGGTGTATTTTTTGAACAGCAATAAAAATTACAAGATTTTCGAGTAATTGAAGATAATATATATTACATCTGATTATAACTGTTATTGACATTGAAATTCATTAATTGTTACTAAATGTCAGTGCCTCAAGCAGTTTGTATAATAAAATTTAGATAATCTGGTGTCATCTGAAGATGACATAGACACAGAAATACTTATTTGTAATGTGTCTTTTTTTTCAGCAATAACATATAATAAACATACATTTATATCGTGGCGTAAATTTTAGACTGCTTCAGAATTGGGAGCGAATCTTTGACCATCTGTTGGACACAGTTCTAAACTTCACACTACTACGAAGAATTCTAAGAAAAGTGTGATGACGGTGTAAGAATATATTTCATCACCACCTTTCTTGCTCGTGGTTGTCGTATGAGACGATCAAGACATACATTATGCAAATAACATCTTGATATAGACCAACGCGTCTGACCAGCAGGATCATTCCATCAGTCCATCAGTCATGGGAGGCATCTTTAAATATTATATCTAGAACATCATTTTAATGCATATACTTATCACTGAGTAGCTTCGTATATAATGAAAAGAATATTTACCTGCTGACTACGCTGACTAGCAAGATTAAAATACAGTGACTGAGTAGTCTTCTACGCAATAGGTAGAATATTGTCTTACTGATTATGCACATCAGATAGGTTTGCCTTTTCTGCTTGTTTATCTTATTCACATTTTTCACTACGCACAAGCGTTTAAAATATGCACTGTATGGGCGTTTTACCAAAATTTAAACCACGTGCGGTTGTCTCATTGGAATCGAAAGTAGCTATTTGCACTCATAATCATACAGATCAGACAAGCGGTTCGACCACACAGAGTAAGCAAAGAATGCGCTACATAGACGAACTGTAAAAAAATTTCATCAACCTGTATAAAGCAAAATAATACGAATGAATGTTGCATGACGTTTCCCGCGTTGATATTATTTACCGCCCCTAGCTATAAACCTGTCGCCAATGAAGACAAACGGCTATGAACAGCGTCCATAGAAGCTGGCCCAAGTTTTTTGCTTGACCCCACCTTAGTGTCATTTGGTGAAGCATTATAGATGTTATTGCTTGGTCGCCGGATGTCTTGATGATAATAAGGAAAAATATTTTTCTATTTTTTTTTTAACCAATGGCATTAGTTATTGGATTATCCGAAATTATTAGATCTCTGTATTTTTTTAAGTTACTAATATTATGCTATATAATTGTATACTGCCATGGGTGTTCAAGCTTTTCTTATTAAAAATACACCGTTCATAGGAAGAAATCCCCGTGTTACGAGGAACTTTATGAACATAACATAAAGAATTAAAGTAACATCCAGATGACGCAGTGGTATAGTTTGATACAGTGGGTTCGAATCCCACGCAAGACGACACTTTGTGCGATAATTAAATTGTTATTCTGAATATGGATGTAATTTGTATCCGTTAATTATTTGTTTTTAAAGTCCCCCGCAATACAAGGATTATTTACTTAGTGCAGAGTGCTGTCTATCTATCTCTGAAAGTGGGGATTCCGGCTCTCTCGATCACCGAACGAAGTGAAATAACAAACTGCTACTACTCGGACGTCAATTTTCTGCAAGACTGTGGCACTACCCTGGACGGATTGGCCCGCCGCCTTAGATAGAACTGTCGGACTGTCGAAAGTGTGGTCCTACCACATTTACCGTCTAATTTTGTTTATATGCAGAATATTCTTGACCCACAATAAACTCTAAGGAACTAATTGATTTGGTACCACCGTCACGATTTTACCAACTTAACACTCGGCACTGCAGCAGGGTTCATCCATTTCACCTGGATACGTTATGGTCTTCAACTGTACGTTTTTAGCGATCTTTTCTTTCATATACGTGCAGGATCTGGAATGAACTAGCTGCTGCTGGGTTTTCCAATTGCTACGAAATATCCTTCTTTAAAAAGAACTCACGGTGGCTATGCCTTTGGTATTACAAAGGTCCATGTGCAGTATCACTTTCCATCAGGTGTGCTGGTTACTTGTTTACCAATATTGGCAATGAAAAAAACTTGAGCAACAATGGAACGAGCTGAGAAGATAAAAATGGAATGATTGCACATTTTTTATCCTATCTAGCTTGCGGCTCTCCAGTAGAATTGCTAATATTTTTTTCACAACTTCATCCATGGAGAAAATAGTCCATGCTCTTCTAATGTACAAATATGCTGCAGTACTGGTTTTATTTATAATCAGAATATCCGTTACCAATAGGCCAGTTATGTAAAATTGCAGTATTATAATAACTACAACGGCAAAGCACTCACGTACTGAGATCGATTACGTCGACCCGGGTTTTGAGCATATTTGATGCTCATCATTCGGGCCGCGTGTCGCGCAGCGCGACGCGACGCAGGTGTTTGCTTCTTGAGCGTCTTCGGCGGAATCGTCAAACGAGACTTGATCACAACCGGGGTTTAGCAATATTGTTATGTATGCTACATTTATATCCGATTACAAATGAGATTTAAAATTAAAAAAATAAAAACATGAATCTTGAATCGTATCATCATCATCATCATCACAGCTCACATGCGTCCCACTACTGGGCTCAAGTCTCCTCCATAACGGAAGAGAAAATAATCCATCATACCATGCTAGTCAGACGGTTTGGTATAAGGTTTTATTTCAAGTTTTAATTCTCTTGCATTTATCTGCATATTATAATCCTTTAATCGTCTTTTACTCATAGGCAAGAAAAGGGGGTAGTGCATTGTATTCTTAGTTCGTCACCACATGGAAAATCGCAGTGTGAAGCTTTCTTTTAGGGGGTAGGCTATGGTCAGCGCACACGCCGTCCGCTCCATCTGGGGTAATGGAAGGGCAGCGCGCGGCCCCATAACTCACCCTATCACCTCTCCTTCGCCATCGGGCCGACCACCGGTACCGAGTTCCTTGTCCTCCGTAGCCGGCCTGATAAATGCGCCACGACCTTCTATCCATAAAAATCAATTGAAATTCAAAATAATAATTTGGTCAATACGAAGCATAGACAGTAGTTATTGAAGCGGAATAATCTATACTAAAATTGAAAGGCCAATCAATCAAAATATCCTAAAAATGAAATATTGTGTCCCAAAATTTATATTGTATCTCTAAATTTGTAACAGATTTGTATGATGCATTACACCACCCTTACAGCATACGTAAGTAATTATATATATTGAGGGGGCGATCTGTTCGAGTGTCATCGTGAACACTTCAAAATGTCTCAGGATTGAGACAGATGGCTGAGCAAGGAGCACTTGACAGAAATTATCATTTTTCGTTTTATCGTGCATTATTTAGACTATGTGGTGACGGTGTAAGAAAACAATTCACCGTTCCTTATCTTGCCCGTGGATGTTGCAAAAGCCGACTTAGAGATATAATATGGATATATAGAGGGAAAACTCGAAATGAAACCCTATACCAACATGTCTGACCAGCATGGTATAGTAGGTCATTCCCTCCTATTGTGGAGGAGGCCCAAGCCCAACAGTGGACGTATGTGGGCCGTGATGATGATGATGACGGTGAATATTATCTAAAAGAGGCCAGTAAAAAGTAAGTAAAAAAAAAGATAAACCAGCTGTTTCTTGCCTTATCTGCCTAGTGTGAATGCGTTCCGTACCTGTGGTGTTTATTTAAATTAGTTTAAGATATTTTTTTATTGCATGCAGTGGCAAACGAGAAAATAGTACCCCTGTTGGTAAGTGTTGCTGCCGCTCATGAACCTTTACAAGGCCGCTGCCTACCATGAAGAAAGCGAACGGAGTGTAAACGCGTGTAATGAAGTTCGGTGATACTAAAGGCATCATCAAAACCCACTACACGCAAACACCCTCAGAAAGTTGGGCTACTGGCTGTCTCACTCACCGAACGAAGCGCAGTAAAAAATTGCTACTATTCGGGCGTCGATTTTCTGCGAGAGTGTGGTACTACCCTGAACAGACCGGCCCGCGGCTGTAGACAGACAACTGTCGACAGCGCGGTCCTACCACTATTGACGGTTCTACAACTACTGTCAACTAGGGATGTGAAAAAATAATCGATTTTTAGAAAAATCGATTATTAATCGATTATTTTTTTGTAATAATCGATTTTATAATCGGTTATGAAAATAAGAAAAATCGATTATTAATCGATCGATTATGAATCGATTATTAATTGATTTTTTACTATTCGAAATTAAGCGATTATTCATGGCCAGATTTCCTAAAAAAAAAGGTCATCAGGATTGTTTCAGGTGTGTTTTCATACTATATTACAAAATAAAGCTCACATTTTCTAAAAAAAAAGGTCATCACAATCGTTTTCATACTATATTACAAAATAAAGCTCACATTTTCTAAAAAAAAAGGTTATCACAATCGTTTTCATACTATATTACAAAATAAAGCTTACATATCCTATAAAAAAAGGTCATCACAATCCTGTTGGCAGAAAAATCGATTATTTTAAAATCGATTTATTTTAACGAACAAAAATTCGATTATTTTCCCTCCAGGTCACATCCCTACTATTAACATTACGATTCTACACTATTATAAAAATTGATTTTATGTATATTAAATGATTTTATTAAATGAAGGACAACTAGATTATTAAGGACACCGTTTAAACTGCTAAGTTAGTGATAAGTTGAAATAAGTGTTTTAAATAAAACTACTTACGGATTTTATCGCGTTTATATTTGATTTTTGATTGTCCGACGCTTAGAACAACGTTCATGGTCACAGGCGGACTAAAATGTCTTAAGTCCAACAAGTCATCGATATTACAGAATATTTATAATTATCTACCCAATACAGAAAATTAGTTATTAAATATTGACCCACATTTTCGATACAAATTTATTGCCAGTGTAAGAAGAAAATGATTCTATATCAAAAAATTATATTGTTTATGGTTAGTAATTATTTAACATTAAAATTAATAGTAATTATATTAAAAACCTAACAATCTAGTATACTACCACCGGATCGGAACACGGCCATACTGACCGTACCATGCCTGTGACCATGAACGCTGCAAAGTGTTCAAAATGTCGGGCAATCAAAAATCAAATACAAACGCGATAAAACCCGTAGTTTTATTTAAAATATGTAATTCTCGCGTAAATATTTGAAATAAGTGATTAAAATATGAATTTAAATTCCCTAGTGTGTCCCGCATATGCATGTACACTTTGTCTATTGTCGTATTTGCATACGACAGTTATGGCGTATCACGACGCGTGCCCGATGACGTTTCACGCAGATTACATTTATTTTCAATCTTCATTCATGATTGAATGTACAGATTTGCATAACGTTTTATGTTACTGTCGAAATAGTATTTTGGGATAAATTTGTTTTGTCTATTTTTAATATAAAAACTATAATTATCATCATCATTGGCATATAAAAGTCCTACTATTGGGCTCGGGTCTCCTCTACAATGGGAGAGTAATTTACCTGTTATTCCATGCTGGTCAGACATGTTGGAATAGGATTTTGTATCGAGTTGTCCTTCTCTTGCATAGGTGTTATGTGTATATTTCCCTTAGTTGGTTTTTACGACACCCACTTGGGGAGTTAATTGTATTCTTACTCCTTAGCCACACAGACTATAAATAAAACCCTATTTTTGGTTGTCAGATCAGATATAGTAAGTTTTCTATCTATAACAAGTATGGATTAAACCTAAGTGAGTCATATTATTTATGCTTTTGTTAGCAGACAAACAATCCAACTAATTATGAATGGACTTATAGTCGGAGCCTACCCGTAAAGTGAGGTTTGAATCATAGAAAATACCTAGCCAGAACTGATTCGTCCTAAAATATAATTTGAACGGTAACACATATAAAATCTAAATGGATATGAAATGGTCACGCATTTTCTTATGATTCGATTATAAGTTTTAATCTGACTTGAAAGTAGAAAAGTAAATGGAAATTAATAATTGAAAAATAGATTAAATGATATATTTCCACATTCATAATAGTTTTAATTTACCGCGTACAGATAAGTTAAGAATACAATGTGTTAGAATCAGCTAAGGGGTTTATAGTTTAAAAACTACTATTAGTTTTAACATTCATAGGCGTTCTAATTTTCCGTGCACAGTCGAGTTAAGGATACAATGTGTTAGTATCAGCTGAGGAGTTTATAGTAGGAAAATTATTTAGTTTTAACACTCATAGCAGTTCTAATTTCCCGTTTACAATTGAGTTAAGAATACAATGTATTAGAATCAGCTAAGGGGTGTATAGTTTGAAAAATACTATTAGTTTTCACATTAATAGTAGTTTTAATACGCTGTGTATAATTGAGTTAAGAATACAATGTGTTAGAAACAGCTGAGGGATGTATAGTTTTAAAAATACTATTCGTATTTCCATTAACAGTAGTTTTAATATGCTATATACAGATGAGTTAAGAATACAATGTATTAAAATCAAAGTATTAAAAGCTAGGGGATTTATAGTTTAAAATCCACTATTAATATCATATGCATAGCAGTTTTAATTTACCGCGTACAATTGAGCTAAGAATACAATGTGTTAGAATCAATTAATTGTTTGAAAACTACTATTATTTATTTTATCTAAATCACGGTTACGGATGGAATGCTGTAAAGTGTTCGAGACGCCGGGTAATCATAAATCAAATACAAGCGCGATAAAATCCGTAGTTTTATTTACCACAAATATGGTACTTTCTCACACAATGTTGTCATTATTATTTTATCATCTCATCATCATCTCAGCTCATATATATCCCACTGCTGGGCTTTAAGCGTAGGTACTCCGCAATAGGACAGTAATATTCTTCTAAAGCATATTATAAAACTAGACCTATTGGTCTGTATAAAAATTGAACGCTATTGCGTTCAATTGTTTTCGCAATAGAAAGATGTCCTTTACCTTAAAAAATAGCAGACTATTCAGAATTAAAAATAAATGTATGTTTATAATTAATTAAAAACATATTCGTACCCTATAGAGTATCATATTGCTAAAACAAAACATGGTACACGACACCGCTTTTAAACAACCAATGATTTTTTTATAATATAATTGCTAATTTGCTTCGTCTCTCCGTTCCCTTATTCCCTGTTGAGGATAACATGGTAATATACAAAAAGCTACGCTGCTATATATCGCTTCGTGGAATTATTTATTGATTTGTCAGCATTTAATTTCATTTATAACTATGGCAATCCATGAAATTTTGATTCTCTCCGTACTTTCAGCGGAACCCTAGCTAGGGTTCCGCTGAAAGTCACGGCTGAAAGAAAAAAAATGTTTTGTTTCTTTAATTATTACCTAATAATTTATGGCCTCCATAATGATGGCAAAGTTTCTTAGAGCTTATATTACTCCATCGGGCCGACCACTGATGTCAAGTAACCCTGCTCCGGTGGTTGGCCTAACGACGAAGGCGAGGTGGTTTTCGGGTGGGTTGCGTGCTTAAGCCCCTCTGTCGCCCTGGACGGAGTGGTGCCGAGGCGCGCCGACCGCAGCCCACCCACAAAAAAATAAAAAGAAAAAGAGCTTATATTACTGTCTGCGATTTTACAGAACTTCAGATGACCTATTTTTAGATATTTTAAAATAATCATTTTATTTTTGCATTTCATTAAACAAAAATAATATATTTTTTTAAGTTATTTCCTAAATACTTCTGAACTTAAGATTTCATAGTTGGGAAGTACCTGTATCAATAATTTGCCACCACAAATATATGAAAAGACATATCACGTCTTTTAATAGCAAAGCATAAACGAGTTACACCTCTTTAGATCCTTTAAGTTTAAAAATATATCCTTACACATACGTAAATTATAAAAAATATATTATATATCTTGCATTGCATTACTATCTTTAATTCAGCCTATTGTTAAAATTTCAGGATTATCTCTAGCTACCTGATGAATTATTATTTCTTTTTCCTTCCTTATTTTCCATCCGAATCTGTTCTAATTATTTCCTCCTGAATAAACAAAGGGACTTCAAAATGTTTTAGAGTGCCGTTGTCGTTAAATAAAATTGCCACTTTTCGATTATTTACGTGCTCATTGCGAAACATAATGGTTGTAATATATGTATTTTATATTGCTAAGATTTTATTACAGACGTTCTTTATAAGCAATTTCTTGTCTGAAATTATAGAAGCAAATATTATTCGAGTCGTGATCGAATAACAATACAATGGTCACAACCACGATAAAGAAAGGTATGGGTGATCGTAAAAGACGATTAAGGGACGCAGGTAGATAATATCAATCCAAGAGAAGGAAAATTTGAAATCAACTTTATCCCCCATCTACTCAGCGTGATGTAATTGGCCAGAAAAAGAAAACACGAAAATTATTACACGAAATTATACCAAACGCCTAACCAGCGTTTTGTTGTAAACCAACTTCATGCCCTGATTGCCATTTTCATCCTTTAAAAGCGCTATATCTGTATTGCAGATTAACACACAACGCCAACAGTACCTTAAATTTTTGTACGCGAGTCAGTCCACCCAATATGATACATACGGCCAGATTCTCTCTTATTGCAGAATAGGATTGTGCCCAACGATGCGATGTGTACAAAAAATAATAAGTCCGCCCATGATCATAAATTGTTCGAAACATTGAGCAATCAAAAATCAAAACAAAATCAACGGTAAAATAAAAACAGTTTCATTTACAATTTGTAATACTCGCGTAAACATCAGAAATCATTAAGAAAATAATAAGTTACGAGGAATTTTTGTCGCGAACCTCTGAAAAATATTTCTAAATACTTGTTTACAAGGCGATTATAAAATTCGCATCAATACTTAAAATACATGGTTCATTTATAATATAAACTGTATCATTGTTGACAAACGGATACATCTCGACACTGATGTATCACTTATCCCTACAGTCCCGGGGTGGCAGGGTCGCGGTAATCCGAGGACATCTCCACAATTACTTGCCCTTACGCCCGACTCAATATTGTAGGACACAATAGAATTTGGCAGTTTAAAGAAATATAATTGCTAGATGTGACTTGAATTAAATTAAATTTTTGATATCAATTTTTATTTAAATATGACAAGACTTACAAAGATTTATGCCATAATTATAAGGTATTATAAAATCATCATAATCACCATAACAGCTCATGAAATTAACCTACAATACCACGCTGGTCAGACGGGTTGCTATAGGGTTATAGGGTTTTGTTTTGAGGTTTTCGTCTCTTTCATAGATGCTATCTGTATATTAAAATCCCCTAGTTGTCTTTTACGACATCTACGCCCAAGAAAAGGGGTGGTGAATTGTATTCTTACGGTGTCACCATATGGACAAGTGTATTTAAAAAGATACAGTTGTAAGTCTTAAGGAACCATGATTGCTAAGTATGTATGTCTTATAATAGACATTCATAATCATCATTTGATCTAGTATGCCACAGATTTCCGTATGGTGACGGATTATGCATGCAACTTAAGAGTGGTAGGACCACACTGTCGACAGCTATCTGTCTACAGCCGCGGGCCGGTCCGTCCGGGGCAGTACCACACTCTCGCAGAAAATCGACGTCTGAGTAGTAGCAACTAGTTACTGTGCTTCGTTCGGTGAGCGAGAGAACCGGAAGCCCAACTTTGTGAGGGTGTTTGCGTGTGAAGGGTTTTGGTAGTGCCCTTGGTATCACCGAACCTCAATGTACGCATTCACACTCCCTTCACTTTCTTCGCGGTAGGCAGCGGCCTTGTAAATGTCCATGAGCAGCAGCAACACTTACCATCAGGTGTACTGTTTGCTCGTTTGCCACCGTTGGCAATAAAAAAAAAAACTCACAACGTTCTTTTTTACCCGTGGGTTTCATAGTAGATATTTCATATAGCAAAACATTTATTGCAGTGTGCTATAACAGGTCCATAGCCCTCCTATTGTAGGAGGGGAGGAGGAATTTATATGAGCTGAGATGGTGGTGATACCATTACAGAATGTAATAAAGATTAAAATTAAAATATTCGAATTTGTTTGTTCCGTTGAAACTATATCTTTGTTTTATATTCAGACACAGAAAAGATCCCTTAGTTCACGATTTATTGAGTGTTGATTTAATCATAGATTTCTTTTTAAATTTCGTGTTTGCCACTTCAATTTGGGATTATGATGAGTGATGGCTTTTTATATTTTTATTTAAATAACTTTTTTCTGAAGGAGTAATTTAAATAAATCAATGCAAAGACGACTAAAGGATGTACCTAATATGCATATACTCGTAACATCTATGAAAGAGATGGAAAACTTAAAATGAAACTCGGTACTAACATGTCTGACCAGCGTATTATAGTAGATTAATTTGACTCCTATTATGGACTAGGCTCGAACCCAGCTGTGGGACGTAAATTAACTATGATAATGATGATAAAGGAATAAGTATAGAAACATCGTAAATGTAGTAAATAAAACTACTTTTACGGATTATATCGCGTTTGTATTTGATTTATGATTGCCCGACGTTTCGAACACTTTGCAGCATTCATGGTCACGGGCGGACTAAGGTGTCTCACGTCCAACAAGTAATCGTTATTACAGACATTGTCAAATCAAACAAATGTCTGTAATAACGATTACTTGTTGGACGTGAGACACCTTAGTCCGCCCGTGACCATGAATGCTGCAAAGTGTTCGAAACGTCGGGCAATCATAAATCAAATACAAACGCGATATAATCCGTAAAAGTAGTTTTATTTACAATGTGTAGTGCTCGCGTAAACATCAGATATCATTATCGTAAATGTATATATTTTTGAAGTGAAACTTCTTTAGAATCGTGATTTCAAACTATGAAATGAAAAATCGAGTTCATAGAGACACAAACACGTAAATGTATAAGATTCAGCCGGCGAGAGAATGAGATAAAGGATGAAGGACGAAGGACGAAGGACAGAGGACGGAGGACGAAGGACGAAGGACGAAGGACGGAGGACGGAGGATGGAGAATGAAGGATAAAGGATGAAGAATAATGGATAAAGGAGTTTCACTTCTGATATGCGTACTTTGTACACACACTCTTTTTTTTTTAATTAAATGCTGCAATAGACTGAAAATTATTTATCGTGTGGCATTTTATCTAGTAGAAATATAATAAAAGTGTACCCCCTTTCTAGCCCGTGGGTGGCAAAACAACGACTAAGGGATATGATATGTGGCAACATTGATGCAAGAGAAGAAAAACTTGAAATAAAAGGCAATACAATATATCTAATCAGCTTGTTATAGTAGGCCAAATTCCCCTCCCATTGTGGAGGCGATTCGGGCTCAAAAGTGGGACGCTGTGATGATGTAATATTATCAGAATCATAACATACTGATCTCAACTCCTTCCTTCCCAGTTTATATCAAAACAAAATAATTAAAATATAAACATATTTTATAGTAAAATACTCAACAAAAGATGAATTTATCATTCAAGATACAACTATTGTAGGAAACCGTTCCACCGAAGCTTAATTTTGAAACAGCGATACTTCAAAGGGGACTTGGAGACCGTAGCTGACTTCTAGTTAATGTATTCTACGGTATTGTTTGTGGCAGACAGGATTACGTTCATATGGAATACGTAGGTTGAAAAACGATTTCTATGTTATAATTTGCGTACAGAAATGTAAGATTTCACAAAATATTAAATTTTTACAAAACTAAGTGGTGCGGTGGTGTGGTGTGGTGGTGGCCCGTCCAAGTGGTGGTGCTGGTGTTCCTGTGTGGTGACGAAGTAAGAATGCAATTCACCACTCCTTCTCTTGTCGGTGGATCGACGTCCGTGGGAGACAGATTGACCTACTATACCGCGCTAGCCAGACAGGTTGGTCCAGGGTTTAATATCGACAACTGAAGTCAAGGAACTCTGCACCGGTGGTCGGCCCAACGACGAAGGCGACGTGCTATATGGGTGGGTTACGGGTGTGCGTGCTTACGCCCCTCTGTCGCCCTGAACGGAGCCGGGCAAGTAGTGCTCCGACCGTAAAAAAAAGGGTTTTATATCGAGTTTTTCCTTCCCTTGTATAGAGGTTGTACGATTATTATAAATCCTAGGTCGTCTTTTACGACATTCACGAGCAAGAAAGGGGGTGATGAATTATATTCTTACTTAATGATTTCTGATGTTTCTGATGTTTATATGTTTACAGACTGCAGATTTAGTGTGACGGCCGTGCTTCACATCAGCTATGTGTTCTTTGATCCGAGTTCTTATGGATCTCTTTATTTGCCCAATATAAGAGAGACCACAGTCACAGTCAAGTGTGGCTGTATTCCGACCCGGTGGTAGTATATACTAGATTATTAGGTTTTAAATATAATTACTACTAATTTTAATGTTAAATAATTAGTAACCATAAACAATACAATTTTTCATAACAAAACTATTGCATCAAAATGTGAGTCACTATTTAATAACTAATTTTCTGTATAGATAATCGGGTAGATAATTATAAATTTTCTGTAATAACGCGATGACTTGTTGAACGTGAGACATCTTAGTACGCCCGTGACCATGAACGCTGTAAAATAAACGCTGTAAACGCGATAAAGTAGTTTTATTTACAATGTATTCTTATTCCTTCACCACATGAAAAGTACCTAAGAAAAAGTACCTAAATTGCTTACGCAATATAATTATATAACAATAGTTAAGTTATAATAGACATTTGAAGAACATGTTAAATTTATGAGCCTAAGTTTACAAACAATAACCCTTATCACAGCGTTGCCCACATTTGTAATTCTAACCATCACTTCAAGCTCCCCATTTACACTGAAACTATTCGAAGTTAAAGGATATCAAACTATAAATCCAATGTTACCATCGACAATACCTCTTACGAAGATTACCAATTCCTCGAGCACTATTTGGTCAAAGGACAAATTGTAATCCAAGATGGTAAATAATTAATTTTACTAATGGAACAGTTTGTTCGGTGACGTTGAAATTTGTCAAAACGAGACGGCACAAATGGCTTTTGAGTCTTGGCTGTGTATTGTTAAAGCTTGAGTCGGATGTCTGGCAATGTAGATGGAAGTTCCGTGTAACTTGACTGTAGTTAAATAAAGATTTAGTCGTGAGAATACAATTCACCACCCCCCTCTCATACCCTTAGTCGTAAAAGACGACTAAGGAATATATTACGCATATGACATCTATGTAAAAGATGAAAAACTCGAAACAAAACCCTATACAAACCTGTCTGACTAGCATGGTATAGTAAGGTCATTTTCCATCTTATTATGGAGGAGGCTGGAGCCCAGCAGTGGGACGTATATGAGCCGAAATGATGATGATGATGATGATAATCAACATATCTGAACGGTGTGGCATAGAAGGCCAATTGCCCGTCTATTGAGGTATCACGAACCCAGTAGTGGTATATGAGCTTACATGAAATTGAATGAAATTTTACTTTTTTTATTCAAACACTAGCAATCCGCCCTCGCTTCGTTTCGGTTTCTATCGCCTTATCCCTGTAGTTCCCGTGGCAATACTGGGATAAAATATAGCCTAGTTTACTCCCTGATATTATAGCTTTCCATTGGTGAAAGAATTTTTTAAATCGGTCCAGCCGTTTTGAAGATTACCCGGAACAAAAAGGCAGACAGACAAAAAAAAATAAAGTGATTTTAGGCATATGTATAGTGCAAATAACCGTGTGAGCATGAAAAATGCCTATTATTTTGACATTACAAACAGACACTGCAATTTTATTTATTGTTATAGATTACCGTCATAACCGTAACATTCTGAATAAGTGTATTCAGATAGTTACTGGATTTTGATTTGATTTTTCCTTCTCTTGTAGTCATATTATAAATTTAATGCCTTAAACGTTTTATACAATCTGCTTAATTCATCTCAGCATGAAGTTCATACTACTGTAGAACAGTACATTGTTATTGATGTGAAACATCTATAGGCGAATCTAAACCTGCTCGTTGGCGTGGCGTGAACAGATCGCGGTGGCGCATCGCCACGCTATATGACGAAATATGCGAGGGTAAACCTGATCGTTGGCGTGGCGTAAACAGGCCGGCGACGAAAGGCCACGCTATATGATGGAATATAATATACGTAGTCTATACGTAATAGTGAGTGAGTGACGGGTGATAGAGCAACGGGATGTTATGCGGTGAATTAAATATTTTAAGTAATAATATAAATATAAATCGTTATGTTTTATTTATACATTATGCTATATTAGTTCCTGTCATAATCTGTTCTTTGCATATACATTTGTACAAAATAATTTCGATGTTTCACATCTGCGAGGCGTCCTGAGCGACGGCTGACTTTTTTTGTTTATTTATTACTTTCATTCTTTCTTTAATTTAATGCTATACTATTCAAATATATTTATGTTGCGTTATATTTTCAGGGGTACAGAATACAAAAAACATAATTTTTAACAAGACATTTTATTTTCCATTTCCGTTCAGCTATACGGCGTAATGATACACTTGGGACATTTAGCAATACAATAAAATCCAAAATTCAGTGTGGAATCACTTTAATAAATCGAGCTATACTCATTGACGTACAAACTGCCTGTTTTGAATTTCACTAGCATTTGAAAACGAGATCTGAAGCACTTAGACACGGTTCGCTACATAAGTTACGGACACACAGATATCTAACTTGTCCTACATATCGTACCTACGTATATTATTGAGATTGAGAGATATGACAGCTGATAGGAAGCTATGGAAGGTCAGAACATATTGTGCTGACCCCACTTAGCGTGGGATGAGGGTAGGCAAATGATGATCATGATATTTATTATATTTACATTATGACATAGTATTGTAAAAAAGAAAAGGTCAAAAAGACTAGTGTAAATATAATTGTAATAAAAAATAAAGTTACCCATTTACATATTAAGAGTAAAAAGTAAATAATCTAACTAAAATTCATGACAACTCTGAAAACTGTATCATAGCATCCAAACATAAAGACAAACTTTGCATTAACTAGGGAGAAAGTTATATATACTGCTGTGCAATGACAAATAATAATAAATCAATCAAATCAAAATAATTAATTTGGCAGAATATTGTCATATTAGTTAGTATTATCTTAAATAAAGTTTCAAATATTCTACTGTTTCCGGTGTACAAATATTTTAGGTTATTTAGTAAATTTTATAAATCAAAATAGAAAACAATCACATAAATAAAAATAATAATAATTAGAAATACAATGTCATGGATTGCGATAAAGTAGAAATCAATTGATATGTCAAAGTAATAATATATAAAAACATTTTTATATAACTTTATTAAAGTTCGTCGTCCATAAATTAAAATGTATCACAACCCATTACTTCCCACGAAAGCCGTAAAACTTGTTTAAGGGACGACCATCTGAATGGTAGCACTCTCCTAGGAAAGTTTCACACAAAACAAAACACAAAAAACACTTTCTTGCCGCCTCCGTAGACAGACTTATGTTAGCATAGTATTTTTTTTTAAATTCTCCTCTTTCTACGTTAATTTTATTTGCTTACATTAATTTTTGATTTACATGGAAAATAAAAAGGTAATAATTTTCTTAATCCGTAATATTCTTAATCCGTCACTAAACTGTTGTACACTATACTCTGCTAATAAAATGCTGTAAAACTTACAAAGCCGTATGTCACCATCGTCTTGGGCCTATCGAGAGGCGTTTAAGAGCATCTCACCATAACAATAAACTTTGAAGGGACGCTACATTTACATACGTATTGCTAGCTAAAATGTTTGACAGTTCGCAATAGATGTACTATTGTTCGAGTTAGGGGTAAGTCTTTGATGAATACAGTACAAGACGCTTATGTAAGATCTGTTCATATTCATGATGATTTGTTGACGTAGTTAGACCTCTTAGCAGTTTGCTTGTATTTTGATTATGAAGGTAGAAGTGTATATTTAGCCCTATATAAATATGATATATCCATGTGGTGACGGAGTAAGAATACAATTCACCACTCCCTATCTCATCCGTGGATGTCGTAAATGGCGACTAAGGGATATAATATGTACATAATAGCAAGAGAAGGAAAACTTGAAATGAAACCCTGTATCAACATGTTCGTCCAGCATGGTATAGTAGCTCAAATACTCTCTCATTCATTATGGAGAGGAGGCCCGAGCCCAACAGTGGAATGTACGTGGGCTGCAATGATGATAACGACTACCTATCGTACGCGTGTATGTTGTAAAAGACGACTAAGGGATTATAATGCGCATATAACATCTATGCAAGAGAAGGAAAACTCGAACCAAAATCACTGTCTGACCAGCAGGGTAAGGTCAATTGCTCTCCTATTGTGGAGGAGGCTTGAGCCCAACAGTGGGACGTATATGAGCCGAGATGATATCTATAAATGTTAATGTTGCCATTAAAAGGACCAAATTTAGGCAATTTTACATTAGGTATGGAAGTAACTTCTTTTTTTGGGACTAATCCCACCACACATTCCCACCATTGTAACTCCTGTAAGCCAGGATCCACAATGGTCTCCATAAATGACACCGAGGTTTGACCCTCAGGCAGTCCCGGGATATGATTTTAATTGTCTTGGGACCCGCAACAAATTTAATTAGAAAAGATTAAAGAGGAGGAGTTGGAAAGAGAGATTCCACTTCCCTCCCAGGCAAAGCGGGAGACAGGAAAACAAAATGACTAGTCAGCCAATAAGTAAACAGGAGTACAGCTACGATAGCGCAGCAGTACGGCACCACGGATACGGAAGAGCTTAACGGGGCCTATATGTGAGCGTTAAGATTGATTGCTACAGTAGGTATGGCAGAAACGCATGAACGCACGGAAATTTTCTCGAGTTGCTACAAGGTCCGTATAGTATACTACCCCACAGGTGACTTGCAAACTGTTTAACATAAGGTTACGCTCGTTTCGCCAGAGATCGCACTCCCAGAGAATGTGATGTGCTGATTGTTCATACTCGTGGTCAGATGTGGAACATTGACATAATGGTGATGGTACGAGTTTAAAAGAAAACAATTTACTTTTAAAGTTGCCATGGACAGTTAAAAATTGGGCCACGAAGTGGTCAACCTCCAACCACACCTTCTCCAGGCGCTCCCGGATGCATGGAAAAAATAGATAAAGATGACGACCTTTCGATGATGAATCCCATCTTTCTTGCCATTCAGTTAAAAGTTCCTCATAAACAATGGATTGTGGTGCAAACAATCTAGCAATTTTATTTCGGTCGCGCGGTAGAAGGAAATCTGTATTCATAGTTTCCTTTGTGGTGTAATACATTGACGCTCGTCTCTGAATCTCCAAATCAACCGGAAGTACACCCGCGAGTACTGGTAAGGCCTCGGTACTAACCGTTCTATAGGCTTTACATAAGAATATTAGGGCCAATCGTTGGCTCTGTAGTAATTTAAGGCGAGCCGCCCCTATGGTGGCCCTATCGGCCCATACAGGTGCAGCGTAACAAATACACCCCAAATATGTGGCCATGTATATAGTTTTAAGTGTATTAAAACGAAGGCCCCAAGTAGATGTGGATATTCTAGTAAGCGCGTAGAAATTCCGTTTCGCTTTTTCGCCTACAGTTTTAATATGTTCAATAAATGAAAATTTTTTTTCTAAGACTAGGCCGAGATAGCAAACTGATTCTTTCTTTTTGACAGTCATATTATTGAATTTTATACGCGGCGCTGATTGTAAATGTCCTTTTAATAAAAGATGATATGTTTTTTGTGGTGCGAAGGCAAGCCGGTTTCGTGTACCCCAATCGAATATATCATTGAGGCATGTTTCCGCTAATTTCTCTAAACCATCCCTTGTGTTCGATTGTATAAGTAAAAGTCCGTCGTCTGCATAGCCGATCAGTAGACAATTATTCGGTAGAGGTAACTCGAGAAAATCGTCAAAACCTAAATTCCATAGATATGGACTTAATACCGAACCTTGAGGGCAGCCCATCGTCAGTGGTTTCGACACAGCATGGTGACCAAGTTTCAATTTAGTCGAGCCATTTAAAAAGTACGACTGTATGATTTGGTAGATATTTCTATAGCAACCACGAGCCTTTAATTTAAGAAGTAGCATTGGCCACCAGGCGTTATCGAAAGCACCTGAGATATCCAGGAAGACACCCAGTACGTATTTAAAAACGGATGCGCTAATGACACGTCTTACCGCAACGGCCGCGTCGATAGTTGATTTGCCGTGAGTGAAGCCGAATTGTTTATGATTGAACGTTGGTCCACCCGGCAATAAACGAGGAACAATGAGACGTGAATGATATGGAAGTAACGTGGAACTCGTCTAAACTTTAGTATAATACATATAGAGTTTGAGTTATAACGATAATACATAATATCTGGTTGACCGAGCTTCGCTCGGAATATTTCTGTAGTATTTTTGTCGAATTTTAGATATATATTAATAAAAAATAAAAATTAACTAATGAAAAAAATATAAAAAAATACAAAAAGAGAATAATAATAACACCGAGATTCGATCCGACGCTGTTTGAATGCGAAAACAAAACTAAAAGAAAACTGGACAACTTCCCAACTGAGCTATCGTAACTCATGACGTTGATGGCGAAATTTGAATTCATATTCTTTTAAAATTTAATGTCTTTGTATTGTTTTGCTAAAAACACCGACAAAACAACATTTTCTATAAAGAAAACCTAGCTACTTAGATTACTTACATCGATTTTTTGGTCCCAAAACCTCTATTATGCCAAGTTTCATCAAAATCGTCGGGGCCGTTTCCGAGATCCTATATATATATATATATATATATATATATATATATATATATATATATATATATATATATACAAGAATGGCTCGTTTAAAGATATAAGATAATGATGTTTTTTAAGAGTAAGTTCTTTTGGTTATTACTACTTCAATTTTGTTGAAATTATTACCATATTAATTCTGATAATGTTTATCACATCAAATTCAAATGATTTATTATCAATAACTGCAACTGATATATTGTCAATATTATTCCCACCTATTTAAACTGTGGCGTGGCTGCAAACGGCGAAGAAACTCAGCGAACTTAAAATGTGTTAAGTTACATTTTTTTTTATGTACACATATATTTAGTTAGTATAAGTTCTAATCCTCAATTATTTTTGTTTCCAAAATATATTACAATAAAATGGTCGGATCCAACCCCATAAGCGGCACCGTTTCACAGGTTAACTACTAGAGCAGCCATTACTCCCTTGAACATCATTGAAAGACAAGGAAGCCCTACAAGCGGCACCAGATCAGGAGTTAACTACTAGAGCAGCCATCACTTTCCTCAACCACATTGGAGGGCAAGGAAAGATCCGATACTGTAAGCATTATCTAATCATTATACGCACAAAATAACATATCAATTTGTTTTCAAGATATCTATCTGATTTTTTTCACACATATCAAATCTATACTGCGGATATAAATGATTGATCGAATTTATAATATTTCTATTATTACTATCATAAGGTTCAAATTTCTATTTTTTATTTACAAATATTAAATTATTTTGCTCTTTCATTCGAGTTCGTTCATCGGAAGTGATCGGTCAGGCGCGTGCTACCGATACATCAACAATTTTAACATTGTCATTCTTTGTTAAACTGACGATTCAATTTAGCGTTTGTGTTTTCAAAAATTTTATTGTACTTGTATTTTATATTTTTTTTCCATATAGTGATGAAGTAAGAATACAATTCACCACACCCTCTCTTGCCCGTCGGTTCGTAAAAGACGACTAAGGTATTAAATATGCTTATAACATCTATACAAGAGGCGATAGACTCGGAACCAAACCCTATATCGACGCGTCTGACCAGCATGGTGTTGTTGGGTAGGCTCGAGCCCAAGTGTGGGACATATGTAAGCTAAAATGATGATGATGATTGCTAGTTATTCTAACTGTTCATAACGAACAAACACAAATTTTCCGTGTGGTGACGGAGTAAAAATACAGTTCGTCACACTCTATCTTACCCATAGGTGTCGTAAAAGATGACTAAGAGATTAAATATGCATATAACATTTGCACAACAGAAAAAAAGCTACACGTCTGACCAGCGTCGAGCTTAACAGTGGTACGTTTATGAGCTGAAATGAATAATGATGGTAAAACTTCTACCTTGGATGTTTTTGAAGTCAAATGAAACAAAATGTTGTTCATTGTACGAGGACTTGGCTTAAAAAAAATGTCCTTCTATGCCGTGAGTTCGATCCGTACGCAGGACAATTCTTTTCTTTTTTTTTTTGGGGTGACGGAGGTAGCGTGCCTATTGGCCAAGACTCCCCCGTGGACCTGAAGGCGGAGATTCTCACCAGGTTTTACCGGCGGGTGTCGGAGACTCAAGCGGGAGGCGGCATAGTCTCATTGGACTTCATTGAAGGAGACACCCGCCGCGATGTCCGCCTGTTGAGCAGTCCGGCTGGAGAGACTTCAAGAGCGGACGATGTGTGCGCTGACCATAGCCCACCCAAAAAAAAGGACAATTACATTTGTGATCCACAAATCATTATTCCAAATCTAGGTATATAGTACAGTCATTTGGTTGAAAAATAGAGGTTACCTGGAAAGTTTGCCAGGAGTTTTGAAAATTGGAAATTTTATAGATTTTGAGGTGCTCTTGCCGAATTTCAACTTTGCCACCTCGTATTTTTGCCGCTCGCGCTGCCATATTGGAAAAATGGCGCTTAAAGGCATTTTTTTGATAATAACTCCTTTCCCACGCATTTTACAGGCAAACGTAGTTATACAAAATAATTGTAGAGGAAATTTCCTACAATTTATGTCGTAACCTTTTTTTTTTCATAAAATCAATAGTGTCGGTGTACGAGCGCCAACCATTATACATAAATGCTAACGCGTTATCATCCTTTTAGCTCATACACGTCCCACTGTTCGACTCGAGCCTTCTCCACATTAGGAGGAAGATTGACCTTACCCTCATGCTGGTCAGACAGGTTGATATAGGGTTCTGTTTCGAGTTTTCTTTCTCTTACATATTATATGTTATATGCATATTGTATCCCTTAGTCGTCTTTTACGACATGCACGGGCAAGCTAGGAAGTGGTGAATTGTATTCTTACGGCGTCACCACACGGAAATAACGAGTAATAACGCGTAATATTTACTTTAAACCGCTCATATTTGTGAATTGTAAAATATAAAAATTATACTCAGGTTATTGTACTGTAGATTGAAAACTCGGTTGACTATGGTCTGTCTCCGCAGGTATAAAGGAATGCGTACTTCCCTTCTGTGTCAGGCCCCTCCTCTCCCTTCAAAGAAACATCTGACCCTAGCGGAGCTCAATAGATATATTTAGTCTGAGCCATCAATACATGTTTATTATTTCACACTGTCGTTTGCATTTATAGAGCCATGGCTCCTAATGAAGTAAACTGTTTTATTTGTGGTGATATATTGCAAGATAGTGAAGTTATTGAAGTGAATAAAAAAGGATTGGAAACAGAAAAAACTTCCATCTTTGATATTTCAATCAATACTGAAGACGATGAAAGCACAACTAACACCTAGTCTGTCAACAACAATGATGAGGCGGAGATTGAACTAAATTTGGAAATAGTGAGTCAGATGTGCATTAAGCCTACCGGGGATATCACGATAAAAATACGTGCCGCCTTCTCTACCTCATGGTGGAAATGAGAATTTCTGCCGAAACATGTGTTGGACTACACTTTACGGCGCTCGTAGGCCGAAACTATTGACTTTAGAAAAAAAGGTTAAGATATAAATTGTAGGAAATTTCCTCTACAATTATTTTGTATAAGTAACTATGTTTTCTTGTAACATGCGTAGGAAAGCAGTTATTATTATAAAAACTTCTTTTAGGTGCCATTTTTCCAATATGGCGGCGCGAGCGGCAAAGATACGAGGTGGCAAAGTTGAAATTCGGAAAGAGCACGTCAAAATCTATAAAATTTCCAATATTCAAAACGCCCGGCAAACTTTCCAGGTAAAAAATGACTGTACTAATAGTTTGTGTACATGTTTGTGAATTCGACCGCGATACAAGGATTTATTTCTGTGCATTCAAACGATGTTACCTACATATTAAAAAAAAATAATAATAAATGCAACCCAGCAAAATAAACTTTTTGTTACATTCAAGCTAAATAAAATAAAACACATCCACGTCGGCTTCAATAAACTGGACAACATACAAAATGTACGTTAAACAAACAAGTGTAAATGTACAATCCTTTACAGAGACGATTTAAAGCCCGAAATCCTGTAAAATTTAATTTTGATAGATGCCCACAATTTCACTGCAATTACAGAATACTAATGATAAGACTTAGTTTGATACTAGATGTGGTATTTAAATAATAATAAAAACATTATCATCATTTCAGCTCATATACGTCCCACTGTTGGGCTCGAGCCTCTACAATAGAAGGGAAATTGACCTATGCTGGTCAGACAGGTTGGTATAAGGTTTTATTTCGAGTGTTCTTTCTCTTGCATAAATGTTATATACGTATTATATCCCTTAGTCGTCTTTTACGATATCCACGGGCAAGATAGGGAGTGGTGATTTATATTCTTAGTCCGTCACCACATGCAAGGATCTATCTAATACCATCCGGTCAATATTTCTTTTAATTGTTGTTGGTGGCAAACCAGCAAACAACACACCTGATAGTAAGTAATACTGCCGCTCGTGGACTTCTGCTACACCGCTGCCTACTGCGAAGAACACATTCTTCGCAGTAGGCAGCTGCTAAAACCCACACGCAAACACCCTCAGATAGTTGAGCTGTGGCTCTCTCGCTCCCTAAAAAAAAGTGCAGTAACAAATTGTTACTACTCTACGACGATTTTATAAAAAAAAAAAAACTGTTTGCAATTGACTGCACAGATGGAGACTAGGTTATAATACCGAACTAAGGTGCCAATGTCGTGGGTTCGAATTCCACGCAGAGCAACTCTTTGTGCGATTCACAAATTGTTGTTCCGAGTCTGGATGTAATTTGTGTCCGTTAATTATACGTTTGTAAAGTCCCCCGCAACACAAGGATTATTGCCTTAGTGCAGGACGTTGTGTTTTAAAAAAAGGTATATAATGAAAGAAGAGTTGACACTAAGTAATTAGGATAAGAGCAAGATGTTAAGCAAATCTGTGAATATTCATTATTTGATTTATGCCTCGTTATAGGGGAAGATATTGCCATAATCCTTACTCTGACGAAACGTCTCAGTGCTCGCAGCTGCTGTTATGAGTTTCCCAAGAGATTGTCGTAGTCCGTTCTCCTGGTGGTTCTTCAAACAATTCTAACGTCTCCCACAAGATAATAATGATGACATTATATTTTTTATTATATTTCGGTGTGGTGACGGAGTAAGAATACAATTCACCACTCCCTATCTTGCCCGTGGATGTCGTAAAAGACAACTATGGGATATAATATGCACATAACATCTGAGAAACAATTTCGAGAAAGAGATCAGCCGACGAATCCAACTCGGTTGGGCAGCGTTCGGGGAACCTTAAGACGATCTTCTAGTCCAATATACCTCAGTGTCTGAAAACACAGGTCTACGACCAGTGTGTGTTACCAGAGATGACTTACGGCACGGAAACGTAGTCCCTAAATGTAGGCCTCATAACAAGGCTCAAAGTCGCTCAGCGTGCTATGGAGCGGGCTATGCTCGGGATTTCTCTGCGAGACAGAATCCGGAATACGGAAATCCGCAGAAGAACAGGTGTAACCAACATAGCACGAAGAATTAGCACGCTGAAGTGGCAATACAGTAACCTACCCCGGGTTACTGTCGGACCACTCCTCGCACCACTCCGTCCGGGGCGACAGATGGGTGTAAGCACGCACACCCGTAACCCACCCGTATAGCAAGTCGCCTTCGTCGTTGGTTCAACCACCAGTGCAGAGTTCCTTGACTTCAGTGGTCGACCCGACGGAATACCCCGAGGGAATACCCTCTCCCGTCAACGTACCCTACTGGGATGCCGATCGCCGTCGCGAGGCTAACCTCTCCGCGGGTGCCCGGACTAAATCCCCGGTCCGGTCAGCCGCAGAGCCGCCCCGGCGGAGGACCGTGTCCGCGTGGAGTCTTTTCTCCCGCACACGGTCCGTCGCCTCCTTCCGCGAGATGACAGCCTCGCAGAAGGTGGCAACGGCGTCCCAGTTCCTGACGTAAGCGACCATCTCTCTAGCGAGGGCTGGCAGCGTCAGGTCTGCACCGATGATCGCGATGAGTTCACGGCGCTTCCCCGCCCACGCGGCGCACACCTCGAGTGTGTGTGACCAGCATGGTATAGTAGATCAAATGCCCTCCCATTGTGAAGGAGGCCCGAGCCCAACAATGCAACGTATGTGGGCCGTGATGACAATGATGATTATATTTTAACTCACAATCTATGACACAATCATCATCATCATCATCTCAACTCATATACGTCCTACTGCTCTAGGCTCCTGCACCATAGGAGAAAATTTGACCTTTTATAAGAAGCTACTCAGACAGTTTTGTATAGGATTTTATTTCTGGATTTTCTTTCTTTTGCTTATAGATCATCTTTATATTATATCCCTTCGTCGTATATTACGATTGTCCTGGCCAAGACAAAGGGTGCTAAATTTTATTTTTACTCCATCAACGCACGGCAAAATAAAATATTTTATAATAATAAAATTTTACTGTAACAAACGAAATAAAATTCGATCCATTCCAGATTGGCTATATCAACAAAAATCATGTCGGATTTGTCTGTCGCAAAGCTGAAACACGGATCAAGTGAGCTTACACGAACGGCGACGCGAGAAACGTTTATACTAATTGCAATACAATTCGGCCCGACGTGATACTAGTCAACCATTTGCATTTCTGATAACTAGTATTTTGCACGGGTTATATATATATTCAGGTAAATAATAGTCTATAGTAATTAGACAAATTCTTATTAAGAAATTATGTATGGGTAATCTTTATATATCTTTCCGTGTGGTGACGGAGTAAGAATACAATTCACCACTCCCTATCTTACCCGTGGATGTAGTAAAAGACGACTAAGGGATAAAATATGCATATAACATCTGTGCAAGGGAAGGAAAACTCGAAATGAAACCCTATATCAACATGTCTGCATGTCTGACCAGCATGGTATAGTAGGTCAAATTCCCTCTCATTGTGGAGGAGGGCCGAGCCCAATAGTGGGACGTATGTGGGCTGCGATGATGATGAATCTTTATATATATATTTCTTGTGTACGTGTCTATGTCACTGAACTCGGATATCGGTCCAGGCGTTTAGAAAAACGGCTGGACCGATATTAACGAAATTTTGTGTGTGTGTTCAAGGGGATTCGAGAATGGTTTAGATTCACAATAGGACCTGGCAGGTGGCGCTGTGATCGATTTCAAGGATTTAATACCACATTTATACATTGACCTACTATACCACGCTGGTCAAAAGTATTGGTATAAGGTTTTATTTTGAGTTTGCCTTCTCTTGTATAGATGCTATCTGCATATTATATTGCCTTAGTCGTTTTTTACGACACCCACGTGAAAGAAAAGGGTCACTCTCTTTCTTTGAATTGTATTCTTACTCCGTCACCATACGGAAAAGACCATACTGGCAATCCATGAATTGTTCTCATTCTGAGTATAATTTGCATTTGTGAAATGTACTTTCGTGAGGTGCCCCACAAAGATTTTAAAGATTTATTGCCTTAGTGAAGATGTTATTTAAAATAAAATATAATAAAAAAATATATTTACAAAAAACATGAAAAGTTTCAATTAACTTCAATATAATCTAAAATTTACTAAAACATAAATACTATTATTTTGCGTTCTTAAGAATCTTATGTATATTTGAAAATCTTGCTAATTGCAAAGCAGTAAGTACAATCGTGGCTATCTCGGTCCTCCATCGATCAATGTCGCAACTAATTCCTGTGTAGATAGCTAAGTTAAACGCTTCGTACGTGCTGCTCGTGTTTTTCCTCAACCAATATAGACTATTGTTTTAGTGGACAAATAGTCGGAATGGTCCTGAAGGGTTTGGGGTGGAACAGTTTAAGTGAATGGGATGTGTGTGAAATGTTTCCTTGTTCGTAAATAGAATGATTCTATTTATCTCGAACCGGTTTTCTTTTATCTTTTTGCTTTCAAGTATGCAATAGGTACAACCGTTCCAAAATAATTTTATTCAAAGCAATGATCATTTTATTTAAAGTTCTGGACTTAGAACATGAGTCCATGTTTCCAGATAAATTGCTATCCCTAATTTCTGACATAATTACTTTCATACTAAGGTCTCTTTTACTCTTCGTTATCAACGTTTCACGTCTTCATTCATTCTCTTCTGCCTAACGTAAAGCCAGCCTAAGTGGCCACTGTTAGATAAAATGTCCCCATGAGTCAGCGATGTCACTTAGCACTTGTAAGAGCTACGCACTCGGCGGGCTATAGGCTCGTTCACCATCCCACCTCGTCGCCTCGGACGTCGTTCCGGACGATACGTGCGGACCATGTTCTGCCGTAAAAACAAATAGATGAAGACGAGAGCCAAAAACGAACAATGATTGGCAACCAGGTTAACGAAAGCAATTTCTATCATTAGAATATCAAGAAAATGTTACTGTCTATTCTTCTCGTGATCTCTCAGCGACTCCAACGAGAAAATAAGAGCTAAAGCTCCTTTTAGAAGAAGATCCTTCTATTTTGAGGTACCTCACGAACATACACTTCACAGAAGCAAATTATATGCAATACCTGTTACTGTTGAAATTGTAATATATATGAAACTAGCGACCCACCTTCGCTGCGCTTCGGTTCCACCCGCTTTGGTCCCCTATTTTAAATCTACAGTATCTCCTTAGCTATGGATCCTCGGATTTGGATTTGATACCCGAACGGTGTAAACTTTTATAGGCTTTTTGAGAGGAAAAATAGCCTAAGTTGCTCCTTACATAGACAGCTACCTACTAGTCAAATATTATAAAAATCGTTCGTCCAACCGTTTTGAAGATTACCCAGAACAAATATACAGACAGACAAAACAAGTCAACAAGTTTAAACTGGTTTTTAGGCATAGGGCAAATAACCATGGGTGCATTAAAAAAACCCACTATTTTGACATTACAGACGCTCCAACTTTATTTATTTATACAGATAAAATTATTTTTGGGTATTTTATCGCGTTTCAAGACGTTTCGATCATTTATCAGCGCTCGTGGTTACAGGAGTATTTTCGGTAACTTCATGACAAAATAAAATCTTTTATTTCAATTGTGTAACAGTCATGTAAGCATTAAAAATAATTATTATATATATAGTGATCGCTCTCACGACTTTTAATTTGAAAACGCCAACGCGTGTTTAAGTTTCCCATGCTTTAAAATATAATTTATGTTTCTGTGCCTTGATGCGTAATCAATTGGGTGTTATAGAAACCATTAAACTTATGTTAGCAACCATCAATGTTCTATACTACGCCCTATAGTTCAAACTATTTTGATTTAACGCGAATCGTTACATAAAATTCAATTTTGCTCCATTAAGTTTAGAGTTCAAATTATAATGAAGTTTTTAGATTTTTTTTTAAACTTAAAAGTTTGAAGTACACGTGACTTCATACATGAATGGATTACAGCCGTTTGTCATATTTAGATGTTTATGCTATAATTATTTGCTAATCCAAGAGGCGTGAGAATATTTATTCTTTGCAAGGATAGATTGATTTATGAGAATTACGTTCCGTGTGATGACAAAGGAAGAATACAATTCACCACCCTCTCTCTTGCCCGTGAGTGTAGTAAAAGACGACTTAGGGACAAAATATGCATATAATATCTATGCAAAAGAAGGAAAACTTGAAACAAAATCTTATACCAACACCTCTGACCCGCGTGGTATAATAGATAAATTTCTCTTCTATTGTAGAGGAGGCTCGAGCCCAACAGTGGATCGTATATGACCCGAAATGATGATGATGATGTTTTTGATAATCGTTTAGTCATTTATCACCTGAGGATCCTACTGTTCAAGGCTCACCCCTGGAGGTATGTTAACTTATTATCCTAATCATCTGCTTGGTGAACGCAAGAATACAATTCATCACTCACTTTCTTGTCCTTGCCATGGGTGTTGTAAATCCGACCACTGATGACAAGTAACCCTGCTCCGGTGGTCAGCCCAACGACGAAGGCGACGTGCATCGTGGGTGGGTTGTGGGTGTGCATGCTTACGCCCCTCTATCGCCCCGGACGGAGTGGTGCGAGAAGCGCGCCGACCGCAACCCACCCCAAAAAAAACAAAAAAAAAATGGGTGTTATAAAAGGCGGCGGCTCGAACCCAGTAGTAGGACGTCTAAGATGATGACGGATGAGAGTTAGTTGTTACAGTTTTACGCTGTAACTACTCAACCGATCAGATGATCTTTTTTGAAGAGGTACAGAAAAAAACTATACCTAGGATTTTTTTAATAAGTAGTTTAATTGTTGTGATATTGCCACTAAGGCAAACGAGCAAACATCTCAGCGAACAATAAGTGATACTATCGTTGATATCTGATGTTTATGCGAGCACAACACATTGTAAATAAAACTACTTTTACGGATTATATCGCGTTTGTATTTGACTTGCCCGACGTTTCGAACACTTTGCAGCATTCATGGTCACGGGCGGACTAAGGTGTCTCACGTCCAACAAGTCATCGTTATTATAGACATTTATAATTATCTACCCGATACAGAAAATTAGTTATTATTTTTATTAAATTTTGACCCATATTTAAGTACAAATTTATTGCCAGTGTAAGAAGAAAATGATTCTATATAAAAAAATATATTGTTTATGGTTAGTAATTATTAATTATTAAATTTGTAGCAATTATTGTTACAATTTGTTGATTTAAAACTAACGAAACTAATATACTACCACCGGATCGGAACGCGGCCACACACAGAAAGATTCGGCAAGAAAACTCAGGGGACATAATGCTAAATTAATATTGATTTTTATTTTTAGATGCGGCTTACTTTGTTTTACTAAAAGATTTTTTGATTTATAAAATTATCTTTAACTATTATTATTGTGAGTCAAATCTATACAATAAGTGCTCACAGTGTCAAGCAGTCTTGTGGTGGTATTTTTGGATTTATTTTAATTATGTTTATAACAGGATCCCAGCTTGATGGTAATACCCAGCCATCCTCTCTATTGAAATTTTGTGTTTTTTGATTTCAATAGCCTCGTGTACCATTCTAGGCAGGTATCGGTGTTCTTTTGCGAGGACTTATGGTTTATCAAACCTAATGTTATGGCGGGCGTGGTCCTGACTATGTTCACAGACTGCAGACTTAGTGTGACGGCAGTGCTTCACATCAGCTGTGTTCTTTGATCTACTACCATTGATTGACATTTGCTAAGCCGCTGACTATCATGAAGAAAGTGAAGGGAGTGTGAATCGTGTAATAAAGTTTGGTAATACTAAAGGCAAAACCCACCAAACACAAGTACCCTCCGAAAGTTGGCCGTTCGGCTCTCTTGGTTACCGAAGGAAGTGCAGTAACAAAATGTTACTACAAATCGCTACTACTCAGACGAGTTTCCTACGTGAGTCTACCCTGGACAGACCGGCTCGTGGCTGGAGACAGGAGACTGTTGATAGTGTGGTCCTACCGCGTGTGATGGGCTACGTTTTATAGAGGAAAAAGAACTGATCTATAAAAAATATTAACAGAATCTACAATTTTTTAAATGCGCAGATGGCGGAGTGGTTAAGATGCTTACTTACCGTGCCAGTGTAATGGGGTCGAATTCCACGATTGCGTGCGATCCACAAATTGTTCTGAGTCTAGATGTAATTTATGTCAGTTAATTATATGTTTGTAAAGTTTGCCACAACCAAGAAAGAAAGAAAGAAAAATATTTATTTTGTGCCACAGAGTAGAAACGTTAGGAACACATAGGAAAAAAACCTTACATTAAATGAAAAACACATAAAATCTATAAACTAAATAAGAAGATATAATAATTGTGATCGAATTAACTTCTCAGCTGCGGCAGAAAAAAGGATAACTGCTCAGCAATTGTTGTGATGACAATGTAACACCACAACGCTGATTTTCAGCAGTGTCCCTTTTTTACTCTTCCGACGTCAGACATCAAAGCCACCAAGTGGTGGCGTATTTGATAGAGAATAACAAAAAGGAAAAAATTGGCATAACATAAAAATCATCATTTGAAAGAGAATAACAAAAAGGAAAAAATTGGCATAACATAAAAATTAAAAATGTATATACGTAAAAAAATAGAAAAAAGTCTCATCTTTACATACATAGGTACTTACAATTAACGACAGTACAGTTACACTACAAAAGACGGCTAAGTCTATAAACACAATTATACTCTTTTATCGCTCAATGTAAATAGGGCAACACTAAGTCACAATAACTACAAGGATTATTTCCTTTTTAAACGGTTTTATTTAGCTTACCCTGTTTGTTGGTTTATTTTTTTCTTTATTGGGTCAAATTTAGTAATTAAAAAATTAAAAAAAAAACCGATTAATCTGAAATTTGGTATACGACTTTGGTTTTGGTGACAATACTATGGTCGCCGTTACAAAATGGCGGATAACTTATTTTTTTTTTCAATCCCATCAATATGGGTATCAAATGAAAGGGCTTGGCAAGTAGAATACAATGCTTTATACAAAATCAATATAAAAACTAAAAACTTGAAAATAAAAAAGGGAAAAGATAAATTTTAAATTAAACGGTTTTATAGTAAAGAAACAGTAAAAATAAAATCGTGGAGCACGTCAAATATCTACTACAATCGTCGATTAAAATGACTGTTTCGTAGTGTCCCACGATTTTATTTTTACTGTTTCTTTACAATAAAACTATTTCATTTAAAATTAATTTTTCCTTTGTTTATCTTTCGTTGTTTTTAAAAAATAATAGGTAATTTCGCAAGCAAAGCTAATGATCTCATAACTATGAATCATTGAACTTACTGAATGCGAGTTCATCTTTCTTTTAAACATAATAGTGTCGTACATTTCACAGTGATTGATGCCTTCTTACTACCCATTCGCGTTGAATATATAGAACCTTGTGACAGCGAATCATTAATCTCACCGTATGCAGTTGGATGTAAATTTTGCACTGATAGATCGTTGGTCAAGCAAAACTGGACCTCGACCATTATTTTGGTTCTAGGGGTCGTTCATTTATTGTAGACTGATTATAATATAGATCTGCTTTTTATTTGATTGCATTTTTAATCCATTAACCCTGATTTATGTTTGGGAAATCATAGAGTATATAGTCAAGTTGCTATAGAATGCTACCTGACTGTGCCGGTGTAGCGTTGCTGAGCTCCACAAGCATTATATGTACCCATCAGGTGGACTGTTTGCTTATTTTGTCATTCGATAAAAAGAACATTCTGCTTTCTGATGTGTATGCAAGTATAACATATTGCTACATTAGTCGAGGCCGCGGGTGCATGGACCGGGAATTTAGTCCGTTACCTGCAGAGAGGCTGCGGGTAGCGGACCGCGCGACGACGACCAACATCCCCGAGGGGGAACGCCGTGAGGAGAGGGTATCCCGCGATCGGAGTATTCCGTCGGGCCGATCACTGACAACAAAAAACTCTGCACCGGTGGTCGGCCCAACGACGGAGGTGAAGTGCTACGGGTGGATTATGGGGCCGCGCGACGCCCCTCTGTCGCCCCGGATGGAGCCAGGCGGTGAGTGCGCTGACCATAGTCCACCCCAAAAAAAGTATTACACATTATAAGTAAAACTCTTTTTACGGATTTTATAGCGTTTGTATTTGATATTTGTTTGACCGACGTTACAAACACTTTTAAGCATTTATAGTCACAGGTGGGCTATAAACGCCCGTATCAAACGCAGCAAAACCTGTAAAAATACTTTTAAATTAAAAATTTTATCTCCCATTTTGGAGGCAGTTCGAGCCCAACAGTGGGACGTATATAAACTGAGATGAGATGATGAACAAATTATATAAAATAAGCAAATGCATAATACAATAGTAAAGGTTTCTAAATCATAGATCTATTATGGCAGTCGTGGCCGATGTTTGCCACACGTGCTTATTAGTATAAATATTTGGAAGTCTATTAAAATATATTTACAGCACACTAATTCATTAAAAATAAACATAAAGAAAAATAAAGAAGTATAAATATTAAAATAACTAAAACTATTTTACGGTATTGCCTTTGTACCTATTTGGCTTTTGATTGCCCAAAGTTTCGAACACTACAGCGTTCATGGTAACGGGCGGATTAAGGCCTCTCACATCCAACATCGTTACTATATCCGCTACAGAATTAGAAAACAGATATTTTGACCCACATTTTCATAGAAGTAGCTGTAAAGTGTTCCAAACGTTGAGCAATCAAAAATCAAATACAAACGCGATAAAATCTGTAAAGTAGTTTTATTTACAACTAGCAACCGGCTCTCCCTTCGTTTTGGTTTCAGTTGCCTACCCGCATAGTTACCGTTCCCGTGGGAATACCGTGATAAAATAAAGCCTAAGTTACTTCTTACATAGAGGTACCTAGTTTAAAATATTATCAAAATCGGTCCAACCGTTTTGAAGATTACCTCAAGCAAACAGACTGACGACATACAACAAATTTTTAAACTGGTTTTTAGGTATAGGTGTCGTGCAAATAACCGTGTGATCATGAAAAAGCGCAGTATTTTGACATTACAAACAGACACTTCAAATTGAAATTATTTATCTTGCATAAACCCCGAGAGGGTACTTACATATTGTCAGGTTTACAATTTCCAAAAAAAAATTGTGATACCCTTCGAACCGCAAGATACTTAATATAATTGAAACGATTATGGTTGGATCAGATCCCACAAGCCGCACCCGATCACGAGTTAACTACTAGAGCAGCCACCACTCCCCTCAACCACTATGGAGGGAAGGGAGAGACCCGCTCTTTCAATTTTATTTATTTGTATAGATGTGTAATACTTGCATAAATCAGAAATCATTATTAAAATAACTCCCAAAAATGTAAGTAACCATTCAAAATAAAATTAATCCACCAATTCTATACCTATTCATACACTCACCATCTATAATAATACTCTAACACACCCCACAGATGCCATCAATACCGTAACAGATACAAGCCCCGGGCCCCAACTCCCCTAGTATTGTCGTGAAGGCGCAAGGGTCAGTGTACTTTGACACGGCCTCTCTCGTCTATATCCAGTGATATTGCACTTGAATAATCCAATTAGTGTCCGAAGATACGTGTTCGCTTTGATGTGAAGATTTGACCAAATTTTCTTACTATTGTTTTTGCTTTATTTACTTTTACGAAGATTAAGGCTACTTGAGCTATTGAAATTAATTTCATCGCAGCTCATATACGTCCCGTTGTTGGCTCGAGCCTTCTCCACAATATTGAGGGAAATTGATCTTACTATAAATAACCATGGTGTTGTTTTAGGGTTTTGTTTCGAGTTGTTCCTTCTCTTGCATTGTTGTTAAATGTATATTATATCCCTTAGTCGTCTTTTACGACATCCACGAGCAAGATAGGAAGTAGTGAATTGTATTCTTATTCCATCACCACTGGGAATCATCGTCATAACCTTGCTCTAATTGCTAAAGGTCGAGTCAATATGTACTTTTCTCTCATTGTACACATTGTAAAATATATTTCTTTATATATTTATATAACCGGTTATTTAGTTATATAACCGGCCGCCTTCGTGACGTCTACCCTACTTGGGAGTGTAATTGTTGACCAAACGACATCAGACAGTACTGATACTGGTTTATATAAAACTCTTAGTTGTCTTTTAGGACACCCACCAGTAATAAAGGTATAAAAAGCTATAAACAGGTATAAATATTATCTATATATGAATATGTCCGCCGGCGACTGGGGCGGCGCAGGCGCAACTATATGCGCCTCATGCCGCCCTAGCCGAGGCCGCGGGTGACGTGACCGGGGATTAGTCCGTCACCCGCCGAGAGGCCGACCGCGTGAGGAAAGACCGACGTCCTTCCCGAGGGGGGGACGTCGGTCGATGGGAGGGTACCCCAATAGGGGGTATTCCGTCGGGCCGACCACTGACGACAAGTTAACGCTGCTCCAGTGGTCGGCCCAACGACGAAGGCGACGTGGTTTTTGGGTGGGTCGCGGGAGTTGCGTGCTTAAGCCCCTCTGTCGCCCCGGACGGAGTGGTGCGGAGACGCGTCGACCGCGACCCACCCACAAAAAAAAAAAAAACAAAATATATGAATATGTGAAGCAAAATCCTTTGAGGAAAATTACGGTGGACAAGTATGAAATATGAGTATATATTTTTTTTTTGGGAGCGATGCGGTCGGCGCTCTCATCGCACCACTCCGCCTGGGGCGACATCCACGATGCACGTCGCCTTCGTCGTTGGGCCGACCACCGGAGCCACTTGACGTCAGTGGTCGGCCCGACGGAATACCTCCTATTTGGGGTACCCTCCCATCGACCGACGTCCCCCCCTCGGGGAGGACGTCGGTTTTCGGTCGCCGTGTCCCCGTTGCAATCGCAGTGGTGGCAGGACGGCAATATGAGTATATTAGAGGAAGCCTGAAAGTAGCACCAGTAATAGCGAAGATTAGGAGCGCGAGATTGTCTCGGTATGAATGTGTGATGAGGAGAAATGAAAGGCATGAGACGAGGTGGGCTATGGATATGATTGTGGACGGATGTAAGAAGCGTCTCCCAACCCAAAAAAGATGGATGGACTATGTGAATAAGGATATGGGTATGAAAACAGTGAGTGCAGATATGACGGCTGATAGGAGGCTATGGAAGGTAAGAACATGTGCTGACCTCACTTAGCGTGGGATGTGGGCAGGCAAATGATGATGAAGTATGACATTTAGCACAGTTGGACAATATATTGAGAAGTGCAGTAAACTAAAATTTGATGTTATAACGTATCAGAAATATGTACATTAATTTCATAAAAAGCACATTACGCATACTATCATGCAATCGATACATACATACAACGCATGTTTTACCCTTTTGTTTGTGGTTAAAGTACAGACTTTACAGAGTTCTATCACAGGATAGAACTAAATGTCAAATATTCATAATATAATATTAAAAAGAAAATAGTGTAACAGAAAAATAAATTTAAACGAATTATGGCCAAATTTCGGCTACTTGTCGACCACTATAAGGCTAAAATGTGTTCTTAGTTTTCTATTTCAAAAAGATCACACGAACTCTAAATCGAATTTACAAAAAACCTCATTCATCCATCGAGATTGCTTCCGAGCTATTATTTTCGCGTAAATCGTTCAGATTTAAAACTCTCGGACCAACGTCCAATTCACGATTCAACAAAACGCTTGTCCATCCTGATAGATACCCACAGACGGTCTAGAAATGCTGAAAAATTCAAATACTCCATAGAGAAAAAGACTTTAGCTTGCTGAAATGTAAGTTTAAATTTGTCTGAAGATATCAACCTGCTTGGTCAGATTGAAGCTGAAATGTGGCAGCGAGGAAAAATCAGATAAAGCAGTTAAAAAACGAGTGCAATTACGTTCGCCTTATCTCTATTTCAACGTCAAGGATGAGGCATAAAATCCTGTTTTGAATTGCTAAAAAACAAGGCGTCAGATGTCAAAGTAATCCGCCAATTAAAATGGAATCTGACGCTATTCGAGTATTTTAATTAAAGAAATTGTATGAGTTTATACAAATATGGCTAATTAAAATAAATTCCGTATGGTGTCCGAGTAAGAATACAATTTACCACCCTATTTTACCGGTGGGTATCGTAAAAAACGACTAAGAGACTAAATATGCTTATAACATCCATACAAGAGAAGGAAATCTCGAAATAGAACTAGACCCTCCAACCGTCTGACCAGCATGTAGATCAATTTCCCTCCTATTGTGGAGGAGGCTCGGGCTCAGCAGTGGGACGTATATAGGCCGACATGATGATTGTAGCAAATATTTTACGTAGAAGGATTATGTGTGTGACTGCATGAATGGGAGTAAATTTTGTGCCCCATAACTTCTAAACTACATATCATATATGACACATTTGTCATCGTTAAAAATTCGGGTGGTGACGGAGTAAGAATACAATTCACCACCCCCTATCTTACCCGTGGGTGATCGTACGAGACGACTAAGGGATATAAAACGCATATAACATCTATGTGAGAGAAGGAAAACTCGAAATAAAACCCTATACCAACACGTCTGACCAGCGTGGTATAGTAAGTCAATTATCCTTCCATTATGGAGGAGGCCCGAGCCCAACAGTGGGACGTATATGGGCTGAGATGATGATGATGAAAAGTATTTTATTCGTCTGCTAATTGTGGTTTAAGTTTTATTATATAACATTTTATGTGATGCCTTCTTGTTGCTTTAAAATTTCAAATTAAAAACATAACTGTGGCGTGTTTATATGGTTTTCATTACATTGAATATGGTATTTAATATCGTTTTATTTTTAAATTCAAGTTTGCTTCAGTTATTATTATAAAATATTGCATTAATAGGTATACCTAACGTGTACGCGAGTAAAATAAAATGTTTTATGAATTTTATTGCGTTTCAATCTTGTTTTATTACCGTATTACTAAAACTTAAATAAAAAGAAATATATTTTATATATCAACCTTGTTAAATATTGATAATATTTAAAATATATTTATCATTATCACTTTGCTTTGGATGTCTCCCATGCTTGGGATTGATACAATATGTACTTTTCTGTAATAGTAAATATATAGACTGAAATGAAAAATCAATGATAATTTTAGTCTGAAATGGAATAAAAGACGCTACTTGTATAGAATTATGCTCATTACGCATTCATACGTAAATTATGTAAAGTTGTTTCCGTATATGTGTCATGTTCGCCACATAAGTTAGTGATTATATGAATTATGTACGTTGGCACTTTGAGAGCAATTAACAGGTTTCCATTACATAACTCAACTATGTCTACTCAACCATGCTTTGAGTTGGTTTGTATGGAAAACGCTTTTTGTATTCAAAAATATTCTTTAAAACGAAATATTTTGAAAAAATAATTCTCTACTATATTCTAATGTAATTTAAAATCACGTGGTTTAAGAAAAGCTTTATTTTTTAATACTCAGATTTACTCAAGTGTTGTTCTTACATGTCGAGTTCACAATTACCTGAAAATAAAATAGTTAACAAATTTGTACGATATATCAAATAGAAATAAATTAATATGATACAAACATATTATATTTCTTAGTTAACAATAACTAACAGTATTTTGAATTGTCCGTATAGTGACGGCGACGTATTGACTACCTTTTATCTTGGCCGTGCATGTCGTAAAAACGAGTATGTAATATCTAGGTAAGAGAATGAAAACTTGAAATAAAACCTTACCACACATTTGACCAGCATAATACAGTAGGTTAATTTTCCACCTATTAGAGACGAGATTCGAGCCCAACAAAGGAACGTTTCTGAACTGAAATGCATGATTTAGATTCCGTATGATCATAAACGAAATATGTATCATCTATATATATATATAAAAGAAAGTCGTGTTATACTCGTTCCAACCATTTATTTTAAAAGTTTAGTGTCAAAAGGACACATGCTTTAGGGCGTAACTGTTTCATTATACGCAATTATTAACTTTGAAACGAGTGAACAGAGAAATATATAAACTGCCCAATAATATTTATATATCTTAATTATTACCCACTAAATACATTAATATGCCGTAAATAGCTCTATTCATAAAATTTAAGTGATAATTCATTTCCGTTATAAAAAAAGTTACGTTCTATCGCATCTAGTGACAGGATCAAAAGTATTCGGTGCAAACTAATGAATCGCAAATAATCGATTACACTTATTTGCAGTTAAGTCAGCTGACAACTGAGTTTTGAATTGTTGTAATAGACAACACGTTAAAATTGTATCAGGGAGATATAAAAGTCTTCTCATCATACCTATAACGTGAAATAAAACAACAAAAATATTTTAATATTATTTTATTATAACGAATCGTCGGATTCTTCATACGAACTCGAATCGTCGCTTGAATCATCTGCAGTGTTTATTATTAACTCTTGTGTAGGTATGTTGTCAAATTCAATTTCCCGACCCCAATCAGAGAATATTATATTTTTTGTCTTGTTGACGACACTCGCCCAGTTTTCAGGCGTCACACTAGCACATGCGTTTTTTAAAAGTTCAAGCATTTTATTTGCTGTGAAAGGAGGAGTTGTATTGTTTCTTGCGGCGTGTCCTTTGACTTGTGCCCAGATCATTTCAATTGGATTATATTGACAGTGGTACGGAGGAATTCTGATTACAACATGCCCATATTCTGCTGCCATTTCGTCGATGACATATCGTTTTGGCTGCTTTTTACTTTTTAATATTTTAAGTAATTCTACTTTTAGTAGGGGTTCGTCCACATCTTCCCCATTATCACGAAGCCAGTTTATAATCTCGTGTTTTTTGGCAAACCTGTGTTGGCATTTTATTAATTTGGCGAGAGTGATAGGGTGCATTATCAATAAATATTGTTGATGGCTCTTCAAGTGATGTAAGCATTTCTCTGAACCACTTTTCATACACGTCCGCATTCATCTCCTCATGATAGTCTCCTGTTTTTTTTTATTTGAGCGCTAACAGAGCGTCTGATACAAATCCCTTTGTAGTTCCCGCATGGCAAATGATGAGGCGTTCATTTTTCCCCATTGGCACTGCAGAAGTAGAAGCAGCAGTATCGTCAGTCCAACCTTTTGGTATGGAATGATTGGCATTGAGCCAAGTTTCATCTGTGAAAACGACATTCGACCAGTCTTCTATTTTCTTCGCTTGTCTTAAAAATTCACAGCGAGATAAGGCGATCACGACGTTCCATTAAAACTTTTCTTTTGTCAGATTTCTTATACAAGAACCCGATTTGGTTCAGCACCTTTGACAAAGAAGATTTTTAACCACGAAACAAGCCACAATTTCGTAGAGACGCTACTAATTTTTTCAAAGTAGGAATCTCTTTGCTTGTGTAATAATTGTATATATGACGACGAATAGCATCAGTATCAAAACTGTCAATTGCTGTCACTTTACGGGGCTGACGTTTTTTCTTAGGCGTAGATAGCTTGTTCTGTTCAATACCACTACTACCATAGGCTTCTTTAGTGATTTTCGCCACCGTTGGAGCACTAATACCTAATGCTGCTGCAACACGGTCTCTAACTTGGGTTACTGGTATAAGGAATCCGCCATTGCGGCTTTCCTTTTCAAAAAATTCACGAAGCCGCAGCACTAACTCTCTGGATTGTCCTTTAAGCACCATACCTTTCGGCATTTTGCAAGTAAAATCTTACTGGGAGGAACGATATGCTCAACTCAATCAAAGTAAGAACAATGAAATCAATACGGTGGAATATAAATACTCAACACAGCGTATGAAAAATATGAAAGAGCACTCAGCGAACATAAATGTGACTAGCACGGGAGTCTTGTTGCGAGTGACAGACAACACAACAAAATGGCGTCGCCGGCGCGCCGTTCAGTGTTGCCAATTCGGCTTAAAAAAAAGGGGTAGGCTGGATGAGAAAATTAGTGATTTACTACCGCAGACGAGGGCGCCATTGTCTCTAAGTAAAGTTTGGAGCAGCGGACCCCGCTTAATGGAAAAATAAAGTAGTTATTTTTTATTTTGCAAAGTACAAAGTAAAATATTTTGGGAGGACTGAATTAGTGGGTATGCAAAAATTAATGTGCCCAAATAACAAATATATTTACAGAAGTGAAGTTTTTAAATAATATGAAATATGTATTTAAGCCATAATAAAATATCCGTGTTAAATCGATTAAAAGTTCTTCCTGACTAAAACCGATTATTACAAAACATAGTATCCGTAATACATTGGTACAACACTAATTGATCAGAATTCGACTTGCCAAAAGTAAAATAAATGGTTGGAACGAGTATAGTTACATTATGTATAACTCAAGAACGGCTGTACCGGTTTGGCTAAATATTAGTAGGGAGGTAGTTTAGATCCAGGAGACGGACACAGGATACTTTTTATCCCTTCTTCTTCTTTTTTGTCTTGGCAATCAGCTACAAATACGAGCCATTTTTGCCAGTGTCGAGTTATAATAATTTTTTCAAGTTCTCAGTTTCTTCATGTCAGTAATGGTCTGTCAGTAAGTCAAAGTGTCGCCCTCAATAGTGTAATGGCCACTGTTATGGGTATCTTCTGAGAATTTTGGTGGAAACAAAAAGGCATGTATAGCAATTTTATATCATATTCACTACACCTCAGCAGTTTTGCCACTATATATTACATAAAATGCCATCAAAATTATTTAATATAACACGTTAAAACACTAAGATATTGAATATAATACGACAACACCACATGACACTTCAGATTCCCGCCAAAAACCTCCTACTTTTTATCCTGTTCGATTGCGTTCCCGTGTGACGTAACATAAAATGTCAAAGAGAATACAAGTCACTTTGAAACGTGGTATAATAAAAATGCATCTGACGTGTAAAAACAAAACGCAAATGACAGCTATAGATAGAAAATATTATTTGAAATATATTTACGACAAAAATTATGGCGATAGGAAGTTCGCCGGGTCAGTTAGTAATTAAATAACATAGAAAGTCAGTTCCTATATTAATGTAGCTTACCCTAATCCCTTGTCCAGTCCTAATAGCGGTCTTCTGAATAATAATCAAACTCACATAAAATTTCAATAATGTCTACACTAACTGCGTTTCAATGCAAATATACTTACTGCACTCAGTTGGAGAGTGAAAGCATAATTGTTTTCTGAGGCCAGTGATATATTTTGATTTGAAAAGTTTGCGAATAATTTAACAGAAATTTTAGTATTATTTTGATAGAGAAATGAAAATTTTCATTGTAATTGAAATTTATGATCTTGGAATTATCTCTATATCTCATTGTCATCATCGTTTCAGCTCATTTACATCCCACTTTGGGATCGAGCCTCCTTCACAATAGGAGGGAAACTGACCTTACTATACCATGCTGGTCAGACACGTTGGTATAAGGTTTCTTAGAGTTTGCCTTCTCTTGCATAGATGTTATATGCGTATGTCTTTTTTTTAAGACTAACATCCTGCACTAAAGAAATAATCCTTGTTATGCGGGGGACTTTACAAACATGCCTAACGGACACAAATTATATCCAGACACAGAACAATCGGGGCGTCCACTGATAACAAGTAACCCTGCTCCGGTGGTCGGCCCAACGACGAAGGTGACGTGGTGTTCGGTTGGGTTGCGAATGTGCGAGTTACGCTCCCTCTATCGCCCTGGACGGAGTGGTGCGAGGAGTACGCCGACCGCAGCACAAACCCAAAAAAAAGACAGAACAATAATTTGTGGATCGCACAAAGTGTTGTCCCGCGTGGGATTCGAATGCCTGACACTGGCGCTATCTTAACACTACGACATCTGTGCAGTATTAAATCTTAGTCCTTTCTTACGACATCTACGGGCAAGATAGGGAGTCGTGGTATTCTTACTCCATCACCACACGGAAAGTCTATGTATTTATATGGCAGTCTATATATCTATTCGCTGTATTTAGATGATTGTAATAAATTTAGTTTTTTAATAATTTGCAAATACATCCATCCATCCGCCAGTCCATAGATGTCCACTATTAGACATAAGCATCCCCATGAGAATACCACTACGAAACTGTCTTGTACCACTTGCATTCAACGGTTCCCTGAGACTTACAAGATGTCGTCAGTCCACCTAGTAGAGGTTCTTTCTACACGGCGCTGTCGTGTTTGCCACTCGGGAACCTTTTTCCCCAACGATTATCGGCTTGACGAGCGATATGGCCTATCGATTGCCATTATACTATTTGATACTGATTAAATATTTTTACTATTTGAATTTGACTTGAAACGATATCTTCGTTTCGGTAATCACATACAGCTCTAACCTTTCAGCATATGATATTTTTTAAAAATAGCAATATTTCTCTGCGGAGTAAGAAAACAATTCACCACCCCTCTATATCAGCTAAACGGTATAATTTCTAGATAACATTTATAAGAAACTCCAAACGAAAATCGTGTAGTAACACGTTTGAACAGCGTAGTTAGAGTATGTCAATTTCTTTTTTATTGTGGAGGAGGCTCGAGCTCAAGAATGGAACATAATATGAGCTGAGATGATGATGAGATGATTATGAAATGATGAAGATGATTAGAAACCATATCGTTATTTTCTATTAATATACTCAAAAATCAAATATATTTGCATTAAATTTAGAGCAATTTTTTTTTTATCTGATACAGGATATCGAATTAAGACTAATTGCATACTTATAGTACTATATCAGTAGGTCAACTATTATTACAATGAAAACTTGAAAGGCGTATTGTTTTTTAATTGACAGATTTGTACCATATTAAATTGCTATCAAAATTATAATCTTCATCATCATCTTGGTTCATATACGTCCCACTGCTGGGTTCGAGCCTCCACCATAATAGGAGAAACATTGACCTACTATACCATGGTGGTCAGATGGATTGGTATAGGATTTTATTTCGAGTTTACTTTCTCTTGCATGGATATTGTGTTCATATTGTATACCTAAGTCGTCCTTTACGACATACACGGACAAGATAGGGAGTGGTGAATTGTATTCTTACTTCGTTATCACACGGATAATAGTAAGTATAAGGAAGCATGTAATTATAGCACGTAGGATCTTTCTAAATAGAAATGCATTACCAAACCACAGAATTTAACTGCATTTCTACAAATCTATCGTAAACAAACGAATATCTAACTAATAAATCCTAATCAAAGCCAGGTCAAGAACAAAGACGGCATTCCGCTATTCAATCCATTTCATCATATGTACAATAAAGCTATTTTCGCTTTATGCTCATAAAACAAAGACGGCCTTTACAATCCTTTGGCCTTTCTGAAATTCAGCGGTCACTATTGTTCATTTAGCTTTAGGGGTCAATATGACCATATTATTCAGATCTCCAATACTGTAACAATAGGCTTTAGCAATTATAACATACAGGGTCACTATAGCTTGGCCGTTTCCAAGCTTAAACCAGATAGGGAATGAACTGGAATATTATAGACGGAGTAGAAACAGATTGTGGTTTACGTATATGATATGGTTTATCAGAGAACCGAATATATTAATGAGATGCTTATAAACTAAGATTCCATATGTATAGATTTCATCGCGTTTGTATTTGATTTTTGATTGCCCGACTTTTCGAAATTTCGCCCGAATTGTTATTTTCTTGTGTATAGTGCTGAGGTTAAGACTGTAAGATAATATAGCATCTAATTAATGCAAGAATTTTTATAATCAAATTAGTATTGTAAATGAAACTACGGATTTTATCGCGTATCGGACTAATCCGCTCGTAACTATGAACGCTGTAAAGTGCTCGAAACGCCGGGCAATCAAATACAAACGCGATAAAATCTGTAGTTTCATTTACAATGTTTAATACTCGCATAAAGAGCAGATATTATTATCAAATTAGTAGTTTTAGATATTTTATTACCTTCCAGATACAAGCTAACAAACACCTAATTTCACAAGCAACAACGCTCAAACAACATCTTAATCCACATTTCAAGATGTTAAATTACAAAGCAAGCGCGAAATATCGAGGATTTCAAGATTGTTTTCTGAATCTCAATGTAATTGATTTCCAATGATATGTTTGGAAAGACCTTCGTGCGACAAATAAATTATTTCTCTACTACTGATAGTCTCATTGTAAAGTAAATGAAAAAAAAATCTATATTTAACAATCAAATGACTAGAAATGCTTTTAAGATCGATAAGATAATTTGTGAAACGTAATTTACGGCCACAGGATATTCAGAAACTAGATTTACTACCATTTACAACTGAATTAACTCACCAAATATACTTAAAGCCTGTTCATATGCATATAAAGGGCTATATATCAATCACAACGCCGTTACATAGGCGTACAATGCCTCAGGCAATTGGTCTAATTAAATGTCGGACTCCAGTCCACTCCGGTTATCTGTACCCGGTAATATCGACGTATGTGTCATTATACTGCGTATCTCATATTGGACTAAAAGCACGAAAGCGGTTGCTATGTTTCAATGTCTATATATGCCTATTATAGCGACTGCAAAATTTCTATCTGTTGGACTATAATGACAATATATTTGACATAAAATCAGTTATGTTCTTCGACATTTCTTCTTCTTCTTAGTATTGACTGAGAAGAATTTTAAAATACATATTTTGCTAGCTGTGGCCCCGACCTACTTCGCCGTCTATCGTTTTTTTTTTATGATTTGCCGACAAGTTCTATTTTTTTGGTTTTTTTTTACATAACGAAAATTTAATCTTCTCGCTATAAAAATCAAGGTAGTTATCGGTTTCACGTTTTCGTCAGATGTCAACGTTTCGAGGTCCTAGGAAGCTGTTCTATTTCTACGATGATGTATGTAAATCACTTATAGCTTTGAAACGCGGGGTCCGATGGAAACGTGGTTTACGTTTTCCTAAGCAGCTTTGCTAAACTTAGATTTTCGATAAGTTAAGATCGAATCAACACGGTAGATTTTGAGAAAACTTAAAATTTCAATTAGTAATGATGTCAGGCAGTCTTGCTATGGGCCTTCTCAAGTGCCCTATATTTGTAGCTATCTAACACTACCCTTTTCCAACTTTTGGGTATATCATCTGCTCAGATATTTTCCAGTCTTTTCTTTTTCTATTTTCAACAAAGTATTACTAGACTAGAAAAGAAAATGACGCTGAAATGTCATCCATTTTATTTATTTTATAAAGAAAACACCTACGAAAGCAATTCTTAAATTCACGAACTTGTAATTATAGGAGTTTCCGTGCGGTGAAGCAGTAAGAATACAATTCACCACTCCATCTCTTACCCGTAAGTAGGTATTGTAAAAAACCAGCTGAGTGCGGGTTGGAGTCGCGCACGAAGGGTTTCGTACCATTATCTATAAAAAAGAGGAAAAAAACGTTTGTTATATGGGAGCCCCCCTAAATATTTATTTTATTTTGTTTTTAGTATTTGTTGTTATAGCGGCAACACAAATATATAATTTGTTAAAATTTCAAGTATCTAGCTATCGCGATTCTTGAGATACAGCCTGGTGACAGACAGACGGACAGACAGACGGACAGACACACGGACAGACGGACGGACAGACAGCGAAGTCTTAGTAATAGGGCCTCGTTTTTACCCTTTCGGTACGTAACCCTAAAAACACATTGCAAGAAAAGAAGAACTCGACATAATACCCTATACCACTACGACAAAGGTTCAATCCCAACAGTGGGGACGTATATGAGCTGTGATGATGATAATTAATTACATACAAATTACACCGACACAAAGCATTTGTGTTAGTATTTAGATGCCTATTTTTGAAGTAGGTTAAATATAAGACCGATACAATTAATCTTACAAAATCCTATAAAAGTAGATTATCGTTTGGCCACTCGGACAAATTGTGTATTAATATTTTATGTAGTTCGCACTACCGAGCCTAGGGGTGGGGCTATAAAGCTGTCATCACAAGACAAAGTGCTCGCACTTCTTATGGGTGATTTACAGAGGGATTAGAGACCATACATATGGAATAGAATTTTAGATATAGGTTTGATTTTAGATGCAGTTATTATTTCCGTGTAGTGATAGAGAAAGAGTACAATTCACCACTCCCTATCTTGTCGTAAAAGCCGACTAATGGCTATAATACGCATATAACGTCTATGCAAGAGAAGGAACTATCGAAATAAAATTATAAGCCAATCTGTCTGACCAGCGTGGTATATAAGATCAATTTCCTTCCGAGGAGGCTCATGCCCAACAGTGGGACGTATATGAGTTGAAATGGTGATGATGATTAATGATGAGCTTCTTCTTTTTTGGTTTTAATAAGCAGCTTCTAATAAGGACGTATTGTCGCCAGTGTCGAATGAATTTCTTACCGAAGTTTACTTTTCATTTAGTTTTCAAATGGTTATCTAAAATTAAGTCGTCGAATTTACTAAAAATATTACAACTTAAAGTTTACTTTGTGAATTTTAGCAAAACATACAAATAAAAGCAAAACCAGGCACAACAAAAATATAAAACCATGCAAAACAATATTTTATATTAATTAATTACATAATTACACTTGAGCATTTTCGCTGCATTACATTATATAAAATAGAGTATATATTGCGCTGAGGAGATTAAATATAAATTAACTATAAAATTTAAGAACTCAGATTGCCATTTTCACGTTCCAGTCAGAAACTGTTCCGAACAACATAAAGTACTTCTTTATCCTTCTCGTTGTTAAAAATAGTTTTTTTTTTGTTAACATGCTGTTGTTTTACTGTGACTTGTACCAATGACTGGATTAATAGTAAGGTGTCAAGAGTCCCAAAAACCAGCCTTAAAACAGCTTTCCAACCTTTGAATATATCATAAGCAGCGTTTGTTTTGAATTTTAGTGAACAATTTTGACCTTACCAGCAAAAACCGCGAGGAGGGAAAACACACCGTCCATCACTATCATTATAACGAGAATACGGTGCAGTACAAGCTCAAACTGTGTATCACGTGGCCAGATAATAGCCGTGGAATACGACAGCTTTTCCATTTATCATCATAAACCCTGCTCATATCTCAATTCTTTGGCCTCGAAGATATGTCTTTTCCACACAAACCTATCGGCTGTCATTATTGTGATCAATCCCTTTTTATCTAATGCATGCTTTACGAAATCCATGCATTTTCTTCGGTCTTCACTTATTCCAAAACCCTTTAATAAGTTAATAGTGGTCGGAACACACTGTTGACAGTGGTCTGTCTACAGCCGCGGGCCGATCCATCCAGGGTAGTACCACACTCGCGCAGAAAGCAACCTTTGAGTAATAGGAAATTGTTACTGTGCTTCGTTCAGTGAGCTAGAGAGCCGGAAGCCCAACTGTCTGAAAGTGTTTGCGTGTGGTGGGTTTTGGTGATGCCTTTGGTTTCATCACTCCTAATTGCACGCATTCACTTTCTTCAAAGTAGGTAGCGTCATAGCAAAGCAATAAAAAAAAAATATTCAGAGTTGAAACTCCATCTCATGTCCATACCATAGCTTATCCATTAATTAAAATTAATTAGCACATCACTATACTTAGTTATATATATCTACATCACTAATTAAATACATTAAGCGTCAGCGCGCATCGGAGTTCAATTTAATCGGAATGTGTCGCCACGTGCTAACGTCACGCGCACACTAATACTAATTAGATGCGACATCTGCGGACACAACGCTTCACTGAAGACTAAAGGTATAATTAGTTACTATTTACCTACAATTAATTAGTAATAGGGGAAAAATAGCTATAGCCTAGGGGAACACTAATAAATTGTCACGCAGAGTTGTCGAGCTTGAACAGACGATACGTATTCCTTGTATTCCAATATACCGTAAAAATTATGTTGTAGTCTATATATCGTACAATATGACTATATGTATATGCGTTTCTCTTTAAGTAGTAATTCACCACTCCCTATTTTGCCCCTGGATGTCGTAAATGTCGACTAAGGGATATAATATGCATATAACATCAAGGCCAAATAGTATAACTCGAAATAAAACACTGTAGCAACACGTACGACCAGCGTGGTATAATTAATAGGTCAAATTCCTTCCTATTATGTAGCCCAGCAGTGACACGTATATGAGCGCGAATGATGGTGATAAATTTTTTATAACATAGAAAAAAAATATTTTTATACCTGTACCTTTTGTCAAATCAAATCAAATCATTTATTCTGCATAGGCCCCTTAAGGGCACTTACATATTGTCAAATTACACGTTTGAATACAATACAACAATCTACCACCGGATCGGAACGTGGCCACAAACTGAGAAGATCCGGCAAGAAACTCAGCGGGCAGTAATTTTTTTTCTTAATCCTTTAAATATACATAATATTATGCTTCGTACAACATATATGGTATTAGCTCTAGTGTGATGCCCTTCGAAATTGTATATATGTATAAATTTTCAAGATTTAGTACAAGACAAAAAAAATAATTAAAGCATAAAGAAAGGAAGAAAATATGGCTGGACCAGATCCCACAAGCAGCACCCGATCACGAGTTAACTACTAGAGCAGCCATCACTCTCCTCAATCATATTAGAGGGAAGGGAGCGACCCTTGTACCTGTAATAAAATGTATTTTACAAATTTAGCATTTGTAATGATGAATTATGAAAAAAAAAGTTATTACGCAACTGTAGTAGTAGTAATTAGTAACTGTAGAAGTAATTAAATTTAGGCAAATAAGTTTAGGAAAATAAGTTTTCTTTTTCCGTATGATAACGTACTACGAATACCATTCACCTCTCCCTTTCCTCCCCATGGAGGTCATGAAAGACGCCAAAGAGATTATAATATGCAGATAACATCTATACAAGAGAAGGAAAACTCAAAATAAAACCATGTGACAACCCGTCTAACAAATGTGGAATAGTATATCAATTTATCTCCCATTATGGAGGAGGCTGGAGCCCAGCATTTGGACGTAGATGAGCTGGGATGATGAAATAAATTAATTTCTTTGCTTACATAAAATTTCAGGAATTCTTTCACCTTAATTAGGTGTCTTCGTCTAATAAAAATCCACATAAATTAATTTCATGATATAAATACGACAGTAACAATTTAAATTTCAAAATGTCAGTTATTTTTTAAATTATCGACCGAAATTGCAACAGTTAATTGAAATCACGTAAAATATCCAAAATTAACCAAGCACGCGAACATCGCGTTATATTTAAACTAATAGCATCCAAATTATAGCCGCTGGGTATCAACATTTACGTTCGAATATACTATCAAATTTGCATTTTCACATAAAAGTAGGGTTGAACATAAATATGTCGTTCAACATAAGTATGTTTAAGAAAGTCTACCAATGTGTGTTACTAGTGATGACTTATGGCATGGAAACGTGGTCGCTAAATGTGAGCCTCATAACCAACTTCAATATCGTTTAGCGTGCTGTGGAACGACCTATGCTCGCGATTTTTCTGCGAGATAGAATCAGGAACACGGAAATCCCTAAAACAACAAGTGATACTGATATAGCACGAAGAATTAGCACGCTCAAGTGGCAATAGGCAGGTCACATCGCTCGACGAACTGACAACAGCTGGAGAAGAAAGGTTCTCGAGTGGCGACCACGTATCGAACGACGCAGTGTAGAACGCCTCCTCACTAGGCCGACAAACAACCTGGTGAAAGTTGCTGGGCGTCGTTGGATACAGGCTGCACAGGACCGCACTTTGTGGCGAAGCATGTGGGAGACCTACGTCCCGTTAAAGACGGCGATAGGCTAAATGATAATGTCATTAACATAAGTATGATTTTTCATCATCTCGGTTCATATACGACCTAATGCTGGGCTCGAGTCTTCTCCACAAACGTGGTAGGACCACACTGCCGATAGTAGTGTCCGAACAGCTGCGGGACAGTTCGTACAGGGTAGTACTACACTCTCGTAGAAAATCGCAGCTGAGTAATAGCAATTTGTAACTACACTTTGATCAGTGAATGAGAGAGTCAGCAACCCAATTTTCTGAAGGTGATTGGGTGTGGTAGGTTTTAGTGATGCCTTTAGTATCACTGAACCTTATTGCGATCTCTTTACTTTATTCACGGTAAGCAGCGGTCTGGCAAAACTTCGTGAGCGGCAGAATCACTTACCATCAGGTGTGCGGTTTGCTCGTTTGCCACCTACGTTAATATAAAATAAGTGTGCAGATACTTATAAATGCACTCTAGTTTTTGAAGTTCTTTTGGCGCGTTCGAGAAAAATGATGAGTGTAACGTTTTAGAATCGTTTTTTCTACAGACGTAGGATAAAGCGCAGGATAAAACTTTTAGAAATATTTTTAATCTTGTTTCGCCAACGAATACTTCGTTCATCTTTTTACGTGCGTACATAAGCACACACACACAGACTTTTTTTTCGAAGGAAAGTGTGCTAAATTTTTTTATTACCCGATCACTAAACAGCGAAATACACTAGCTATTTTATTAACCATAAATACTATAAACTAACTTATTTAAATAAAAATTATGTCATTAACATTATCTTTTCAGTGTCCAAGAATAGGACGTACACAAACCTCCTCTTAGAATAGGGGAGAAATTTTACCTACTATATCATGCTGGTAAGACGTGTTTTTAATTTCTTGTTTTCCTTTTCTTGCATAGATATTATACGTATGTTTAATCCCTTGGTCATCTTTTATAATACCCACGCGTAATTATATTCTTACTCACTACACGGATAATTTATGCATAGTTTGTTAATACAGTAAAAACTTAAAAGATTTAGGTTATCCCTCAATAAATAATCAAATATTTTATCACAACTGACAGCCCTATTAACACCTATGTATATTCACAATTTACACTAGCACGTTTAGGTAATAAATACATTGTCACTTAGCATGATTAAAATTGAAACTATTTACGCGTACGTATATGAATGAAACGCGATTTATTTTACGCTATGACGACAGTGCTCGTAATTTTGGGATATTGAATAAATGAATTTGTAGTCGCGATAGGCTTTTAAATAAAATGAAAACAGTATATCGTGAGTAGATACTTACGCTTGGTAACCAAATGATGATGATAATCGCTTTTACAGGAGATACATGGGAAGAGGATGGATGAAAGGCATATGACAAAGAGGATTATCAATATGATTATAGATGGACGTAAGAAGCGTGGAAGCCCCAAAAAGAGATGGATGGATTGTGTGAATGAGGATATGCGTATAAAAGCTGACGGCTATGGAGGCTATGAAAGGTTAGAACATGTTATACCGACCCCACTTAGCGTGGGATGAGGGCAGGCAAATGTTGATCGTTTTTACAGAATACCCGTTTGAGTGTCATCTATTGAAAAAAAACATAATTATTGTATAATATTCGAACTTCTCAGCTGGATTTCCATTAAACGAAGACAAGACTCAAAAATCTATTTTATTGACCTAACATTGTTATCATCATCATCATCACTTCAGCCTACAGCCGTCCACTGCTGGACGTAGGCCTCCCTCATGTTGCGCCACAATGTGCGGTCCTGTGCCGCCTGCATCCAACGATGCCCAGCAACTCTCACTAGGTCATCGGTCCACCTAGTGGGGAGGGGGCGTCCTACACTGCGTCGTCCGATACGTGGTCGCCACTCGAGAACCTTTCTTCCCCAGCGGTTGTCGGTTCGTCGAGCGATGTGGCCTGCCCATTGCCACTTCAGCGTGCTAATTCTTCGTGCTATGTCGGTTACACCCGTTCTTCCAAGGATTTCAGTATTCCGGATTCTATCATTGACAACATTGTTATGCTAGGTTATTAATAACTTATTTGCAAGCAACGAATGATTACTACACGTGGACCTTTTATCTTTCACCATCTATTTTCACCAATTTAAGAAAACACTTCACCACCCCATTTTTAGCCCGTGAGTGTTGTAGAATTAAATACACATATTTTTTTTCATGAGACTAATCCCACCACACATTCCCACCACTGTAACTCCTGTAAGCCAGGATCCACAATGGTCTCCATATAAGACATTGAGGTTTGACCCTCAGGAAGTCCCGGGAAACGCTTTTAATTGTCTTGGGACCCGCAATAAATTTAATTAGAAAAGAAAAATAGGAGAAGTTGGAAAGATTCCACTTCCCTCCTATACAAAGCGGGAGACATGAAGCAGAGTTGGCTAATACGCTAGTAAATAAAAATTTGTATAACTACGTGAAACGCAGCGGTGCAGCACCACGGATTGGACAGAGCTTAGTGGACCTATTTGTGAGCTTTAGGTTTGGTTATAATAGTAGGTATGGCAAAAGTGCCTAAACGCACGGTAATTTTCTCGAGTTGCTACAAGAGCCGAATAGTATATTACCCCAGACGTGACATGCAGATTGTCTAACATGAGGTCCCGCTCGCTGCGCCAGAGAATGCACTCCCAAAGGATGTGATGAGCTGTTTGTTCAAAATCGGAGTTTGAGGTCGAATATTGACAAAATGGTGAATCTACTAGTTTAAAATAGAATAATTTACTTCTAAAATTCCAAATACACATATAATATAACATCTAAGGAATTAAATACACATATAACATCTGTGTAGGAGATGGAAAAGGCAGTCGCAGACGTCGAGAGGTGAGGGTACCCGAAAGGGTATTTCGTCGGCCCGACCACTGAGGACAAGGAACTCGGCACTTGTGGTCGGCCCAACGACAAAGGCGACGTGGCTACGGGTTGGTTATGGGCCGCTCGCCGTCCTTTCATCGCCCCGGACGGAACGAACGGCGTGTGCCCTTATCATAGCCACCCATAAAAAAAAAAGAAAAAAAAAAACAAAAAAAATACCAACCCATCTGACAAGCGTGTCGATTTCTCTCTTATTATGGAAGAGGTTCCAGGTCAACAGTAAAGCGTCTCTATGGTGATTCTTTATAGTTAAATTTATAATCATGCATCAGCCTATCGAAATTTGTAAAAATTGGCCTTTTTATGAGGAGAGTTAAAGTCGCATTAAGTTTTATAAATTTCTCAGTAAGTTTTAGAAAGCGCATTAATTTTTATAAATTTCTCAGTAGAATATTGCTATTTATTCTCCTATTATTTGTATTATGTACGGTTAGAACCCGATTGTTTGACAAAAGTTAATAGCATTTTATACAAACAATTATAAATTCTGAAAACGATAAAACACCAACAGCAGTTATAAAATTTTATATTACGCTCTTTGGTGAAGTGTGCATCGTGAAATGTTTACGCTAATGGTATCAACCATAATGGTTAATATCATAATGGTTGACTGAATTTATAATTCTGAACAAACAAAAATTGACTTCATTCGTTTTTTCATGGACGCCATTGTAAAAATTGGATCAAATTAAAATGGCACTACACAGAAAGCACCAGCTTTGAAATAAAAAAGAATCATCAAAATCGATTCACCCAGTAGACATTTTTGAGGTAACAAGCATAAAAAAAAAACAATACAGTCGATTTGAGAACCTCCTACTTTTTTGAAGTCGGTTAAAAATATTTTGAAGCAATTCTATAACCACTACGCTTGACAGGATTTCGCAGTTGGTCTTATAAGTCGCACAGGAAAGTACTGGCCCCTCTCCTAGTAATCCCTCAGTCGATTTTTACGAATCCCAGGGGCAAGTAATAAAATCAAAAAACGTAAAATTTAAAAAACGTTTTTATCAAATGTAGGTTTGAAATTTTAGCACATTTTTCTAGCTGTCATGACGAGTTCAACAAGCACGTATTCACAGTATCAAGAATTAAAGCGTGTTTTTATTTTTATTTATGCCTAAACTATTCATAACATGGGATTTCTGATGTTTACGCGAATATTACATATTTGAAATAACACTATTTTTACGAATTTAATCGTTGTAAATAAAATTATTTTTATAGATTTATTCGGTTTAAATAAAATTATTTTGTGGATTTAATCGTTGTAAATAAAATTATTTTACGGGTTTTATCGCGTTTGTATTTGACTTTTGATTACCCGACGTTTCAAACACTTCACAGCGCTTATAGTCACGGACGGACTAAGATGTCTCACGTCCAACAAGTCATCGTTTCTCTGTAATATTTATACCTATCCGTTACAGAAATAGTTATTAAATATATTTTGATGGATTTAAACGCATTTCCAGGACACTCCTCCCGTAAAAGTGAACGCGGAAAACTGTTCAAGACATTAAGAGAACAAAAATGAAATACAGACACAATAAAAGCCGTAAAAATAGTTTCATTTTAAATCTTGGTAACAGATTATATTTTAACACGTGAGCATTAAAGATAAAATTATGCTATATTGTCTCATCATCACGCTTCTCCCTTCCCAACCACGCACGCGGTCGTGGGTTCGACGCAATTAAGTACTCTATCTCTCTCCATTATATCTTTAGCAAAGAGTTTTGACAATAGTTTAATGATCGGCCGCCTACTTGACAATTTCAATCTTCCTTGGAAAAGTAATTATTGTCCAAGCCCAGGTCGTCAAACTCTTAATCGTCTTTTACTACACCCACGAGCAATATAAGAGTTAGTAGTATTCGTAGCCACCATAGAGCTATATTGTAGTATATTTATATATCCTCATTATCATCATAGCTCATATACGCTACGCTCTTATACGTCTTATACGCGGCCCAGGCCTCCCCTACAATAGGAAGGAAATTTCCACACTCTAGCACGCTGAACAAGCGGGTTGGTATAGAGTTTTATTTCGAGATTTCCTACTATTGCTTAAATGTTACATGCATACTACATTTCTTAGTCATCTTTTACGACACCCACGGGCAAGAAAGGAGGTAGTGAAATGTATTCTTACTCCGTCATCACACGAAACTCTATACAAATTCACTATAAAATTTCCACTCTCTCAATATTCAAAATATCAAAAGCTTTAGCCAAACTCACGTACCGTGAGACACTACATCTTATTTAACAATCTATTGCTACCGGTGTACGCGAGAGAATTTACAATGCTTTTAGTGACGCACCAGTGGATAGCTCACACGTTTGTAAGAAATCTGTTTACGGGCTGTCAGAGAGCAGACATTTTGGATACGGTATTTTTATTCTAAATCAAAATCAAATCAAATCAAATACATTTATTCATTTTAAATAGAGTACAATAATCAGATGTTACAGTCATTTTTTAACATACATAGATCAATCTATTTAGCCTTGTAGCCTTAGCGAAAGTAAGGATGTTTGTTTGTTTGTTTGTTTGTTTATAACGCTTTCACGTTTAAACCACCGAACCGATTTCAAAAATTCTTTCACCAATGGAAAACTATAATATCAGGGAGTAACATAGGCTATATTTTATCCCGGTATTCCCACAGGAACGGGAACTACGCCGCGGGTAAAGCGACTGAAACCGAAGCGAAGCGAGGGCGGGTTGCTAGTTTTGATATAAATAATAAAATTAAAATATAATAGTTTTAGATAGAATTTGCATTTAAATACATTAATATTTTGGCAACAATACAATACCAAAATATGTTCGTAGACAAAAAATAAATAAATTGTGCCATATTACAATCATTCATTTAACAAAAAAAAAAAAGAAATAAGATATCGAAAAATTTATATTTAATTAGTATCAATCCATTCATTTATTGAATATATAACTTCATTTAAAAGTAGGGTCGTAAGCTTGTTTTTAAAATGTGGAAATGGAAGTCCGCGAATATTACATGGTAGCTTATTGAATATTTTTACACACATGGAATAACAATTTTTTTCTACAGAATCAAAATTATCATTTCTACTCATGATCTCAGCTTTTATAACCCAGTCTTTGGTTTAAGCCTCCTGCAGAGGGAGGACAATTGACCACGTTGATCATAGGTATCAATCAGCATGAGACACGTATATTCACATCTCATAGTCAAATTTAACGACACACACGGGCAAGAGAGGTGTGGAATTATACATTTTAAATAAAACTACTTTACGGATTTTATCGCATTTGTAATTGATTTTTGATTACCCGACGTTTCGAACACTTTACAGCGTTCATGGTCACGGGTGGACTAAGTCCACACGATTTTGTTGAAATTTGGCATACTAGAGGTTTCGGGTCCAAAAAAATCGATCTAGCTAGGTTTTATTTATAGAAAATGTTGGGTTGTCCGTGTTTTTAGCAAAACAAACAATGACATTAAATTTTAAAAGAATGTGAATTCAAATTTCGTTGTCAACGTTATGAGTTACGATAGCTCAGATGGAAAGTTGACAGGTTCTAATTTTGATTTTGTTGACATTCAAACAGCGTCGATTCGAATCTCGGTGTTATTATTATTCTCTTTTTGTAATTTTTTATATATTATTCATTTTTTATTTTTTATTAATATATATCTAAATAAATTCGACAAAAATATTCCGAGCGAAGCCCGGTCAACCAGATATTATATTAAATAACACTCCACAATAATGTAGCTTTCTATTGCTGAAATAATTTTAAAAATCGGTTCATTAGATCCTGAGATTACCCCTTACAACGTCACAAACTCACAAATTCACAAACGTTACCTCTTTATAATATTACTATAGATAAACCAAACCATATGGCCGGTGTCAGTAAGAGGATAATTTTTTCCACATCGCATGGAAATTTCATATCCAAAAGTTGGTCATATATGAGAAAAAAAAGTTATACAATCTTTACAAAATAATTCAGAATGTTTTTAAGAAATAAATGAAATACCGTATTCATTTTCTTCGGAATTCATGTTGTATACAAACGAAAATAGTGAATACAAAGGGGAGGGCAATAGATTCTCCTTAAACCATTAACATGTATATTGCCTTAATTTACTGTCTTTAGCTTTTCGGCAGCAACCGTTTTACTTCTGTATATAAAATATATTTCAATATATAGAGGCGTTTATCAGAAATATTGCGTCTGCTTTTTACATGCTTAGTATTAAGCCTTTAAAAAAATATAGATAAAACCGAGGAAAAAATCCTCGTATCGCGGATAAAAACAAATAATCGACATACATAAATCTTTATAAAGTATATATATCTTCTGTTTGTGTGTTTGTAATTGAAATCCTTCTAAACGGCAGTACTAATTTTGATGCTTTTCTTTGTAGCTGTTCCGATGTATATGAAAATGGTTTAGATTAATAATTGGAACCGGTAGGTGGCGCTGCGATCGATTTCAAGGAGAATTCCTTTTACATTTTTTTTAGATTTGAATAGAACGTCTGTTGGGTTAGCTAACATCTAAAAATAATTTGTAGATAATAGTATGTTACGTGAGAATCGGCAACCGATAATACTTTTCACTATTAGGTTAATTATTACGCAACCATTTCGGTGTTAACAATTAGGTAGGCATTTATTTCGAACTTTCCTTCTTCTACGATGATTTAATTTACTTTCGTCCTTTCATCATTATTTGAGCCCATATACGACCCACTGTTAGGGTCGAGCCTTAACAATAGAAGGGAAATAGACATACTGTTCTACTACTATATTATTATGGATTCATTTCAAGTTTTCCTTCTCTTACGCAGGATGTTATATACATATTTAATCCCTTAGTCGTCGTTTACGATACCCAAGATAGGGTTGGTGAATTGTATTCTTAAAGCGTAAATATTATATATATATTTAGCGTAAATATTATCCCCTATTCTTCCGTAACTATACGGAAGCTATAGGGGATATTTTGATAGCACAGATGGTGAAGCGATCTAGCTACCGATCTGCCATGATGAATGTTATGTACTTGATTCTCAAATAAATTAAATCTTTGTGTGAACCACAAGTGGTTCTTCTAAGTCTGGATGTAATTTGAGTCCGATATGTTATTTAAAATTCCCGCGACACATATTTATTCCCGTGTGGTGACGGAATAAGTATTTCCTGTGTGGTGACGAAGTAAGAATACAATTCACCACTCCCTATCTTGCCCGTGGATGTGGTAAAAGACGACTATGGGATATAATATACACATAACATCTGTGCAAGGGAAGGTAAACTAGAAATGAAACCCTATACCAACATGTCTGACCAGCATGGTATAGTAGGTCAAATGCCTTCCCATTGTGGAGGAGGCCCGAGCCCAACAGTGTGATGTATGTGGGCTGCGATGATGATGATGACATATTTATTACATGGTCTTTTAAAAAGAGGAGATTTAACAAAAACGTTTTATCTTGTACTATAATAGATATAAAATCTCTTATTTGTTATCTAAACTACCTTCCAAGAAATAAAACATAAGGTTCCCTATAAAATCTTCATATTTCCATAACCTTAAATTGGTAGAATTTTAAGAAAACATAAATACTTTCCTTAAAACTTACCAGTTTCACTTGACACTTCTATTCCACAATCTATACAAGAATTCGATTTACAGTTTGGGATCTAGTTAAAATTGATACCGAACTAAAGGAAATTTTCTTGAGCATATTTGGAAGAGGAAATCTCGAAAATCACTTAGTCGAATGGGTATAGAGCAATAAATTGACGATAACATTTACATACAGTGGAATAGGGCGTTTCATAACGGGTCGCTAAACATGGTAATGCACAGATTTTTTATATGAATTTCCTTATTTTCCTTTTAAATATTTTATAGGTCTCTAAATATTTCGGCGTTTAGCAAAAACTACACTTATTCAAAGCATTCAATATTATTTTCGAAATACATATGTATATAAAATAAATGGGCTACCATAGACAGAGTGCCGTAGTACCGATGGTCTACGTTGCATGCCATCCCGGGCGATCTGGGATGCGTGTGTCCATAACCTATCCCCAAAGGTAAAGAATAGTATAAATCACTAGGTATTATTCGTAAATAATTTAAAAAAAATCTTTACTTATGAATAATGGATTCAATAATGTTTATTCTTCATTGTTGATAAGGATATGATTCAATAATGATCTCAATATAACTTCATTGGTTTTGGACTTCAAACATATTCTAAAGAATTCCTCAAAGGTAGGTGTAGGATAAAAAAAAACATATTTTACTTATAACATTTATTTAATACAAAACCTCGTGCTAAGAACTAAATCTCTATGTGGCGTCAAAACTACAAAATTTAAAAAATATAACGATTTTGCATCAAAAGTATATAAATAAACCGAATATTTTGCAAGCTTCAATCTAAAAAACTAAATAGAGAGGTTAGACCTAGTACAATTTCACTACCAGTTTTGCCGATCAGTTAATAAGAGTTATAGTTATAGTAACTATAGTTAAATGGTGTGCTGATGAGATAGGAATACAATCGCCGCCACTACTTACTTGCTCGTAAAAATTGGCTAAGAATCCAGGGGAGTGCCCACTCCCCAGCAGCTCTCTTCTGGAAAATGTTTATATAATATATTATATAAACATTATACAACATATATAATATATCATATTAACATATGATACCCGCTTCTATGCTTAAGGTTTTAACGATTACAATACTATCCCCTCAATTATAGGGGAAAAATTTAATTGTTATTGGTTTTAATTGTCTTTGTTTTATGAAATTCCAGTCTAGTTAGGTATCTACCTAACTTTCTCGATAACCGCTTTCTCGATAATGGAGATCCATTATCGAGAAAGCGGTCAGCATACGAATCCAACTCGGCGTTCTGAAAACTTAAGAAGATCTTTTCATCCAATATGCTGCACATCAGAAAACAGATTAATAACCAATATGTGTTACCATCATTGATATACAGCACTGAAACATGGTCTCTAAAGGTCTCAATTACCGTGCATCGCGGCCGCGCGCGATCCAGTATATTCAGTATTTCTCTACGTGATAAAATTCAGAATACGGAAATCCGTAAAAGAACAGGTGTAACCGATATAGCCCGAAGAATCAGCATGTTGAAATGGCAATGGGCGGGCCACATCACTCGTCGGACCGAAAATCGTTGAGGAAGAAAGGTTCTCGAGTGGCGACCACGAATCGGACTACGCGCGCAACGTCTCGTAGAATGACACTCTACTAGATGGGCTGACCATATTTTGAAAGTCGTAGGGAACCGTTTGATGCAAGTGGCACAAATCCATTCTAAGCGATATTCTCGTAGGAAAGCCTATGTCCAACAGTGGACGTATATGAGATGATGAATGGATGGATGCATTTAGGTAATTTTATAATATTAAATAATAACGTTATAAAAACTTAACGGTACCATTCGCGCTTTGACGCCATTATGAACCGCACAATTGCATATATAGACAACGTGTCCCTGGTATCATAACAAGCATTACAAACCGAAAAACCACTAATGAGATAGATAAAATCGTCAGTATTACCAGTAATTTAATTTAGTAAACCAATCAGCTGCAATAGCGAATTTTAATTATAACCCCTACTATTACGTTGACTTGTCATTTATACATCGAACAAAAGCTGACGTAATCTCGAATGAATATAAATGATATGAACATCCGAATACAACCGAACCGCAGCCGGAAACGGCCAAGGATTTGTCATTGTCAAATTTGAATACGCGAGAACGGATGCGGGAAAAACGAATGTCATCTGTTACTTGGCACTGTTTGTTAGATCTGTGTTATGTTTTTTGTACTGTCTAGTGAGCAGAAAAATGTTGGTTGTTTTAAAACATTTGATTCTTAAAATATGCGAATTCTTAGTTCTGTTTATAAATACTTATATTTAAAAAAAATATCAACTCAATATCTTTAGAGAACAAAACAACATAACAAGATTGTTTGCTTTTAAATGGAAAATATTTATAAAAAGCCTTTAAAATCGAATAATATTTTAGTAGCAACTTGGATTTTTACGTTTATATCGCAACTATTACATTTCAACCATCCTTTACTGAAATTTTCTCATAAATAAATCGGAACTAAACACACCGGAATGCTCTTTAAAACCTATTATTTATTGCGGACATAAATCTCAAAAGGAAAACTGTCGTAAAACGTGGATACGTACAGACATCTGAAAATGTTTACAACGTATAGAAATAAAAATAGAGACTAACCCTCCAATCTTCATTTCCGAACACCGATACATTTCCATTTCGAGTATTTCAAATGTAAAAATGAGTAATGACGTGTCTTCGTAATTCCTGCAGGATTTTTGCACGACTCATCTATTATTTAGGCAAGGCTTAGTTAGATTTACAGTTTTCGTCCGACTTCGGTGTGAGTTCACGCATTTGTCATACGAGTTTTCATAGTTGTCTTTTTTTGTACCTGTATCCTGTATGTTTTCAAATAAAAATATAACATCAGTTTATTTGTCTTTTTAGATATGATTTAAATTTAAATTCTTTTAATTGTATTACTGAATAAACATGTAGATTATGCTCGTGAATTCTCTGCGAGATAGTAGAATCCGAAATACGGCAATCCCCAGAAGAATGGGTGTAACCGACATAGCACGAAGAATTAGCACGCTGAAGTGGCAGTGGGCAGGCCACATCGCTCGCCGCAACGACAACCGCTGGTGAAGAAAATTTCTCAAGTGGCAACCACGTATCGGACGACGCAGTGTAGGTCGCCGAACCAATAGGTGCACCAATGTCTTGGTGAAAGTTACTGGGCGTCGTTGGATGCAGGCGGCACACGACCGCACTCAGTGGCGTAACATGAGGTAGGCCTACGCCCAACTGTGGACGGCAATAGGTTGAAATGATGACGGTGAGTAAATCTCTACATTTTTAGAATATAAAATTCTTAGTTTCTGATGAATTAAAAATATGTTTATCTTTTAGAAAATGTTTATTAAAAACTTTTACTAAGGAATAAATTCTTATATTGCAATTATTGCACCCAAATGCCATTCAAACTCTTTCTTTTCCGATTGTTACTTATGTAATTTTTATTTGTGTCAGTTAATTGTGTGTTTGTAAAATCCCTCGACTTAAATATTTAGTCCTTAATATAGATCATTAAAAAATAAATAATATTTATCTACTACGAAGCAGACTTATATATACACTAGCAACCCGCCCTCGCTTCGCTTCGGTTATAGGTTATAGTCGTTTTACCCGCGTAGTTCCCGTTTCCGTGGGAATACCGAGATAAAATATAGCCTAGTTTACGCCCTGATATTATAGCTTTCCATTGGTGAAAGAATTTTTGAAATCGGCTCAGCCGTTTTGAAGATTACCCGGAACAAACAGACAGACAGACAGACAAAAATTTTTTAATTGCTATTTTAGGCATAGATGTTGTGCAAATAACCGTGTGAGCATGAAAAAAGCCTATTATTTTGACGTTACAAACAGACACTCCAATTTTATTTATTGGTATAGATATCCAAGTGGGGCGGAGTAAGAATACAATTCACTGCACCACACATTTTATAGCGGTAGGACCACACTGTTGACAATTGTATGTCTACAACCGCGGGCCGGTCCGTCCGGGGCAGTAACACACTCTCATAGAAAATCGACGTCCGAGTAGTAGCAATTTGTTACTGCGCTTTGTTCGGTGAACGAGAGAGCCAGAAGCCCAACTTTCTGAGGGTCTTTGTGTGTGGGGAGTTTATTGATGTCTTTAGTATCACCTAACCTCATTGCACGCGTTCACACTCCCTTCACTTTCTTTGCGGTAGGCAGCGACCTTGCAAAGGGCCATGAGCGATAGCAACACTTACCATCAGATGTACCGTTTGCTCGCACGCCACCGGTTGCAATAAAAATCTTATCTAGTTCATGTGTAAAGACAATTAAGGAATATTTTATACAAATAACAGCTTTGCAAGAGAATGAGAAATCGAAATAAAGTCCTATATCAACTCGTCTGACAAGCGTATGAGTAGAATGTATGAGTCAAAATGATCATGATATGGACTATCTCAAAGAAACAGATGTGTATGAAGAAAGAAACAAAAGCGTATAATTTTAAAGTGAAACTTTTATTACATCGCAACTTTTTCGTTCATCTATTGCATGTCGCGTGACGGTCGGTCGCGGAGTAGGGATGAAGTGAAAGGCGCTCGACAGAGCAGCCGAGGGCAATATGGCGGCGTTCTCATCAACTGACCGTGTAATCTATAGACTATTACTCATTTGTGCCAGTGCTCCATGCTATTTGTTTGTTTTTATCAGTGTTCAATGTAAATGTTGCTATTTTTTTGTAATGCAAAAGAAAGTTTCACATTTAACGTGGTTTCATAAAACCATACAATCATTTGTTTTTGTATATTTATCCATAAATATGTATGTTCCATTCGACTTGCTTGTGATAAAATTTTACCTACACCAAAGCATAACCCCCTGTTCTAGTTATAAACAAAACATTACAAAATAAACAGAATGATGTTCATTGAACAGGATCTCGTATGTGCATTAATCATTTTATGCAAAATCGGTTAAGTGCCCCTGATTAATGATGGTCAAGCATAGAAAATTTGACAATGTAAAATTTGGACTTGACACATTTTAAGTCATTGGTAAAATAATTCAAATTATATAACGATTCCAGTGATAGTATGATTGTTTTCTTTTCTAGTAAATAGTTGTATTCCGTGTGGCGACGGAGTAAGAATACAATTCACCACTGCCTATCTTGCCCGTAGATGTCGTAAAAGACGACTATGGGATATAATATGTACATAACATCTGTGCAAGGGAAGGAAAAGTCAAAAAGAATCTCTATATCGACATGTGTGACCATCATGGTATAGTAGGTCAAATTCCCTCCCATTTATGGAGGAGACCCGAGCCCAACAGTGGTCCGTGTATGGGCTGTGATGATGATGATGAAATAGTTGTAGTAAACAATGGGCATGATGACAGTAACCAAAAATCACTAAAATAATGTGTTTATCTACTGTAACACAAAAATCTTGGAATAAATATTTATTTTCTTTTATAAGATGAGATTATTAATTTATTTAATAAAATAAAACTACAAAATACACAAGTCCGCCATGTTCAGCTAAACACCAATCAAGTTGAGTTACGTCACTCCTATCCTACCTACCTATCATTATCATCGCAAATTCTGTACGAAACCCTACGATCGTTACACTTATTAATTGTTTTAACTTGCATTCAAAGAGTATTTCGTGATTTTTATCGATCTCTTGCTTACTTTTGTGTTCTTACTAAAAATGTAAGTCATGGAAGAAGGATTCACCAAGGCAAATAGCTCTAATTTGCCTTGAGTTGATTTGTTAATGCTGGGAGAGTACCTAGCATCAAACAAAGACTTCTTCTGTTCAGCAGAATTTAGAAATGTCAAAACTACGATGTAAATAAAATATTAATTAATAATCTTCTAACACCAATAATTTAAAATCTATTTAAAAATATGTTATTTAAATATTGGTTATGTTATTTAAATAATGCTTTTGTAAATTTGGTATTAAACTGCAGTTATATAAAATCACACACCAAATAAAATATACGATATAAAGTAATTACTTACGTCAAAATGATCTTCACAGAAACAAATAGTCTCCTATTTATTTATTTAAATTTATGACTTTGAATTTCGCCGTGCAAGATTAAGCCTTACCTATATCTTACTGTTTTATTGTGTGGCACATAAACAAACAGTTTGTTATGAGTTTTATTGATGTATTAATACATTGAGGAACCGCACACCACTTATAGACTTTCAAATTAAAGTCTAAATAAAATATATCGGCTTTTTTGCTTTAATTCCCTTACATTTACAACTCAAGTAAATAGACGTGACGTCACAAGCGGACGCCATGACACTAGGCACCGTTTTGGCGCTAATTTAAATGCATTTAATTAGAATAGCATTTATTTCTAAAGAAACCGTACTTATTGCAAAAATAATATGTTTTTTGGTAATAGTGGTTATTTAAGAATATTATAAAATCGTTTTTCAAAATTAGTCATCATGCCTATTGTATATTAAAAAAAGAAGGAGTTCCCTACAATAAGGAAATAATTCTTGTATTGCGGTGGAATTAACAGCTATGCAATCAGCAGATACAAATTACATCCCAACTCAGACAAGAATTCACACATCTTACAAGATATTATCTTACGTGAGAATTGTCATCTTTCATGATCACGCATGAGCCAGACAAAGGGTAGTGACTCTTATTCCGTCACCACACAAAACACTTTCATTAGAGTGCAAAAAATATAATGAATATGATAATCCATCCATCCGTTAGCATATCGATATCCTCTCTCGGACACCGCCTACCCACGATAATGCCATGTAAAATTTACAAAAATTCAGTCCATCCAAAATTTCCCTACGACTTTAAATTGCCCTGTTTGGGTAAATATAAGATTATTTACTACTATCCGTGTGGTGAAGGAGTAAGAATAAAATTTACCATCTCCTATCTTTGCCGAGGGTTATCGTAAAAGGCGACTAAGGGATATTTTATGCATATAACAACTGTGCAAGAGAAGGAAATTTCGAAATAAAGCCCTATACCAACCTGCTTGACCAGCCTGATATAGTAGTTCAATTTTCCTTTCAATGTAGAGGAGGCTCGAGTATATGAGCTGTAATGATGATGAAGATTATTTCAAAAAAACAATTGTCTTGGAAAGCCTCAAAAGCACTTACAAATCTTTTATAAGGACTCAATTTATGCCTAAGTTCCAAGTTTATATAATCAACGACAAGCAATGTCCACTTGATTTCATTTTTCATTCTTAAACCGTTTTGTTTTGCCGACAGGGGTCGGTAGGCACTCTATAGTATATTGAAAGCGTACCAGCTCGGACCCTGCTCCATCAGGTTTATTGTGATACATCATTAACAAGGATTAAGAAAGGTTTACATAAAATTGTATGTTTTGGGTCCATGCGTGTGTTGAAAAGAGATTGAAATTTAATCAATTTTAATTTCAAATTCCGTATTTAGAATTATGTAGACGTATTTTGAGCCGTTGTAATTATGTAAAAATATTACTTTATTACTAGGGAGGTAGGCCGACGAACCCAACTCTGCTGGACAGCATTCGGGAAACTTAAGAGGATCTTTTCGTCCAATATTCCGCAGTGTCTGAAAACAAAGGTTTATAACCAGTGTGTGTTACGAGCGATGACTTACGGCACTGAAATGTGGTCTCTAAATGAAGGCTTCATAACCAATCTCAAAGTCGCTTAGCGTGCTATGGAGCGGGCTATGCTCGAGATTTCTCTGCGAGATAGAATCCGAAATACCGAAATGCACAGAAGAACTGGTGTAACCGATAGCACGTAGAATTACCACGCTGAAGTGGCAATAGGCAAGCCACATCGCTCGACGAACCGACAACCGCTGGGCAAGAAAGGTTCTTAAGTGACGACCACGTATCAGACGACGCAGTATAGGACGCCCCTCCACTGGGTGGACCGATGACCTGGTGAAAGTTGCTGGTCGTTCTTGGATGCAGGCGGCAAAGGACTACACTCTGTGGTGTAATATGAGGGCTACCGTCTAGCAATGGACGATGATGGCCTGAAATGATGAATGATGATGAAATTAAGTTCTGCTCTCTGTCCGTCTGAATCTTTAACTAAAGAGAATGATAAAGACCAAAAAAATCTCAGCTCATTTATATTCCAATACTGGTCTTCTCCATAATAGGAAGGAACTTGACCTACTACACCAGATTGATCAGACATTATGGCTTTTATTTTGGGTTTTAATTCTCTTGCTTCAATATCTTCTAAAATATTACGCTACGTCACTGCATGGCATGAGGCCTCGGATTCATTTCCGATCCCGGAAAATTTTGTATGGGTTTCTTGAGAGAAAATAGCCTTATATATACAGATAGTTTTTTTTTTGGGGGTGTGTTGCGATCGGCGCACTCCTTTCACCACTCCGTCCGAGGCGACAGAGGGGCGTAAGCACGCACACCTGCAACCCACCCATGTGCACGTCGCCTTCGTCGTTGAGCCGACCACCGGAGCAGGGTTACTTGTCATCAGTGGTCGGCCCGACGGAATACCCCTACCCCTATTTGGGGTACCCTCCCCCCGACGACCGACCAACCGACGTCCCCCCCTCGGGGAGGCGCAAGTACTCGCGCCTACGCCGCCCCAGTCGCCGGCGGCGGATCGCCCCATCGAGGCTGCGCTCCTCGCGCAGGTGATCCACCGCCTCCTTCTGCGAGATCACTGCTTCGCAGAAAGCTGCGACCGCGTCCCAATTCCCGACGCTGCCGACCATCGCCCTGATGATAGTTGGCAGCGTCAGGTTGGCACCGATGATTGCGACGAGTTCACGGTGCTGTGCTGCCCAAGCGGCGCAGGCCTCGAGCGTATGCTGCGCCGTGTCCTCGTCGCAATCGCAGTGGTGGCAGGACGGTGTACCCTCCCTCCCAACGACCTTGTGCAGGTATTTGGCGAAGCACCCATGCCCCGTCAACACCTGCACTAGTCGGAAGGAGAGCACCCCGTGCCGCCTTTCCAACCACTGCATCAGCACCGGCCGGAAAGCCTCCACGATTCGCACCCCAAACCGAGGCCTCTCCAGCCGGACTGCCCAACGGGCAATGATGTCTCGGCGGGCGTCGACACGCCAGGCGGTGAGCTCCCTCAACGAGACCACACCGCCCCCCGCTCACACCCCCGTCACCCGCCGATACAATCCAGCGAGCATTTCCGCCTCCAGGTCCCACGGGTGAGTCCCGGCCAAAAGGCACGCTGCCTCCGTCGCCACCGTGCGGTATCCACGTATGACCCTGCCCAACATGGCCCTCTGTGGTCACCACAGAAGAGCCCTGAGTCGGACGGTCATGAACCCCGCCCACACCGGTGCGCCGCACAGGGTCATCGACCGGATGACCCCCGCGTACAGCCGTCGGATATATACAGGTAGTAAGATATTATTAAAATCGATCCAGCCGTTTGAAAGATTACACGGAACATGCAGGCAGGCAGACCAACAGACAGACAAACAAAAATTAAAGTTGCATAGATATCGTGTAAATAACCGTGTGAGCATAAAAAACCGTATTATTTTGACATTACAAGCACTTCAATTAAATTATTTAGAACTAGAGACCCACCCCGGCTTCGCACGGGTCCAATGCTGATTAAATATACTACATAATGTCTTTATATACAAAAAACATTATTAAATTTTTGTCATTAAACAATACAATCTTGTTTTCTTTAGAGATTACTTTTGAAAGAGCAGCTTATTATGCATGTATTATACATATAAACCTATTAAAAAAAACCGCATCAAAATCCGTTGCGTAGTTTTAAAGATCTAAGCATAAATAGGGACAGACAGACAGCGGGCAGCGACTTTACAATATTCAGTGATAATACAAACTAACTTTGTTTTATATACAAAATAATTGCCACCACTAAATCCCAAATCACTGTAAGCAAAGGGAGCCAAGGGTGTGTTATAAGTAATACAGTCTATTAATTCTTACTGCAAGCATACCGTCACGAATCATAACTCTATCGAATGTAGTAATATTTCATTTTGACCACTAGATATGTATTTGGAAGTTACCATATATCATTTCTTTATATCTTTATATATAAATTTCTTGTGTACGTATGTATGTCACTGAACTCTCGGCTGAACCGATGTTGATGAAATTTTTTGTGCATGTTCAAGGGGATTCGAGGATGGTTTAGATTGACAATTGGACGCTGGTGGCAGGTGGCGCTGCTTTTATTTTTATTGGAACAGAACAACGTCTGTTGGGTCAGCTAGTCTTTATATATTTATCGTGGACAAACAACGTGACACGTAATCTATACCAATAAATAAAATTGGAGTGTCTGTTTGTAATGTCAAAATAATAGGCTTTTTTCATGCTCACACGGTTATTTGTACGACACCTATGCCTAAAATAGCAATTAAAAAATTTTTGTCTGTCTGTCTGTTTGTTCCGGGTAATCTTCAAAACGGCTGGACCGATTTCAAAAATTCTTTCGCCAATGGGAAGCTATAATATCAGGGCGTAAACTAGGCTATATTTTATCCCGGTATTCCCACGGGAACGGGAACTACGCCGGTAAAACGACTATAACCTATAATCGAAGCGAAGCGAGGGCGGGTTGCTAGTTTATAATATATATACATTACGTGTCACGCTGTTTGTCCACGATGGACTCCTAAACTATTTAACCGATTTTAATCAAATTTGCACACCGTGTGCAGTTTGATCCAACTTGAAAGATAGGATAGCTTACATCTTAATTTATAGTAGTCGCAATATTATTTTTTTGCAAATTATTTGTCTATTAGGTATTTGACATTCACAATTATCGGTTAATTCCAAACGATTTTAACAGATGGCGATATCTGTTGACTGGATTGAGTAATTAACTAATAGATGGCGCTGCTATGTCAAACCTACAAACGTGTCATATAAGCTACAATTCAATAACATAACCACCACGTATTGTTGAGGCTATAATATAAGTTAAATTTATTTTAAATCTGTCATGGAGATTGTTATATTTTTTTACAAATGGCATCTATGTAAAACAGCATGGTGGTCCCCGTGACTGATCTTCTCCTACAGTTCCACTTAAATAGTTTAATAAAATGTAATATAACAAAAACAGTAGCCACAGCAACGCGTGGCCGGGTCTGCTAGTTTTTTATATATATAATTCACACAAAAATTTATATTTTTACATGTCAATTGAGTGAATTCAATAAGACACTTCTTTTTATACTATTTTATACCTAGATTAAGTTAAAAGTAGGTATAGATTAATGGTAAATTAGAGAAGTAAACTTAGAATTAAGTTTAGTGTAGCACTATCCTATTGGGTTTTTAGCCTGTAAATAGATAGTAATAAATAAATATTTCGTGTGTACGTGTGTATATCATTGAACTCCTCCTAAATGGATGGACGAATGTTGATGAAATTTTTGAAGGAGATTCGGGAATGGTTTAGATTCACAATTGGACCCGGTAAGTGGCGTTGCAGTCGATTTCATGGAGAATTCCTCTTATTTTATTTGAACAGAACAATGTCTGTTGGGTCAGCTAGTATATATATAAAATATATATTTCCGTGTGGTGATGGAGTAAAAATATAATTCCCCACTCCTTATCCTGCGCGTGGATGTCGTAAAAGACGACTAAGGGAATATAACAGCAGATAACATATATGCCGAAGAAGGAAACCTCGAAATGAAACCCTATACCAATCCGTATGACCAGTGTAGTAATTCTGTATCCCTCTTATTGTGGAGGAGGCTCAAGCCCAACCCGTATAGCCACCAAAGTCGGGAGTTCGAGTCCCACACAGGACAACACTTTGTGCGATCTACAAATTGTTATTCCAAATCTGGATGTAAATTCTGTCCGTTAATAATAATAATCCGTTAATAATGTTTGTAAAGTTCCCTGTAATACAAGGATTAATTTCCTTAGTGCAGATTGTGTCTTAAAAGAGAAAAGTCTCCGTCACCCCGGACGGTTAGTTTTCTAGACAGGATATTTCTCTATATGATCTGCCAATGATTTTACTTGTAATTAAAAAGCAATGTTTTATAGGCAATTATGCAATTTAGTCCTTCGTTCTTTTCTTCCATTTTAAAATAAAAAAACAAGATAATTCAAATTGGAGTTAGATAACGCTTTACTACTCCAGAAAGCGTGGAGACGAGATCGAGCCTATCTGCCTGGTCCCTCAACTCTGCGAGTAGGTCCTAGGTCACCGGCTGTGGTAATAGCTAGTATGGTAAGGAGAGGAAGCAGTACCTTCTCGAGGTGCGTCCGCGAGCAGCGGATGTGTGAGTCCGGCGGAGTTGTGGTGCGTGTGAAAATAGTCCCATGAATTCGCCGTAGCCGAGGGACAGGAACAGCGTGTGGTTTTAAGCTGGTAGTGGCGCTGATAATAAATCGACACTGAGCCCGCCATACCCCATCTATCAGAGGGGGGCATGCGCAAAGATTGCATTTTCTCACACGAAAAAAATATAGTCATTTAATTATATTTAAAGATTGAATTCTAAAAAGCCGTCACCGATTTCATAATATTAATTTCAAAGGGGTGGATATGAGTAGCCAGTTTGATTAAAGGGTTAATAACTAGCTCAGCAGGATAGAAATATAACTGCATAGTAATCTAAGATTGCTTAATTTGTCAGAGAGTCAGGATCAAATTGTAGGGTTGTAAAATTGATAGGTGCTCAGCGTAAGAGTATGGTGGTGGACGAAACCATAACATTTGCTATGAAAGATCATTACTTAGACAATTGTAGTATTTTTTCAATTGTATGTGAATTGCAAAAGAACCAAAAGAACTTATTTATACGGTTTCCGATAGATGTAGCACGTCCTATCCTTCCTACTAATATTATAAACGCGAAAGTTCGTGAAAACGTGAGTATGTGAAGATGTTTGTTGCTCTTTCACGCAAAAATTACTGAATGGATTTTGATGAAACTTTAAAATAATATAGTATACATATCAGAATAACACATAGGCTATATGATGATTTCTGATTTGTATCAAAATGTGGGTCAATATTTAATAACTACTTTCTGTATCGGGTAGATAATTATAAATTTTCTGCAATAATGATGACTTATTGGACGTGAGACATCTTAGTCCGCCCGTAACCATGAATGCTGCAAAGTGTTCGAAACGTCGGGTAATCAAAAATCAAATACAAACGCGGTAAAATCCGTAAAGTAGTTTTATTCAAAACATAGGCTATAATTTATCCCGATATTCCCACGGGAAGGGGAACTATGCGGGTGAAACCGCAGAGAGCTGCTAGTTTTTCATAAAGATGACAATGCGAGTGACAATTTGATTGTTATACTTCAGCCCACGCTGGCCTAGTTGTTAGGACAATTGAAATAGATTTCCAATAATTGTAAGTTCGAATTCCACGTTTCAATCAAATTTAGCTGCTTTCAAGCAAATTTATTTGTTTACCACAATGCATGTTAAGTACTAAATCTCAGTAACTTGCAGCAGAGATAAGTTTAATAGATCATAATTTGTGATGAAACGATTAAATTATCAAGATACAGAACAATTTTTTGTGTGATCTGCGTAATTATTGTTCTAAATCTGTCCCTAAGGAGCCAAAAGAAGTATAACTTTAGAATAAAATAATATTCTGCCTCGTCGCCGTCGTCGTCTCAGCTCATACATGTCCTACTGCTTGGCTTGAGCCTCCCAATTGGAGATAAATTGACCTAGTACTACTAGATCAAAATCTGCTGTTTTATTTTTATTTTTGGGGGTGGGTTGCGGTCGGCGCGCTCCTCGCACCACTCCGTCCGGGGCGACAGAGGATCGTAAGCACGCACACCCACAACCCACTCCACGTGCACGTCGCCTTCGTCGTTGGGCCGACCACCGGAGCAGGGTTACTTGTCATCAGTGGTCGGCCCGACGGAATACCCCCTATTTGGGGTACCCTCCCATCGATCGACGTCCCCTCCCCCTTGGGGAGGACGTTGGTCGATGGTCGGTCAGTCTTTCCCCACGCGGTCGGCCTCTCAGCGGGTGACGGACTAACTCCCCGGTCACGTCACCCATGGCCTCGGCTAGGGCGGCATGACACGCAGGTAGTCGCGCCTGCGCCGCCCCAGTCGCCGGCGGCGGGTCGCCTCGTCAAGGCGGCGCTCCTCGCGCGCGCGACAGGCTCCCTTCTGCAAGATCACTGCCTCGCAGAAGGCTGCGACCGCGTCCCGATTCCTGACGCTATCGAGCATCGCCCTAACGATGGTCGGCAGCGTCAGGTCGGCACCGATGATTGCGACGAGTTCACGACGCTGCTCTGCCCAGGCGGCACAAACCTCGAGCATATGCTGCGCCGTGTCCTCGTCGCAATCGCAGTGGTAGCAGGACGGTGTACTCTCCCTCCTAGCGACCGTGTACACCGTGTACTTGCCAAAGCATCCATGCCCCGTCAAGACCTGCACCAGTCGGAAGGAAAGCACCCCGTGCCGCCGTTTTAGCCACTGCATCAGCACTGCCGGAAGGCCTCCACAGTCCAGACACCGTATCGAGGCCTCTCCAGCCGGACTGTCAAACGGGCAATGACGTCTCGACGGGCGTCGACGCGCTAGGCGTTGAGCTCCCTCAAAGAGACACACACCGCCCCCCGCTCGCACCCACGACACCCGCTGATACAAATCGGCGAGCATTTCCGCCTCATCGTAATTCAGCCTATCTTCGTCCACTGCTGGACGTATGGACGTATGCCTCCTTCATGTTTCGCCACAAAACGCGGCCCTATGTCGACTGCAACCAACGACACCCAGTAACTTTCACGTCGGTCCACCTAGTGGGGCAGCGTCCTACGCTGCTTCCATAACTTCTTTTTACATTATTATTTAAAAGTAAGTAACGTTTCTAACATTACCGTGTGGTAACAGAGTAAGAATACAATTCACTATTTATTCCCTAACACATTGTTGTAATAGACGACTAAGGAAATGATATACTATAGATAATATCTATACAAGAGAAGGAAAACTCGAAATATAACCCCATACCTGACCACTGTGGTATAGTATAATAGGACAACTTCCTTCCATTTCGGAGGCGGCCTAAGGCCAACAATAGGGCTTGAAACAAAGTAGGTAGAGTAACTAAAATTACCTATTTTCAATCTTTATCCAGCTTCCCAAAGCGAATTTGATTTTATTTAAAATTTATTTTAAAATCTTAAGTAACTGCTTTCTTTTAGATTTCACTGTTCATAATACAAATCTTTTAATCCCGGGTTTTATAAGTTTGAGCCCTTATAAGTATTATTTATAATCCTCATTTTCGCCATAGTCACCCCCTAAATATTATGACACATTTTAATTACAAGTTGCAATTTTAATTTTAAATAGTAATCCGCTTACATCCGCCATGTTGTGAGGTTAAATCATGAAATAGTGATGTGACAGGTAATTTGAATTTATATCGATGTTTCAACGTTATTGAACTGTTGTACAACGCTTTCCAATTTAATTAAAAGTCAGTTCGATGTGAAAACTAATTATCTCCGTAATACAAAAGCTGTTTAAATATAATTGCCTGTCGATATAATAATATAAATATTAATTAGCACAAACTATATAGTTATTTAATATACATAAGGATGACGGGCTTGGAATCTAGTTGGAACTTTATTGTTTTTATTTTTAATAGCGGATTAAGAGTTGTTTTTCACAAAAACGTATGTAACATCTATACATAGGAATTAAACTCAAAATAAAACCCTATACCAACCCGTATAACCGAGTAGCATAGAACAATTTCCCGCCTATTGTACCAGGGCACTAGGACCGCAGTGAGATTGCACTAAGCTGAAATGACGAAAGCTTTACAATTATAACGAAAAGAACGACAATAGAATGATCTTTACGATTATAGCTTAAGACTCTTATTGAAATGAACTATGGCGATGTTACAACTTGTACCTTTTTAGGAGACATAGTTGCTTTATTCATTTCAGCTAATACTCATCCCAGTGCTGGGCTCAAGCATTGACCAACTATACAGACATGTTGGTATAGAGACATAGGTGTAGGACCATAAAAATATCGATATCGATATACGACAATTTTACCATCAATAGTTATTATCAACATGAATTAACACTCACTAATCCGACCGCGACAGGTTTCTTATTAGTAACATTTGTCACCGACAGAGGGTAGGAGGTCTAATTGTCTAAAGTCATCAGTCTTCGGGGAGGATTACGAAATAATAATTATGAGTCGGCCCCTTCAATGAATGCGAAAAAACTGATTGTTAAAAATAAAATCGCGCCTTTAATCCAATACCGTCACTATCCTAAATGAGCAAATTTTACAGGAGAGCTATTTAAAGATTTATGACAAATATTAACTATAATAAATAAGAGTATATTAGCGTTTCAGGAATAGTTGTATTTTATTTTTATTTTATTAACAACTATTTTCAACTATTTTTTTTTAATTTTAATTATTATTAATTAGTGGATATAAATAATTTAGTGACCTACACATTTTCGAAAAAAAATAAAAAGTTAAGTGAAATTTGAATATATAAATTGAAGCAATGTGTAAATTCAGTGCTCAGCTTACATGGCATTAAAAACAGTTCTTCGAAAAATTTCGTTTAGTGACGGTATTGGATTAAAGGTGCGAAATAAGCGTGTGTTTTTATAATACATTATAGTCCAAGATCCCAGAGCGATAAGATACAACTTATTTTCTAAAGCATAGAACTTTCGGTTCTTAGTAGTCTCTCGTGTACTTTTTAATACCTCTACGTTTGTGGAGTTGGCTCGGTGACACCTGCGCAGGTACCAGGTGAGAAAGGTAACTAAAAATCAGAGTTACTTAACTTAAATTTTAATGACTGATTTTTATATATATTTTGTAGAATATTGCTCTGAAGTAATATCAAAAAAGTCAGACGTTTTCCATGGGCCAGAACTTTTGTCAGACGCTTTAAAGCTCTACAAAAAAAAATTTTACTTAATTTATTTTTAAATGTCTGATTTTTATATATGTTATTAAGATAAATATTACAAAGTTATATTTAATCATTCGGACAAATTTTAATGACCAAATATCCCCTAAACACAAAAATTACTCAACTATGAGTATGAGCGCGAGAGCACTGTGCGCATGCGCTTCACAGTAAAATATCTTAATATTTGAAAAATACTGCTTTCAATTTCATATTTTTGCATATCTATTTAAATAAGATGAAATTTTTAATTAAAATAATAATCATTTTAAAAGTAATTATATATATTACAGATATATAGGGAAAAATTAATTTTTTCGAAGCAATTGTCTTTCAAAAAGAATCATTTTTATTTTATTTTAAAAAAGATATCAATTGTAATAATTTTAGTAAAAAAAATAATTAATTATGATGAATTAATGAAATAATTTGATTGTCTCTTAATCATCTTCATCATCGTCATAATAATCATTTGAATTTTCAACATTAAGTACATCACGATACTGTCCACTCAAGTCAGCATCCTCATCATCACTAGTTATATTGTTGTTGCTGGCAGCATCTTCTGTAAAAACAAAAAATTTAAAAACAAAGAACGACAAATATAATAAATTGTAAACCAAAAATCAAAGTACGGTACCTGATTCTTGAAGTGATTCACTAACGAATCCTGGTAATTGGTCACCATCAAACCAATAAAAATGATACTGGTTATCTTCAACTAGCTGACCCGGCGAACTTCATACCGACTAACAGGCAATTCTTTATTTTTTTTAGTTTTTTAATACTTAATCTGCTATTCGGGACGCCGGATCAGCTATTGAGATTTAAGTATTATTACGAATCGGTTGTATGCCAGTATAGAAAAGTGTTGTTTTTAAACCTTTTTAAGCAATTTTTGAAATTTTTCTCTGTGTAAGAACCATACTCGTACGGTACGTAGAATTAGCGAAACGGGATCAGTTGTTCTCGAGATTTGCGCTTAGCAACACATTCAGCGATTAATTTTTATATTATTGATGTATTTCAACCTTTTTTTTTTACGGTCGGCGCACTCCTCGCACCACTCCGTCCAGGGCGATAGAGGGGCGTAAGCACGCACAGTCACACACCCGTAACCCACCCGTGACACGTCGCATTCATCGTTGGACCGACCACCGGAACAGGGTGACTTGACGTCAGCAGTCGGTCCGACGGAATACCCCTTGAGGAGTACCCTCCCATCGACTCACGTCCCCCCCTCGAGGAAGACGTCGGTCTTTCCTCACGCGGTCGACCTCTCGGCGGGTGACGGACTAATTCCCCGGATGTATTTCAACCTAAACTCAACTCGTGTAAACGGGGCTAAGATATGTAGATACTTATCTGCAAAGGTAATGTAAATCTTATGGATAATGATGTCACGAGTTCAATGATTTTTTTGCTATCTCAAAAATGTCTAAACCGCCTTAAGAAGCTTTCACTTCAAAAAATATATACTCAAAATCTTACAAAAGACACAAAACAAGTTATATTTGTAAAACTATTTATGATTAAGTATTTAAAAACTTGATTAACTTGAAGACGGTATCTTTAAACGCATTTAATCATTCTAAACAAGTATGACAACACAAAGGTTATTATTAATAGCTGGCATTTGTTACTCTATTGTTGAGTTTTCGTCCCACTTTAGGACAGAAGGGATGAAGATGGTATTCATATTTTATTGCTATGCTTTAAATTTTGATCTTGATAAGTATATATATGCTTTTGAGATGAATAATTATGCATTAGATTAGAATTATGTGATTTATTGAACACGAATATACTGTCATTATAATTACAGCTACATAAGTTTTTTTTTGTTTATTTGTTTCTACAATTTAATGTACACCAGTATTGAATATAAAAAAGCTTAATATAAAAGACACAGTACAATGGGCGGCCTTATCGCTATGAACAATTTCTTCCAGGCAACCTTTGGATGTAATTGGATGGAATTTTTTGTGTGGTGATGGAGTAAGAATACAGTTTATCACTCTATGCAAGACGAACGACTAAGGGATATAATGTGCATATGACATCTGTGCAGGAGAAGGAAAGCTCGAAATATATAGTAAGTACGGTATAGTCAGTCAAATTCTCTCCCATTGTGGAGGAGACCCGAGCCCAACAGTGGGACGTATGTGGGCTGCGATGATGATGATGATGAAGTTTTGTGTGGTGACGAAGTAAGAATACAATTTATCACGCCATCTCTTGCCCTTGGGTGTCGTAGAAGACGACTAAGGGATATAATATGCATATAACATTAATGCAAGAGAAGGAAAACTCGAAAAAAAATTCTATGCCAATAGGTGACTAGCGCGGTATAATAGGTCAATTTCCCTTCCATAATGGAGGAGGCCCAAGCCCAACAATGGGACATATGTGGGCTGAGATGATGGTGAGAAGAATCAACCTGTCTGACCAGCATGGTATAATAAGAGTGATGATGATAATGATATAATAAAATGATGTAAAAGTTATGATAAAATTCAAAATCCGTAATATACTACATATACATATATTTTCTCTAATCTGCATAAATATAATCATCATCGCATCATCATCGCGGCCTACATACGTCCCACTGTTGGACTCGGGCCTCCTCCACAATGAGAGGGAATTTAACCTACTATTCCGTGCTGGTAAGACATGTTGGCATAGGGTTTTATTTCGAGTTTTCCTTCTCTTGCACAGATCTTATGTGCATGTTATATCCCTTAGTCGTCTTTTACGACATCCACGGCCAAGATAGGGAGTGATGAATTGTATTCTTAATCCGTCACCATAATATGCTAAATAAATACACGATTATGCTTATACATAATTTAACAAAAGTCTATGGCGTCCTTTAAAACTCTGTCTGCCCAAAGGGCGTTAGGTACGCATAATGATATCTGTCCACTTGATCCCTATGGTCCCAGTCAATAGAGACCTTAACATAATCGCTCATGCAATCTCTACCGTATTTAGTATTGTTTCGCATGCTACAGTCAAGTAAGAAACTGACCATTTTCTAAATTGTCCGGGCCGCTTATATTCGATGGCAAAAATTACACGATTTTTGAGTAGCTACTTTATTCTATTAAAAAGAATACTACCGAATTATATATTTCGTGAGTTTGTCGGTTTTGAAATATTTTTTGAACGTTTATCACATTACAATGACTCCTGAACCGCCGCCGTTTTGAATAAAAATCCCAGAGACTAGTGTACAAAAAATTATGAAGTTCATGCACTAAATTTCACAACAATCGTTTGATAAATGTGACCTATACAAGAAAACAGCCGTCTGGCCTGATGTCTATCTAGACCTGAACCAGACCTGCAAAAGTATTTTAGCTCAAATTAAAACACAGGTGTTTCACGCTCTTTCGGTAAATTATTAAGACGCAGCTAGGCTTGACCCGGCTCTAAAGACAACAATGTATTTACCAGCAAATAAGTTCTTCATAAAAATAGAATGAATTGGTCCTGAACAAATTATATTAAATCTTTTTGAAGTGAAACTTCTTTAGAATCGTTGTGATTTCAAACTCGATGAAACGAAAAAGCGAGACCATAGAGACACAATCACGTAAATGTATAGGATTCATCCGGCGAGAGAATGAGATAAAGCATGAAGGATGAAGGAGTTTCACTTCTGATATGCGTACTCTGTACACGCACTCATTTTTTTTTATTTATTATTGAACTACTAACTGCACCTGGAACTTATTCTACAAATTATATTATTTATTCAATATAAGATAATCAATTACAAATAATAACTCAATTCTTTAAATCGAGACGCTTACAAATGAAACAAACCATTTGCCACAAACTATCACTTAATGAAATCCCATAAAGTCGAAATTACAACTCGACCGCAACACAATCCTGCGTTAATGCTAGAACATATTAAGATAGGGCTAATCTTCACATAACTTAGGATCATGCCAGTGAAATGCAATTCAGAAGCCGCTGACCATTGTCCTCCGTTTAATTTAAACGGGAAGCAAGCGAACTGGGTAATGATTTTACTATCCCCTACCAAAATATTCATAGCAATATTCACAGAACTGCAACTCTTATGTTTTATTTATTAAGGTTCAATATTGAATAGTATTTTCTTAGGCGTTTGTATATGAAATATTGTTTGAAGGTGTCGTAAGATTTTATGTTTGACGTGTATTATGCAAACAGTTCCTATGGGTCGCGTTTTTGGTTTTTGAATCCATGAAATTTGACCCGCCGTTTATGTTAATGATGTTATTGCTCTTGGGGTATCCAATTTTGATTGCAGATATGAATTTTAGTTATTATTGTAATCATAGGCGCTTTATTAACAAAATCATATAAGTATAAATCAGTAATATCCTAATGATTTTTGATGTTTACGTAAGTAAAACACATTACCCCTAGTCGAGGCCGCGGGTGACTGGACCGGGGAATTAGTCCGTCACCCACCGAGAGGCCGACTGCGTGAGGAAAGACCGACGTCCTCCCCGAGGGAGGGACGTATTCCGTCGGACCGACCACTGATGTCAAGTCACCCTGCTCCGGTGGTCGGTCCAACGAAGAACGACGAAAGACGAAGTGTCACGGGTGGGTTACGGATGTGCGTGCTTACGCCCCTCTGTCGCCCCGGACGGCGTGGTGCGAGGAGTGCACCGACCGTAACTCACCCCCAAAAATAAAAAAAAGTATTAAGTACATATATATTACACCTAAATAAAACTATTTATATGGATTCTTGATTGTCCAACCTTTCGAACACTTTCAGATTAGTTGTTGTACACGAGACATCTTAATCCGCCCATGACCAAGAGCGTTGAAGTGTTCGAAACGCCGAGCAATCAATAATCAAATAAAAACACTTGAAGTCAGTGATGTCCTCTTGAAATATAATAATGAAATCAGTTTAACAAAAGCCAACGTCACGCGGTATTCCCAGGCGGTCACCCATCCAAGTACTAACCGCGCCCAATGTTGCTTAACTTCGGTGATCGGACGAGAACCGGTGTGTTCAACATGGTATGGACGTTGACAACTAGTATAAAATATTGAATGAATATATTCCAGTTTCGAGTATATATATTATGCTTATTATATAATTATTATATTGTCTTATTAACCGTATGATGACGGTGCAGCGGTGTAAGAATACAATTCTCTACTCCCTTTCTTGTGCGTGTGTGTGGTAAAAGAAGATTATGGTATATATGCATATAACATCTATGAAAGAGAAAGAAAACTCCTCCTCCTCCATTAAAGAGCGACAGAAGGATAATAGGTTGTTAAAGCATTTTCTTTCGAGTTTTCCTTTTACCATAGTCTTCTCCATAGATGTTATATGTATATTATATCCCATAGTCTTTCTTGCCAGATGTTCTCGGTGCGGTCGCTTGCCGATCCGGTGGTAATTTTTAGGAAAAATTAAAAAAAATTACAATATGTAAGTGCCACCGTGGGGTTTATACATAATCAATGATTTGAATTTGAAAAATCTTTCACGACACTTACGGGCAAGAAGAGCGGTGAATAGGCGTGACGAAAAATTTTGAAATCCTTGTCCATAATGTGGGCACTCACTTACTATTTACGAAAAAACCTATATTTCGGTAATAAATTTATGTTTAAAGAAGTTTAAAACAATTTTTCCAATATTTTTTAAATATAGCGCGAAAACAGCTCGCCGGTGTCATGGCGTGGGCTGTTACGTCACGTTAAGGTAACCACGTCCTTGTGTCTATGTGTAGCGAAGAAAGTAAGCAAAACATTAAATTAATTCTTGTGATAAAAATGAATTCCAAAGTTTATAAGTGGTGTGCAGTACCTCAGTGCAAAAATACATCAATAAAAACCCCCAACAAAGTATTTTTACATGTTCCTAATAAGAAAATAATAAGAGTTAAGTGATTAAAGCTCGCAAAGTGTAAGGGAGCTAACCTCAAGAATAAACAGTGACAAGTTTAATGTAAAAATAAGCTATGAAAATAAAATTAACTCACATCAGTTCAAAACGAGTTACATTATATCTAAGTTGGTACTAGAGATTAGGTTACTAGAAACATGGTAGTAAAGATAAACAAAAATTTACTTACAAAGAAGTTTTTACGTTTCTAAACTCAGGCGAGCAAAATTCTTTATTTGTAGCGAGGAAATCACCCAACATCAATACATCAATCCTTTTTTTTTCTTTTTTTTTGGGTGGGCTGCGGTCGGCGCGCCTCCGCACCACTCCGTCCGGGCGACAGAGGGGCTTAAGCACGCAACACCCGCAACCCACCCGAACACCACGTCGCCTTCGTCGTTGGGCCGACCACTGGAGCAGGGTTCCTTGTCATCATTGGTCGGCCCGACGGAATACCCCCCTACCCGGGGCACCCTCCCATCGACCGACATCCCCCCCTCGAGGAGGACGTCGGTCTTTCCTCACGCGGTCGGCCTCTCGGCGGGTGACGGACTAATCTCCGGTCACGTCACCCGCGGCTTCGGCTAGGGCGGCATTGCACGCAGGTAATCCCGCCTGCGCCGCCCCAGTCGCCGGCAGCGGGTCGCATCATCGAGGCTGTGCTCCTCGCGCTCGCGATCCGCCGCCTCCTTCTGCGAGATAACTGCCTCGCAGAAGGCTGCGACCGCGTCCCAATTCCTGATGCTGCCGAGCATCTCCCTAGCGATGGTCGGCAGCGTCAGGTCGGCACCGATGATTGCGATGAGTTCACGACGTGGCTCTGCCCAAACGGCACAGATCTCGAGCGTATGCTGCGCCGTGTCCTCGTCGCAATCGCAGTGGTGGCAGAACGGAGTTCTCTCCCTCCTAGCGACCCTGTACAGGTACTTGCCGAAGCATCAATGTCCCGTCAAGACCTGTACGAGTCGGAAGAAGAGCACCCCGTGCCGCCTTTCCAACCACTGCATCAGCACCAGCCGGAAGGCCTCCACGGAACAGACACCGTATCGAGGCCTCTCCAGCCGGTCTGCCAAACGGGCGATGATGTCTCGGCGGGCGTCGACGCGCCAGGCGGTGAGCTCCCTCAGGGAAACAACACCGCCCCCCGCGCACCCCCGACATCCGTTCCAGGTCCCACGGGGGAGTCCCGGCCAACAGGCACGCCGCCTCCGTCGCCACCATGCGGTACCCGCGGATGATACTGACCGCCATGACCTTTTGTGGACGCCACAGGAGGGCCCTAAGTCGGGCGGTCATGGATCCCGCCCACACCAGTGCGCCGTAGAGGGCCATCGACCGGATGACCTCCGCGTACAGCCGTCGACATGCCGCGCTCGGTCCGCCCACATTCGGCATCAGCCATTGTAGGGCGGACGCCACGCCGACGAGCCGCAGGACGAGCCTGCGGAAATGCTCCCGAAACCACCATCGCCCGTCGAGCACCAGGCCCAAGTACTTCATATGGGCCTGGATGCTGAACCCAACCGAATTGACGGTGATCGAGACGCCGATGGGAGGGTCCATACGGGGCCCATGAAACAAGAGGGCCTCCGTCTTGTCCAGGGCCACCCTCAACCCCAGCGCCTCGATCCGCCTGATGACCTCTTCGATGCCTGAGGTCGCCAGGCTTACCGCCTCTTGTAGCGTCCCACCGCGGGCTGTGAAGAGCGTGTCGTCGGCGTAACAAATCACGCCCAGCCCGGGTGGGAGGCTCCCCCGCAACGCCCAATCGTAGCCGATGTTCCATAGGGTGGATCCGAGGACCGACCCCTGTAGAACACCGTACATCATGGGCGTTCGCACAACGTCCCCTACTCGGTTGGCGTAGAGAACGCTGCGCCCCTCCAAATAGTCTGCCACCAGCCGACAATACATCAATCCTGGGCAAATTTGAGCTGTTTGCTTTAACAAAGCTTGGTTCCATTGTAATAATCGAGTGGAGTCGGTAAATCACACGTAAACAAATAAAAAATCAATCCAAATGCGTAATCAGTAGTACTGAGAACAACAAACAGAGTAGTTTACCTTAACGTGACGTAATACAGTGTGATTGGTGTTTCAGCCAAACTGGCCGAATGCAGTATTTTAATGATTTAATTTATTGAAAATCTTAATAATCTCAATTATTTAGATAAATCTAAAGTAGCGTATTAAATTTTTTTGATATGTATTTCCCCTTAAAATCATTAATGCATCGATTCTTTTATACTGTCGTTACGCCTATTGTATTCTTACACCATCAACTAGTTAATTATAAAATATACTATCCATACTAATATTATAAATGCGAAAGTAAGGATGTTTGTTTGTTTGTTTGTTTGTTTGTAACGCTTTCACGGTTAAACCCCCTAACCGATTTCAAAAATTCTTTCTCCAATGGAAAGCTATAATATCAGGGAGTAACATAGGCTATATTTTATCCCGGTATTCCCACAGGAACGGGAACTACACGGGTTTAAGCGACTGAAACCGAAGCGAAGCGAAGGCGGGTTGCTAGTAGTCCATAAAATATAGCATGATCTCTGTGACAGATGTCAACGAAACCAACGAAGTAAGTTTGAACGAGCGACATGTTTACAATTTCATTTTGTATCAAAATATATTTTCATTCTTTTCGTGCCAGTTTTATTGCAACTGAATTGAAATATATTATAAATATAAAAAATATTAATATTCATGCCTAAAATGTACCTCGTAGGTACTGAAATAATTGGTAAATATTTTATACATAAATGACGCTTACGCACGTACAAGACCATACTGGACTGAAAATAAAAAAGAGATGGGACAGTCGATATGCGTAAATCGATAACCGGTCTTTATCAAATTATTCATAAAATAAATAAATCCAATAAGTACCTATATAAAGCTTTTAACATATTTTTTACAATTAAAACCGACAGTTACATTATAAAATACATAAATTGAAATAATTAAACATTAAAAAACTACTTTTTGATCGATTGATCTAACGACTGTCCCTATTTTGGCAAAAAATGATAAATGTTCTAGCAGAAACGCTCCAGTGATGACGATAATAGTGACCTAGACCTTGATTGTACTCCTTTTGAATGATTAAAACAGTCAATAATCAATTTTTGTTTGAAATAAATTCAAAAAGTTTTTCATTGATTGTATTTTAATTATAATAGAAAATCATAAAAATAAAGAGTTTTATCGATAAAAACCTGCGGACTTTATCGTAAGCGTGGCGGCACTAGGGACAACTGTCACAGAGATCATTCAATATTTAATGGACTATAATGATATAGAATAGAAACTAAAATATATTCATTCAATATTAAACACATCTTATCGTCAACGTCCATACTATGTTGAACACACCGGTTCTCGTCTGATCACCGAAGTTAAGCAACATTAGGCGCGGTTAGTACTTGGATGGGTGACCGCCTGGGAATACCGCGTGACGTTGGCTTTTTGTTAAACTGATTTCATTATTATATTTCAAGAGGACATCACTGACTTCAAGCGTTTTTATTTGATTTTTAATTGCACGGTGTTTCGCATACTATTCAACGCTCTTGGTCACGGGCGGATTAAGATGACTCGTGTACGATGTACTATTTTATTAAATAAATTCATTATGAGCAAAAATCAAAATTATTATGTACTAAAGACCTGATAAGTTCCTGAAATCCGCATATAATCTTGATTGATTGCCCGCTTATGTATATTTTTGATAGGAATGTATTAAAAAAATATTCGTCTCCGTTTCAGCTCATAGAAGTCCCACTGCTGGGCTCGAGCCTTCTCCCCAAAAGAAGGGTAAGTGATCTATTAGGGTGCCGTACCCAAAGGGTAAAAACGGAACCCTATACTAAGACTACGCTATCTGTCCGTCCGTCGGTCTGTCACCAGCCGGGTCACTATCTCAAGAACCGGGATAGCTAGACAATTGAAATTTTTACAAATTATGTATTTCTTTTACCGTTATAATCACAATTACTAAAAATAAAGTAAATATTTAAGGGGGGGCTCCCACACAACAAACGCGTCTTTTTTTTTGCCCTCTTTTTGTTCAATATCGATAATGGCAACAGGTAGGCACTTGTTTATCTAGTCAATGATATGGAAGTGTGTGAGTCCGACTCGCACCTGGCCATAAATGTTAGTATAGGGCAGGGATGGCGAACCAATGGCACGCGTGCCATCGATGGCACGCTACACAATTTTTTGGGCACGTTAATGTTTACAAAATGCATTCTGCACTACGAAAAAAGTGTCAAGTTTTATAATACTATGATTATTATATTTTATTAATACTTTGATTCTATTTTTGTAGTAGGTAAATAAAAAGTTTTGAGTTGATTGTATTAACTATTATCATTTTGCCAATGATAACAAAGTCCAAATTATTTTATGGCACGTCTAAGACCTCATGAAAAAAATGTTTAGGCACGTGGATATGTAAAGGTTCGCCACCCCTGGTATAGGGTATAATTTCAAGTTTTCAACTCTTACACAGATGTTATATGCATATTATATTCCTTAGTCGTCTTTTACGACATCCATTGGTAAAATAAAGACTGGCAAATTGTATTCTCCGTTACCACACTGATAATGTAGTATAGTAATTCTAAATTCTAATACACAACGAGCCATAATCACCTCTTCATTATTTCATAACACCACAACCACCAATCAAATCACCAATTACTGTAACCATAAAAAATAAGTAAATAACGTTAAAATTGACATTCACAACAAGGGAATGCTCTTTTCTAATGAATGAGGTTGTTTAAATAATTTCTGTATGGGTACAATTTACTATAGGTAGCACGCGAACGGTTAATGGCGGCGTATTGAAATATTTAAGCGTCAACCCTGTGAATGATATGAGGGGGTCTTCGAGGCTTTGTTATGTTAAATAGAACAATATTTTGGTGTCTAGTGTTCAGTGTTAGATTACATCTGTATAAGAAGAATAATACAGTTTTTTTTTTATATATGACAACTAACGACTTGCACACATTTTTAAATCTATAATATTACCTAAGATATGGCCTCGGATTCGAGTTCCGAGAGCTAAATTTTTTAAGGTATTTCTGAGAGAATTATTGATCGATAGATAGATAATTCTTTATTTGTACACCAATTACAAAAACAAATTACAAAAACTTAAATACTAACATAACACAGAATGTACAAAGAGCGGACTTATCGCTATAAGCGATATCTTCCTGGTAAAAATAATAAAATAGTCTAAGTTATATAGATCTGGTACTAAAATATTATCAAAATCGGTACAGCCATTTTGAATATAACTGGAACAATAATAAATATAAGTTTTTAGGCATAGTTATTTTGCAAATAATCGTGTGTGCATTAAAAAACCCATTATTTTTTAAATACAAACAGACATCTCAATTTTATTTATTTGTATAAATATACTACTTTTTTGTGTAAATCTGATTGAAATGTATAAAATCAGTGATACTTAATCTGCAACATATTCGTACTTTGTTAAATGTTCATTAGAAATTTAATAAATCAATGATTACGTTCGCATAAGCAAAACAAACTTCGCTTTAAATCAGCTGATCGGCCGATGACCGTTTACGAACCGTCTTTGTACCTACGTTACCATTGAAGCGTTTGGGCAATTCATACCTATAAATACTGTCGAAGCTTTACATGCCTTCATGTGTCCTGTCTGTACATGCCTATATAATACGTAATATTTAAGGCATAGACTCTTAGACACATATTTTTGAAATGACTATACCTTTTATGTTTTATTGTTTTTTGTGTAATATACATTCTAATTACGATCTTATGACCTTTAAACTACAACATACTTGAACAGTTGCCCCATAACCTGATACATTCTGTATATGAGCAGAAATTAATGAAGGAATGAATTTTTAAACATTTGTTCCACTAACTGCCTTGTAGTGACGTAGTAAGAATACAATTTACCACAACCTCTCTTACCCGTGGGTACCGTAAGAGACGACTAAGGAATTAAATCTGAATATAACATCTGTGCAAGAGAAGGAAAACTTAAAACCAATATCAACACGAGTGACCAAAGTGTTACAGTAGGTCAATTTCCTTCTTATTGTGGAGGAGGCTCGAGCCTAACAGTAGGACGTATATGAGCTGAAATAATAATGACGATATATCCCAAAATCCTAACCCTCATTCGGCTTGACTGTAGTCGGTTAAAACACTTAGAGAGCATTACATCTTTTATTTTTTTAGGGGTAACATTATTTTTCGTTTCTTTACACTGGTCACGTATTTATTTGGAGGCACGTGTCAACTAAATTGCTTACCAATTTTCGGCCGAACATCAAACCCTTACCGGTCACTCAACTGAGTAATTACTCAGCTTACCGGCTTTGTTTAAATTGTTGTTTTCGGAGTTCGCTTTAGCTATTTTTTTATTTTGTTTTATTTTATTACTTTTTTATAATATTTGTTTAGTTGTTTTGAGGTGATAATACAAGTTTTATTTTACACTTGCAACCTGCCCTCGCTTCGCTTCGGTTTTAGTTGTTTTTCCTGCGTAGTTCCCGTTCCCGTGGGAATACCGGGATAGAATATAGTCTAGTTTACTCCCCGATATTATAGCTTTCCATCGGGGAAAGAATTTCTGAAATCGGTCCAGCCGTTTTGAAGATTACCCGGAACAAACTGACAGACAGACAGACAAAAAAAAATAAAGAGTATTTTAGGCATATGTTTAGTGCAAATAACAATGTGAACATGAAAAAAGCCTATTATTTTGACATTACAAACAGACACTCCAATTTTATTTATTGGTATAGACTAGCGACCCGCCCTATAGATCCATATTCAATTTGTAATATCTCCTAAGATATTGCCTCGAGTTCGAATCGAGAAAAAGTAATATAAAAAATAATATTTAAAAATAGTCCAAGTTACTGAGGAGTAACTTGGGCTATTTTTATATATTATATTTTTTGGGCCATATAAACAGCCACTACGTAACTCTTGCCCCCATAACGTACCAAATAACCCTTCACCATTGAGCCAACCACTAGACCGGTCCTACTATTATTAATGGAATTCATACTTGAATTCACCTCTGAACACATACAAAAAATTTCATCTAAATCGGTCCAGCCATTTTAAAAAAGTGTAGATAATCACCATACATACGAGTACGTACAGAAGCGTTGTATACATATAAAGATAAGGCTTGTTATAGATTCAAAAAGCAATGTTGATGTATTTACTCAATTAAAAGATTTAATTTTATTGTCATTAAATAGAAACTATTTATTATTTTTAAAAGATAGCCTTTTATTGTGGTGGACTCAAACGGACCAGGACCACACTGTCGTTTGTGGTAGGACCACACTGTCGACAGTTATCTGTCTACAGCCGTGGGCCGGTCCGTCTGGGGTGGTACCACGCTCTCGCAGAAAATCGACGTCTGAGTAGTAGCATTTTGTTACTGCGCTTCGTTCGGTGAGCGAGAGAGCCGGAAGCCCAACTTTCTGAGGGTGTTCGCGTGTGGAGGGTGTTGGTGGTGCCTTTGGTATCACCGAGCCTCAATGCACGCATTCACACTCCCTTCATCCTTCACGGTAGGCAGCGGCCTTGTAAAGGTCCATGAGCGGCAGCAACACTTACCATCAGGTGTACTGTTTGCTCGTTTGCCACTGCATGCAATAAAAAAAAAACATAAAAATAGACATTTGTGAATCGTACAAAGAAATCTGCGTAGGTATCGAACACAGAACTCTCGAGGAGATTACTATTTTTGCTACTACACGATTTAAACAAGTAGTTTTATTCGTTCTACTTACAATCATTGTTGAAATCTGTAGAAATCAGCAAGATAATGAAATAACACTAAATTGCAAAATTGCATTCTATTTTTAGCTTCGTCGAATTTCGTGGTATTTGTAATACTTTATAGAAAGTAGTGGTTAATTTCGCACAAAGATTGCATGCTTCGATAGCCGTGATCGTCTAGTGGTTAGGACCCTACGTTGTGGCCGTAGTAACCCAGGTTCGAATCCTGGTCACGGCAGTGTATGACACTGTTACGGCGAAGCGGATTTTTTGCAGTTTTTAATTTATTGTCTTTAGATTGTTTTATTTCTTTTTTTCTTATTTTTTAATTTCTTATTGTACTGATATCATAATTATTGCTACATAATTATTGTCTATCCCCGTTTTACGTGAATTCAAAGATACGCAATTTTTCTATTTGAGGGCTTTTCGGCCTTAGGTTTATTTTTATTATATCTTTATCTTTATATATAAATTTCTTGTGTATGTGTGTATGTCACTGAACTCCTCCTAAACAGCTGGACCGATGATGAAGAAAATTTTTCGTGCGTGTTCAAGGGGATTCGAAAATGATTTATTTTATTTGAACAGGACAACGTCTGTTGGGTCAGCTAGTCATCTTTATATATAAATTTCTTGCGTACGTGTGTATGTCACTGAACTCCTAAACGACTGGACCGATGTTGATGAAATTTTTTGTGTGTTATCATGGGGATTCGAGGGTGGTTTAGATTCACAATTGAACTCGGTAGGTGGCGTTTTACTTGAATAGAACAACGTTTGTTGTGTGTCACTGAACTCCTCCTAAACGGCTGGACCGATGTTGATGAAAGGACAATGGGCATTGCGGCCCATGAGCGGCCATCAATGAAACTAGTGTCATTTGAAAGGGGAGATCTTTGACAACAAATATTGTTCAAGGAGTACTATGAAATATCGTTTGGGAAAAAAAAATATAGTTAAAATACTATTATTAAAATACTATTTTTTTTTTCATTATTATTTATGTATCCTAATATTCAATACTTTTTCTATTAGAGGTCTAAGAACCTTTGTTAAAATCGGTCTCGCCATGTTTCATGCGTCAACCAATCAGCGACGAGCGCCGCTCGCACTCGGCGACTCGGCGATTACCGTTATGCTCGAGCGCACAGCGCAGTCCATCGTTGACATTTGTTTCGTTGAGTACTGTGCAATTATTATTGTTTGACAATTTCTTTTGACTCTGGCTTGCATATCGGACTTGTTAATATCTATCTTGGTGACTTGTGCTCGTTTTTTTGGACTTTTTTTAAGCAGATTCCTATAACAATGGCAGATAATCGCCAAGTGTGTATTTTATGTAATCGATCCGTGATAAACAGAAGAAGATACGAAATAACCCGTGCTCGGTTTGAAGAACATCCCGCTGTAGGCCAATATATCTTTGAAGCTCTTACCTCTGAACATCAGGTAAGTACATCAAACGAAATCATTATTTCTTAGTTGTCACGTCAACAATATAGTACTGTTTAACTTGAGGTGGTCACAGTGTTTTAAGTAGTAAGTAAACTGTTACCGACGCGGCGACGTTGTCGTTCCGTTTGATCCATGGGGCGAGAACGGGATAGAAGTATCGGTATTTACGTATGAGTAAGCGAGATAATTAATACTGCTTAGGCAATCGAGTAAAATATTTTTCTTTATATTTCGCTTTGTTTGAACAGCGTTCAATGAAAATAACTAAGCGTTTTAACTAATTGTAATACTCTCATTTTCAGATACAATACAATGGTCAGGAGTACATTTGTCGACCATGCTGGCAACGGGCAGAAAGAGCTGCGCAGCCAAGAGAAGACCGTCCACACGAATGTGTATTACATATTGAAGAATATTCAAGACTCCCTAATACAGCAACGCGTTGTATGTATGAAAACTGCAGACGAACGGATCTCCGAAGGATTCCGGATAACATTAAAGTGACATTCTTGATTCATTTTAATTTTTATATTCCAAATAGTGCAAGAGTTTGCGATCATCATTTGGTATCCAATGATTGGGATCAAATAATTGACAGCCCTAACTTGCTCCACGACTTCAATGCCACACATTTTGTGCATATCATGAGCCTCATGAAAATCGCGGTGCTTCGAGGATCTATACTAGATTTTGATAATTTAGATGACATGGACCCAAATGAAGTATACATCCGATTAGGCGTTAGTCGAGACCAATTTATGAATATTTTGGAACAAACTCCTTCATTGTCGAACGTATCAACACGCCCGAAAACATCTTTGGCATGCTACTTAATGAAATTGCGAAGCGGTGAAGCAAATGAAAGGCTAGCGACGCTTTTTAATATGAGCCGTAGAACCCTAGAACGACATTTAACGTTCGCCAGAGACTCTCTTTTACTGGACTTCGTTCCCCGGCATCTTGGTTATGATCATCTCAATAGAATTGATGTAGCTAACCGAAACCTACAAGTTCCAAATGCAATTTTTGGAAATGCAAATGCCTTAAACAGAAAGGCAATTGTGATAGCAGACGCCACTTATATATATATACAAAAGTCCGCAAACTATTTATTCCAAAAGCGATCATATAGTCTACACAAATACACGAATTTGTTGAAACCGTTTTTAATAGTGTGCTGCGATGGCCACATTTTAGATGCCTTTGGGCCATATTCAGCCATAAAATCAGATGCACAAATAATGAAAAATATGATTGACGACGAAGGAAATCCTTTCCATTGGTTTTTTGAACATGGAGATGTGTTCATCTTAGACCGTGGGTTTCGCGACGTAATCGACGACTTACATGCCTATGGTTATGAAGCTCACTTACCGAAAACAAAAAATCAAGACGAAGATCAATTGACGACAGAACAAGCGAATAAGTCTAGGTTGGTTACTATGTGCCGCTGGGTTGTTGAAGTTATAAATGGTTGGTTCAAACGCGATTTTAAACTATTCCGACAAGACTTTTTCAATCGTGCTTTGCCTCATATGATGACAGATTTTAGAATAGGTGCTGCATTATTGAATGCTTGCAGAGAACCATTGTCAGATAACGTTCACGCTGAAACATTTATAGAAGTTATAAACCAAAGAGTGAACCAACCAAATAACCTAGCAGAGTATGCCCTAGCCAACAACCTTAATCGTAGACGGGCTAGTTTCGATAGCATTACAGGAAACCAACCTAACATAAGTGATTTTCCTTTGCTGACTGAGGACGATTTAACCATTTTTGCACTTGGTACATACCAAGTGAAGCTAGCCCGCAGCTATTATGCGGAGCATGTGCAACAAGGTCTCTATAATATAGAAACGTATAGGGACCCCGATGTTACAGGCCTAGGCAGGTGCGGCATCACAGCAACAAATGTTTGGCTGCTAAGATGTCGAATACAATCTAGACATACTAGGTCAAAAATATATTATTCGTACATTATAGTAGATAGAGAGAAAAGCGGCAGAGAAGCCATAGAAAACTACTATTGCAGTTGTCTAAGCGGTAAGCGCACTCTTGGTTGCTGTGCCCACATTATGTGTGTAGTGTGGTATTTAGGGTGGGCGAGAAACCAAGAGGAAGATATCCGTTTACCAGCTCATTTTTTAAACGATATTATTGTAGACGACAATTGAATGCCATCATTTTCTTTTTTTAAAGGAATACTAGCATTATATACGAGCATTGTATATGTGTCTGTCAATAAATCGATGTATTTAATAACCAATTAACCTTTAGTTTTATTTAATCCATCATTATCTTATACTTAGACATGCATTACGTTTTATCATTTACGTACTTTCGGTTTAATTAATTCGATTTTTTTATATGATCAACGCTTTATAACTTTTTATCTAAACAAGTTGCCGAAATAATTTTTTGCAGTCTTAATATATACATAATTGTCGACTAAAAAATATATAGGACAGATGTGGCCGCCGATGGGACAAGCGCCATACATTTTTGCCCATTGTCCTTTTTTGGGTGTGTTTAAGGGGCTTCAAGAATGGTTTAGATTCACAATTAGACCCGGTAGGTGGCGCTGCGATCGATTTCAAGGAGAATTCCTTTTATTTTATTTGAATAGAACAACGTCTGTTGGGTTAGTTAATCATAAAATTTTATTATTTTTTCATCTAACATTTTGTTGATCATAAATTCTTTAAAATTATTGTCTTCCCAACTAGTTTTCAATAAACATATATTTTTGTCGATGTTCCGTCATCATTATATTTTTTTTTTATATACGTCCCACTGTTGAGCTCATGCCTCCTCCCACAATAGGACACTCACGGGCAGGAGTGGAGATGGTGAATGGAATACCATTCAGAGAATACTCTTATATGATATTATCATTGGGTCCAACCTATCGCATAAGTCCAGGGTATTTACTGTACAATATATATTTACACAGTATAAAATAAAGCCGCATTCAATTTTCGTCAATAATCAAAGTATTCCGTGTGGTGATGGAGTAAGAATACAATTCACCACCCCCTCTCTTACCCGTGGGTGTCGTAAAAGACGACTCAGGGATATATTATGCATATCTATGCGAGAGATGGAAAACTCGAAACAAAACCCTATACCAACCTGTCTGACCAGCATAGTATAATAAGGTTAATTTCCCTTCTATTATGGAGGAGGCTTGAGCGCAGCAGTGGGACGTATATGAACCGAAATGATGATGATGATGAATCAAAGTAAATCAGAGTCTTTATATGTATGATTTCCATCCATCAGCCTACACTGCTTCCACTGCTGGACATAGGCCTTCCCAAGAGAAAGCCACTCGGAATGGTCCAGCGCCACTTGTATCCAACGGTACCGTGCGACTTTGAAAATGTCGTCAGTCCACCTAGTGGCGGACCGTCCTACGTTATGTCGTCCGATTCGTGGTCGCCACTCGAGAACCTTTCTTCTCCAACGGCTGTCGGTTCGACGAGCGATGTGGCCTGCCCATCGCTATTTCAACGTGCAAATTCTGCAGGCTATGTAGCTTACACCCGTTCTTGTACGGACTTCCGTATTTCAGATTATATCACGTAGAGTAATACCGAGAATAGCCCTCTCCATAGCACGTTGAACGACTTTGAGCTTTTTTATGAGGACACGACATTTAGAGACCACGTTTCAGTGCCGTAAGTCATCGCTGGTAACACACACATATAATTAAAATATTTAAAAATCCACACAGAGATTTAGTTACTTTTATACCAAAAATTATAAGTCGCACAGTTGTGTGAGAAAAAAATAAAAATATACCTACTCATAATTTTATTCCTTTAATCTATGGGTCTGGTCTGGTCTATAATTTGTTCATGAATATTGTTTTCCACTATCGTTATTTCAAGAAAATTATCCGGTTTGTAATGATCCCTAAAAAGACTCGCATATACTTGATTAATTTTAAGGTACTGTGATTTATACGATATGACGAAAATTAAAACTACCCTTTAAATATGTGCCATTGCTCTGAAATTTGGAAGTTAAAATTATTTTCGTGCGCTCTGCGATATTCCGCGTAGGTCCACTAATAACATCTATTTGATCCGTGGTCGTAATTATTTAGTACATAACAAAAATGAATCATTAGTTTAGATTACATATATTTATATTTTACAAACTGAACAACATCAATGAAAATTGAAGTCATTAATTTGCCGTACCTTTCACAGCGGGACACCTAGGGCAAGTCAAATGACTAGGAACAATGCAATTTTCTCTTGGCCATTGAAATCAAACCATTACAAACTCTAAAAGTATTGGGCAATAAGGATCATACTCAATTGACTGGAAGCTTGAATCTGGTAGGGCTGTCACATGTTTTTCTAAGAAAATATTGAAAACTGTTACTATTTTTGGACATTCAAAATATGTACTTTTTTAAATTTTAAACTAAAATCTGTAAATTCAAACTTTTTATATTTATCTAGTTTTAACATCTATCGGCATAGATATTGACATAGCTACAGATATAGTGTTAGGGTTAACACGTCACGTAACCATGTCGATTACTACTTACATGCATTTACTCCCCATACAAACTTGCCTATAGCAATTTTCTCTTCAAAAGTTGTATCATAGTCATCACAGTTTACGCACGTCCCACGGGAATGAGCATCCTCCACGGTGGGAAGGAAATTTAATTACTATGCGACGATCGTCACACGTATTGGTATAGAGTTCTATTTCGAGTTTACCTTCTTTTGGATAAATGTTATCATCTTCATTTCAGCTCATATACGTCCCACTTTTGGGCTCGAACCTCCTCCACAATAGAAGTAAAATTGTCCTTACTATACCATGCTGGTCAGACAGGTTAGTATAGAGTTTTATTCCGAGTTTTTCTTCTCTGGTATAGTTGTTATGTGTCTTTTATCCCTTAGTCGTATTTTCATACACCCACGGGCAAGAAAGAGAGTGGTGAATTGTTTTCTTACACCGTCACAACACGGAGAATTATATTTTTATATAAATAAATCTTCTGTTAGTATATTTGTAATTGAACTCCTAAACAGCTGGACCGATTTTCACGATTTTTGTGGGTGTTCCAATGGATACGAGAAAGGTTCAGATAAATAATTGAAACCGGTAGATGGCGATCGATTTCAAAGAGAATTCCTTTTATATTTTTTTTTTATTTGAACAGAACTACGTGTGTTGGGTCAGCTAGTAAATTATAATAATTGACAACCCTAGATAGTAGTATCGTAGTATAATGACAGTCATATATAAAGTATTGTTGTTTTGATGGCTCCTGTCATTGATGTGGGATGTATGGCTTGTATGAGAGTAGGAAATGGTTATGTTTAGTATCCGAAGGCTTTCGTAAGTTTGAATGAGCTTCAAGTTATTGTAGTTTATTGTTTGGAAGCTTTGTGAGGGAAAATCTGCGGAAAACGATAGTTTGAGAGTTATTTCGACGGTAATGTTTTTAGTTCTATGTGCTATGAATGCACAGATGGTGTAGTTTTCAAGGTACCGACGCACCGCGCCAGTGGTTCGATTTCCACAGAATAGAACAATACTTATTGTTAGACAAATTCGGAAAACTTTAAATTGAACATAAAGATTTAAAAGCGTCACTGTTTTAATGTTCCACTTGTGTTTGTGACTGATTTTGAAGGAGGCTCAAGCAATAGTAGGATACATATAAGATAACAGTGTTAATGATAATATAAATAAAATAATATTCCGACAAATTGAGAACCTCCTTTTTCTTTGAAGTCGGTTAAAACAACGCTGACTGATTAGAGCTGGTCTGTCTTTAATGTCATATGATAAAGAGAAAATATAATAATATATATTAATTTGAAATTATAATAAAGTACAAAAATACTCTTTTAACCATAACACATATAATTAATAATATAACAAAAAGCCAACGTCACGCGGTATTCCCAGGCGGTCACCCATCCAAGTACTAACCGCGCCCAATGTTGCTTAACTTCGGTGATCGGACGAGAACCGGTGTGTTCAACATGGTATGGACGTTGACAACAAATTCAATATATTTATAATATACATAGTAATTTCTGATAAGAACACATATTGGATCTAGGCCAAACATAGCATATACATTTTGGCCTACATACTAGCAAATGTCCACGTTTCACTCGCGTAGTTACCGTTTCAATGAGAAAATAAAATAAATCTGATCATTGCAGCAAATATAACTCCCTCTGTTAGGCTAGAACCTCCTTTAGAAATTGAGGAAAAAATTCCGTATTTTATCACAATGTTCCAACGTATTGGTATAGCTTTTCATTTTGAGTTTCCATTGCTTAGTAGTCACGTGCATATTATATCTCTTAGTCAAGGCCGGATTAACCCTATCAGGGCACCTAGGCAATGAAATTCTAGGAGCCCCTTTTCTATAACTTTTTCATTACCCATTTCTTAGTTTTTAAAATATATTTTTTCTAATACAAAAAACCAGTCGGTGTTTGCGTATAGTGGGTTTTGACGATCCTTTAGTATCATCAAACATCGTTGCAAGTATTCATACTCCCTTCACTTCTTTTTACGTTAGGAAGCGGCTTAACAAGGGCCCTTAAGTGACAGGATCATTTACCATCAGGTGTATCTCTTTAGTCACCAACAGCAATAAAAAAATATTCATTTTGAATTAAAACATTCAGAAACTAAGAAATTAAAAAAAAATCGTTTAATGAAATGTTTTTTCTTTGGTGCATGCTCGGGGCCCCTAGTCGATGCGGGGCCTCTAGGCAGTTGCCTAATCCGCCTTATGGATAATCCGGCCCTGCTCTTAGTCGTGCTTTACGATACACAAGGGTGATAAAGAACGGTGACGATTGTATTCCTACGCCGTCACCACACGGAAAACGATACGATATAATATCAAATTTGAAATCGAAGATATGTACAATGTATACCTCCGTGTGCTGACTGAGTGGGATTAGAATTCGCTGTCCCCTATATTCCCCGAAGCTGTCCTAAAATACGACTAAGGAATAAAATATAACATCTATGCAAGAGTAGAAAAACTTGGAAAGAAACCCAACACATCTGAGCAACATGGATATAGGTCAATTTCCAAGTGGGACTTATTTAGGCTGAGATGATGATAACCCCTCATCTTGCCCGTGGATGTCGTAAAATAAAACTAACGGATTAAATATTCATACAACATCTATGCAAGAGGAGGAAAACTCGAAATATAACCCTTTACCAAGAGGTTCGAGCTGAAAATGAGACTCATATGACCTGAAATGATTATGATGATGATATAATTTTAACAATTACAAGACCGATTGCATTACGAAAAGTGATAGACCATACAACTGAAACCTGCAATACATAAAAGTAGTTTCTGGGCTGAAACGCCTCAGCTTCCATATTCCGGGCAAAGCTGCCCAAAAAGGAACAGAAGTGGAGCTGTGACCATGAAAGTCAATATTTCCATTAACATGTAGAATAAGCATGGACAGATTATTGTACACTGAATTTCTGGCTCAGGTATTATGTAACAAAAAGCCAACGTCACGCGGTATTCCCAGGCGGTCACCCATCCAAGTACTAACCGCGCCCAATGTTGCTTAACTTCGGTGATCGGACGAGAACCGGTGTGTTCAACATGGTATGGACGTTGACAAAGATTGAAACATATTTATAATCTAGTATTTTCTAATAAGAACACATATTAGATGTTGATCAAAAATGACATTCGCATAATAATAAAAATAGCATACATGCTCACAGATCGATATAAAGAGTCAGTTTTTACAACACCCATGAGTGATATTAGGTTTAGTAGTATTCACAGTCGTCACTAATAACACTGTATTAAAATTAGTTGGGGCCCCCAATGAAGGGTTAAGATTTCTCACAAAAGATATAAAAGTGCTTGCATTAAATTGATATAAATTATCACTTCCTCTTAGAAATTTAGCTAAAAAAGGCTCATTGCGGGCATCCTTCAATAACCGATGTAGGATGTTACAAATTTTAGGGCGAACGCTTAGCTTGGGAAATTGATAACATTTTACAAATTATTGCTTACACATATTAGGGGCCCCTGTAGTCCGGAGGCCCCGTATCATTGATAAGGCTGATACGGCGGTAGCTACGCCCCTGCATTTAATAGATGATTATATAAACATTTAATATGTATATGTATGGCATTTTGTACGCACAGTTCCTAACTATTAATCTTGTTAGGACTCTATGTATTGTCTTATCTATATACTAATATATAAATCGGAAGAGTTTCTTTGTTTGAACGCGCTAATCTCATGAACTACTGGTCCGATTTGAAAAATTCTTTCAGTGTTAGATAGCCCATTTTGAGGAAGGCTATAGCCTATATGTCATCACGCTAAGTCCAATAGGAGCGGAGCAACAATGAAACATGTTTCAGAATCGGGTTTTTTTCTTTATGAGAACTTCCGCTGCATGCTCTATATAAATTGTTAGGTTTTCCAAAAATCATGTTTGACTGAATTGTATTATATTTTCACCTCCTACGTAAACAAAGTTGCGGGTTTAAGTTAGCATTAGCCCAAAATAACTGTTCTACGCGGACGAAGTTAAAGCTGTCGGACGAAGTTAAGCTAGTATTATAATAAAGCTATAAGTTTAACTAACTTATTTACATAATTTCAAAAACTGCTAGACCGACCACACAGATCCATTTAAAAGCATATTTATCAACAAAGTTTATGGGCTATAAAACATTAATCTGCAATACTTTGAAGTGGAGTAGTGACCATGAAAGTAAATAAAATCTAGTAATTCGTGGAATAAGCATGGAAGTACATACTTTCAGGATAGCCAATGGGATATTCAATGCGTATTGAATTGCAGGCTCAGGTGTAATGTAACAAAACATTAATCTGCAATACTTTGAAGTGGAGTAGTGACCATGAAAGTAAATAAAATCTAGTAATTCGTGGAATAAGCATGGAAGTACATACTTTCAGGATAGCCAATGGGATATTCAATGCGTATTGAATTGCAGGCTCAGGTGTAATGTAACAAAAAGTCAACGTCACGCGGTATTCCCAGGCGGTCACCCATCCAAGTACTAACCGCGCCCGATGTTGCTTAACTTCGGTGATCAGACGAGAACCGGTGTTTTCAACATGGTATGGACGTTGACAACAACTGGAATATATTTATAATCTAGTATCTTCTAATAAGAACACGTCATATAGAATGAAGGTCAAAAATATAACATGCATAAATATGATATTTTTGGCCTACATACTAGCAAATGCCCACGTTTCACTCGGGTAGTTCCCATTCCAGTGAGAAAATGAGAATAAAATATAGCCCGTGTTACTAGTTGACAACGTAACTTTCTATAGGTGATGTGACAGTCTTGAGATATTCCATAGATATATTTAAAATCAATTTTGTTAATAATATTTCACCAAAACATTTTCATGTAAAATGTTGCCTGGACTTCTCGTCTTGTTAAATGGCTTCTACTGTCAAAGTTATCAGACCTCATGTAGAACCAAACTTCTAACTCTATACACCCTAACCCTACATGCCGTAACTTCACAAACTACATTTGTCGTAATTATGACTTGGCTGTATCGCTACCGTCCTATGGGTGTCAGGTGAAAAGTAACTCTGCTCCGGTAGACGGTCCAACGACGAAGGCGACGTGCACGTGAGGTGGGATGCGGGTGTGCGTGCTTACGCCCCTCTGTCGCCCCGGACGGAGTGGTGCGAGGAGCGCGCCGACCGCAACCCAACCCCACAAAAAAAAAAAAAAAAGGTGATATTTCATCACTGGTCGTTACCTTTTTGCTATACAATAGTTCTTATAGAGTCTATGTTATGTCTTTTTGGTTATCTCAGCACGTATTATATTGACCTACTAGCAACCCGCCCTCACTTCGCTTCGGTTATAGGTTATAGTCGTTTTACCTGCGTAGTTCCCGTTCCCGTGGGAATACCGAGATAAAATATAGCCTAGTTTACGCCCTGATATTATAGCTTGCCATTGGTGAAAGAATTTTTGAAATCAGTCCAGCCGTTTTGAAGATTACCCGGAACAAACAGACAAACAGACAGACAGACAAAAATTTTTTAATTGCTATTTTAGGCACAGGTGTCGTGCAAATAACCGTGTGAGCATAAAAAAAGCCTATTATTTTGACATTACAAACAGACACTCCAATTTTATTTATTGGTATAGACTAGCAACCCGCTGGTCCACGTTTTGGTATAGCGTTTCGAGTTTTCATACACTTCCATAGCTGTTATATGCATACCCCTTAATTATTTTTTACGATAGCCAAGGGCGAGAATGGTGTGGTAATTCTATTCCTATGCCGATACCATACGCAAAACGATACAATAATTTGATTGCAACGATACAATATACTTGTGTGGTGACGGAGTAAGATTACAATTAATAAACCCTCATCTCTCCTCTGTTGCCCGTGGGTGTCGTAATTACTGGATTAAAAATGTGCATAACTCTATTACTGAATCTATGCAAGAGAAGGAAAACTCGAACTCTGTACCAACTCGTGTAGACAGTGTAGTATAGTTGGTCAAATTCCCTCCTATTATGAAAGAGATTTGAACCTAAACTGTATCCTGAAACATAAAGAAGAGGCTGCCGGCTTGAGAGCTTTCTGCTATCTGCGGCTGACAGCCAACCACACAAAAAGGAACAGAACTGGAACTTTAAAATAAATAAACCCATTATCATGTAGAAAGAGCACGGATAATTCAAAGCATAAGTATAATGTAGTAAAAAGCCAACGTCACGCGGTATTCCCAGGCGGTCACCCATCCAAGTACTAACCGCGCCCAATGTTGCTTAACTTCGGTGATCGGACGAGAACCGGTGTGTTCAACATGGTATGGACGTTGACAACAAATTTAATATATTTATAATATACATAGTAATTTCTGATAAGAACACATATTGGATCTAGGCCAAACATAGCATATACATTTTGGCCTACATACTAGCAAATGTCCACGTTTCACTCGCGTAGTTACCGTTTCAATGAGAAAATAAAATAAATCTGATCATTGCAGCAAATATAACTCCCTCTGTTAGGCTAGAACCTCCTTTAGAAATTGAGGAAAAAATTCCGTATTTTATCACAATGTTCCAACGTATTGGTATAGCTTTTCATTTTGAGTTTCCATTGCTTAGTAGTCACGTGCATATTATATCTCTTAGTCAAGGCCGGATTAACCCTATCAGGGCACCTAGGCAATGAAATTCTAGGAGCCCCTTTTCTATAACTTTTTCATTACCCATTTCTTAGTTTTTAAAATATATTTTTTCTAATACAAAAAACCAGTCGGTGTTTGCGTATAGTGGGTTTTGACGATCCTTTAGTATCATCAAACATCGTTGCAAGTATTCATACTCCCTTCACTTCTTTTTACGTTAGGAAGCGGCTTAACAAGGGCCCTTAAGTGACAGGATCATTTACCATCAGGTGTATCTCTTTAGTCACCAACAGCAATAAAAAAATATTCATTTTGAATTAAAACATTCAGAAACTAAGAAATTAAAAAAAAATCGTTTAATGAAATGTTTTTTCTTTGGTGCATGCTCGGGGCCCCTAGTCGATGCGGGGCCTCTAGGCAGTTGCCTAATCCGCCTTATGGATAATCCGGCCCTGCTCTTAGTCGTGCTTTACGATACACAAGGGTGATAAAGAACGGTGACGATTGTATTCCTACGCCGTCACCACACGGAAAACGATACGATATAATATCAAATTTGAAATCGAAGATATGTACAATGTATACCTCCGTGTGCTGACTGAGTGGGATTACAATTCGCTGTCCCCTATATTCCCCGAAGCTGTCCTAAAATACGACTAAGGAATAAAATATAACATCTATGCAAGAGTAGAAAAACTTGGAAAGAAACCCAACACATCTGAGCAACATGGATATAGGTCAATTTCCAAGTGGGACTTATTTAGGCTGAGATGATGATAACCCCTCATCTTGCCCGTGGATGTCGTAAAATAAAACTAACGGATTAAATATTCATACAACATCTATGCAAGAGGAGGAAAACTCGAAATATAACCCTTTACCAAGAGGTTCGAGCTGAAAATGAGACTCATATGACCTGAAATGATTATGATGATGATATAATTTTAACAATTACAAGACCGATTGCATTACGAAAAGTGATAGACCATACAACTGAAACCTGCAATACATAAAAGTAGTTTCTGGGCTGAAACGCCTCAGCTTCCATATTCCGGGCAAAGCTGCCCAAAAAGGAACAGAAGTGGAGCTGTGACCATGAAAGTCAATATTTCCATTAACATGTAGAATAAGCATGGACAGATTATTGTACACTGAATTTCTGGCTCAGGTATTATGTAACAAAAAGCCAACGTCACGCGGTATTCCCAGGCGGTCACCCATCCAAGTACTAACCGCGCCCAATGTTGCTTAACTTCGGTGATCGGACGAGAACCGGTGTGTTCAACATGGTATGGACGTTGACAACAAATTCAATATATTTATAATATACATAGTAATTTCTGATAAGAACACATATTGGATCTAGGCCAAACATAGCATATACATTTTGGCCTACATACTAGCAAATGTCCACGTTTCACTCGCGTAGTTACCGTTTCAATGAGAAAATAAAATAAATCTGATCATTGCAGCAAATATAACTCCCTCTGTTAGGCTAGAACCTCCTTTAGAAATTGAGGAAAAAATTCCGTATTTTATCACAATGTTCCAACGTATTGGTATAGCTTTTCATTTTGAGTTTCCATTGCTTAGTAGTCACGTGCATATTATATCTCTTAGTCAAGGCCGGATTAACCCTATCAGGGCCCCTAGGCAATGAAATTCTAGGAGCCCCTTTTCTATAACTTTTTCATTACCCATTTCTTAGTTTTTAAAATATATTTTTTCTAATACAAAAAACCAGTCGGTGTTTGCGTATAGTGGGTTTTGACGATCCTTTAGTATCATCAAACATCGTTGCAAGTATTCATACTCCCTTCACTTCTTTTTACGTTAGGAAGCGGCTTAACAAGGGCCCTTAAGTGACAGGATCATTTACCATCAGGTGTATCTCTTTAGTCACCAACAGCAATAAAAAAATATTCATTTTGAATTAAAACATTCAGAAACTAAGAAATTAAAAAAAAATCGTTTAATGAAATGTTTTTTCTTTGGTGCATGCTCGGGGCCCCTAGTCGATGCGGGGCCTCTAGGCAGTTGCCTAATCCGCCTTATGGATAATCCGGCCCTGCTCTTAGTCGTGCTTTACGATACACAAGGGTGATAAAGAACGGTGACGATTGTATTCCTACGCCGTCACCACACGGAAAACGATACGATATAATATCAAATTTGAAATCGAAGATATGTACAATGTATACCTCCGTGTGCTGACTGAGTGGGATTACAATTCGCTGTCCCCTATATTCCCCGAAGCTGTCCTAAAATACGACTAAGGAATAAAATATAACATCTATGCAAGAGTAGAAAAACTTGGAAAGAAACCCAACACATCTGAGCAACATGGATATAGGTCAATTTCCAAGTGGGACTTATTTAGGCTGAGATGATGATAACCCCTCATCTTGCCCGTGGATGTCGTAAAATAAAACTAACGGATTAAATATTCATACAACATCTATGCAAGAGGAGGAAAAATCGAAATATAACCCTTTACCAAGAGGTTCGAGCTGAAAATGAGACTCATATGACCTGAAATGATTATGATGATGATATAATTTTAACAATTACAAGACCGATTGCATTACGAAAAGTGATAGACCATACAACTGAAACCTGCAATACATAAAAGTAGTTTCTGGGCTGAAACGCCTCAGCTTCCATATTCCGGGCAAAGCTGCCCAAAAAGGAACAGAAGTGGAGCTGTGACCATGAAAGTCAATATTTCCATTAACATGTAGAATAAGCATGGACAGATTATTGTACACTGAATTTCTGGCTCAGGTATTATGTAACAAAAAGCCAACGTCACGCGGTATTCCCAGGCGGTCACCCATCCAAGTACTAACCGCGCCCAATGTTGCTTAACTTCGGTGATCGGACGAGAACCGGTGTGTTCAACATGGTATGGACGTTGACAAAGATTGAAACATATTTATAATCTAGTATTTTCTAATAAGAACACATATTAGATGTTGATCAAAAATGACATTCGCATAATAATAAAAATAGCATACATGCTCACAGATCGATATAAAGAGTCAGTTTTTACAACACCCATGAGTGATATTAGGTTTAGTAGTATTCACAGTCGTCACTAATAACACTGTATTAAAATTAGTTGGGGCCCCCAATGAAGGGTTAAGATTTCTCACAAAAGATATAAAAGTGCTTGCATTAAATTGATATAAATTATCACTTCCTCTTAGAAATTTAGCTAAAAAAGGCTCATTGCGGGCATCCTTCAATAACCGATGTAGGATGTTACAAATTTTAGGGCGAACGCTTAGCTTGGGAAATTGATAACATTTTACAAATTATTGCTTACACATATTAGGGGCCCCTGTAGTCCGGAGGCCCCGTATCATTGATAAGGCTGATACGGCGGTAGCTACGCCCCTGCATTTAATAGATGATTATATAAACATTTAATATGTATATGTATGGCATTTTGTACGCACAGTTCCTAACTATTAATCTTGTTAGGACTCTATGTATTGTCTTATCTATATACTAATATATAAATCGGAAGAGTTTCTTTGTTTGAACGCGCTAATCTCATGAACTACTGGTCCGATTTGAAAAATTCTTTCAGTGTTAGATAGCCCATTTTGAGGAAGGCTATAGCCTATATGTCATCACGCTAAGTCCAATAGGAGCGGAGCAACAATGAAACATGTTTCAGAATCGGGTTTTTTTCTTTATGAGAACTTCCGCTGCATGCTCTATATAAATTGTTAGGTTTTCCAAAAATCATGTTTGACTGAATTGTATTATATTTTCACCTCCTACGTAAACAAAGTTGCGGGTTTAAGTTAGCATTAGCCCAAAATAACTGTTCTACGCGGACGAAGTTAAAGCTGTCGGACGAAGTTAAGCTAGTATTATAATAAAGCTATAAGTTTAACTAACTTATTTACATAATTTCAAAAACTGCTAGACCGACCACACAGATCCATTTAAAAGCATATTTATCAACAAAGTTTATGGGCTATAAAACATTAATCTGCAATACTTTGAAGTGGAGTAGTGACCATGAAAGTAAATAAAATCTAGTAATTCGTGGAATAAGCATGGAAGTACATACTTTCAGGATAGCCAATGGGATATTCAATGCGTATTGAATTGCAGGCTCAGGTGTAATGTAACAAAAAGTCAACGTCACGCGGTATTCCCAGGCGGTCACCCATCCAAGTACTAACCGCGCCCGATGTTGCTTAACTTCGGTGATCAGACGAGAACCGGTGTTTTCAACATGGTATGGACGTTGACAACAACTGGAATATATTTATAATCTAGTATCTTCTAATAAGAACACGTCATATAGAATGAAGGTCAAAAATATAACATGCATAAATATGATATTTTTGGCCTACATACTAGCAAATGCCCACGTTTCACTCGGGTAGTTCCCATTCCAGTGAGAAAATGAGAATAAAATATAGCCCGTGTTACTAGTTGACAACGTAACTTTCTATAGGTGATGTGACAGTCTTGAGATATTCCATAGATATATTTAAAATCAATTTTGTTAATAATATTTCACCAAAACATTTTCATGTAAAATGTTGCCTGGACTTCTCGTCTTGTTAAATGGCTTCTACTGTCAAAGTTATCAGACCTCATGTAGAACCAAACTTCTAACTCTATACACCCTAACCCTACATGCCGTAACTTCACAAACTACATTTGTCGTAATTATGACTTGGCTGTATCGCTACCGTCCTATGGGTGTCAGGTGAAAAGTAACTCTGCTCCGGTAGACGGTCCAACGACGAAGGCGACGTGCACGTGAGGTGGGATGCGGGTGTGCGTGCTTACGCCCCTCTGTCGCCCCGGACGGAGTGGTGCGAGGAGCGCGCCGACCGCAACCCAACCCCACAAAAAAAAAAAAAAAAGGTGATATTTCATCACTGGTCGTTACCTTTTTGCTATACAATAGTTCTTATAGAGTCTATGTTATGTCTTTTTGGTTATCTCAGCACGTATTATATTGACCTACTAGCAACCCGCCCTCACTTCGCTTCGGTTATAGGTTATAGTCGTTTTACCTGCGTAGTTCCCGTTCCCGTGGGAATACCGAGATAAAATATAGCCTAGTTTACGCCCTGATATTATAGCTTGCCATTGGTGAAAGAATTTTTGAAATCAGTCCAGCCGTTTTGAAGATTACCCGGAACAAACAGACAAACAGACAGACAGACAAAAATTTTTTAATTGCTATTTTAGGCACAGGTGTCGTGCAAATAACCGTGTGAGCATGAAAAAAGCCTATTATTTTGACATTACAAACAGACACTCCAATTTTATTTATTGGTATAGACTAGCAACCCGCTGGTCCACGTTTTGGTATAGCGTTTCGAGTTTTCATACACTTCCATAGCTGTTATATGCATACCCCTTAATTATTTTTTACGATAGCCAAGGGCGAGAATGGTGTGGTAATTCTATTCCTATGCCGATACCATACGCAAAACGATACAATAATTTGATTGCAACGATACAATATACTTGTGTGGTGACGGAGTAAGATTACAATTAATAAACCCTCATCTCTCCTCTGTTGCCCGTGGGTGTCGTAATTACTGGATTAAAAATGTGCATAACTCTATTACTGAATCTATGCAAGAGAAGGAAAACTCGAACTCTGTACCAACTCGTGTAGACAGTGTAGTATAGTTGGTCAAATTCCCTCCTATTATGAAAGAGATTTGAACCTAAACTGTATCCTGAAACATAAAGAAGAGGCTGCCGGCTTGAGAGCTTTCTGCTATCTGCGGCTGACAGCCAACCACACAAAAAGGAACAGAACTGGAACTTTAAAATAAATAAACCCATTATCATGTAGAAAGAGCACGGATAATTCAAAGCATAAGTATAATGTAGTAAAAAGCCAACGTCACGCGGTATTCCCAGGCGGTCACCCATCCAAGTACTAACCGCGCCCAATGTTGCTTAACTTCGGTGATCGGACGAGAACCGGTGTGTTCAACATGGTATGGACGTTGACAACAAATTCAATATATTTATAATATACATAGTAATTTCTGATAAGAACACATATTGGATCTAGGCCAAACATAGCATATACATTTTGGCCTACATACTAGCAAATGTCCACGTTTCACTCGCGTAGTTACCGTTTCAATGAGAAAATAAAATAAATCTGATCATTGCAGCAAATATAACTCCCTCTGTTAGGCTAGAACCTCCTTTAGAAATTGAGGAAAAAATTCCGTATTTTATCACAATGTTCCAACGTATTGGTATAGCTTTTCATTTTGAGTTTCCATTGCTTAGTAGTCACGTGCATATTATATCTCTTAGTCAAGGCCGGATTAACCCTATCAGGGCCCCTAGGCAATGAAATTCTAGGAGCCCCTTTTCTATAACTTTTTCATTACCCATTTCTTAGTTTTAAAATATATTTTTTCTAATACAAAAAACCAGTCGGTTTTTGCGTATAGTGGGTTCTGACGATCCTTTAGTATCATCAAACATCGTTGCAAGTATTCATACTCCCTTCACTTCTTTTTACGTTAGGAAGCGGCTTAACAAGGGCCCTTAAGTGACAGGATCATTTACCATCAGGTGTATCTCTTTAGTCACCAACAGCAATAAAAAAATATTCATTTTGAATTAAAACATTCAGAAACTAAGAAATTAAAAAAAAATCGTTTAATGAAATGTTTTTTCTTTGGTGCATGCTCGGGGCCCCTAGTCGATGCGGGGCCTCTAGGCAGTTGCCTAATCCGCCTTATGGATAATCCGGCCCTGCTCTTAGTCGTGCTTTACGATACACAAGGGTGATAAAGAACGGTGACGATTGTATTCCTACGCCGTCACCACACGGAAAACGATACGATATAATATCAAATTTGAAATCGAAGATATGTACAATGTATACCTCCGTGTGCTGACTGAGTGGGATTACAATTCGCTGTCCCCTATATTCCCCGAAGCTGTCCTAAAATACGACTAAGGAATAAAATATAACATCTATGCAAGAGTAGAAAAACTTGGAAAGAAACCCAACACATCTGAGCAACATGGATATAGGTCAATTTCCAAGTGGGACTTATTTAGGCTGAGATGATGATAACCCCTCATCTTGCCCGTGGATGTCGTAAAATACAACTAACGGATTAAATATTCATACAACATCTATGCAAGAGGAGGAAAACTCGAAATATAACCCTTTACCAACCCGTCTGACTGGCGTGGTATAGATGGTCAATTTCTCTCTTATTATAGAAGAGGTTCGAGCTGAAAATGAGACTCATATGACCTGAAATGATTATGATGATGATATAATTTTAACAATTACAAGACCGATTGCATTACGAAAAGTGATAGACCATACAACTGAAACCTGCAATACATAAAAGTGGTTTCTGGGCTGAAACGCCTCAGTTTCCATATTCCAGGCAAAGCTGCCCAAAAAAGAACAGAAGTGGAGCTGTGACCATGAAAGTCAATATTTCCATTAACATGTAGAATAAGCATGGGCAGATTATTGTACACTGAATTTCTGGCTCAGGTATTATGTAACAAAAAGCCAACGTCACGCGGTATTCCCAGGCGGTCACCCATCCAAGTACTAACCGCGCCCAATGTTGCTTAACTTCGGTGATCGGACGAGAACCGGTGTGTTCAACATGGTATGGACGTTGACAAAGATTGAAACATATTTATAATCTAGTATTTTCTAATAAGAACACATATTAGATGTTGATCAAAAATGACATTCGCATAATAATATTTTTATTATTATGCATACATGCTCACAGATCGATATAAAGAGTCAGTTTTTACAACACCCATGAGTGATATTAGGTTTAGTAGTATTCACAGTCGTCACTAATAACACTGTATTAAAATTAGTTGGGGCCCCCAATGAAGGGTTAAGATTTCTCACAAAAGATATAAAAGTGCTTGCATTAAATTGATATAAATTATCACTTCCTCTTAGAAATTTAGCTAAAAAAGGCTCATTGCGGGCATCCTTCAATAACCGATGTAGGATGTTACAAATTTTAGGGCGAACGCTTAGTTTGGGAAATTGATAACATTTTACAAATTATTGCTTACACATATTAGGGGCCCCTGTAGTCCGGAGGCCCCGTATCATTGATAAGGCTGATACGGCGGTAGCTACGCCCCTGCATTTAATAGATGATTATATAAACATTTAATATGTATATGTATGGCATTTTGTACGCACAGTTCCTAACTATTAATCTTGTTAGGACTCTATGTATTGTCTTATCTATATACTAATATATAAATCGGAAGAGTTTCTTTGTTTGAACGCGCTAATCTCATGAACTACTGGTCCGATTTGAAAAATTCTTTCAGTGTTAGATAGCCCATTTTGAGGAAGGCTATAGCCTATATGTCATCACGCTAAGTCCAATAGGAGCGGAGCAACAATGAAACATGTTTCAGAATCGGGTTTTTTTCTTTATGAGAACTTCCGCTGCATGCTCTATATAAATTGTTAGGTTTTCCAAAAATCATGTTTGACTGAATTGTATTATATTTTCACCTCCTACGTAAACAAAGTTGCGGGTTTAAGTTAGCATTAGCCCAAAATAACTGTTCTATGCGGACGAAGTTAAAGCTGTCGGACGAAGTTAAGCTAGTATTATAATAAAGCTATAAGTTTAACTAACTTATTTACATAATTTCAAAAACTGCTAGACCGACCACACAGATCCATTTAAAAGCATATTTATCAACAAAGTTTATGGGCTATAAAACATTAATCTGCAATACTTTGAAGTGGAGTAGTGACCATGAAAGTAAATAAAATCTAGTAATTCGTGGAATAAGCATGGAAGTACATACTTTCAGGATAGCCAATGGGATATTCAATGCGTATTGAATTGCCGGCTCAGGTGTAATGTAACAAAAAGTCAACGTCACGCGGTATTCCCAGGCGGTCACCCATCCAAGTACTAACCGCGCCCGATGTTGCTTAACTTCGGTGATCAGACGAGAACCGGTGTTTTCAACATGGTATGGACGTTGACAACAACTGGAATATATTTATAATCTAGTATCTTCTAATAAGAACACGTCATATAGAATGAAGGTCAAAAATATAACATGCATAAATATGATATTTTTGGCCTACATACTAGCAAATGCCCACGTTTCACTCGGGTAGTTCCCATTCCAGTGAGAAAATGAGAATAAAATATAGCCCGTGTTACTAGTTGACAACGTAACTTTCTATAGGTGATGTGACAGTCTTGAGATATTCCATAGATATATTTAAAATCAATTTTGTTAATAATATTTCACCAAAACATTTTCATGTAAAATGTTGCCTGGACTTCTCGTCTTGTTAAATGGCTTCTACTGTCAAAGTTATCAGACCTCATGTAGAACCAAACTTCTAACTCTATACACCCTAACCCTACATGCCGTAACTTCACAAACTACATTTGTCGTAATTATGACTTGGCTGTATCGCTACCGTCCTATGGGTGTCAGGTGAAAAGTAACTCTGCTCCGGTAGACGGTCCAACGACGAAGGCGACGTGCACGTGAGGTGGGATGCGGGTGTGCGTGCTTACGCCCCTCTGTCGCCCCGGACGGAGTGGTGCGAGGAGCGCGCCGACCGCAACCCAATCCCACAAAAAAAAAAAAAAAAGGTGATATTTCATCACTGGTCGTTACCTTTTTGCTATACAATAGTTCTTATAGAGTCTATGTTATGTCTTTTTGGTTATCTCAGCACGTATTATATTGACCTACTAGCAACCCGCCCTCACTTCGCTTCGGTTATAGGTTATAGTCGTTTTACCTGCGTAGTTCCCGTTCCCGTGGGAATACCGAGATAAAATATAGCCTAGTTTACGCCCTGATATTATAGCTTGCCATTGGTGAAAGAATTTTTGAAATCAGTCCAGCCGTTTTGAAGATTACCCGGAACAAACAGACAAACAGACAGACAGACAAAAATTTTTTAATTGCTATTTTAGGCACAGGTGTCGTGCAAATAACCGTGTGAGCATAAAAAAAGCCTATTATTTTGACATTACAAACAGACACTCCAATTTTATTTATTGGTATAGACTAGCAACCCGCTGGTCCACGTTTTGGTATAGCGTTTCGAGTTTTCATACACTTCCATAGCTGTTATATGCATACCCCTTAATTATTTTTTACGATAGCCAAGGGCGAGAATGGTGTGGTAATTCTATTCCTATGCCGATACCATACGCAAAACGATACAATAATTTGATTGCAACGATACAATATACTTGTGTGGTGACGGAGTAAGATTACAATTAATAAACCCTCATCTCTCCTCTGTTGCCCGTGGGTGTCGTAATTACTGGATTAAAAATGTGCATAACTCTATTACTGAATCTATGCAAGAGAAGGAAAACTCGAACTCTGTACCAACTCGTGTAGACAGTGTAGTATAGTTGGTCAAATTCCCTCCTATTATGAAAGAGATTTGAACCTAAACTGTATCCTGAAACATAAAGAAGAGGCTGCCGGCTTGAGAGCTTTCTGCTATCTGCGGCTGACAGCCAACCACACAAAAAGGAACAGAACTGGAACTTTAAAATAAATAAACCCATTATCATGTAGAAAGAGCACGGATAATTCAAAGCATAAGTATAATGTAGTAAAAAGCCAACGTCACGCGGTATTCCCAGGCGGTCACCCATCCAAGTACTAACCGCGCCCAATGTTGCTTAACTTCGGTGATCGGACGAGAACCGGTGTGTTCAACATGGTATGGACGTTGACAACAAATTCAATATATTTATAATATACATAGTAATTTCTGATAAGAACACATATTGGATCTAGGCCAAACATAGCATATACATTTTGGCCTACATACTAGCAAATGTCCACGTTTCACTCGCGTAGTTACCGTTTCAATGAGAAAATAAAATAAATCTGATCATTGCAGCAAATATAACTCCCTCTGTTAGGCTAGAACCTCCTTTAGAAATTGAGGAAAAAATTCCGTATTTTATCACAATGTTCCAACGTATTGGTATAGCTTTTCATTTTGAGTTTCCATTGCTTAGTAGTCACGTGCATATTATATCTCTTAGTCAAGGCCGGATTAACCCTATCAGGGCCCCTAGGCAATGAAATTCTAGGAGCCCCTTTTCTATAACTTTTTCATTACCCATTTCTTAGTTTTTAAAATATATTTTTTCTAATACAAAAAACCAGTCGGTGTTTGCGTATAGTGGGTTTTGACGATCCTTTAGTATCATCAAACATCGTTGCAAGTATTCATACTCCCTTCACTTCTTTTTACGTTAGGAAGCGGCTTAACAAGGGCCCTTAAGTGACAGGATCATTTACCATCAGGTGTATCTCTTTAGTCACCAACAGCAATAAAAAAATATTCATTTTGAATTAAAACATTCAGAAACTAAGAAATTAAAAAAAAATCGTTTAATGAAATGTTTTTTCTTTGGTGCATGCTCGGGGCCCCTAGTCGATGCGGGGCCTCTAGGCAGTTGCCTAATCCGCCTTATGGATAATCCGGCCCTGCTCTTAGTCGTGCTTTACGATACACAAGGGTGATAAAGAACGGTGACGATTGTATTCCTACGCCGTCACCACACGGAAAACGATACGATATAATATCAAATTTGAAATCGAAGATATGTACAATGTATACCTCCGTGTGCTGACTGAGTGGGATTACAATTCGCTGTCCCCTATATTCCCCGAAGCTGTCCTAAAATACGACTAAGGAATAAAATATAACATCTATGCAAGAGTAGAAAAACTTGGAAAGAAACCCAACACATCTGAGCAACATGGATATAGGTCAATTTCCAAGTGGGACTTATTTAGGCTGAGATGATGATAACCCCTCATCTTGCCCGTGGATGTCGTAAAATAAAACTAACGGATTAAATATTCATACAACATCTATGCAAGAGGAGGAAAACTCGAAATATAACCCTTTACCAAGAGGTTCGAGCTGAAAATGAGACTCATATGACCTGAAATGATTATGATGATGATATAATTTTAACAATTACAAGACCGATTGCATTACGAAAAGTGATAGACCATACAACTGAAACCTGCAATACATAAAAGTAGTTTCTGGGCTGAAACGCCTCAGCTTCCATATTCCGGGCAAAGCTGCCCAAAAAGGAACAGAAGTGGAGCTGTGACCATGAAAGTCAATATTTCCATTAACATGTAGAATAAGCATGGACAGATTATTGTACACTGAATTTCTGGCTCAGGTATTATGTAACAAAAAGTCAACGTCACGCGGTATTCCCAGGCGGTCACCCATCCAAGTACTAACCGCGCCCGATGTTGCTTAACTTCGGTGATCAGACGAGAACCGGTGTTTTCAACATGGTATGGACGTTGACAACAACTGGAATATATTTATAATCTAGTATCTTCTAATAAGAACACGTCATATAGAATGAAGGTCAAAAATATAACATGCATAAATATGATATTTTTGGCCTACATACTAGCAAATGCCCACGTTTCACTCGGGTAGTTCCCATTCCAGTGAGAAAATGAGAATAAAATATAGCCCGTGTTACTAGTTGACAACGTAACTTTCTATAGGTGATGTGACAGTCTTGAGATATTCCATAGATATATTTAAAATCAATTTTGTTAATAATATTTCACCAAAACATTTTCATGTAAAATGTTGCCTGGACTTCTCGTCTTGTTAAATGGCTTCTACTGTCAAAGTTATCAGACCTCATGTAGAACCAAACTTCTAACTCTATACACCCTAACCCTACATGCCGTAACTTCACAAACTACATTTGTCGTAATTATGACTTGGCTGTATCGCTACCGTCCTATGGGTGTCAGGTGAAAAGTAACTCTGCTCCGGTAGACGGTCCAACGACGAAGGCGACGTGCACGTGAGGTGGGATGCGGGTGTGCGTGCTTACGCCCCTCTGTCGCCCCGGACGGAGTGGTGCGAGGAGCGCGCCGACCGCAACCCAATCCCACAAAAAAAAAAAAAAAAGGTGATATTTCATCACTGGTCGTTACCTTTTTGCTATACAATAGTTCTTATAGAGTCTATGTTATGTCTTTTTGGTTATCTCAGCACGTATTATATTGACCTACTAGCAACCCGCCCTCACTTCGCTTCGGTTATAGGTTATAGTCGTTTTACCTGCGTAGTTCCCGTTCCCGTGGGAATACCGAGATAAAATATAGCCTAGTTTACGCCCTGATATTATAGCTTGCCATTGGTGAAAGAATTTTTGAAATCAGTCCAGCCGTTTTGAAGATTACCCGGAACAAACAGACAAACAGACAGACAGACAAAAATTTTTTAATTGCTATTTTAGGCACAGGTGTCGTGCAAATAACCGTGTGAGCATAAAAAAAGCCTATTATTTTGACATTACAAACAGACACTCCAATTTTATTTATTGGTATAGACTAGCAACCCGCTGGTCCACGTTTTGGTATAGCGTTTCGAGTTTTCATACACTTCCATAGCTGTTATATGCATACCCCTTAATTATTTTTTACGATAGCCAAGGGCGAGAATGGTGTGGTAATTCTATTCCTATGCCGATACCATACGCAAAACGATACAATAATTTGATTGCAACGATACAATATACTTGTGTGGTGACGGAGTAAGATTACAATTAATAAACCCTCATCTCTCCTCTGTTGCCCGTGGGTGTCGTAATTACTGGATTAAAAATGTGCATAACTCTATTACTGAATCTATGCAAGAGAAGGAAAACTCGAACTCTGTACCAACTCGTGTAGACAGTGTAGTATAGTTGGTCAAATTCCCTCCTATTATGAAAGAGATTTGAACCTAAACTGTATCCTGAAACATAAAGAAGAGGCTGCCGGCTTGAGAGCTTTCTGCTATCTGCGGCTGACAGCCAACCACACAAAAAGGAACAGAACTGGAACTTTAAAATAAATAAACCCATTATCATGTAGAAAGAGCACGGATAATTCAAAGCATAAGTATAATGTAGTAAAAAGCCAACGTCACGCGGTATTCCCAGGCGGTCACCCATCCAAGTACTAACCGCGCCCAATGTTGCTTAACTTCGGTGATCGGACGAGAACCGGTGTGTTCAACATGGTATGGACGTTGACAACAAATTCAATATATTTATAATATACATAGTAATTTCTGATAAGAACACATTGGATCTAGGCCAAACATAGCATATACATTTTGGCCTACATACTAGCAAATGTCCACGTTTCACTCGCGTAGTTACCGTTTCAATGAGAAAATAAAATAAATCTGATCATTGCAGCAAATATAACTCCCTCTGTTAGGCTAGAACCTCCTTTAGAAATTGAGGAAAAAATTCCGTATTTTATCACAATGTTCCAACGTATTGGTATAGCTTTTCATTTTGAGTTTCCATTGCTTAGTAGTCACGTGCATATTATATCTCTTAGTCAAGGCCGGATTAACCCTATCAGGGCCCCTAGGCAATGAAATTCTAGGAGCCCCTTTTCTATAACTTTTTCATTACCCATTTCTTAGTTTTTAAAATATATTTTTTCTAATACAAAAAACCAGTCGGTGTTTGCGTATAGTGGGTTTTGACGATCCTTTAGTATCATCAAACATCGTTGCACGTATTCATACTCCCTTCACTTTTTTTTTACGTTAGGAAGCGGCTTAACAAGGGCCCTTAAGTGACAGGATCATTTACCATCAGGTGTATCTCTTTAGTCACCAACAGCAATAAAAAAATATTCATTTTGAATTAAAACATTCAGAAACTAAGAAATTAAAAAAAAATCGTTTAATGAAATGTTTTTTCTTTGGTGCATGCTCGGGGCCCCTAGTCGATGCGGGGCCTCTAGGCAGTTGCCTAATCCGCCTTATGGATAATCCGGCCCTGCTCTTAGTCGTGCTTTACGATACACAAGGGTGATAAAGAACGGTGACGATTGTATTCCTACGCCGTCACCACACGGAAAACGATACGATATAATATCAAATTTGAAATCGAAGATATGTACAATGTATACCTCCGTGTGCTCACTGAGTGGGATTACAATTCGCTGTCCCCTATATTCCCCGAAGCTGTCCTAAAATACGACTAAGGAATAAAATATAACATCTATGCAAGAGTAGAAAAACTTGGAAAGAAACCCAACACATCTGAGCAACATGGATATAGGTCAATTTCCAAGTGGGACTTATTTAGGCTGAGATGATGATAACCCCTCATCTTGCCCGTGGATGTCGTAAAATACAACTAACGGATTAAATATTCATACAACATCTATGCAAGAGGAGGAAAACTCGAAATATAACCCTTTACCAACCCGTCTGACTGGCGTGGTATAGATGGTCAATTTCTCTCTTATTATAGAAGAGGTTCGAGCTGAAAATGAGACTCATATGACCTGAAATGATTATGATGATGATATAATTTTAACAATTACAAGACCGATTGCATTACGAAAAGTGATAGACCATACAACTGAAACCTGCAATACATAAAAGTGGTTTCTTGGCTGAAACGCCTCAGTTTCCATATTCCAGGCAAAGCTGCCCAAAAAAGAACAGAAGTGGAGCTGTGACCATGAAAGTCAATATTTCCATTAACATGTAGAATAAGCATGGGCAGATTATTGTACACTGAATTTCTGGCTCAGGTATTATATAACAAAAAGCCAACGTCACGCGGTATTCCCAGGCGGTCACCCATCCAAGTACTAACCGCGCCCAATGTTGCTTAACTTCGGTGATCGGACGAGAACCGGTGTGTTCAACATGGTATGGACGTTGACAAAGATTGAAACATATTTATAATCTAGTATTTTCTAATAAGAACACATATTAGATGTTGATCAAAAATGACATTCGCATAATAATAAAAATAGCATACATGCTCACAGATCGATATAAAGAGTCAGTTTTTACAACACCCATGAGTGATATTAGGTTTAGTAGTATTCACAGTCGTCACTAATAACACTGTATTAAAATTAGTTGGGGCCCCCAATGAAGGGTTAAGATTTCTCACAAAAGATATAAAAGTGCTTGCATTAAATTGATATAAATTATCACTTCCTCTTAGAAATTTAGCTAAAAAAGGCTCATTGCGGGCATCCTTCAATAACCGATGTAGGATGTTACAAATTTTAGGGCGAACGCTTAGTTTGGGAAATTGATAACATTTTACAAATTATTGCTTACACATATTAGGGGCCCCTGTAGTCCGGAGGCCCCGTATCATTGATAAGGCTGATACGGCGGTAGCTACGCCCCTGCATTTAATAGATGATTATATAAACATTTAATATGTATATGTATGGCATTTTGTACGCACAGTTCCTAACTATTAATCTTGTTAGGACTCTATGTATTGTCTTATCTATATACTAATATATAAATCGGAAGAGTTTCTTTGTTTGAACGCGCTAATCTCATGAACTACTGGTCCGATTTGAAAAATTCTTTCAGTGTTAGATAGCCCATTTTGAGGAAGGCTATAGCCTATATGTCATCACGCTAAGTCCAATAGGAGCGGAGCAACAATGAAACATGTTTCAGAATCGGGTTTTTTTCTTTATGAGAACTTCCGCTGCATGCTCTATATAAATTGTTAGGTTTTCCAAAAATCATGTTTGACTGAATTGTATTATATTTTCACCTCCTACGTAAACAAAGTTGCGGGTTTAAGTTAGCATTAGCCCAAAATAACTGTTCTATGCGGACGAAGTTAAAGCTGTCGGACGAAGTTAAGCTAGTATTATAATAAAGCTATAAGTTTAACTAACTTATTTACATAATTTCAAAAACTGCTAGACCGACCACACAGATCCATTTAAAAGCATATTTATCAACAAAGTTTATGGGCTATAAAACATTAATCTGCAATACTTTGAAGTGGAGTAGTGACCATGAAAGTAAATAAAATCTAGTAATTCGTGGAATAAGCATGGAAGTACATACTTTCAGGATAGCCAATGGGATATTCAATGCGTATTGAATTGCCGGCTCAGGTGTAATGTAACAAAAAGTCAACGTCACGCGGTATTCCCAGGCGGTCACCCATCCAAGTACTAACCGCGCCCGATGTTGCTTAACTTCGGTGATCAGACGAGAACCGGTGTTTTCAACATGGTATGGACGTTGACAACAAGTGGAATATATTTATAATCTAGTATCTTCTAATAAGAACACGTCATATAGAATGAAGGTCAAAAATATAACATACATAAATATGATATTTTTGGCCTACATACTAGCAAATGCCCACGTTTCACTCGGGTAGTTCCCATTCCAGTGAGAAAATGAGAATAAAATATAGCCCGTGTTACTAGTTGACAACGTAACTTTCTATAGGTGATGTGACAGTCTTGAGATATTCCATAGATATATTTAAAATCAATTTTGTTAATAATATTTCACCAAAACATTTTCATGTAAAATGTTGCCTGGACTTCTCGTCTTGTTAAATGGCTTCTACTGTCAAAGTTATCAGACCTCATGTAGAACCAAACTTCTAACTCTATACACCCTAACCCTACATGCCGTAACTTCACAAACTACATTTGTCGTAATTATGACTTGGCTGTATCGCTACCGTCCTATGGGCGTCAGGTGAAAAGTAACTCTGCTCCGGTAGACGGTCCAACGACGAAGGCGACGTGCACGTGAGGTGGGATGCGGGTGTGCGTGCTTACGCCCCTCTGTCGCCCCGGACGGAGTGGTGCGAGGAGCGCGCCGACCGCAACCCAACCCCACAAAAAAAAAAAAAGGTGATATTTCATCACTGGTCGTTACCTTTTTGCTATACAATAGTTCTTATAGAGTCTATGTTATGTCTTTTTGGTTATCTCAGCACGTATTATATTGACCTACTAGCAACCCGCCCTCACTTCGCTTCGGTTATAGGTTATAGTCGTTTTACCTGCGTAGTTCCCGTTCCCGTGGGAATACCGAGATAAAATATAGCCTAGTTTACGCCCTGATATTATAGCTTGCCATTGGTGAAAGAATTTTTGAAATCAGTCCAGCCGTTTTGAAGATTACCCGGAACAAACAGACAAACAGACAGACAGACAAAAATTTTTTAATTGCTATTTTAGGCACAGGTGTCGTGCAAATAACCGTGTGAGCATGAAAAAAGCCTATTATTTTGACATTACAAACAGACACTCCAATTTTATTTATTGGTATAGACTAGCAACCCGCTGGTCCACGTTTTGGTATAGCGTTTCGAGTTTTCATACACTTCCATAGCTGTTATATGCATACCCCTTAATTATTTTTTACGATAGCCAAGGGCGAGAATGGTGTGGTAATTCTATTCCTATGCCGATACCATACGCAAAACGATACAATAATTTGATTGCAACGATACAATATACTTGTTTGGTGACGGAGTAAGATTACAATTAATAAACCCTCATCTCTCCTCTCTTGCCCGTGGGTGTCGTAATTACTGGATTAAAAATGTGCATAACTCTATTACTGAATCTATGCAAGAGAAGGAAAACTCGAACTCTGTACCAACTCGTGTAGACAGTGTAGTATAGTTGGTCAAATTCCCTCCTATTATGAAAGAGATTTGAACCTAAACTGTATCCTGAAACATAAAGAAGAGGCTGCCGGCTTGAGAGCTTTCTGCTATCTGCAGCTGACAGCCAACCACACAAAAAGGAACAGAACTGGAACTTTAAAATAAATAAACCCATTATCATGTAGAAAGAGCACGGATAATTCAAAGCATAAGTATAATGTAGTAAAAAGCCAACGTCACGCGGTATTCCCAGGCGGTCACCCATCCAAGTACTAACCGCGCCCAATGTTGCTTTAACTTCGGTGATCGGACGAGAACCGGTGTGTTCAACATGGTATGGACGTTGACAACAAATTCAATATATTTATAATATACATAGTAATTTCTAATAAGAACACATATTGGATCTAGGCCAAACATAGCATATACATTTTGGCCTACATACTAGCAAATGTCCACGTTTCACTCGCGTAGTTACCGTTTCAATGAGAAAATAAAATAAATCTGATCATTGCAGCAAATATAACTCCCTCTGTTAGGCTAGAACCTCCTTTAGAAATTGAGGAAAAAATTCCGTATTTTATCACAATGTTCCAACGTATTGGTATAGCTTTTCATTTTGAGTTTCCATTGCTTAGTAGTCACGTGCATATTATATCTCTTAGTCAAGGCCGGATTAACCCTATCAGGGCCCCTAGGCAATGAAATTCTAGGAGCCCCTTTTCTATAACTTTTTCATTACCCATTTCTTAGTTTTAAAATATATTTTTTCTAATACAAAAAACCAGTCGGTTTTTGCGTATAGTGGGTTCTGACGATCCTTTAGTATCATCAAACATCGTTGCACGTATTCATACACCCTTCACTTTTTTTTACGTTAGGAAGCGGCTTAACAAGGGCCCTTAAGTGACAGGACCATTTACCATCAGGTGTATCTCTTTAGTCACCAACAGCAATAAAAAAATATTCATTTTGAATTGAAACATTCAGAAACTAAGAAATTATAAAAAAAATATCGTTTAATGAAATGTTTTTTTCTTTGGTGCATGCTCGGGGCCCCTAGTCGATGCGGGGCCTCTAGGCAGTTGCCTAATCCGCCTTATGGATAATCCGGCCCTGCTCTTAGTCGTGCTTTACGATACACAAGGGTGATAAAGAAGGGTGACGATTGTATTCCTACGCCGTCACCACACGGAAAACGATACGATATAATATCAAATTTGAAATCGAAGATATGTACAATGTATGCCTCCGTGTGCTGACTGAGTGGGATTACAATTCGATGTCTCCTATATTCCCCGAAGCTGTCCTAAAATACGACTAAGGAATAAAATATAACATCTATGCAAGAGTAGAAAAACTTGGAAAGAAACCCAACACATCTGAGCAACATGGATATAGGTCAATTTCCAAGTGGGACTTATTTAGGCTGAGATGCTGATAACCCCTCATCTTACCCGTGGATGTCGTAAAATACAACTAACGGATTAAATATTCATACAACATCTATGCAAGAGGAGGAAAACTCGAAATATAACCCTTTACCAACCCGTCTGACTGGCGTGGTATAGATGGTCAATTTCTCTCTTATTATAGAAGAGGTTCGAGCTGAAAATGAGACTTATATGACCTGAAATGATTATGATGATGATATAATTTTAACAATTACAAGACCGATTGCATTACGAAAAGTGATAGACCATACAACTGAAACCTGCAATACATAAAAGTGGTTTCTGGGCTGAAACGCCTCAGCTTCCATATTCCGGGCAAAGCTGCCCAAAAAAGAACAGAAGTGGAGCTGTGACCATGAAAGTCAATATTTCCATTAACATGTAGAATAAGCATGGGCAGATTATTGTACACTGAATTTCTGGCTCAGGTATTATGTAACAAAAAGCCAACGTCACGCGGTATTCCCAGGCGGTCACCCATCCAAGTACTAACCGCGCCCAACGTTGCTTAACTTCGGTGATCAGACGAGAACCGGTGTGTTCAACATGGTATGGACGTTGACAAAGATTGAAACATATTTATAATCTAGTATTTTCTAATAAGAACACATATTAGATGTTGATCAAAAATGACATTCGCATAATAATATTTTTATTATTATGCATACATGCTCACAGATCGATATAAAGAGTCAGTTTTTACAACACCCATGAGTGATATTAGGTTTAGTAGTATTCACAGTCGTCACTAATAACACTGTATTAAAATTAGTTGGGGCCCCCAATGAAGGGTTAAGATTTCTCACAAAAGATATAAAAGTGCTTGCATTAAATTGATATAAATTATCACTTCCTCTTAGAAATTTAGCTAAAAAAGGCTCATTGCGGGCATCCTTCAATAACCGATGTAGGATGTTACAAATTTTAGGGCGAACGCTTAGCTTGGGAAATTGATAACATTTTACAAATTATTGCTTACACATATTAGGGGGCCCTGTAGTCCGGAGGCCCCGTATCATTGATAAGGCTGATACGGCGGTAGCTACGCCCCTGCATTTAATAGATGATTATATAAACATTTAATATGGCATTTTGTACGCACAGTTCCTAACTATTACTCTTGTTAGGACTCTATGTATTGTCTTATCTATATACTAATATATAAATCGGAAGAGTTTCTTTGTTTGAACACGCTAATCTCATGAACTACTGGTCCGATTTGAAAAATTCTTTCAGTGTTAGATAGCCCATTTTGAGGAAGGCTATAGCCTATATGTCATCACGCTAAGTCCAATAGGAGCGGAGCAACAATGAAACATGTTTCAGAATCGCGTTTTTTTCTTTATGAGAACTTCCGCTGCATGCTCTATATAAATTGTTAAGTTTTCCAAAAATCATGTTTGACTGAATTGTATTATATTTTCACCTCCTACGTAAACAAAGTTGCGGGTTTAAGTTAGCATTAGCGCAAAATAAATGTTCTACGCGGACGAAGTTAAAGCTGTCGGACGAAGTTAAGCTAGTATTATAATAAAGCTATAAGTTTAACTAACTTATTTACATAATTTCAAAAACTGCTAGACCGACCACACAGATCCATTTAAAAGCATATTTATCAACAAAGTTTATGGGCTATAAAACATTAATCTGCAATACTTTGAAGTGGAGTAGTGACCATGAAAGTAAATAAAATCTAGTAATTCGTGGAATAAGCATGGAAGTACATACTTTCAGGATAGCCAATGGGATATTCAATGCGTATTGAATTGCAGGCTCAGGTGTAATGTAACAAAAAGTCAACGTCACGCGGTATTCCCAGGCGGTCACCCATCCAAGTACTAACCGCGCCCGATGTTGCTTAACTTCGGTGATCAGACGAGAACCGGTGTTTTCAACATGGTATGGACGTTGACAACGATTGAAACATATTTATAATCTAGTATCTTCTAATAAGAACACGTCATATAGAATGAAGGTCAAATATATAACATACATAAATATGATATTTTTGGCCTACATACTAGCAAATGCCCACGTTTCACTCGGGTAGTTCCCGTTCCAGTGAGAAAATGAGAATAAAATATAGCCCGTGTTACTAGTTGACAACGTAACTTTCTATAGGTGATGTGACAGTCTTGAGATATTCCATAGATATATTTAAAATCAATTTTGTTAATAATATTTCACCAAAAACATTTTCATGTAAAATGTTGCCTGGACTTCTCGTCTTGTTAAATGGCTTCTACTGTAAAAGTTATCAGGCCTCATGCCGCCTAACCCTACATGCCGTAACTTCACAAACTATCTTTGTCGTAATTATGACTTGGCTGTATCGCTACCGTCATATGGGATGTAAGGTGAAATTTAATAACCCTGCTCCGGTAGACGGCCCAACGACGAAGGCGACGTGCACGTGAGGTGGGATGCGGGTGTGCGTGCTTACGCCGCTCTGTCGCCCCGGACGGAGTGGTGCGAGGAGCGCGCCGACCGCCACCCAACCACACAAAAAAAAAAGAAAAAGGTGATATTTCATTACTGGTCGTTACCTTTTTGCTATACAATAGTTCTTATAGAGTCTATGTTATGTCTTTTTGGTCATCTCAGCACGTATTATATTGACCTATTGTATCACGCTGGTCCACGTTTTGGTATAGCATTGCCAGTTTTCATACACTTCCATAGTTGTTATATGCATATCATACCCCCTTAATTATTTTTTACGATAGCCGAGGGTGAGAATGGTGTGGTAATTCTGTTCCTATGCCGATACCACATGGAAAACGATACAATAAATTAATTGCAACGATACAATATATGTGTGTGGCGACGGAGCAACATTACAATTAAGGAACCCTCATCTCTCTTCTCTTGCCCGTGGGTGTCGTAATTACTGGATTAAAAATGTACATAACTCTATAACTGAATCTATGCAAGAGAAGGAAAACTCGAACTCTGCACCAACTCGTGTAGACAGTGTTTGTACACTTAGTCTAATTCCCTCCTATTATGAAAGAGATTCGAACCTAAACTGTATCCTGAAACATAAAGAAGAGGTTGCCGGCTTGAGAGCCTTCTGCGGCTGACAGCCAACCACACAAAAAGGAACAGAAATGGAATTGTGCCCATGAAAATAAATAAACCCATTAACATGTAGAAAGAGCACGGACAATTCAAAGCATAAGTATAATGTAGCAAAAAGCCCACGTCACGCGGTATTCCCAGGCGGTCACCAATCCAAGTATAACCGCGCCCGATGTTGCTCAACTTCGGTGATCGGACGAGAACCGATGTGTTCAACATGGTATGGACATTGACGACCAAACTAATATATTTATATTCTAGTATCTTCTATTAAGAACACATATTGGATGTAGGCCAAAAATGTCATTCGCATAAGATTAAATATAACAATAATATACATATTCACAGATCGATGTAAAGAGTCAGCTTTCACAACACCCATGAATGATATTAGGTTGACGGTTCATAGTTGTCACCACACGACACCGATGAAGTTGTTAATTTTGCAGTCGTAAATTTATTTTTTGTTTTGCTATAGATATAAATGATTTTTGCAAATTTTATTTCCATTTTAGAAAGTCTAAAACTTGAAAATCCGGGCCCTTTCAAATCTGCGTCAGATCTCCCAACGAGAGAAAATTGGTTGTCTATAAACTCTACATTCGTCCTACAGTAGTCTGTGTAGCACTCACTAACCCTCGTCTATGCAGGCCGTACATGGTACGGGTTGGTGAGTACCATGAACAGAAACACGACGGTGAACGTGAACATGCTCAACAATCTTTAGGTTTGGTAGTATTCACAGTAGTAAAGTTGAACATAGTTAGGCTTTTTCATTGCATGTCCAGCCAAAATAAACAGTGTCCGGCTTGTTCAGTTTTTGTTAAGCTTTTTACATTGTTTGTTGAATTTATGAGAACATAACAAGATTTATGGTAACAATCAAAGAGGTTGATTATACTTGCAAATTTTATCGTATCTATAGTACCAACACAAAATCTTCTACGATGTAGGGTGTCTGGTGATTTAAACAAATGACCCGCCAAACTAGCTGATCTGTCCGGCTATTAGATTTCGCGATCTGGCAACTCTAGTTGTCACATGACACTAATAAATTTGTTAATTTTTTAGAAGTATTTTTGTTTTATTTTGTCTATTGCATTAAGACAAAGTTTCAAATAATTTTCTTACAATATTCACATATTATTTTTGAGATTTGATCATACCAAACTTCTTATATAAAAAAAATATCAACACTTAATCAGTGGCCTAGCGTGCCCTGGAGGGGCCCTCTATTAAATATTTCTCACAAAAGAAACACAAATGTTTGCATTTAATTCATATAAGTTATCACTTCCAGCTGCAGATTTAGCTAAAAAAAGGCTCATTGTGGGCATCATTTTTGCTTACACACATTAGGGGCCCCTGTAGTCCGGGGGCCCGGTATCATTGCTTCGGCTGATACGACAGTAGCTACGCCCCTGAATTTAATAGATGATTATATAAACGTTTAATAGATGTATGATGGAATTTACTACTTAATTTAATGTATTTATTTCTAATGCATTATCATACGAAATTTCAGTTTTATGCACTTCTCATTATATACTTTAACTGTACTAAATTTCATACTTTGCCATTGCCCATCCATGTATTCTTCGTAAAGAGGGGTATAAAGTTTTTGCTTCACGTATTAATATATTGATACATGATTACGTTACAATTACAATAATAAAAAAGAAGAAGTAAAGTTGTTAACACATTATGAGTACTATTATAGTTCAAGAAACTGGAAAAAATATTAAAAGTGCAAAAAAGCCAACGTCACGCGGTATTCCCAGGCGGTCAACCATCCAAGTACTAACCGCGCCCAATGTTGCTTAACTTCGGTGATCGGACGAGAACCGGTGTGTTCAACATGGTATGGACGTTGACAACAAGTTCAAAATATTTATAATATACATAGTAATTTCTGATAAGAACACATATTGGATCTAGGCCAAACACATAGCATATACAATTATACATATATGATATGATATTTTGGCCTACATACTAGCAAATGTCCTCGTTTCACTCGCGTAGTTACCGTTTCAATGAGAAAATAAACCTGATCATTGCAGCAAATATAACTCCCTCTGTTAGGCTAGAACCTCCTTTAGAAATTGAGGAAAAAATTCCGTATTTTACCACAATGTTCCAACTTATTGGTATTTTTTTTTTTAATGGGTGGGCTATGGTAAGCGCACGCGCGGTCCAGTCCGTCCGGGGCGATGAAAGGACGGCGTGCGGGCCCATAACCCACCCGTATCCACGTCACCTCGTTGTTGGGCCGACCACCGGAGCAGATGTGACTTGTCGTCAGTGGTCGGCCTGACGGAATACTCTTTCGGGTAACCTCACCTCTCGACGTCCTGGGACGTCGGTCGCCGTCGAACATATTGGTATACCTTTTCATTTTGAGTTTCCATTGCTTAGTAGTCACGTGCATATTATATCTCTTAGTCAAGACCGGATTAACCCTATCAGGGCCCCTAGGCAATGAAATTCTAGGAGCCCCTTTTCTATAACTTTTTCATTACCCATTTCTTAGTTTTAAAATATATTTTTTCTAATATAAAAAACCAGTCGGTGTTTGCGTATAGTGGGTTTTGACGATCCTTTAATATTATCAAACATCTTTGCACGTATTCATACTCCCTTCACAGTTTTTTACGTTAGGAAGCGGCTTAGCAAGGGCCCTTAAGTGACAGGATCATTTACCATCAGGTGTATCTCTTCTGTCACCAACAGCAATAAAAAAATATTCATTTTGAATTGAAACATTCAGAAACTAAGAAATATAAAAAAAATCGTTTAATGAAATGTTTTTTTCTTGGTGCATGCTCGGGGCCCTTAGTCGATGCGGGGCCCCTAGGCAGTTGCCTAAGCCGCCTTATGGATAATGATAACCACTTATCTTGCCCGTGGATGTCGTAAAATACAACTAACGGATTAAATATGCATACAACATTATGCAAGAGGAGGAAAACTCGAAGTAAAAACCTCTACCAACTCGTCTGACCGGACTGGTATCTATATTGACGATCCTTTAATATTATCAAACATCTTTGCACGTATTCATACTCCCTTCACAGTTTTTTACGTTAGGAAGCGGCTTAGCAAGGGCCCTTAAGTGACAGGATCATTTACCATCAGGTGTATCTCTTCTGTCACCAACAGCAATAAAAAAATATTCATTTTGAATTGAAACATTCAGAAACTAAGAAATTAAAAAAAAATCGTTTAATGAAATGTTTTTTTCTTTGGTGCATGCTCGGGGCCCCTAGTCGATGCGGGGCCCCTAGACAGTTGCCTAATCCCCCTTATGGATAATCCGGCCCTGCTCTTAGTCGTGCTTTACGATACACAAGGGTGATAAAGAAGGGTGACGATTGTATTCCTACGCCGTCACCACACGGAAAACGATACGATATAATATCAAATTTGAAATCGAAGATATGTACAATGTATACCTCCGTGTGCTGACTGAGTGGGATTACAATTCGATGTCTCCTATATTCCCCGAAGCTGTCCTAAAATACGACTAAGGAATAAAATATAACATCTATGCAAGAGTAGAAAAACTTGGAAAGAAACCCAACACGTCTGAGCAACATGGATATAGGTCAATTTCCAAGTGGGACTTATTTAGGCTGAGATGATGATAACCCCTCATCTTGCCCGTGGATGTCGTAAAATACAACTAACGGATTAAATATTCATACAACATCTATGCAAGAGGAGGAAAACTCGAAATATAACCCTTTACCAACCCGTCTGACAGGCGTGGTATAGATGGTCAATTTCTCTCTTATTATAGAAGAGGTTCGAGCTGAAAATGAGACTCATATGACCTGAAATGATTATGATGATGATATAATTTTAACAATTACAAGAGCGATTGCATTACGAAAAGTGATAGACCATACAACTGAAACCTGCAATACATAAAAGTGGTTTCTGGGCTGAAACGCCTCAGCTTCCATATTCCGGGCAAAGCTGCCCAAAAAAGAACAGAAGTGGAGCTGTGACCATGAAAGTCAATATTTCCATTAACATGTAGAATAAGCATGGGCTGATTATTGTACACTGAATTTCTGGCTCAGGTATTATGTAACAAAAAGCCAACGTCACGCGGTATTCCCAGGCGGTCACCCATCCAAGTACTAACCGCGCCCAATGTTGCTTAACTTCGGTGATCGGACGAGAACCGGTGTGTTCAACATGGTATGGACGTTGACAAAGATTGAAACATATTTATAATCTAGTATTTTCTAATAAGAACACATATTAGATGTTGATCAAAAATGACATTCGCATAATAATATTTTTATTATTATGCATACATGCTCACAGATCGATATAAAGAGTCAGTTTTTACAACACCCATGAGTGATATTAGGTTTAGTAGTATTCACAGTCGTCACTAATAACACTGTATTAAAATTAGTTGGGGCCCCCAATGAAGGGTTAAGATTTCTCACAAAAGATATAAAAGTGCTTGCATTAAATTGATATAAATTATCACTTCCTCTTAGAAATTTAGCTAAAAAAGGCTCATTGCGGGCATCCTTCAATAACCGATGTAGGATGTTACAAATTTTAGGGCGAACGCTTAGCTTGGGAAATTGATAACATTTTACAAATTATTGCTTACACATATTAGGGGCCCCTGTAGTCCGGAGGCCCCGTATCATTGATAAGGCTGATACGGCGGTAGCTACGCCCCTGCATTTAATAGATGATTATATAAACATTTAATATGTGTATGTATGGCATTTTGTACGCACAGTTCCTAACTATTAATCTTGTTAGGACTCTATGTATTGTCTTATCTATATACTAATATATAAATCGGAAGAGTTTCTTTGTTTGAACGCGCTAATCTCATGAACTACTGGTCCGATTTGAAAAATTCTTTCAGTGTTAGATAGCCCATTTTGAGGAAGGCTATAGCCTATATGTCATCACGCTAAGTCCAATAGGAGCGGAGCAACAATGAAACATGTTTCAGAATCGCGTTTTTTTTTTCCTTATGAGAACTTCCTCTGTATGCTCTATATAAATGGTTAGGTTTTCCAAAAATCATGTTTGACTGAATTGTATTATTTAAAAATATTTTCACCTCCTACGTAAACAAAGTTGCGGATTTAAGTTAGCATTAGCCCAAAATAAATGTTCTACGCGGACGAAGTTAAAGCTGTCGGACGAAGTTAAGCTAGTATTATAATAAAGCTATAAGTTTAACTAACTTATTTACATAATTTCAAAAACTGCTAGACCGACCACACAGATCCATTTAAAAGCATATTTATCAACAAAGTTTATGGGCTATAAAACATTAATCTGCAATACTTTGAAGTGGAGTAGTGACCATGAAAGTAAATAAAATCTAGTAATTCGTGGAATAAGCATGGAAGTACATACTTTCAGGATAGCCAATGGGATATTCAATGCGTATTGAATTGCAGGCTCAGGTGTAATGTAACAAAAAGTCAACGTCACGCGGTATTCCCAGGCGGTCACCCATCCAAGTACTAACCGCGCCCGATGTTGCTTAACTTCGGTGATCAGACGAGAACCGGTGTTTTCAACATGGTATGGACGTTGACAACAAGTGAAACATATTTACAATCTAGTATCTTCTAATAAGAACACGTCATATAGAATGAAGGTCAAAAATATAACATACATAAATATGATATTTTTGGCCTACATACTAGCAAATGCCCACGTTTCACTCGGGTAGTTCCCATTCCAGTGAGAAAATGAGAGTAAAATATAGCCCGTGTTACTAGTTGACAACGTAACTTTCTATAGGTGATGTGACAGTCTTGAGATATTCCATAGATATATTTAAAATCAATTTTGTTAATAATATTTCACCAAAACATTTTCATGTAAAATGTTGCCTGGACTTCTCGTCTTGTTAAATGGCTTCTACTGTCAAAGTTATCAGACCTCATGTAGAACCAAACTTCTAACTCTATACACCCTAACCCTACATGCCGTAACTTCACAAACTACATTTGTCGTAATTATGACTTGGCTGTATCGCTACCGTCCTATGGGTGTAAGGTGAAAAGTAACTCTGCTCCGGTAGACGGTCCAACGACGAAGGCGACGTGCACGTGAGGTGGGATGCGGGTGTGCGTGCTTACGCCCCTCTGTCGCCCCGGACGGAGTGGTGCGAGGAGCGCGCCGGCCGCAACCCAACCCCACAAAAAAAAAAAAAAAAAAGGTGATATTTCATCACTGGTCGTTACCTTTTTGCTATACAATAGTTCTTATAGACTCTATGTTATGTCTTTTTGGTCATCTTAGCACGTATTATATTGACCTATTGCATCACGCTGGTCCACGTTTTGGTATAGCATTGCCAGTTTTCATACACTTCCATAGTTGTTATATGCATATCATACCCCTTAATTATTTTTTACAATAGCCGAGGGTGAGAATGGTGTGGTAATTCTGTTCCTATGCTGATACCACATGGAAAACGATACCATAAATTAATTGCAACGATACAATATATGTGTGTGGCGACGGAGTAAGATTACAATTAATGAACCCTCATCTCTCTTCTCTTGCCCGCGGGTGTCGTAATTACTGGATTAAAAATGTGCATAACTCTATAACTGAATCTATGCAAGAGAAGGAAAACTCGAACTCTGCACCAACTCGTGTAGACAGTGTTGTACACATTAGTCTAATTCCCTCCTATTATGAAAGAGATTCGAACCTAAACTGTATCCTGAAACATAAAGAAGAGGTTGTCGGCTTGAGAGCCTTCTGCGGCTAACAGCCAACCACTCAAAAAGGAACAGAAATGGAACTGTGCCCATGAAAATAAATAAACCCATTATCATGTAGAAAGAGCACGGATAATTCAAAGCATAAGTATAATCTAGCAAAAAGCCAACGTCACGCGGTATTCCCAGGCGGTCACCCGTCCAAGTACTAACCGCGCCCAATGTTGCTTAACTTCGGTGATCAGACGAGAACCGGTGTGTTCAACATGGTATGGACGTTGACGACCAAATAAAAATATTTATATTCTAGTATCTTCTACTAATAGTAAGAACACATTGGATGGTGACCAAAAATGTCATTCGCATAATATTAAATATAACAATAATATACATGTTCACAGATCGATATAAAGAGTCAGCTTTCACAACACCCATGAATGATATTAGGTTGACGGTTCATAGTCGTCCCACACGCCACCGATGGAGTTGTTAATTTTGCAGTCGTAAATTTATTTTTTTATTTTCTATGGAAATAAATTATTTTTGGAAATAAAATATTCCTTTCAAATTTGAACATCCCTGCCCTTTTAACTTTGCGTCAGATCTCCCAACGAGATAAAATTGGTTGTCTATAAACTCTACATTCGTCCTACAGTACTTTGTGTAGCACGCACAAACCCTCGTCTACGCAGCCTCTACATACGTCCTACGGGTTAGTGAGTGCCACGAACCGATCGTAAAAATACCCTACAATCACTAGCGTTACGTGCTATTACATCTGCAGCTATCTTTGTTAGGTGGAACTCTTCACGGAGACCCATGGATAAAGGAACGGGTAGATCTTCCTTCATACAGCAGCTAGCATACACCTTGAAATAGGACCATATTCGTAGCATCGCTCCGTTACGGAGCTCTATTAGGAAGACAACCCATTCCCTGATACAAACCCTCACCATTAACTGAGACGTTCATCTTTCCATGTGGTGACGGAATAAGAATACAAGAGGGCTAAGCAATGAAATATGTTGTAACATCTATGCAAGAGAAGAAATCATCATCACCATCATCGCAGCCCACATACGTCCCACTGTTGGGCTAGGGCCTCCTCCATAATGGGAGGGAATTTGACCATGCTGATCAGACATGTTGGCATAGGGTTTTGTTTCGAGTCTTCTTTCTCTTGCACAGATGTTATGTGCAAATTATAGCCCTTAGTCGTCTCTTACGACATCCACGGGCAAGATAGGGAGTGGTGAATTGTATTCTTACTCCGTCACCACACGGAAAGAAGAGAAGAGAAGAAATACTTGAAATAAAATTCTGTAGCAATACGTCTTAGTAAGCATGGTATAGTAAGTTAATCGCCCCTCCTATTATGTAGGAGGCTGGAGCCAAGCCGTGAGGATGAGACTTCATGAAATTCAAGACACGCGTCAGATATAGAGTTAATAAATAAATGAAGAGATGTATGTTGGAATTTTGTTCATACAGTCTCTAACTAACAAGCTGGTAAGCAGTCTATGTAATGTACCACTTAACATTTGACTAAAACATTAATAGAATAAAAAAATATTTACAAGATTTAAATTGCCTTTTCCTTTTGCCTTAAAATAACTAAAATACAATAAAAAAGCAAATACTAATATTATCTATACCAATAAATAAAATTGGAGTGTCTGTTTGTAATGTGAAAATAATAGGCTTTTTTTCATGCTCACACGGTTATTTGCACGACACCTATACGTAAAATAGCAATTAAAAAATTTTTGTCTGTCTGTCTGTTTGTTCCGGGTAATTTTCAAAACGGCTGGACCGATTTCAAAAATTGTTTCACCAATGGAAAGCTATAATATCAGGGCGTAAACTAGGCTATATTTTATCCCGGTATTCCCACGGGAACGGGAACTACACGGGTAAAACGACTATAACCTATAACCGAGGCGAAGCGAGGACGGGTTGCTAGTCGATTAATAAAAAAATCGATTATTTTTTCACGTCCCTAGTCTTTTATATTTTTGGCCAATATTCAACACGTTTCTTAGTGGAACGTAATAGACAATAAATATATTTTAATTGTCGTCAACGTCCATACCATGTTGAACACACCGGTTCTCGTCCGATCACCGAAGTTAAGCAACATTGGGCGCGGTTAGTACTTGGATGGGTGACCGCCTGGGAATACCGCGTGATGTTGGCTTTTTGTTATATTATGCCTACAATCCAATATGCATGGAATATTCCATTGGCTATCTTCAAAATGAGCACTTCACACTTATTCTACGAAATACCAGATTCATTCTTTTTTTGTAGTCTCTATTTCATTTCTATGTGTCACAGGTTTACGTTTTATACATAGCCTCTAAACTTTCTTGATAAGTATGTTGTTAAAAAATATATGCATCCGGTCTTATAGTTTTTGTAATTAAAGAAGCTAGTTAAACTTTTAGCTTTATTATAATAACAAAGACATCATAGGATACTTACCAGATTGTTAGACTGTATGAATAAAATACCGATAAACATCTTTTAGTCATTTTATGAGCAAAAGAAGGAATGGTGAATTATATTCTCACTCCGTCACCACACGGAAAATAAACAATTTTAAAATATATATTATAATTAATTTTGTTTAGGTATTTTCAAAAATGCTCTCACGCTGAGGCCAGTGCTACTCAAGCATGACGTGCGTATTGTTCCATAATACACACAGATGTAATAGCAGTAGCAGCCATACGGCAAGGCAGCTTTGGCTTGGCTAGGGGACAGTTTTTAGCCGTCCTTATCAACCTATTTTGGATTAACAAAGGCATTGAGTAAGGATGTTATTGAGTGTTGGTAAATCACTCTGGTATTGATGATACCAGCCTAGATGCAGTATTTCATAGGTGATTCAGTTAGTAGTTTATCCCAGGTTTTCCTTCTGAATAGAGTTCCGGAGACCGGATATGGTCTTAATTCGAAACGTCTGTTCGGGAAAATGTATTGCTGATGTATGAAAGTTGTTAGTTCTTTCAACCCCAGATCTCGGCGAAGAGTCCTATTCCTAATAAAGGCAGCTGTAGATATTAAGGCACATAGTGCTAGTAATTGTTGGGCGTGTTCGCGTTTACAGCATTCTGTTCATAGCAGTCATCAAACCATACGACGTAGGGGCTGCATAGGCGAGGGTTGATGCGTGCTACATAGACTACTATAGAGACTAGACTACTATGTAGAGTTTATAGACACCTATTTTTTCTCTCGTCAGATCTGCTGATGCAAGAAGATTGTTTAAGAGTGGTAGGACTACACTGTCGACAGTTATCTATCTACAGCCGCGGGCCGGTCCGTCCGGGGTAGTACCACACTCTCACAGAAAATCGACGTCTGAGTAGTAGCAATTTATTACTGCGCTTCGTTCGGTGAGTGAAAGAGCCGGAAGCCCAACTTTCTGAGGGTGTTTGCGTGTGGAGGGTTTTGGTGGTGCCTTTGGTATAACCGAGCCTCAATGCACGCATTCACACTCCCTTCACTTTCTTCGCGGTAGGCAGCGGCCTTGTAAAGGTCCATGAGCGGCAGCAACACTTACCATCAGGTGTATTGTTTGCTCGTTTGCCACTGCTTACAATTTTAAAAAAAAGTACAGGGCGTAAAAGGGCTTGAATCACCTTTGCTTTTACTATAGTCTTTTAACCTGATACCTCTCAGTTTTTTTTGTCTAATGTGGCGCCTGAGTATTTGGTGGAGCTTAAACAAGGTAGGCTTTCAGGCCCTGGAGTGCGAGTGGTGATTGGAGGACCATGGGTCTACCCATGATTTTGGTAGTTGACCATTAGTGGAAATGTAATGACTAAGAACTATAATTTAAAATTGAAGATTTGAATTCTTTACAGTACTTTAAGTATTTTTTAAGTTACAGTTGTCTGATATTAGCGTCTTATTATTTTTAACAAAATAGTGCTTTTATTGATGCAGAGTAGTAGAGTGTGTATCGATGAGAGAAGGTGTTGCGGAGTTCTCTCGATTCGTTTATTTATTTACTTTCAGTTTGTTACGTTAAGATTATTGTCTTTAAGAAGTGTAAGAATACAATTTACCACTCCATAACTTGACCGTGAATGTCGTAAAAGACGACTATGGGATATAATATGCATATAACATCTCTGCAAGAGAAGGAAATCTCGAAAAGAAACCCCCAACACGTTTGACCACCATGGTATAGTAGGTCAAATTCCCTCCGATTATTTTAATATACACTCATTTGCAAAAAAAACGGGCACCTAAGCAATGAACCATTTCAAATGTTAATATTTCTTTGTTTGATAATTATAGGTAGTTTTATCCACACAATTTGCTAAATTAATAAGAAAATAATCGTTTTCATCAGTATTTCATAAAATTTAGATACAATTTATGGGAAATAATGCTAAACCTCGCTAGTAGTGTATATTCGCTAGTAGTGCATATGCTCATGAAGTAAAAATAAAAAAGTTTTTTTGTTTGTTTTTCTTTAATAAAGTAAAAGCAGATAAATGTTTAGTATCGAGTGTGACCCCCTCTAGCTAAAATCACAGCTTGAATTCGTCTGGGCATGCTAGCGAGTATATCCCGGATACTTGCTTGCGGAATACGTTCCCACTCCGCAGTAATCACATTCTTCAGCTCTCTGATGGTCTGCGGAGCCGGGTGTACTGATCTCACACGCCGTTTCAGAACGTCCCAGACATGCTCTATGGGATTGAGGTCGGGACTTCGAGCTGGCCAATCCAAACGACGAATGCCGACCTCTTGCACATACGCATTAACATCGCGAGATCGGTGGGCGCGAGCATTGTCGTCCATAAAAATCGAGTCTTCACCTAGAGCGGCCAATGCGGGTTGTGCATGAGAAATTAGAACTTCCGTTATGTATCGATGCCCAGTCAGTGAGCCGTTTTCAATGAAGACTAACTCTGTACGATCCATTGAATTTATTCCTGCCCAAAACATAACAGAGCCCCCACCATAAGGTGTGATTTCTTCGAAACATGCCTCTGCAAAGCGTTCTCCTTGTCTTCTTAGCACTCGCCGACGTCGATCTTCACCGAACAGAGATATCCTGGCTTCATCAGAGAACAAAACCCTATTCCAATCGTCTTGAGTCCATGATTCACAATTTCTAGCGAACCTAAGCCTGTGAACTCTGTGCTCACGGAGTAATTTGGGGCCGCGGGCCGGGCGGTGACTGCGTATATTGGCAGCGAGAAGCCTCCTCCTGACCGTCCATAGACTAATATGCACATTTCTTACTTCTTGGAGGTTGTTCTTAAGATCCACATACGAAGATTTGCGATTTCTCAATGCGCGACTCACAAGAAAACGATCATCCCGTGGTTGGGTACATGGTTTACTTCCAGAACCAGGCCTTCTCTCGACGGAACCAGTCTCCTGATATCGCTGCCAGGTCCTTTGGACTGTCGAGCGACTAACATTTAGCCTCCTAGCCACGAAACATTGGCTGCAACCCTCTTCAAGCAGCGCGATAATTTTAGTAGCTTTTACCACTTTATCTACCATTTTTGATACAGCCAAACAGCATTAAATAAAGCTTTGACAGTCAAGGATATGAAATTAATCGATAAAAATTGAATAAAAGTTATGAAAGTCGATGTTAACTTCTGGAACTTCGCGCCAAAAATGTAGGATAAAAAGGGGTTTTCTGTAAAAATGAACATCAAATGAAAAATTGAATTTAGAACGTACTTTTTTAAATACCACAGCATTTTTAAAACCGGCCAGTAACGTGTACAAACGATTGAAACCTTTTTGGTATTGTATCTTTTTAAATATGAATGAAAATCAAAACCGCCCGTTTTTTTTTGCAAATGAGTTTATATATATATCCGATTATTATAATATATATATATACATATACTTTTGGCCAATATTTATTGTGTCTTAGAGGAAAGTAATGCACAATAAATATATGTTTGTTGTCAACGTCCATACCAAGTTGAACACACCGGTTCTCGTCCTATCACCGAAGTTAAGCAACATCGGGCGTGGTTTAGTACTTGGATGGGTGACCGCCTGGGAATACCGCGTGACGACGTTGGCTTTTTGTTATATATTATGCATACAATCCAATATGCATTGAATATCCCATTACCCATTCTGAAAGTAAGTTCTTCCATGCTTATTATTTTGGGAATTATTAGACTTTTCTTCTTTCAGGGTCATTACTTCTACGTGTTGCAGGTTTACATTTTTTAGCCTATAAACTTTCTTAATAAAAATTAAATGTATGCAACAATGCTTGTAATTTTTGAAATTATTGAAGTTTTAAATAAAATTGTTTTACAAAATTTATCGTGTTTGTATTTGATCCAGTCCGCCCGTGACCATGAACGCTGTAAACTGTTTGAAATCTCAGGCAATCATAAATCAAATCATCACCATCATCATATTAGTTGATATACCTACGTCCGACTCTTGGGCTCGAACCTACTCAAAATTGGAGGGAAAATGACCATACCATGCAAGTCGGATAGGTTGATATAGAGTTTTTTTTTCGAATTTTCCTTCTCTTGCATAGATATTATATGCGTAATAAATCCCTTAGTCGTGTTTTACGACATCCACAGGCAAGATAGGGAGTGGTGAATTGTATTCTTATTCCGTCACGACACGGAATAAAAATCAAATACAAACGCGATTAAATCCGTAGTTTTATTTACAACTAGCAAACCGCCCTCGCTTCGCTTCGGTTTTAGTCTTTTACCTGCGTAGTTCCCGTTCCCGTGGGAATACCGGTATAAAATATAGCCTAGGTTACTTCCTGATATTATAGCTTTCCATTGGTGCAAGAATTTTTGAAATCGGTCCAGCCGTTTTGAAGATTACCCGGAACAAACAGACAGACAGATTTTTTTAATCTGTATTTGAGGCATAGGTGTTGTGCAAATAACTGTGTGAGCATGAAAAAAGTCTATTATTTTGACATTACAAACAGACACTCCAATTTTATTTATTGGTGTAGATGTGTAATACTCGCGTAAACATCAGCAATCATCTATACCAATAAATAAAATTGGAGTGTCTGTTTGTAATGTCAAAATATAGGCTTTTTTTATGCTCACACGGTTATTTGCACGACACCTATGCTTAAAATAGCAATTAAAAAATTTCTGTCTGTCTGTTTGTTCCGGGTAATCTTCAAAACGGCTGGACTGATTTCAAAATTTCTTTCACCAATGGAAAGCTATAATATCAGGGCGTAAACTAGGCTATATTTTATCCCGGTATTCCCACGGGAACAGGAACTACGCGGATAAAACGACTATAACCTATAACCGAAGAGAAGCGAGGGCGGGTTGCTAGTTATTAATGAAGTTAATTAAACTTTTAACTTTATTATAATAACAAATAAATATAGGTACTACTAAGAAATATATAAAATACTAGCTGACTCAACAGACGTTGTTCTGTTCAAATAACACAGCAACTCCATCTATCGGGTCCAATTGTGAATCTAAACTATCCTCGAATCCCCTTGGACACACACAAAAAAATTCATCAACATCGGTCCAGCCGTTTAGGAGGAGTTCAGTGACATACACACGTACACAAGAAATTTATATATAAGAAGATGTACGATTCACCACTCCCTCTCTTACCCGTGGGTCTCGTAAAAGACGACTAAGAGATACGCATATGACATCTATGCAAGAGGAGGACACCTAGAAAGAAAACCCTATGCCAACTGTTTGACTAGCATGATATAGTAAGGTCAATTTCCTTCTTAGAGTGGAGGAGGCTCAAGCCCAGCAGGGGGACGTATTTGAGCCGAAACGATGATGATTACTAGGTACCAAATTCTTAGTGACTCTATGAACATCCCATATACATCTTCTCTTTTATTTATTACGTCTATATCTGACGTGTGCATGTTCTCTGTTAGCCGTAGATGGCCTTGACAGCTTGACGTGGACGTATGTGTGAGTGTTGAGGGCTCTCAACCCGGTGAAAGTAAACTAAGCAACTTCGTCCAAGGGCTCCTCTCCCTGAGAGAAACAGACTTCGACTTGGGGTCTCGATGGAGGCAGCGGCCATGCCAACTACCCACGTTTTGGTTAGTGACTTTTACGGGACGCGGTTTCGCAACTCGACGGCGAGGGCGGAACCACGGGTATTTATGTGTACGTTGAGCGAGTGTGATGATGTCATCCTCTTCGTCGAGGACGTCATCATTCCAGCTGATATAGGTCCCACTGTTGAGCTCGAGTGTCCTCTACAATAGGAGGGGAATGGACTTTATTATTACATTATACTATCAAAACTTCAAATAAAACTCTAAAGCAACAGCTAAAAGTGTAAAAAGCCAACGTCACGCGGTATTCCCAGGCGGTCACCCATCCAAGTACTAACCACGCCCGATGTTGCTTAACTTCGGTGATCGGACGAGAACCGGTGTGTTCAACATGGTATGGACGTTGACGATAAATGAGACATATTTATTGTATGGTACTTTACACTAAGCGACGTATTGAATACTGATTAAAAATATATGCATCATCATCATCATCTTGCTCTTATCCCAATTACTTGGGGTCGACGCAATATGTCATCTGTTTTGACATATTGCAAAAAGTTTCGGCAATGACTTTTATGACCGGCCGCCTGTCTGACGTCAACCCTCCTTGGGAATGTAATCGTTGACCCAAATGGTACCAGATGGAGTTGGTCCGGGTCAATCTAGGGCTCTTAGTCGTCTTTTACGACACCCACGAGCAAAGCAAGGGTTGGTAGTATTCGAAGCCGCTACCACACAGCACTAAAAGTAAAAATGAAAAAAAATAAAAATAAATAAAATAAAAATATATGCATCATGTAAAAATAATAGACATATGCACACATCAGTATGAAACTTGTTATATAGCCTAAGATTCTTCTTATAAAGACAATTAACCAGATAGTAAAATAGCCGAGGCCGCGGGTGCCTGGACCGGGGAGTTAGTCCGTCACCCGCCGAGAGGCCGACCGCGCGACGAAGACCGACGTCCTCCCTGAGGACGTCGGTCTTGGACAGGGGCCTTTGGCAACTTCCATAAATATACTTATATCACAATCTTTCACATTTATAATATTGGCATTATATAGATATTAACATCTAAATTCTATCCGTGAACTGTAACTACAGAAAAAGACAACCCTCATTGCATTCCGTTCGAAGTATCATTTTAGATCAAACACGTGATAATGGCTATAAGAGCGCCCCTATTATTTGATACAATAAAAGTGAAGTGCAGAAATACTCCGCATTCTACTGCGAAATGGCTGCACCCTGACTTAACCAAAGCGACATATATAATACAATCTAATATAAACTTAATAGAAAAGATGTCAAGGATGAAATTTAATCAACAGTTGAAGATCCTGATGAAGTATTTTACAGTATAGATATGCATATATCGCTAGCTCAATAGGCCGTACATTCGCAGATACGTACTAATGGTGATTGAGAAAAATATGGCACGCACATACAGTACAATAACTTGTGGTTATGTCTTCATGAATATTGAAGATCAGATTGATAGGTACTCATTTATTTTCTTTTTATTTGATTATGACAATACGATGTTAATAGGTGTCATAAATTGGACGTTTGGTTTTTATCGGGGAGTAACATTTTTGTATAAAAGGTATTTTGAAGTTGTTCGGAAGTAGAAAGAGGAATAAGAGGGGAAATATGAACGACTACCAAATTCCCGCGATTTCACCCAAGTAGTTTAGTAGACAGAGCCATTTTTACTAAAACTTTTCCTTTGATAGTGATAATAAATTAATTTATACGCATTACGGCGCGCGATTAAACTAAATATGACTTAGTTAATTTTGAAAGGATACTTAGTATAAACAATTAATGATTTAGAAAAAAAAGATATTTTTTTAAATTTAAATCGATAAAATTTATGTTATTATGAAAAATAAAAGCGATCCACGAATTGGGTAACGGGTGGCGCCAAGCGTAGTCACAGTTGGTCATTCTCCTAACCGCTGGCACAGGAGGCGGACTTGTTCTAATCTATTGGCTCTTAATTGAATTTCATCATCATCGCAGCCCACATACGTCCCACTGTTGGGCTCGGGCCTCCTCCACAATGGGAGAGAATTTGACTTACTATACCATGCTGGTCAGAACGAAATTTTATTAAAAAAAATTGAGAGATTTTATTATTTAATATTAGTGGATTAAGTAAAATAATAAATTATTTTATTAAAAGAATTTTATAAAAAATAAATTTAATTATTTATTTATTAATATTAATAATTTATAATTTTATTAATTTATTAATATAAATCTCAAAAATCAATATAAATTACATTATTAACGCGCGCACGCCGCACGGCTTACAACTATGGCAAAAAGTGTCGTTACAACTTTGGGTCATAATTTTTTCCGTCTAGCTACGCAACGCGCGATAAGGAACTTCTTTCCAAAACTTCGTTCCAAAAATATTCCGATCATTTTGAACATATTATTGTCCTTCGTAACTGTGTAAAAATGAAGGAAATCAATTATGACATACGAAGAAAATGTAATAAATCTTTCCAAATTTTTGTACCTACAATTTAAACAGTAGACAAGAGTATTAATTACCGTATTGTGAACGCATTGCTGGTTGCGACGCGACACTTTGTCGACGAAACGAATTTATTCACCCCTTTCTTTGGCTAGTTGACTGAATATTAATAATTTAGGGGGTAATCTCTGACGATTAATGTTTTCGCTTATATGTGTGTAGATATTTTGCAACGATGCCGAGGGGTTCACGGATCAACAAATCTTTAGATCAATCAACAGATATATAATATACTAAATATTTTATAATATATGATGAATGTACAGATGGCGTAGGGGTTAAGGTACCAACATACCGTGCCAGTGTCGTTCGAATCCCACGCAGGACAAAATTGTGTTTCAACCACTGACGACAAGTCACCCTGTTCCGGTGGGTGGTCCAATGACGAAGGCGACGTGTCACGGGTGGGTTACGCGTGTGCGTGCTGGCGCGCCCCTCTGCCGCCTCGGACGGAGCGGAGCGATGAGTGCGCCACCCCCAAAAAAAAAGAGAACAAAATTATGTGCGATCCATAAATTGTTTATCCGAGTCTGGATGTAATTTGTGCTTGTTAATTATATGTTTGTAAAGTCCCCGGCAACACAGTGATTAAGTCCTTAGTACATAGTATTGTCTTTTAAATATATAGATATAATATATTAAGGATGCTTCGTTTATAGGCGAAACACGTGTCGAATAAATATTCGAAGTTTTGCGGCAAATTGCAAGTTGACGTTCTGGAAGGTGCTCATTACGTGAGAGTAGGTAGACGTACTTATTTCTTGGTGGATCATGATCCTATCACGTATTCCTTCCATTGTCCTGTATATTGATTAACCGTGGGAAAATAGTAGGTAGTCTATAGATGGAGTGACTTAGACTATTTTTCATCTCAAGAAACACCTATAAATTTTTTTACGGTCCGGGAATCGAACCCGAGGCCTTATGGACTGTAGTCTCGTATTGTAATATTATAGAAGATATTGGATATTTAAAATTTTATTGGTGGTAGGACCACACTGTAGACAGTCTTTTGTCTGCAGTCGCGGGCCGGTCCGTCCGGGGCAGTACCACACTCTCGCAGAAGATCGACGTTTGAGTAGTAGCAATTTGCTGCTGCACTTCGTTCGGTGAGCGAGAGAGCCGGGAGCCCAACTTTCTGGGTGTGTTTGTGTGTGGCGGGTTTTGGTGAGGCCTGAAACCTGCGGTGGTGAGGTCTTGGTCGGGGTATTGAGCGTGAGGGGCTGGCATGGTGTACAGGGAGACCCGATGGGAATGGTCACCGCCAGCCACCTGCCGGTCAGCAGGGGACCCGAACCCAGGATCATCCTCCCTGGGAGGCTGTCCCACCAACCGGCGAAAATCCCGTTGGGTAGTCGTCGTGCCGGTGTGGGAAACCGGAGTGGACCTCGGCGGCTACACACGGGGGGGCATCGGGGGCCCTTCCGTGCTTCGTGTCAGCTCCTCACAACACTCACTCCTCGACCATGCACTATGCCCTGCCTTTTTTTTTTTGGTATCACCAAACTCCGTTATACACATTCACACTCCCTTCCTCCTCTTCTTAAATTAAAAATCATGGCCAAGAATGTTAAAAAGAGACGATTTTCTACGGCGGTCCCCTTATCCACATTTGATGTGGATTTTTGCAATATCAGGGGTTTACATAGCAATCTCGACGCCGTCCACCATCACCTCGAGACGGCGCGGCCTGCCTTACTCTTTTTAACGGAGACGCAGATAGGTGCTCCGGATGACATTTCGTACCTAAATTACCCCGGCTACGAGTTGGAGCATACCTTCCGTCGTAAAGCCGGGGTGTGCGTATTCATCCGAGGTGATATCTGCTGTCGCCGCCTTCGGGCCCTCGAACATGGTGACTTGTCAATCCTGTGGCTACGCGTAGACTATGGAGGGCTTACCCGCATCTACGCATGCCTCTACAGGTCCCATGGCAGTGATCCGGGGTCAATTCAATTATTTGAGAACGTCCAATGGGGGATTGACGAAATATTGGAGCAGTGTCCATCAGCGGAGGTGGTGGTTCTTGGAGACTTCAACGCTCATCATAAAGAGTGGCTGGGGTCCCGAACCACTGACCTCCAGGGTCGACATCTCTTCAATATGGTCTCGGCCTATGGTCTCTCACAACTGGTGACACAGCCCACCCGTATCCCAGATATTGAGAGCCATGAGTCTTCTTTACTGGATCTTCTGCTGACTACACACCAGCACGGATATCAGGTAGTGGTTGAAGCGCCTCTTGGATCTTCTGACCACTGCTTGGTCCGTAGCAGTGCCCCTGTTGTAAGGCCTAGTCGTTCTAAGGCGACTGGGACTCGCAGAGTCTGGCAATATAAGTCAGCAGATTGGGATGGACTGCGCGAGTTTTACGCATCCTACCCATGGAAGCGGCTTTGCTTCGCCTCTGGGGACCCTGGCGTCTGTGCGGACTGCGTTACTGAAACGGTTATTACAGGGATGGAATTATTCATCCCCAACACCAAAATACCCGTCGGTGGCCGCAGCCGACCCTGGTTTAACCCATATTATCCCAACGCTCCATTTAAGGTGCACTAACATTTTAATGCTCAGTTCTAATATATCGTAAGTGAGGGTAGAAGTTATATTTTTTTTTTCTTAAGCTGACATACTGTTCTTAACATTTATGGTAGCAAAGAGAGATTACATGCGATAGTGTATTTATAAGAATTGTTCAAGTTTTGTGAAATTCGATGATCATGACTTCTCGGAAAACGTAAGTAGTACTTTTATATTATTGAGTTATAATTTATACAATGTTATGTTTTTGCAACGATACGTATTAGTCTATTATGTAGTACAGTAAAAAAAACAACCTTTGTTGATTAATGTGAAAATTCAATGTTTTACTGAACACCCCTTTTGAGGTGCGCTGGGAACAGGAGGCACCGTAAGTAGTGGTACGGTGTCTCCATTTCCAGGTTCGTTATTTTGATATTTGCAGTTTTAGTATTGACATTTATTTACATATTATTATTGTTTATTACAGGTTAAGTGTTCACGACATTATATCAGCCTTGGAGGAAGATGACCATATCGTTTCTGCAGATATATTTATCACGCCACCTGACAATGATGATTTGAGCGACGAAGACAGCGGAAGTGAAGACATAGGAGATATTGGCAATCTTGTACGAAGACTACTAGCAGAAGCTGAGATAAGATGTCAGGTGCCGTCATCTGAAGGAGTTATGGAGACTGTGGATGGAATTCCAAACGGAATTATAAACATAAATGAAAGCGAGCATGACCCGCAGCCATCTACGTCTTATTCAGAGGAACCACATGCAAAGAAAGCCAAAACAGTTACGAAAAGGAAATGAAGACAAAAGGATATATCTGCAAAGCCTGAGAAGGAGTCATTATTATCAGAGTTTGTTTTAGATAAAGATAATCCTTTAGAATTTTTTGAGATGTTTTTCAATGATAAGTTTACGAACTGCTGCGCTCCAGTACTGAAAAAAATGCTATTGGCAAAAGACAATTTTCCAGTAACTATTGAAGAAGTGAAGAATTTCGTAGGTATTTTACTTTTTCTGGTTATAATAGTGTTGCCCGGTACAGACTATACTGGGATCAAAGTATCGATACTCATTATCCAGGAGTATCTTCATGTAGGAGTCGTAATCGGTTTGAAGAGCTGTTACATTTTTTTCATGCAGCGTCATCAAGCGTCGTCAAGCTAAAGATGCTCATGACTTTCTATCTTTTACCAGATATATAGTACAGACGTATTTGATACTGGGCAAAGAATCGTCCTCTCTTTCAAAACGTAATAGTACTGTAAATGCACCTATGACTATAAAGAATAAATTGCCTGATGTTATACGATTGGACGAAAAAGGACATTATATAGTGAGGAACGCAACGCAAATTTAATGCCGTCAGTGTCATAAGAACACGAAATTCAAATGCAGCAAATGTAGGGTTGGTTTGCACCAACATTGCTCTCAAGTTTTTCATACAGTGAAATAATGTCCCATTTTTTCCCAATTACATTGATAAGATATATTTTTTAAAATTCTAGTTCTAATAATTCTAAATAGATACTAAATAGGTATAAGTTTATTTCATAATAAAAACATATTGAAGTAATTGTGTATATTATTTATCCCCATAGAAAACCTGTAGGCATATTCTCCCAGCGCCCCATTTAAGGTGCGGTCCTGAATTTCAACCAGTATACAAAAAAATATAATAAAACTAAAACATTATTGTTATTTAGCAGCCACATAATAAGTATGTATAAAAAAAAGATAAATTTTCTGTAAATTTAATACCTTGGGAAGATATGGGTTAACAAAACCTGCAGGACGGCTGCATGCCAGAAACAGTCCGCATATCGGGCCTGGAATAGGGCCAAAAAATGCCAGGACCCGAACGCCAAAGAGGTGAAGCGGAAATTTAACGCCGCTTCTAGATCTAGTAAGAAGGTTATTGCCAGAGCCAAGGCGGAACATGTTGCCAGAATTGGCGAGCGATTGCAAAGCTATCCCGCTGGGAGTCGTGCATTCTGGTCGCTCGCCAAGGCTGCACAAGGCAACTTCTGCCAGCCCAATCTCCCACCACTGCAGAAACACGATGGTAGTCTGGCCCACAGCGCAAAGGAGAAGGCCGATCTTCTAGGTCAATTCTTTGCCTGTAACTCGACTTTGGATGCCGGAGCTGCCACACCACCTACCATCCCACGGTGTGAAAGCTCACTGCCCGAAATCCGCATCACGCAGCGAGCGGTTAGGCGGGAGCTGCGGCTTTTAGACGTCCATAAGTCGAGTGGACCGGATGGCATCCCTGCAGTGGTACTAAAGACGTGCGCCCCTGAATTGACTCCCATCCTCACGCGCCTATACCGACTTTCCTACGCTACTAATAGGGTTCCGTCTTCGTGGAAGGTAGCCCATGTCCACCCGATCCCTAAAAAGGGAGACCGGTCTGACCCATCGAATTACAGGCCAATTGCGATAACATCCTTGCTCTCCAAGATAATGGAGAAGGTTATAAACCGCCAGCTTCTGCAGTACCTTGAGGATCGCCAGCTTATCAGTGATCGCCAATACGGCTTTCGTCATGGTCAGTCGGCTGGTGATCTTCTTGTGTACCTCACACACCGTTGGGCAGAGGCCTTGGAGGGCAAGCTGGCGTTCAGCCTAGATATCGCAAAGGCGTTCGATAGGGTCTGGCACAGGGCACTTCTATCGAAGCTACCATCATACGGAATCCCCAAGGGACTCTGTAATTGGATTGCCAGCTTTTTGGATGGTCGGAGTATAAAAGTCGTCGTAGATGGCTCCTGCTCCGATACCATGACCATTAATGCTGGTGTACCACAAGGCTCGGTGCTCTCCCCGACGTTGTTTATCCTGCATATCAATGACATGCTCTCTATCGAGAATATGCGTTGCTATGCGGATGACAGTACGGGTGATGAGCGGTACACTGAGCAACGGAATATCCCTCGGAGTATTCAGGAAAGAAGGGTTCAACTTGTGTCTGAAGTCGAGCGCTCTCTGGGGCGGGCCTCGGAATGGGGTGAACGGAACCTAGTCCAGTTCAACCCCACAAAGACACAAATTTGCGCGTTCACTGCAAAGAAGGACCCATTTGTCATGGCGCCTCAGTTCCAAGGAGTAACTCTTCCAATTTCTGAGAGTATTGGGATTCTCGGCGTCAAAATATCGAGCAAAGTCCAGTTTGGGAGTCATTTGGAGGACAAAGCCAAATTGGCAAGCAAAAAGTTGGGCGTCCTGAACAGAGCCAGGCGGTACTTCACACCGAGACAGCGTCTTGTGCTATACAAAGCACAAGTTCGTCCTCATGTGGAGTACTGCTCACATCTCTGGGCAGGTGCGCCCAAATATCAGCTAGACCCACTTGACTCCCTGCAAAGACGGGCTGTTCGAATCGTCGGGGATCCCAATCTTACGGACAGATTGGAGTCGCTGGAGCAGCGGAGAGACTTTGGGTTACTCTGTGTACTCTACCGACTCTTTCACGGGGAGTGCTCCGAGGAACTGTTTGACTTGGTACCACCGTCACCATTCTACCAACGTACCACTCGACATCGCAGCAGGGTTCATCCATTTCACCTGGAAACGTTATGGTCTTCAACTGTACGTTTCCAGCGATCATTTCTCCCACGTACGTGCAAGCTCTGGAATGAACTACCTGCTGCTGTGTTTCCCGAGCGCTATGACATGTCCTTCTTTAAACGAGGTGTAAGAAGAGTATTTCCTTCACGGTAGGCAGCGGCCTGGCTGTGCCCCTGGTATTGCAATGGTCCATGTGCAGCAGTTTCACTTACCATCAGGTGTGCTGCTTGCTCGTTTGCCACCGTTGGCAATAAAAAAAAAAAAAAAAATAAAAATGTGGAGGCAAACCGAAGCGAAGAGAGGACAGATTGTCAATCTATACTCTACACTAATATATAAAGCGGAAAAGTTTGTTTGAACGCGCTAATCTCATGAACTACTCCGATTTGAAAATTTCTTTCAGCGTTAGATAGCCTATTTATCGAGAAAGGCTTATAGGACACGTATCATCACGCTAAGATCATCAGGAGCGGAGTAACATCGAAGAATGTTTCAGAATCAGGTTCTTTTGAAAGCTTCCGCTGTGTGCACTACATAAACGGTTAGGTTTCACAAAAATCATGTGTGACAAAATTGTACTATTCAAAAATATTTTCATCTTCTACGTAAACAAAGTCGCGGGTTAAAGTTAGCATTAGCCCAAAGTAACTGTTTCACGCGGACGAAGTCGCGGGCATAACCTTTTTTATTTCAAAGTAAATGTTTATCCATTTCATTAGTAATATAATATCCAACGATATTAAAATAAATGGCCCCCAAATTGGGTCTCTTTTCTAATCTCCATTTGAACGTAGGTATCGGTTTTATCTAAAATCTGTCGTCTGCAAACATTGACATGTGTGGCAACAAACAGAAGCTGTAAATAATGATGTTGGAGGACGTAGTGTTAATCCGAGTCACTACACATTTTGAACAAAAGAGCAGTTAACTTCATATTTTGACTTTATATATTAATGATATATATTAATGATATATGTTTACGTGAGTATTACGCATTTTGAAATAAAACTATTTTTACGGGTTTCATACACGTTTGCGTTTGATTTTACTTGTGCCAACTTTTAAAACAATTTTTAGAGTTTATAGTTTACGGAAATGAGTCATCAAACGTGATAAAATGCGTAAAAATAGTTTTATTTCATAAATATAATTATTTATCTGTATTATGAAACAGTATTATATCCCTTAGCCGTCTTTTACGATATCCACGGGCAAGATAGGGGGCTGTCAAAAGTGTTCTAACTCCGTCACTACATCATTGTCATCATCACAGCTCATATACGTCCCACTGGGCTCGAGCCTCCTCCACAATAGAAGGGAAATTGACCTTTATATTCTCTGCATTCAGAGAGGTTGGTATAGGGTTTATTTTCAAGTTTTCCTTTTCTTGTATAGATATTATATGATTGTTATGTCCTTTAGTCATCTTTTACGACACCTACTGGCAAAATTGGCGATCATGAATAGTATTCTAACTCCCTCACCACACGGAAAAGAATTATTTTAACGCTTTTATGACAACAATTAGTAAAATATAAATATACAGGTAGTATTCTTTACAGCCACTTCACAGTAAGATGTCTGTACTCATAATATTTTAACATTACTGTGCTGTGTGGTAGCGGCTTCGAATACTACCAACCCTTGCTTTGCTCGTGGGTGTCGTAAAAGACGATTAAGAGCCCTAGATTGACCCGGACCAACTCCATCTGGTACCATTTGGGTCAACGATTACATTCCCAAGGAGGGTTAACGTCAGGCAGGCGGCCGGTCATAAAAGTCATTGCCGAAACTTTTTCAATATGTCAAAATAGATGACATATTGCGTCGACCCCAAGTAATTGGGATAAGAGCAAGATGATGATGACTCATAATATTTTAACACTATAGACAGCCAACGTCATTGTACTTTACACCCTGAATCACATGGGGTGAATACATTACGGGTTCCAATTCGAAAATTGTCAACCCCAATATCGGATGAGGTTTTGACAATCGAATTTGTCAGTACAATGTTGCCAGTGATTATTTCATATTAGTTATATGATAAACACTTTAATTTTGTTACTGAAACTAATTTTCTAAGGGATTAGCGATTATTCTATTAAGTATGGTCCAAGTAATGTATAAGATATAATACAAAAAGTAAATATAACTAACTATTTTTACGGCTTTTAGCGCGTTTGTATTTGATTTTTGATTGCTTGACGTTAAGAATACTTTTCAAAGTTAGCCTTAAATTTACTGCCAATAATTTTGTATCAAAATGTGGGTCAATTTTCAATAACTAATTTCTGTAGCGGGTAGATATCTATGGATATAAATGTCTGTAATAATGATGACTTGTTGGACGTGAGAAATTTTAATCGACCCGTGACCATGAACGATGAAAAGCGTTCGAAGGGTCGGGCAATGAAATAAAAAATGAATGAAAAATGAAAAAATGAAGTAAAAATAGTTTTATTGAAGTGAAACTTCTTTATCGGCGTTGGAAAAAAATTTACCGTCACATTTTTCGGTTACGCGTCACATTTTTTTGTTACGCGTCATCTTTTTCTCGTCCCCACCACGGTCGATTCGAATAAAGAGTACTTTCTCCAGTGGAGTAGGGATAGCATGTCGTTTAAGCGGACATAAAGGGATAAAGTGATAAAGGGATAAAGGCATAAAGGGATAAAGGGATAAAGGGATAAAGAGATAACGGGATAACGGGATAACGGGATAAAGTGATAAGGTGATAATGGGATAAGGGGATAAAGGGATAAAGGGATAAGGGGATAAAGGGATAAGGGACAAAGAGACAAAGAGACAAAGGATAAAGAAGTTTCACTTCTGCTATGCGTACTTTGTACACACGACTTTTTTTCTAATGTTTAATACTTGCATGACAATCAGAAATCATTATAAAAAAAGTGATTAATGTATGCGAAGCTAATTTATCGCATGATCATTATCATTACTGCTCAAATTCATGATAATGTCGAACTAAGCTCTCCTCCACAGTGAGAAGGAAATTAACCTACTATACCAAGTTAATAAGACATGTTGATATATTTTCCTATCCCTTAGTCCTCTAGTCATGTCCCTTAGTCATGGGTCAATTCTATTTACATTCCCAAGAAGAGTAAACGTCAGGCAGGCGGCCAATCATGAAACTATTGCAAGTTTTTTAGTAGGTATATACTATGATAAAGATTGGATAGGGAATGATGAATTGTATTCTTACTCCGTCACGACATGGATTATGAATGCATCCAGATTACGTAAAAAAATGAATATGTATTTATATTTTACCTCTACAAGCTGCATTTGTTTGTAAAATCTACAGAAATATTAATACTTAAATTTTTCTGTGATAAAATCCATAATTACCACCATGCAATACAATTTTTTTTTTCAGTTTGGTGTTGTAGTAAGAATTCATTTCAATATAACTCGCCTGTCTTGCCTGTGGGTATCATAAAAAGCGACTGAGAGATATAATATGCAAATCACATCTACACAAGAGATGAAAAGCTCGAAGCAAAACCCTGTATCGACATTTCTAACCAGCGCAGTATATTATGTCATTCTCCCTTCTATTATGGAGGGGATTGACATACTATAGGTACTGCCGGAGCTGAAATGATGATGATGAATGATGAATGCAAATTTCTTTATATCTAAAAAAATCTTTAAAACATGCATATTTTGCATATATGTATGGTAGGGGCACTTCAGACCAATCAGTTATTTTGTAAAAGAAATACATAGGTATCTTCAATCCACCATAATTTCAAATTTATCAATTAAAAGAATTATAAACAAACTGTCTAATTAATTAAAAGAACAAGTCCCATCCATTACAGCGATAATATCCACAAATTAGTGTAAAACATCCCATCAATCTTCATGTCAATTATAATGATGAGATGCTTTGAATATTTCTATTAAAATATTTAGATAACGTACACGCGATCTCTGAATAATCAACTTACATTAAAAAAAAACATTTAAAAAATCCGTGTGATGACAGAGTAAGTATACAATTCACTCTCGTCTTGCCCGTGGATGTCGTAAACGACGACTATGGGATGTAATATGCATATAATAGCCATGCAAGAGAAGGAAAACTCGAAACACAAACCTATACTGCAACACATCTGATCAGCGTGGTATAGTAGGTCAATTTCTCTCTCATAGTGGGGGAGGCGCGAGCCCAACAGTGGGACGTGTATGGGTTGAGATGATAATAAGATGATAAAAAAAACAATATACCATGCTTAGAATAATAACGTATAGAAGGTAAGTTCACGCACAAAAAGTGAGGCATTTCAATTGGAGCCTAATGGAACTTACGCTGGAACCGTTCCGTAATGTACAAGTCATTGTACTGCACGTACTTACGCAACTCTTAAAAAATAAATTGATAATTATGACAGTTTGTACATTCAAATGGTGTCACAACACATTTGAAAAACTTAAAAAGGTTTTTAACATTACTTTTAAAAGTATTTCGACGATTTATGTTAATAAAAACAAAATTTGATTTCATAATTTGTATAGTGGTTTCCGTGTGTACGTGTGTAATCGTCTGCGCGCCATTAGTATTTTTAGATTCAAATTTTGAAAGTCATTCTCGTATCGGTACGCGTACGAAGCAGTTGTGCCATTAATTATTAAAAAAGTTATCCTTATCACTACGATTCTTGGAATTCTTTTGTTCGCGCTGCGCTCGGCCGGCCCGCTACCTGACCAGGTGTGCGGGCATTGTGAGTTGTTTACATGTTAGCAGCCACGATATAATTTTATATTGCAATTATGAATGACACAAATGATTCTAATGGTGCGGAAAGGAGTAGTTTATTTGATGAAATCCCTGGAGAGGAAGGCAGTTTAAGGAGGAAAAGGAATTTTGAAGAAGAGGAATCGGACGAAGAGTGGACTACAGTGAGCTCTCATAGAAAGGGAAGAAAAGTTCGGCGACGGGACAGCAGTGAAGCCACTAAAGGACAACTAGAGGTCACAATATCGCATAAGGAGAAATTACCAAAGTCATTTGCACTAGCCAAGCTTCTAAGCTCGTATAATATTAAAAACATTATTCGAGTTAAATACTTAAATCCATACAAAGTTCGTATTCAATTTCAAGATGAAGAGAATTTGAATAAGCTGTGTCAATGTGAAGAGCTAATTAAAAACGAGTGGAGATTCACCAAGAATATGGAAGTTAATTTTTCGTATGGAGTCATAAGGGATGTTGAGCTGGATTTGAAAGAAGAGGACATCTTGAGCAACATAGTCTGCCCTGATTATACCGAACTTTGTGCCGTGAAGCGACTTAACCGTCGTGATAAAGAAGGATGGACACCTAGTGAAGGCGTGAGATTATGTTTTAAAGGCAATACCTTGTTTTTCCAGTATCGCAATGTTCGCGGTGTTGGAAGTTGGGGCATTCAATCAAAACGTGTCCATCAAATAAAGTCGTTTGTCCTAAGTGTGGAGCTCATCACGCGAACTGTGAAACGAAAAGTTTTAAATGTGTGAATTGTTCAGGCTGTCATATGGCATTATCTAGATCATGCCCATTATACATAAAAGAAAAACGGTTGCGTGAAATTATGGCGGAATTCAACTGCACATATAAAAAAGCAATGGCGATGTATGTTGAACCTACAATATCTAATGATTATTCAGAAAAAATTACAAATCACATTCTCTACTAATAACGGAGAACACTTCCAGCGTAGTTGCAGATAATCCGAATACACCAAGTACGTCATGCCCAGAAAAAAGATAGACAAGTTATAAAAAAAAAGTATATTAAAGAAGAAAGCTAAAAGTAAAGAATTTATGGAGTGGAATAACTGCTTGGGTGAAGAATCAGATACATCATTAAATAAACAGGATAGTGAGTATATAAATAACGATGTCAATCACCCTAAACACCAATCCTCTTCTAGACGGTCGTTTAGTGACTTTCTGTCAAGGTTGAAAGAAATTATTTATTTAAAAAATTGTCCTTTATTCACTAAGGTTAAAAATATTTTTAAATTATGTACTGAATGGGTCACATTAGTAATAGAAAGTGTATTAGAATCGCCATGGCTACAAATCCTTTTAAATATTTATAATGGCTAACAACAGATCTGTTAAGTGTAATATTATGCAATGGAATGCCCAGTCTTAAGCCTAAGTTACTATCCTTGTCACATTTATTGTTTAATAATAATATAAATATCGCAGCTATATCAGAAACTTGGTTAGATGCCAATAGTCAATTTAAAATTAATGGCTTCAACGTATTCCGTCGCGACAGACCTGATTCATATGGCGGTGTGGCTATCTTAACCCACAAGTCGATAAAAGCTCAACTTGGTGATTTTCAGATCCTCAACTCAGGTATTGAAGTAGTTCATGTGAAGCTTCACAACTACTATTTATTAGAAAATATTTTAGCTATTTATTGTCCACCATCAGTTAGAACTAATTATGCAGACTGGAATTATATATTTTCAAGTTTTTATAAAAAATCTATTATAGTTGGGGATTTAAATGCACACCATACAAATTGGTCGTGTAAAACAGACTCCAGAGGAATACAAATATTAGATTCACTTATTGACAATCGTTTTATTGTCCTCAATAATGGCAGTTCCACTCGAATTAAATTAGTTAATGGAGTTTTGCAACAATCTTCACCTGATCTTTCCTTAGCTACCTCGGACATCGCTATAAAGTTTAATTGGCACGTATTAAATGAAACATTAGGTAGTGATCACTTGATAGTCCAGTTATCATCGGAGTGTCGTATGAATAAAAGTTCATTTATTAAAAGAAATTATAAATGTGCCGATTGGAGCTCATATAAGGATTGTCTACAAGAACTTTATACAAAATTATTAATTCCTGAAGATCCACAAAAAGCATATGACATTTTTATAGATTATATGAATTTAGCGGCAGAACTTCATATACCGGTAATAAAAATATCACAAAATCCAGCTTCGAAATTCGCACCCAAACCTTACTGGAATCCCGATGTATCGAGGGCTGTTGCGGTACGCAGACTAGCTTTATCGAACTTCCGGCGAAACCCAATCCCCAGTAATCTTACTATTTTGCAAGAAAAAGTAAGAATAGCTCAAAAGTTAATTCGTCAGGCAAAACATAAGAGTTGGGTTAATTTCTGCTCTTCAATAGACAACACTACATCGGCAACTGACATGTGGCGTAAAATGAAATTTTTAAAGGGCTACAGAATGCCTAGATCCTTCATTGATCCCAGTAAGGCTAGTGAACTACTATCGAGTCTCACTCCTGATTATGTATCACCCAAACAGCCAATATTATCGATTAATAATACAATAATAGAATCGAGAATCTCCAGACAGGAGCTAGATAAATGTATTAAATTAAAGGATACATCTCCTGGATGTGACGATATTTCATACTCTATGATTCAAAATTTACCTAATATTGGCAAAATTATTTTATTACAATTATTCAATCTTTTTTTCTCTACAAGTTTCGTACCAAATCAATGGCGCCACATAAAGATCATACCTATTCCAAAACCAGGAAGAGACTCTAATAGTGTGTCATCGTTAAGACCCATTGATTTGATATGTTGCCTGTGTAAAATTTTCCATAAAATAATCAACAATAGGTTGGAATGGTACTTGGAAAAAAGTAACTCCTTTTCAGTGAATACAGTGGGCGTTAGAAAATCTAGAGGTTGTCTTGATAGTTTAAGCTACTTAGTCTCGCGTGCCCAAATTGGTTTCTCCAAGAGACTACCTACCATTAGTTGCTTTATTGATGTAAGCAACGCTTATAATAATATAAACGTTACGGTCTTACTCACTATTTTAGATCACTTGAAGGTAGGATCTAAAGTATGTCAATATTTGTGGCATTTTTTACATGAGCGAAATCTTCACATTCAAATAGAAAATGGATACCTAAATAGGAAGACCGGTATAGGCTTAGCACAAGGGGATCCCTTATCTCCTTTACTGTTTAACGTAGCAACAATTAACATCTGCAAAATAATAGATAACAACGTTTTCATATCGCAATATGCTGATGAATTTATAATATATCATACATGTCATTCTATTTCGACAGGTACTCAAGTATTGCAAAACTCGTTAAATACATTAGATAAGCTTCTCTTAAATTTAGGCTTAGAGATATCTCCTAATAAAAGCCGCGTATGTGTTTTTAAAACAAATTATAATACAGAACATGTACAGCTATATATTGATGGTAAAGTTTTAGATTGTGTCCCTGCAATCAAATACTTGGGCTTATGGTTAGATCAAAATTTGAGATGGGGTAAAAATATTAACGATGTCAAAGAAAGATCTTTAAAATTTATTAATATATTTAAGGTGTTGGTAGGATCAGGATGGGGCGTGCATCCATGTCATTTAAGAAAACTGTATATTTCGCTTGTTAGAAGTCGCATAGACTATGGTAGTTTTCTGTATGATTCAAGTTGTACAAGTCACTGTGCGAAGCTGGACAAAGTTCAGAATCAGTATATGCGCATTATAGGGGGATTTATAAAAAGCACTCCGATACATGTAATGGAGTCTGAATTGCTATTACAACCCTTACATATCAGACGTACGTCCCTTGCTGGCAAATTCTGGCTCAAGTCTAAATCTTTAACGCAAAATAGTTTTAATTTAATATTACAAAATCTATCTAGTTCATGTCAAAATTCCTATTGGTCACGTAAAAATAAGCCACTGCTAGTAACAATTTATAACAATTTTAATAATTTACAAATGCAAACTAGCAATCATCTTGAAATGTTTGGGTTGAACACGTGGACAAGCAATATCAATACACAAAGTTTTTTAAATACCTCAGTTAATACCATAGACAAACCTAAAAACCAATATTCTACACATAATCTGCTAGATCTATGTAATAAATTTATCCTTAAAAAATACGGTAACTTCTATAAAATATACACAGATGGTTCTAAAGACGGTCAAGAGGCAGGTGCGGCTTTTCTCGACATTCAGACTAAAGACTACGTAAAGTTTAAAATCAGCAACCCTAAAATTTCAATAATGTATACGGAGCTTATCGCTATTGCGGAGGCATTATCATATATTAAATCTATAATTTATAATCCTTATCCTTACTTCCTTACTAATATTATAAATGCGAAAGTAACTCTGTCTGTCTGTCTGTCTGTCTGTCTGTCAGTCTGTCTGCTACGCTTTCACGTCTAAACCACTGGACCGATTTTGATGAAATTTGGTACAGAGATGGACTAAAGCTTGAGAAAGGACATGGGCTACTTTTTATCGCGAAAAAATGGGTATAAGGGGTTGAAATAGGGGATGACATTTTGTATGGAAATTCGTCATTTTCGATGATAGAACCACGAATCTTTGTATTAAGACACCTAATAATAAATAAATAAATATTTGTTCAAGCGTTTTGGAAATTTCATTTACATGGGGATGAAATTCAACCCCTAAAATACCAAAAAGCATACAGCCGAAACCACTGGGCCTAGAAACGTATTTTTTTTTTACACCGTCGTATTTCTTGGGGTGCACGAGCACTAGCAAAGGATTTTTGGAAATTCACCCCCTTAAGGGGGTGAAAAACATATAGTCTTTCACGTCTAAACCAATTTTGATGAAATTTGGTACAGAGATGGAATAAAGCTTGAGAAAGGATATAGGCTACTTTTTATCGCAAGAAAATGTGTATAAGGGGTTGAAATAGGGGATGACATTTTGTATGGAAATTCGTCATTTTCGATGATCGAACCACGAATCTTTGTATTGAGGCACCTAATAATAAATAAATAAATATTCGCTCAAGCGTTTTGGAAATTCCATATACATGGGGATGAAATTCAACCCCTAAAATACCAAAAAGCATACAGCCGAAACCACTGGGCCTAGAAACGTATTTTTTTTTACACCGTCGTATTTCTTGGGGTGAACGAGCACTAGCAAAGGATTTTTGGAAATTCACCCCCTTAAGGGGGTGAAAAACATATAGTCTTTCACGTCTAAACCGATTTTGATGAAATTTGGCACAGAGATGGACTAAAGCTTGAGAAAGGATATAGGCTACTTTTTGTCGCAAAAAAATCTGTATAAAGGGTTGAAATAGGGGATGACATTTTGTATGGAAATTCGTCATTTTCGATGATCGAACCACTAATCTTTGTATTGAGGCACCTAATAATCCTTACTAATATTATAAATGCGAAAGTAACTCTGTCTGTCTGTCTGTCTGTTACGCTTTCACGTCTAAACCACTGAACCGATTTTCATGAAATTTGGTACAGAGATGCACTAAAGCTTGAGAAAGGACATAGACTACTTTTTATCGCAAAAAAATGGGTATAAGGGGTTGAAATAGGGGATGACATTTTGTATGGAAATTCGTCATTTTCGATGATAGAACCATGAATCTTTGTATTAAGGTACTTGATAATAAAAAAATAAATATTCCTTCTAGCGTTTTGGAAATTTTATTTATATGGGCATGAAAATCAACCCCTAAAAGATAAAAAAAGGATACAGCCAAAACTACTGAGCCTAGAAACGTATTTTTTTTTACACTGTAGTATTTCTTGGGGTATACGAGCACTTACAAAGGATTTTTGGAAAATCAACCCCTTAAGAGGGTGAAAAGCGTATAGCCTTTAACACCTAAACCACTGAACCGATATTGATGAAATCTGGTACAGAGATGGATTAAAACTTGAGAAAGGACATGGACTACTTTTTATTGTGAAAAATGGGTATAAGGGGTTGAAATAAGGGATGACATTTTGTATGGAAATTCGTCATTTTCGATGATAGAACCATGAATCTCTGTATTAAGACACTTGATAATAAGCAAATATTCGTTCTAACGTTTTGGAAATTTCATTTATATGGGGATGAAATTCAACCCCTAAAAGATAAAAAAGCATACAGCCGAAACCACTGGGCCTAGAAACGTAATCTTTTTTTACACCGTAGTATTACTTGGGGTACACGTGCACTAGCAAAGGATTTTTGGAAAATCACCCGCTTAAGGGGGTGATAAGGGTAATAAGCCTTTAACGCCTAAACCACTGAACCGATTTTGATGAAATCGGGTACAGGAATGAACTAAAGCTTGAGAAAGTACATAGGCTACTTTTTATCGCGAAAAAATTGGTATAAAGGGTTGAAATACGGGATGACATTTTGTATGGAAATTCGTCATTTTCGATGATAGAACCATGAATCTTTGTATTAAGGCATTTGATAATAAATAAATATATATTCGTTCTAGCATTTTGAAAATTTCACTATCATGGGGATGAAATTCAATCCCTAAAAGACCAAAAAGCATACAGCGGAAACCACTGGGCCTAGAAACGTATTTTTTTTTATTCCGTCGTATTTTTTGGGGTATACAAGCACAAAGGAATTTTGGAAAATGGGATGAAAAGCGTATAGCCGAAACTATTGGAGCTAGGAACGTGAAACTGTGTATGCGATTCTCTTTCTTTTGTTGTAAATGAGCTCTAAGAAATTAGTTTTTGAAATTCAAAAATGTATAGCCGAAATCATTAGGCCTAGAAACGTGAAATTTTGTATAAAGTTGTCTTTCTTGGGGAAAGTGCTCACTAAAAAAGAGATTTTTGCTATATTACCGCTGAACGATAGGAACGATCATTTTAGTTCACGGTCAGCTTTCTTGGGTTACCCCAATATTTTTTCTTAGTGCTCGCTTAACAAGATTACTTTGGATCGATGCGATATGTAGGAACTCCTCTGCCATTGTAGATATATTGCAAAGTTTCTTCTAGCAATATTTTATGACCAGCTGCCTGCCAGACGACATTGCTGACTAGACGGCATCACCAATAGGTCCAGGTCGATATAAATCTTTGTCTTAATAGTATTTTTCAACACCCACGAACAATGAAAGCGTGATAATATTCCTAGCCGCTACCAGACAGTAAGTTAAAATCAAGATATTAATCCAATTTTCTATCTCTAGAAATAAATAAATTTGAAGCGTCTATTTGTCTGTTTAAATAATAGGTTTTATTTATGCTCACACAATTATTTGCACGATACCTATGTCTAAAAACCGGCCAAGTGCGAGTCGAGGTCGCGCACAAAGGGTTCCGTACCATTATCTATAAATAGGGGGAAAAATTGCGTTTGTTGTTTAGGAGCCCCCCTTAAATATTTATTTTATTTGGTTTTTAATATTTATTGTTATAGCGGCAACAGATATACATAATTTGTAAAAAAAAAGCAACTGTCTAACTATCGCGGTCGTTGAGATACAGCTTGGTGATAGACAGACGGACGGACAGACAGCGAAGTTTTGGTAATAGGGTCGTTTTTGGGTACGGAACCCTAAAAACGGTTCTTTTTATTGTCTGTCTATTCGTTACGGATAATCTTCAAAACGGCTGGACCGATACTGATAATACTTTACTACCAGGTCTACCAACCTTACATAAGGAATAACTTAGCCTATAATTATTTTATCCCGGTGTGGCTGGGAGCAACTGTGAGAATATAGTCGATTTTAAAAATTTCATAATGGAAAGCTATTTTTAAGCGAGTAAGATATTTAGGCTATTTTTTATCCCGATATTCCTACGGGACCGGCCACAATGTCGGTGAAATCGCAGGAATTTAATGGATATAAAAATTAATTTACGAATGAAAATCTATATTATCAGTGAATAACAAATAAAGGAAGGAAGGAAGGGGGGGGGGAGTGGTAGACCCACCCATCCTTCCATTTTAAAATAAAATAAAAATGGATTTCTACTATGTATCGCCTAATTCAATCAATTATTCAATGTTTGATATTCGGATGTTTGTTACTCAATCACGCGTAAACTGTTGAGCAGATTTGGATGAAAATAGATACATAGGTAATTATTAAATTAAGAAAAATAACTTTTACGTTACTTTAACTTTTAAAGACTATTTTTTAAATTAAGAAATATGCAAGTTAACTTTTACGCGGGCGAAGCCGCGGGCAAAAGCTAGTAATCAAAAATTTGTAATATTCACTGATTCCAAAAGCGCTTTGCAGCATTTGGAGCAGCGTACATCTACGGCCAGAGGCATTCCTATAGCATATGACATTATAAAAACTATATTAGAGTTAAGTTCCAAAAATAAGATTGTCATGCTCCAATGGATACCTTCCCATGTCGGTATTTACGGTAATGATGCAGTGGATAAATTGGCTAAAGAAGCATGCTCTGACGGAGTTAATTTTGATTGTGAACCTTACTACACTAATTTATTACCTGTTATAAAAGAACACTGCATCAAGCTATGGTCGGAGTATTTTGATAAGAGATCTCTCACGAAAGGTATATGGTACAAGACCATTCAACCTTCCATACCCCGCTTGCCTTGGTTCGATAGATGCACTATGGGAAGGTATGATATTGTTACAGGCTTAAGACTTCGTTCCGGTCACATTCCACTAAATAAGTTCGCTTTCATGATGGGCAAAGTCACCACTCCTAATTGTAGTGATTGTGGCGTGTTAGAGGACGTACACCACATCTTAGTGGAGTGTGTGCGGAACGAGAGGCTTAGAGTATCCTTAGATGTAAATTTATTGGACGTGGGCTGGTGTAATAGCATCTTAGCGTTACCTACGTCCTCGGAGGCTAAGTTATTGTATAAAATTGCAAAGATGGGATTAAGAAACCGTACATTCCCTTCAATTTGATTATTTTATGTAATAAGTATTAATTTTAGAATTTTGTTTTTGTTTGTTATTCTTACGGGGATTACATGTTCAAATTTGAACCATTCCCCTTAAATAAAGAGAAAAAAAAAATAAAATTTGTAAGTTCGAAGTATTGACACTATCCTTCTATACGTTATTATTCTAAGATACCATGTTTTATAATGGACTAAAAGACTTTCTCTCCTCCGTTTCATTTTTATTCTTTTTCACATTTTCTTGCATTGTCATTCACTTCTGAGCTATGGTCCAAATTGCAAGCATCTAGCTTATTGAAAACTTAGTTCAAATTCAATTAAAATATTCCACCGGGACAGACACAAGGACATCGCCAGCTTATGACTAAGGGGTGGCAATGGGGCAATATTATGGAGGATAAAAAATATAAACGCCTGGTACAGACGACAACATGAAGCGTTACACTTTGAAAGTCTTTGCCTCGATGACGATTGTAATAAGAACGGTTCTAATATCTTTTCGGTTTTTTTTTTTTTTTTGTGGGTGGGAATTTATTAATAGGTAAGGAAGTCAATTGCTCGCACTTTGGTCGCTTTGCGGCTAGGTACATTTGATCTCTAGGAGGGGGGCAACTGAAACCTTATGTCAGCAAACAGAACACCTTATGTCAAGTTTTCTTTACCGTGAAGAGAGTGTGAATGCTTCCAATGAGTTTCGGTAAGACTAAAAGCATCACCAAAACCTACCTACCATACGTAAACTCCTTCAGAAAGTTGGGCTTCCGGCTCTCTCGCTCACCAAACGAAGGGCAGTAACAAATTGCTACTACTCATACATCAATTTTCTGCGAGAGTTACTATGCCGGACAGAACGGCTTGCTGCTGTAGACAGACGACTGTCGATAGTGTGGTCCTTTTTTTTTCTACGGTCGGCGCACCCGTCGCCCAGCTTCGTCCCGGGCGACAGAGGGGCGTAAGTACACGCGTAACCCACCCGTGACACGTCGCCTTCGTCGTTGTGCCGACCACCGGTGCAGGGTGACTGGTCGTCAGTGGTCGGCCCGACGGAATACCCCTGCGGAGTACCCTTTCTTCTATTGACGTTCCCACCGGGAGAACGTCGTTCGTCGTCACGCGGTTCGCCTCTCGGCGGGTGACGGACTAACTGCCCGGCTCAGTCACCCGCGGCCTCGGCTAGGACGGCATCGGGCGCAGGTAATCGCGCCTGCGCCTCCCCAATAGTGTGGAGCTGTTATATCTAACCTGCACTGTTATCAAATAGTAATCTAAATGTATCTTATAATTTTACAACTACAAACATCATTATCTTATGTTAATTATCAGATTCATATCTCCATGCAATTAACAGTTAATTACATCTAATTAACGGATAATCAAATCAGTGTCCATTACGAATTACATGCATCTGTAATTTGCTTGTAATGTTAGGTAATGTTGAATTAACATTACATTAATCCTTACTAATATTATAAATGCGAAAGTACGTTCGTATGTTTGTTTGTTTGTTACGCTTTTACACTTAAACCACCGAACCGATTTCAAATATTCTTTCATCCATCATCATCATCTTGCTCTTATCCCAATTACTTGGGGTCGACGCAATATGTCATCTGTTTTGACATATTGCAAAAAGTATCGGCAATGACTTTTATGACCGGCCGCCTGCCTGACGTCAACCCTCCTTGGGAATGTAATCGTTGACCCAAATGGTACCAGATGGAGTTGGTCCGGGTCAATCTAGGGCTCTTAGTCGTCTTTTACGACACCCACGAGCAAAGCAAGGGTTGGTAGTATTCGAAGCCGCTACCACACATCCATGGAAAGCTATAATATAAGGGAGTAGCATAGGCTATATTTTATTCCGGTATTCTTACGAGAACTGGAAGACGACTGAAACCGAAGCGAAGCGAGGGCGAGTTGCTAGTATTATAAATAGTGTCCGAGTGGTGACGTAATAAGAATACAATTCACTACTCCCTGTCTTACCCGTGGATGTCGCAGTACGCATATAACATCTATACAAGAGAAGGAAAACTTGAAACAAAACCCTATACTAACCTGTATAACCAGCATGGTATAGTAAAGTCAATTTCCCTCCGTTTGTGGACGATGCTCGAGCCTAACAGTGGGTCGTATATAAACCGTGATGATTTAATGCTGATGATTATAAATAGGGTTTTTCTTTTAAAGACAACGCATGCACTAATGAACAAATATTTTTTTATGAAGACAACACTCTGCACTAAGGAAATAATCCTTGTATTGCGGGGGACTTGTACGAAAATATAATTAACGGACAAAAATACATTCAGACTTAGGACAAGAATTTGTGGACTGCACAGTGTTGTCCTGCATGGGATTCGAACTCGGAATCCTAACCACTACGCCATCTGTGCAATCAAATTATATTGGTATTGGGGTAAATTTTAAAAAGATACAATTCATCATCATTATCTTAGCGCGTACACGTTCCACTGCTGAGCTCAAGCCCAAATAAGCTATATTATGAACTAGCAACCCGCCCTCGCTTCGCTTCGGTTTCAGTCGTTTAACCCGCTATACAATAGTTCTTATAGAGTCTATGTTATGTCTTTTTGGTCATCTCAGCACGTATTATATTGACCTACTAGCAACCCGCCCTCACTTCGCTTCGGTTATAGGTTATAGTCGTTTTACCTGCGTAGTTCCCGTTCCCGTGGGAATACCGGGATAAAATATAGCCTAGTTTACGCCGTGATATTATAGCTTTCTATTGGTGAAAGAATTTTTGAAATCGGTCCAGCCGTTTTGAAGATTACCCGGAACAAACAGACAGACAGACAAAAAAAAAAATGTGATTTTTAGGCATGCACTATACATAGTGCAAATAACCGTGTGAGCATGAAAAAAGCCTATTATTTTGACATTACAAACAGACACTCCAATTTTATTTATTGGTATAAATTTACCATCTCTTTGCATAGATTTTATCTACATACCATATCCCTTATCTTTTCCGATACTGCGAATACCAGAGGCGGTGAAATGTATTCTTACGCCGTCACCAAATCCGCTGGGCCACCACGGAGGGCTAGGAACTCGGTACCAGTGATCGGCCCGATAGCGATAGAGAGGAGACGGTGAATAGGAGAGATGGGATATAGGACCGCGCGCTGCCCCTTCGTCACCCCGGAAGAAGTTAAAAATAAACGCAGCCAGCACACGGAAAATGCCCGTTGTTCGTTAACATATATTTAACGAACACGTCCATGGTTTCATTCGTATAATCCCTGTGATAAAGAGATAAAATATAGTTTATGTTACTCGCTGATATGTAGCTATCCATTGATAAAATCTATACCAATAAATAAAATTGGAGTGTCTGTTTGTAATGTCAAAATAATAGGCTTTTTTCATGCTCACACGGTTATTTGCACGACACCTATGCCTAAAATAGCAATTAAAAAATTTTTGTCTGTCTGTCTGTTTGTTCCGGGTAATCTTCAAAACGGCTAGACCGATTTCAAAAATTCTTTCACCAATGGAAAGCTATAATATCAGGGAGTAAACTAGGCTATATTTTATCCCGATATTCCCACGGGATCGGGAACTACGCGGATAAAACGGCTAAAAGCGAAGCGAGGCGAGGGCGGGTTGCTAGTAAGTTATAAAAGTGGTTTAGTGTCCTTCACTACGTCATCCGATACGTGGTTCCCACATTTCTTCCGCAGTGGTTATCACTTCGTTCGCGATGTGGCCTATCTCTTACTACTTTAGCGTGCAAATTCAATATACTATCGGTTACATCATTTCTTCTAGAAATTTTCTTATTTTGGATCCAATCTCACAGAGAAATAGTGAGCAGAGCCAGCACCATAGCATGATTTATATTAAATTTATTATATTACAGCTCTGTCAAACCCGGGACATATTTAATAAATAATCACTTTTTCATTTCAGAGAAGGTAAACAACTCGAAATGAGACTATGTAAATAAAACTACGGATTTTATAGCGTTTGTATTTGATTTTTGATTGACCGATGTTTCAAGTCACTTTACAGCGTTCATGGTCACGGGTGGACTAACACACGCCGGACTAGGAAAAAATCAATTACAAACGCGATAAAATCCGTAAAGTAGTTTTATTTACAATAACCTTATGCCCGCGACATCGTCCGGTGGAACAGTTACCTTAGACTAATGCTAACTTTAACCCGCGACTTTGTTTACGTAGAAGATGAAAATATTCTTTAATAATACAATTCTGTCACACATGATTTTTGCAAAACCTAACCGTTTATGTAGTGCACGCAGCGGAAGCTCTCAAAAGGATGAAAAACCCGGTTCTGTAACATTTTTCATTTTTGCTCCGCTCCTATTGGTCTTAGCGTGATGATATATATAGCCTATATAGCCTTCCTCAGTAAATGAGCTATCTAACATTGAAATAATTTTTCAAATCGAACCAGTAGTTCATGAGATTAGCGCGTTCAAAGAAACAAACTCTTCAGCTTTATATATTAGCACTAGCAACCCGACCTCGCTTCGCTTCGGTTTCAGTCTTTCCTGCGTAGTGCCCGTTCCCGTGGGCACAACGAGATAAAATATAGCCTAGTTTACTCCCTGATATTATAGCTTTCCATTGGTGAAAGAATTTTTGAAATCGGTCCAGCCGTTTTGAAGATTACCCGGAACAAACAGACAGACAGACAAAAGACAAAAAAAAATATAAAGTGTATTTTAGGCATATGTATAGTGCAAATAACCGTGTGAGCATAAAAAAGCCTATTATTTTAACATTACAAACAGACACTCCAATTTTATTTATTGGTATAGATAGATGTATAATATCGCGCGTAAACATCAGAAATCTTTATGAAATCCTGTATTAACACTTTTAAAAGTATGATACTGGATCAACCTTCCATTTTGAAGGACGCACGTATCCAATAGCGAAATGTACGTGGGCTGAGAAGATGACGATGATAATGAAGAATCACTTCTTCATACAAAGGAGTTTGTTATTTAATTCTCTTAAAATCATTTTAAGTGGACACCCAATATTCGGTAGCAAAATTTAAAGTTAAAACTATGCGGGCATATTGTATTCAGCTTCTTCTGTCGTCTAATCGATCAACTTCACTCTAATATATCTCATCTGCATATTAATTCTACGCCGAGCCCTTAATATGCAAGGGCTATTTAATCCGTGTGTAAAACTAGGTACAGTCAGTATCATAATTTTTGGTTTTGAAGTAAATATTCATTTTTATTGTTTTTTTCTTGTAATGGCGGAGTAAGAATTCCTTTCTTGCCCGTGGGTGTCTTGAAAGACGACTAAAGGATATAATATGTATATAACATCTATGCAAGAGAAGGCAAACTCGAAAGAAAATGCTATACCAACACCTTTGACCAGTAGGGCCGGATTAATCTCATCAGGGGCCCCTAGGCAATGCAATTCTTGAGGCCTCTAGGCAATGCAATTCTTGAGGCCTCTAGGCAATACAATTCTCAGGGCCCCTAGGCAATGCAATTCTCGGGATCCCTTTCCTTAACCCTTTTCTTATTTTTTGAAATATATATTTTCTATTACAAAAGTCCAGTCGATCAGATCGACTTCTTTAGTATTCTGTTACTTCAATCACTTATTGCACCAGCATACCTTATCACCTTGACTTGATGCTACGGCATTACCTCATGTGCTTGACTCATTTCTTTTTACTTTTATTGAAATTATCTTAATGAATAGGTTATAGTTGTAGATAAATGATGATGCAGGTCTCATGATGGAATAGGCAAGAGAAATAAGAATTTTCAAAAAAATGTTAGATGAAATGAGTTGAATTTTTTCTTGGTGCTTTCTCGGGGCCCCTAGTCGATGCAGGGCCCCTAGGCAGTTGCCTAATCCGCTTTATGGATAATCCGGCCCTATTGACCAGGGTGGTATAATAGGTCAAATGCCCTTCCATTGTGGAGGACGGCAATTGGCCTTCTGTACCATGGTTGTGTGTAGGTATAGATAGGGTTTCATTTTCAGTTATCTTTCTCTTCTATATACGCTATAATTTTTTTATTGATCTTGATGGCAAAAGAGCAATTATCGCGCTTGATTGATATTGCCGCTCATGGACCTTTGCTAGGCAGCTACTTACCGTGGAAGGAATGAATACTGGTGATACTAAAGGCATCAAGCCACACGCAAACTCCCTCGGAATGTTGGGATGCCGGCTCTTTTGCTCACCGAACGAAGTGCAATAACAAATTGCTAATACTCAATCGTCAATTTTCTGTGAGAGTGTGGTACTACGTCGAACGGACCGGCGCACGGCTGTAGACAGACGCCTGTCGACAGTGTGCTCCTACCACTTAAAAAAAGGGAGTCGTCGCTCAGGACGCCTAGCAGATGTGAAACATCGAAATTATTTTGTACAAGTATATATGCATAAAAGAACAGATTACGACAGAAACTAATATGGCATAAAGGACTAATAAAATATTACGATTTTTGTCCCAGAAAATGATGATTTTTATTCAATAAACATTTATTTTCATTAGTATACACTATAGATATGTGTTTAGGTTAATAATTTATTTTCAGCTCACTATATGGCGTTGTACAAAATTCTAAAACAGGTTTTAGTTTCGTTACAATGTACATATCCAACCGTGGCGTGAACGCCACGCCAACGATTAGTTTCATCTTCGCCTATAGAAGTTTTACATCAAAAATAATCTATTATTATTCTATTCACAAATTACAACAAATGTATAAGTGATTGTACCCAAGGTAGGTAGTTAATCACATCAAATTTAGCCATGCGGGCAATATTATTGCGGTTAATGAAATACGAAACGGTCAGCCGACTGCGCGAATCATGTCATCGGCTTAAATGGAACTAATATATCAGTAACTTGATATCATTAGGTTTGTTATAATGTTATGATAAGTCTTCGTCTATTTATATCTTAGGAAGGGCTAATCTTTGTGTGGTGACGGAGTTCCGTCGGATCGACTTCCGTCGGGTCGACCACTGAAGTCAAGAAACTCTGCATCGGTGGTCGGCTCAACAACGAAGGCGACGTGCTATATGGGTGGGTTACGGGTGTGCGTGCTTACGCCTCTCTATCGCCCCGGACGGTGTCGGGCGAGGAGTGTGCCTCCCAAAAAAAAGGTGGTGATGGAGTAATAATATATTTTTCTTAATTATTTCTGATGTTTACGCGAGTAATTGTAAATAACTTTACGGATAATGATTACCTATGTTTACGCGAGTATTTACACATTTTAAATAAAACTAATTTACGCAGAAAATTTTTCTGCAATAACGATGACTTGTGGAGGACGTGAGACATCTTTGTCCGCCCGTGACTATGAACGCTGCAAAGTGTTCGAAACGTCGGGTAATCAAAAATATAAGACATACGCGATAAAATCCGTATTTTTTTTAAATAAAACTACTTTATCTTCATCTTTACAGTGTTCATGTTCACGAGCGGACTAAGATGTCTGACGTCTAACAATTCTTCATTATATATTTATATTATAGACGAATCCTTGAATTGCGAGAGACTTTACAAACATGTAAATTAACGGAAACAAATTACACCCAGGCTCAGAACAATAATTTGTGGTTCGCACAAAGTGTTGTCCTGCGTGGGATTCGAACCCCCGATACTGGTGTGGTAGGTCTATATCTTAATCACTACGCCATCTGTGCAGCCGTGCATTTGTTATTATCTACTCGCTGTGGGTTAAAATACAGGATGTATCAGGTTATGGGGCAACTGGTCAAAAGGGAGCTAGGCAATGGTGGTAGGAACCCATGAAAAAAATTTGAACGAAAAATATCGATTCGTTAAGGAATTAGAGACATTAAAGTTTTCAATTTTGTCATCGCTTTCTCGTGTAAATCCGATTGAAATGTATAAAGTCAATGTAAAAACAAAGTCAATGTCAAAGTTAACTTAATACGCAACATATTCATACTTTGTTAAATGTTCATTAGAAATTGAATAAATCAATGATTACGTTCGCATAAGCAAGACAAACTTCGCTTTAAAACAGCTGATCGGCCGATGGCCGTTGACGGCTCGCCGTTGTTACCTACACTCATTGAAGCGTTTGCGCAATTCTAGGTATGAATGAATGAAATTATACTGTCGAAGCTTTATATGCCTATATGTATTTTGTCTGTACATGCCTACATAATACGTAACATTTAAGGCATAGACTCTTAGACACATTTTTTTGAAATCACTATAACTTTTATGGTATATTGTTTTTTGTATAATGTACATTCTAATTACGATCTATGACCGTTAAACTACAACATACTCGAACAGTTGTCCCATAACCTGATACACACTGTATAACAATTAATTTCTGTAGCGGGTAGATAATTATAAATATCTGTAATAGATACCGCAAATAAATAATAGTTAAAAAAAAAAACTAAAAGAATACGCTTTTAAAGAAAATCCAACTAAAAAATAGAAAATATTTTTTTTAAATTTGAATTAAGAATAGTGTATTTAAGAAAAAAATATTTTTTATTGTATAAAAAGCGTGGGGTGCACGCTCGCAAAAAATATATTTCTAAAATATTATCAAAATGATAATCTCCGATAACCCGCCCTCGCTTCGCTTCGGTTTCAGTCTTTCCTGCGTAGTTCCCGTTCCCGTGGGAATACCGGGATAAAATATAGCCTAGATTACGCTCTGATATTATATCATTCCATTGGTGAAAGAATTTTTGAAATGGGTCCAGACAGACAAAAAAAATATAAAGTGTATTTTAGGCATATGTATAGTGCAAATAACCGTGTGAGCATGAATGGCCTATTATTTTGACATTACAAACAGACACTCCAATTTAATTTATTGGTATAGATTGTCAACGTCTATACCATGTTGAACGCACCGTTTCTCGTCCGATCACCGAAGTTAAGAAACATCGGGCGCCGTTAGTATTTGGATGGGGGACCGTCTGGAAATACCGCGTGATGTTGGCTTTTTTGCTCTGATTATATTTCTTTTCGGCTGTCATGTATGTACTTCTTACTTCACGCTTATTATTTTACAATATTGATTTTAAATTATGTTCACAACTCACACCTTGTAGGTTGCAGCTTTATATTTTATAGCCAAGAAGATTTTCTGTTACACATTTCATATAAGTACACTTAGGCCTATTTACCACATGGGTTGGAAAACGTTATGCAGGAGCAATATCTAGATATAACTATCTAAGTACATTCATTTATTAACGTACTAGCAACCCGCCCTCGCTTCGCTTCGGTTTCAATCGCCTTACCCACGGAGTTCCCGTTCCCGTGGGAATACCGGAATAAAATATAGCCTTTTTTTTTGGGGGCTAGTTACGGTCGGCGCACTCCTCGCTCCACTCCGTCCGGGGCGACAGAGGAGCGTAAGCACGCACACCCGTAACTCACCCGTATAGCACGTCACCTTCATCGTTAGGTCGACCACCGGCACAGAGTTCCTTGACTTCAGTGGTCGACCTGACAGAATACCCTCAGGAAGTACCCTCTCCCGTCGACGTCCCCTACTGGGACGCCGAACACTGTCGCGAGGCTAACCTCTCCGCGGGTGCCCGCATAAAATATAGCCTATGTTACTCCCCGATATTATAGCTTTCCACTGGTGAAAGAATTTTTGAAATCGGTTCAGTGGTTTAAACATGAAAGCGTAACAAAAAAACTTTAGGATTATGTTAATTCATATCGTTATCATCAACATCATCATTTCAGCCCATTCACGTCCCACTGTTGGGCTCGGGCCTCCTCAACTATGGGAGAGAAATTGACCTACGATTCCACGCTGGTCAGACGAGTTGGTGTAGGGTTTTGTTTCGAGGTTTCCTTCTCTTGCATAGATATTATATGCGTATTACATCCCTTAGTCTTCTTTTACAACCTCCACGGGCAGGAGAGGGGGTAGTGAACTGTATTCTTACTCGGTTATTACAATGGAGCATTATCTTTTACCAGAATGGTATAGTAGGTCAAATTCTCTCCCATTGTGGAGGAGGCCCGAGCCCAACAGTGGGACGTATGTGGGCTGCGATGATGACGATGATTATTTTTTACAAATTACACAAGAACAAAATTAATTCGAGCATAGCTGTGGTTGGATGCCAGTTAATATAGAATCTATATAGTCCTTCCATGACTATGAACGCTAAAAAGTGTTCAAAATATTCATAAGCTAAAAATCAAATACAAAAAGCGATAAAATCCGTAAAAATACTATAATCTCAATCGTGTAATACTCCGTTACATTAGTGGGCTTAGCATAAATATTTACGTCATATAATTCGTAACGTTATCGAGACCAATTTGTATGGACTTTGAGCAGTGCCCCAATTAATTCTTAATTTTCTTATTATATTTGTGAATTGTATTATATAATATTTCGAATGGCATCACACTGGAACTATTAATAAGCATGTTGTAAGATGTAATTTTATTAAGTGAAATTAGAAAAATTGATAAAAAATAGACAACCCCGCTGAGTTTCTTGCCGGCTCTTCTCAGTGCGGTTACGTTCCGATCCGGCGGTAATTTTAAGAAAATATATAAAAAAATGACAATATGTAAGTGCCTCCGCGGGGTTTATACATAATAAATGATTTGAATTTGAATTGTCCAATAGAGGCGCTGCTACAAATTATATTGATCTCGATAACGATACGAATACTTTGACGCATATATTCCTTCAAAGTCCACAGAAATCGTTAAATAAATCTATAGATGTCATGACATAGCAAATAAATTTTTATATTAATCGTAGTATAATACCAAAACGGCAAAAAGGCAAAACAATTTCAAATGTATTTATAACATTACCATAAAATTTCACTAATCCCTTTCATTTCGAAATGATCAATCTCCGATTTTGAAAAGAAAATCACGCCTATCATTCATTAGAAGACCCGTTGCACAATTCTAATTATATATGCATTGAAAGGGTTAACGTTTGGTCAAATTCGACACGCTTTCCGTATTAATATCTTGATCCGTCACTCGTTGACGGGTTAAGATGAATCTGTACCCGTCACTGGGGATGTTCATTGGGGTGACTTTTAAAGTTTCCGATTTAATCTGTAAATTACTCTCGTAAAATTGTTGGGTATTTTAATGTGATCGTTATCACATCAAAAATATTCTATATAGAGTGTCAACATCCATACCATGTTGAACACACCGGTTCTCGTCCAATCACTGAAGTTAAGCAACATCGGGCACGGTTAGTACTTGGATGAGTGACCGCCTGGGATTACCACGTGACGTTGGCTTTTTTATTTCTTTTCGGCTGTCATCTATGTACCTTTTATGTTAACCTTACCTTTTACCTTAAACGTTTTTAAAACATCGATTAACGCCGGATGCACGCATGAAAAGGCATGACTAATTGTCACGTTCCGCCTAAGCCGAGTGTGCAATCAAGAGCGCGGAACAAAAGAGAGAGCTCCGATCGCCTAAGCATTCGGCTCGTGACACATCTATCTCTAATTTAAGTAAAAGATATTTGAATTAATGAGTGCAAATAAATGTAAAATTTTCGAAAAATTTGTAATTTTCAATTCATTCAGCTCATATAGGTTGGGCTCCAGCCTCCTCCACAATAGGAGGGAAATTGACCTTACTCTAGCATGCTAGCCAGACATGTTGGTAAAGGGTTTTATTTAGAGTTTTCTTTCTCTTGCGTAAATGTTATATGCGTATTATATCCCTTAATCGTCTTTTACGACATCCACGAGCAAGATAGGGAGTGGTGAATTGTATTCTAACTCCGTCACCACACGGACAATTTTCAATTGACTCCTTTTTATTATACAAAATAATATAGTGATAATAATTCAATGTATAAAAGTATGGACTTTTTCATCGCTGTTTTCTTATGATCTTGTCACGTTAAATTACTGTCCGTATATCGACTTTACAGGCAACCATTTTTGTGTGTGTACCAATATTCCAAAGTGCTAGGTTAGGTTGGGCCCTGGGGTTGGCTGGATACTTGAAAGTTGAAAGACCCAGTAGAAAAATAAAAAATTAAATATATTCTGAGATGTACTTAACATGTTGATTTGTAACACATGTCTACTACATTGTAGACATTTCAACTAATCTTCTAATTCAACTCAACTAACATTAGGGTTTAAAGTATGAAATTGCCGTTTCGTACTGATAAATTAAGTAATTTTTTTGTGTTCATAAAACAAATTTCTTTAATTAAAATATTTACCCTCGTTATCTATACATTTTTGCCATCTAATTTGAAGATCATTTAAACCTTTGCGATAGAACGCTGGGATCCTGGACTCCACAAACTGTGTGAAGATATTCTGTACTGCTTCCTCGGAAGAAAATTGCGGAAAAAATTGTAGTCCGTTGGGGCGAGGTCTGGCGAGTAGAGAGGATGCTGTATGGTTTCAAACTGCAAGTCTTGTAGTGTCAAAACAGTTTCTCGAACAGCATGAGGTCTTTCGTTATCATGAAGCAATAATGGTGAAGAGCGATTGACAAGTCGAGGCTGTTTTACTGCAAGTTTCACCATCATTGTTCGGAGTTCTGCACAGTAGACATGTGTGAAATACAAGCTATAGTGAATTACACCATGAAGTGACCACCAAACAGTTACCATCACCTTTCTGTAGGTAAGCTTCGCTTTAGGGAATTGATGTAGTTTGTGACGTTTGAGCTGAAGTCAGCCATTGAACGTGTTCGCTTGCGATTATCATAAAGAATCCACTTTTTGCAAATCAAATTAAAGTTAAAACGCATTGAAAAGCTTGTTTACCTGTCTGTGCTGTTTAAATTGTTGTTACTCTTTGACTAGAAACGTTTTATATGAAAATTAATTAATTTTGAATACAGAAAATATGTTTTAATTTTCATTTATTTGCAAAACAAATTAAAGTTAATACACATTAAAAAGCTGGTTTACCTGTATGTGCTGATTAAATTGTTACCTGTAGATTACTCTTTAACTAGAAACTTTTTATAAATAAAAAAATAAAATTAATACGGTAAATTGTTTTAGTTTTTATTTATTTGTAAAGCAAATTAAAGTTAAAATGCATTGGAAAGTTGGTTTGCCTGTGTACGGTGTTCAATTTGTTAACTGTAGGTTATTTATTATAATTAGCAAAAGTAAGTTTGATACCTATAATTTTACCATGAATAAGTCACCTAAAATATAGTTTATGAGGTGACCAAAAACATAATGATGGATGAAAAAAGTATAATAATATAACAGCAAAAAGCCAACGTCTTCGCAGATGGGTTTCACAGCTTAGCCCGGACTATGGGTGAGCGCTGATGGCTCTCAACCCGGCATAAAGTGAGCAGTAACCTTAATTTGGAATAAATCTGGCGAAATGTAGAATAAGTATGTGATGGGTGACTTATGGTGACCAAAAATACATAAATATATTTAGGACAAAAAGCCAACGTCACGCGGTATTCCCAGGCGGTCACCCATCCAAGTACTAACCGCGCCCAATGTTGCTTAACTTCGGTGATCGGACGAGAACCGGTGTGTTCAACATGGTATGGACGTTGACGATTCACTGTAACTATTTTGTGAATATATTTTTAATATATCAAATATATTAAATTACTATAATATACTATGACTAGCAACCCGCCCTCGCTTCGCTTCGGTTTTAGTCGTTTTACCCGCGTGGTTCCCGTTCCCGTGGGAATATCGGGATAATTATTATTCTCTTTTTGTAATTTTTTTACATAATTCTTAGTTTTTATTAATATATATCTAAATAGCTTCTGCCCGCGACTTCGTCCGCGGAAAATTTCTTGTTTTAACATAAGATTACACTCGATTGATATTACTGTATTTAATTTTATTAGTAAAATATTTTTTGGAATCAGATCAGTAACTTAAAAGATTACCGAAGTTCTATTTTCTGCTCAAGGTAACTTAACCCTTAGTTGCCTTTTACTTATTTTATTTATTTGTTTAAGTTAGGTATCTATTTAATTTAAAGCTTCTCTATATACAATGTTTGAGGTTGTTTTATTTTCCGGTAACAGAATAATCTGCCTTTCGGATGATCCCACTCTTGATAGACCAACATATAATTGCCCATGGGAAAAACATTCTTTTCGTAGGTCAATGCCAACCAAAGAGAATGTTTGTCCCTGGGACTTATTAATAGTCAGGGCAAATGATGTTTTTATTGGAAACTGGAGTCGTTTAAACGGTATGGGTAGGTCCGTCGGAATCATTGGAATTCTTGGGATGTGCGCCAACTGGCCAGCTCCTGGGCCGATGAGAATGGTCGCCACAATTAGGTTGTCTTTTAAATCTTTTATTAGTAGCCTTGTGCCATTGCACAGGTTAGGTGGGCTTAAATTTCTTAAAAGCATGATAGGTGTCCCGGATTTCAACAGCAGTTCGTGAGGTGGCAGACCAGATGGTTTAAGGGAATTTAAAAATTCCTGCGGATAGTGGACTGCATCCTCGATATTACACACTGTATCAATTGACTTGTAGATTTTACCATGGCCGGGAACTTTTTGTAAAATTAGATTATTGATTTCATTGACTGTATCGTTCCTTGGTGAGACGATAGCCCTTGAACAATGCCAATGAATGTCTCTATCTAGTAAATATTCGAGGTCAGGATATACTGCATCTATAAGATGCTGTAGACTGTGAACTATACGACCCAGAGTCTCATTTATAACGATTTCCGCAGAGTTAGAGTCCAAGGTTCGAGAAGAAAAAGACCCTTCTCCAATTTTGAGCAGCTGTTGTGGAAAATCGTTATCCATATTTCCAATAACGTGGACTCTCATGTTCGTACGTAAATTCAAAGTTTGGACTATACTCCATAGGGGCGATGATTTTAGACATGCCTTTATGATATCCGCACGTGTACCTCTTGTGACGACGGGAAGTGTCTGACGAAAGTCACCTGCAAACACAAAAGTGACACCACCCATGACAGCGACTGAGTTTCTCAAGTCCTTAAGTGTTCGATCCACTGCTTCAACATGAGCTCTATGACTCATGGTACATTCGTCCCACATTATCAACGACGTATTCTGTAACAATTGACCAATGGGCCCATTTTTGCGTATCGAACATACCGACTGTTGCTCCAATGAAACTGTCAATGGGAGTTTGAAGGTAGAGTGAGCAGTTTTACCGTCACTCAATAAAGTAGCCGCAATCCCAGAAGAAGCCACTGCCAAAGCTATTTTTCCGGATTGCCTAACATGTGCTAATATTAAATTAGCGAGGAATGTTTTCCCTGTGCCTCCTGGGGCGTCTAAAAAAAAAATTTTTCCTTTATTATTCGTTACGCTATCAATAATTTCATCAAAAGCCTGTTTTTGGTCTGTGACTAATTTAGGCAAATTTTCATTTACAAAAGTAGCTAATTCACTGATGTTGTGCGGATGTACCAACATTGTATCTATTGCATCATTTACAGGGCGAACTGGAGACGGTAATCCAAAGTCACTCAATGTTTTATCATTCAATGCTAAAAGTTTGTTTTCAATTTGTATTAAACCTTCATTGTACATAACATCATTAAAAGGCATGGTAAAGTCCTGATTTTGTTGTCGATTTCTATGTCTGATATCTTCACAAAAATTGTCCTTGAAGATATCCCATAGTTTTAACGGTTCAGATGGCTGACAAAATAGCAGTATCACCACAAATAACTCCCTAAGTTTCAATGAACATTCCGACATCGAAGCTTCTCTTAATGTCTTCTCCCAGTGATCATCATTTTCCAGCAAACCTCTGTCCCGGCAAGCCGCTTGATACGTCTCCTTGACCACTCCATTTATAGTTTTCAAATCTTTGAATGATGTGGGACCGCGTACGTGGTGCAATAAAATTCTTAGATAAAAGCATTCTGATTGTGACGGATGTACACCGTACACTCTTCCCAAAGCTTCATCTCTTTTTATTTCTGGATGCCCATCGACGTCTTGACCGCGCCTTCGTCTTGAAAATTTGTTATTAGCCCACGTATAATAGTGTGGAACTTCGTGGTACAACAGCGTTTTTGCAAATTCGTCGGTATTGCAGAGTTCAAAAAACGCTAATAGAGTGGTTTTGCGCGGATTTTGGGCAACTTGTCGCGCAGTTCCTGGTGTGAAAAACACCCTTTGCCCGTTTTCTAAGTGCACGGCCAAATGCACGACCGTGGGATGTCGGTCGTGGATCGGAAATTCGAGTATTCGCCAGACGGCTTCCGATGTACTTATATATCGCCCATTTAAATAATTTTCCACCTCATCATGCGGATTTCTAACGCTGAACGTGGCTTGATCGGAACCTTTATTTATATATTTACATATATATTTTATAGCCTGAACTGAATGGCAGTATTCGACGTTAATGTGGGCGTTAAATGACCTGCACAACATTGGAGAGTATGGTACAATCCATCTGTTATCTATTGTAATCGGCCTCCCTCTGATGTTTACAACTGCGACTTGACCACCATTTTCAGCATTACGACGACGATATACAGGATAACCATCCTCGCCTGTCTGAGTATCGGTGACGAATCGCCGAGGATATTTCTTTGAACATATACCGTTCTTCATACACGGTGATGATAAATTGTGCTCCCCACAAGGTCCATGGATCATGTTTTTGGTGATAATATCGAATAATATTGGGTCATCATCTTTGTTTGGTAGTTCAGCAACTATTATACTGTCTATTTCATCTGGTTGTATTTTTTGTGCAAACCAAAACAGCATATGACAGTGTGGTAGTCCGCGTTTTTGCCATTCAACACTAAGCATATGGCATTTGACTTTGCCGAATACCTCGTCTTTAGTGAACGACTTGATCATTTTCTTCATCTTTAAATGAAAAACCCTAGCAATAATGTCATGACGGTCGAAAGAACGTTGGCCAGCAAATAGCTCTTTCTTAATTTCTGGCCACTCCGGATTGCAAGTGAACGTCACAAATAAATCGGGTCTTCCATAGTTGCGTACATACGTCATTGCATCTTGGGTTTTTTCATGCATGTAACGCGGAGAGCCGGTGAAAGATGAAGGCAAGATGACATGTTGGCCAATATTTACAGCGTTGACATTAGCATCCTGATTTATAGCGTCTCTTAAATGGATATAGTCATCAGCTCTCAGTTGTTGTTGATTGCGACTTATGTAACTTAGTCTCTCTGTTATCATTTTAGCCATCATGTCAACACAGTATTGACTAAACAAATCCCGATAATAATGAAGGGGATTAAAACTGTTGGCCCTGGTCATCAATCTATACATATAAAATTGCATACACGAAACTGTTTTATTTCGCGCTGAATTTTGTAGAGGGATAGTCAAATAATAACCATCTTCACCGTTAACAAACATCAAAGGGTATTGTAAGGGATCGTAAGCTCTGTGTAATTCAGAAACTCTTTTCAGTTGACCATCTTTGCAATGAAGGACTATATCTCTAGGTCCCTTATCTTCGTCCACCAATAATACTGCAACTTCGTTTGCTGTAGGTGAATTGTATCTTCCACGATGTTGATTTTGTGGAGTGCGGTCAGCGTGAATGATTAATTTTAAGTTTTCAGATGAAGAGTTATGTTCTAAATTGTATTTGAAACTGCGAATATAAATGTTATGACTATTTAACGACGTCTGTAAATCATTGATTAAATCGATATTTAGGTTAGGAGCAATATTAGACCGCAACGAAAGTTGGTCGGCATCAGAAATGAAATAAATTTGTAGAAACTGCGGGCTTTGCCCTGGCGAAGGGAGTAGACTACCAATTAAGTGATAAACTTGCCCTTCTACTTTAAATGTAGGCATAAAGTTTCCTTCGCGAATTTCTTTAGCACCGAATGACGTCATTTGGAAGAGTGTATTATACTTTCGTATGTTTTTTAAAAAATGCGCAGATAATAGATGATTGCCCAGTAATAGATCTTTTATTGGTTGTGGTGGTGCCTGGATATCAGGAAGAACCACTTTTCCTGCAGCACAACACATACCATTTGGTTCATCGCTCCATTTATTTGCAAAACACTTAGGACATGTTTTATTCATTTCGCCTATTTTCACAGTGTTTTGCTGAGCATAATCTATATTGGCATCGTAATTGAAGGCTGATCTATTTCCTTGGGCTATATTCCGATTACGCGCTCTGACTGTAGCTGCTCGCTGTCTTTCTGTTGCTAGGCGCTGCGAGCGCTCAGTGGTCTCCCTATCCCTTGTCTCACAGACATGCTGCCTTAACTCAGATAGACGGTGCGCACGTTCAGCGCTAGTTTCTCGAGCACGGGCCCGCGTCGTCCTCACATTTTGGCTTGCGAGGCGCTGTGAGCGCTCGGAGCTAGATTCTCTAGCGCGTGCTTGCGAAATATATTCTCTATTTCTCGAGAGGCGTTGCTCATTTTCAGGGGCAGATTCTTCCGTACGGCGTACTCGAGCGGCTCTTGTCTGTGATGTCTGCCGAGACAGTTGAGATTTCCTTTTAGGCATGCTCTCAACAAACCACGCACAGACTTGAAAACAATTATGAACAAAGGGAGAGCGACTCGAACACCGTCCGCCTTTACAAAACAAAACAATCGTAATATCGAATAACTCGTGTCGATTATTACGATAGAACGAAGTACGAAACTACGAACATACAAAACAAACGTACAACGAAATTACGATATTTTCGATTATGAGGTATCTATCAACAACAACAACCATGCGAACGAAACAACCGAAACCAATAACCAACTGACATGTAATTTTTAGAACTCCAACTAACGACAACGTGGGCATAATAATTCGAGAGGGTCATCAATCCACGGAAAGTCTTAACACCGCGATTCAGAAAAATGACGTCATTGCAGAACGCCATCTATGGGCAAATAGGTAAAACGTCTGCACAATGAAAGTTATGCTAGGGTCATTTTGCGTTTTAGTAATTTTATATTATCTCCGAAACTGTATGACCAATTGATATACTGTAAATGGCAAATCTTATCTGTATGATGTTCCTGTGATACTGAAATAATTTATTGTCATAAGAATTAATATTTTGTTGCTCAAATAATCAACCAAACGTAACAATGCCGAAAAAAAAATTTTTTAATGCAATAATAGAAGTATAAAAGATAAAATATAAAAGATAGAGATATGGTATCGCTGACTTTTTTGTAGAAATAATTAAGATGAACCAGGTAGCCATACATTCTTTTTAATTTTAAGCAACTGTTTAGGCAGCGCACGCAAATAATTCTGTTTTACGAGGTATTTTTTTCCGACTTGCCAGACAAAAGTTGTGATAGCTCGGTTAATATACATGTTATAGAAACAATTTATAGCCTATAGCACTCAGGAATAATGTAGCTTTCTGCCAGTTAAAATAAAATTAGAATTAGATTATGAGTTCCAGAGATTACCCCCTGCATACAAACTTACAAATTTTACCTCTTTATAATATTAGTATAGATGTACTTACTTCTCTAAATTAGCTACTTAAACATGAAGCTTGTCTCTTGTAAACTTATTACTATAGTCCATAAAATATAGGATGATCTCTGTGACAGCTGTCCCTAGTGCTGTCACTCTTATGACAAAGTCCGTAGTTTTTATCGATAAAACTCTTTATTTTTATAATTGTGATTTTCTATTATAATTAAAATACAATTAATGAAAATCGTATTGAATTTATTTCAAACAAAAACTGTTTTTTGACTGTTTTAATTATTCAAAAGGAGTACAATCAAGGTCTAGGTCACTATTATCGTCATCACTGGACCGTTCCTGCTAGAACATTTATCATTTTTTGCCAAATAGCGACAGTCGTTAGATCAATCGATCAATTACGACTATTTTATAAATAAATATGGCTAGTTTATTGACAATAATGCGTACATAATATTATCATTTACTCTGAGATGAAAAGTATTTTTTATATTTAATTAATTCAATTTATGTATTTTATAATGTAACTGTCTGTTTTAATTGTAAAAAATATGTCGAAAGTTTTATATAGGTACTGTATTGGGTTTATTTCTTTTATGAATAATTTAATAAAGGTTATGGATTTACGTATATCGACTATCTCATCTCTTTTTTATTTTCAGTCCAGTATGACCTTGTACGCGCGTAAGCATCATTTATGTATAAAATGTTTACTAGGTGTTTCAGTACTTACGAGGTATATTTTAGGCATGAATATTAATATTTTTATATTTATAATACATTGCAATTCAGTTGCAATAAAACTGACATGCAAAGAATGAAAATATATTTTATACAAAATGAAATTGTAAACATGTCGCTCGTTCAAACTTACTTCGTTGGTTTCGTTGACATCTGTCACAGAGATCGAGCTATATTTTATGGACTATAATTACTAGTACCACCGACAACTATACTTATACTGATTAAAAATCCGTGTTTTGTTTATTTCTGATATGAGGAAGTGAAAAATCATCTTTCACCGGTCCGGTCTGAAAAAATAATATATGTATATATTTTTTTTAATACGCTTTTATTGGTTTCACCTGTATGTATGTATGTTTGCTTGTTTGTAACCGACTCCTTTGGGCTCGATTTTGTCCTACTTTGAACGATCAGATTTAATTCAAACTTTGCACACCTGACAAAGACTGATGACAATGCAATAATTCGATTAAAATATCCGATTATCCTTACTAAATTCGCCAGGATTCATCAATTTCTTTCCGCATCCTTTGCATGAGAGTAAGAGAGATAGGACTAGTGCGCGAACTACGCTCGTGTTAGCTTGATAAGAAAATAATGTTGAAATGTATAATTAGTATTTCACACCTAATAAAAATTCATCATTAATTGTAATAAACTTCCGCTACGCTCGAATATTTTATCTAAATTGAAGTATTGTTCGTTGTTTAAGCTATTATAAAACATGTTAATTTTGATACCTAATTCTAGAATATTGGTTTATATTTTTAGATAACTATTATATTAATAACTATTATACTATATTATTGTAAGTAAGTGGCTCAATAAGGACTTCCGGCAATATTTAAAAAAGATGTCGCTCTTTTGTATACATTTCCGGCAGGCGGTACTTCCTTTGTGTGGTTTTAAGAAATAAGAGAAGACAGTCGCCATTCTACGTTACTGTATTTTCAAAATTGTGTTCTATATTGATTAATAGCGAATTGTCAACAACCAAATTGTAAATCATCAATAGAGAATTGTATCCTGCATTATACAGAGAATAAATAAAAGTTTATCAAGCACGTTTATATTTCAATTGGCAAATTGTAACAATTCCGAAGCTGGGATAACACCAAGGAATTGGTGTATCATACCACCTTGGTGTAAACGTATGCCCACAGTGAGGTATGTAATAATCTTATAACTTTATTCTACGTATGTTATGGTATAGTGTTGTATAAATGTTATCAAGTAACACTTACGACCTTACATATACGGCTAGTTCGGATACATACATTTTAATTTGTCAACCGACTTTATTATTGTTTTGTAATTTAATTGATAATTTCATAAGCGAGTCATTTACTCGCATTTGCATTTGACTCATATTTGTGTAAGTTGATATAACTTTCACACAATGGACGCCCTTGCGTGTCAGCTTCCTACGTAATAAATATTTAGTGTGACATATCCTGTAAAATATTTGCACGTAAATATTTATTAGAACAATTAAAATATTTTATTTTTAATATTATCTGTTAAGTCTGGGTTCACCATAAGAATCTGAAATACATATCATCGCTGGTTATCGTAACAATTTTAAAATATTGTTCATCTTTCGCTAACAAATTCCTTACAATAGGTATTGTAAAAAGAAAAGGTGTTAATTAAATAAAACTACTAACTCGGGCACATTTCTTTTTCTTTTCTCATATTACTGGTTTTATTTAAAACAATGAAAAGCTTAGGTGTTGCATAACCACTGTGGTTATGTAGTTTCTCGATAATGCAATTTCGTTTGTATTAAAACACTGATTGCTATGTTTTGGCGCAAAAAGATACTCGTTGTTTGAATTTCAATTCCAGGACATTGGACAATAGATTGAAAAATATATTGAGTGAGGATGCCAAGTAACCGGTCCACAAGTAGGCGAAGGCCTATTGGACGGCGTTTGAGCACTGATTTTGGAAAAGCCTCGAGACGCAGCTGACCCCGAACGCGAGATGTTGTTTCGAGGCACGGAAATAGTACGCCAGTAACACGTTACGCCGAAGATCATGATGCTAAACAATAAGGATCGAGAATATCAACCGAACGGATCGAGTCCTATGAAAAGCGTAGATATAAGTCAGTTGTAACACCGCCTCTGCAGGGTCAGGTATCGTTTATGTCATCAAAGGATAAAATAGATTGTAACCGTAGAGAGTGTAGACTCTACACTGTAGAGGTACTAGGCAGAGGCGTGACAGAGTTCAGACTACCCGTGATGCGAGCGTTGTAAGGTCACGTAGCCTAGTGCAAACGCAGATCGACAGGGAGTCTTCACCTGTGACGCCGCAGCCTTCATCTGTTGATACAGTGAATTCTGAATTATTGAAATGTCTTAAGGAGTCTTTGCAACTTATCACAGCTGTAAATCCACAGAGTAGAGAAAGGTTCACTAACAGTAACGTAGTGCCAGAATTTGATCCTAAATCAAAAACGCAAACGATTGTTACATGGTTAAATAAAGTTAAAGAATGCTCTGAAATTTACGGTTGGGATAGTAAGTAAACTGCGCTCTATGCCCTCCCAAAGTTAGTTGGCACTGCAAGAAGGTGGTACGAGGGACAACCTTCTATATTACTTACATGGGAAGAATGGACAGATAAACTTAAATGTGCATTTCCAACGTACGAGAATTATGGTCATTTGCTCACGAAAATGTTAGGGAAAAGGGCAAAGTTTGGTGATGATTTGGAAGAGTATTATTACGATAAATTGATAGCCTTGAATAGATGTGGTATAGTAGGTAGGAACGCAATTGATTGTATTGTGTATGGAATAGAGGACAGGTCAGTTCGGTACGGAGCGGAGGCAGTAGGTTTTGAAAATGTTGATAAGTTATTAGGTTACAGGAGTGTGAAACATGAACAATTCAATAAATCTAATAAGAGGTTACTGCTTCCTGTAATTGAAGGTTCCCGTAAGCCTGTAAGAAATGATTTTAATAAAATTTTGAAATGTTATAATTGCTACGAAATAGGTCATGTAGTATCTAGCTGTAAAAAGCCTATTATCAAATGTCAAAAGTGTAAACGTTTTGGTCATGATAACCCTGAATGCAATAGAAGCGCATGGAGTGCAAATGCCGAAATTAAGACATTATGACTAGAAATGGGGTGCAGTGTCTTCACTTGTACGTTTGATTGTATGTAACCGACTCCAGTGGATTTGATTTTGATCCACTTCAAACGGTTAGATTTCGTTTAAAGTGCTTTTGAAGATATTTTCAAAGTGATGATCCTTCTCATATCTGCCATTAAATGTTTATAACTATTGACACTATGCACCCCACGCTTTGTTACAATAATAAACATTTATTTTTCATTTACACTATTCTTAATCTAAATTTATCAAATTTTATTTTTTAGTTAGATTTTCTATAAAAGCGTGTTTTCTTAGTTTTTTTAAACTATTATTTATTCTTAATTAGCATTTTTCTGTATTAACAAGTAATAAAATTTTTAAGATTTGCTTACGTACGTGCAGTACAGGGACCTTGTACATTACGGAATGGTTCCGGCGTAAGCTCCATTAGGCTCCGATTAAAATGCTTCATTTTTTGTGCGCGGACTTATCTTCTATACATTATTATTCTAAGATCAAGGTATTGCTCCTGTATAATATTTGCCCACCCATGTAATAAATAGGTGTAAGTATAATAGGCTAAAGCTTGTTGACTCTGAAGTATAAAGCTGCAATCCATGATTTGTGAGCAGTACCTAACCATAATCTATACTAATACATAAAGCTGAAGAGTTTGTTTGCTTGAACACGCTAATCTCGGGAACTCCTGGTCCGATTTGATAAATTCTTATAGTAGTCTTATAGTAGTAGTAAATAGCCAATTTGTCACATTAAGACCAATAGGAGCGCAGCCCCACCGAAGAATGATTCCAAACGTTTTTACTTTTGAGAGCTTTCATTGCGTGCGCTGCGTAAACAGTTAAAGCTTCGCAAATATCATGTGTGACAGAATTATATTATTTAAAAATATTTTCACCTTCTATGTAAATAAAGTCGCTGGTTAAAGTTAGTGTTCGTCCAAAGTAACTATTCCACGCGAACGAACTCGCGGGCAAAACCAAGTTTGGTATAAATCTGGTAAAATGTTGAATAAGTATGAGATAGGAAGTGAGTTATTCAGACGATGACCTAAAATAAATAAATATTATTATTTAGGACAAAAAGCCAACGTCACGTGGTATTCCCAGGCGGTCACCCATCCAAGTACTAACCGCGCCGAATGTTGCTTAACTTCGGTGATCGGACGATTCAGATTTCAAATACCTATCTCAAAAACTATGAACTTGCTTTCGCTTCCGATGCAGGCGGCACAGGACCGCACTCTGTGGCGTAACATGAATATAGGCTTAATTAATGATAATAATTTTAACTCATATACGTCTCACTGTTCGGCTCGAGCCTCCTCCACAATAGGAGGGCGATTGAGCTGCTGGCTACAGCAGTTGGTCAGAGATGTTAGTATACCTATAAAGTACATAATCTATATTGTTTAAATAAGATATACCTATTGTAATGACTTGATCCACAACTTTTTGTTCTGTTTCTAGGTATTACGTTATCTATAATTTGTGATCGTTAAATTATCTACTGTCCATGTACGATAAAATCAAGAAAAAAATTGGGAGTGTGGTTACGCTGTTTTTTAATATTTTCTTCTCAATAAAATATTTCTCGATGATTCAAAAAATACACACGTAATTATACAATTTTTATCTTCTATTGGAACTGGCACTCCCCACTGTTCTTTTTTACTGTTCAATGCAAGATTGGAAATTAAAACTTTTAACAAATTCTGCGACCAGTATTACCTATTCTGTTTCATATGCCTAATGGAAAGAGCAGAGCAATGAGACGTAGATAAATTTTCGCTAATTTTCAATCAAACTTATTCATTACTGTCAATATCTTTTATTAGTTCTTCATACATTAAAAAAACTACACCGCTAATATTATGAATAATAAATGTTAAATAAATGATAAAGATAAATAAATGTTTATTGAATAAAGATCATCATTTTCTGGGAAAAATCGTAATATTTGATTAATACTTTATGCCATATTAGTTCCTGTCGTAATCTGTTCTTTTATGCATATAGGTATACTTGAACAAAATAATTTCAATGTTTTATATCTGCCAGGCGTCCTGAGCGACGGCTTATTTTTTTTTATAAATAAAGCTATTTTTACGAATTTTATTGCGTTTGTTTTTGATATTTAATTGTCCTACGTTTCGAACACTTCAGTGTTCATGGTCACGGGAGGATTAGTATGTCTTACATCCAGCAAGTCATCGTTATTACAGAGATTTCTCTTTCGCTGAAAAGTGTTCGAAACGTCGGGCAATCAGAAATCAAATACAGACGCCATAAAATGCTTAAAAATAGTTTTATTTATAATGTTTAATACTCGCAATGAAGATTCTATTTTGTTTAGTAGATCATCTGAACGCAGTGTCTGAAAACAAAGGTTTATAACCAGTGTGTGTTACCAGTGATGACATACGGCACTGAAACGTGGTCCCTAAATATAGGCCTTATAAAAAAACTCAAAGTTTCTCAACGTGCTATAGAGAGGGCTATGCTCAGTATTTCTCTACGTGATAAAAGCCGGAATACGGAAATCCGTGGAAGAATGGGTGTAACCGACATAGCCCACAGAATTAGCACATTGAAATAGCAATGGGCAGGCCACATCGCTCGTCGAACCGACAACCGTTGGGTAAGAAAGGTTCTCAAGTGGCGATCACGAACCGGACGACGCAACGTAGGACGACCCCCCACTAGGTGTACTGACGACATCTTAAAAGTCGTAGGGAACCGTTGGATGCAAGTGGCGCAGCACTGTCCTGAGTGGCATTCTCGTGGGGAGGCCTATGTCCAGCAGTGGACGTCTATACGCTGATGAATAGACGGAGATCATACTTCAGAGGTGATCCCATATTTTAAACAAGATCTAAAGAAGTTTTTGAGTTATCCTTAGTAATATGTATTTGGTTCATCTTAACTACATTCTTTTAATATTTATGTATTTTTTTAAATTTTCTATTATTTATCTTAGCCCATATACAGCCCAATGGAACTCGGGCCTCTTCCAGAGAATTTAACTTACTAATATCGAAACCAAAAACATCGATGTTTGAGTTCAAATATCGATGTGCAAAAAACATCGCCCTGTAAACATCGATGTATCGAAACATCGATGTTTTTTAGAAATCTATGCGATGAGATTTTTTTTAGGTGAATCAAGCATATATTTTTCATGAAACACCAACATTTGCGTGATGTGATGAGCTTTTTTTTTTAGTTTTTTGTAAACAAAGTACCTAAATTGTTACGCAGACTTTGCTAAAAGTACCATACATTTTATATCATGCAGGCAAAACATCGATGTTAAAACATCGTATAAAATAACATCGATGTTTTACAATAGCGAACATCGATGGCAAGCGTCGATGTTTTTTATTGAAACATCGATGTATCGTTTGCATTCCTATGTACATAGGCTTTCCCAAAGGAGGATAATGCAGTAATCACCGTAATTGATAGGTGAAATGACGATTGCAGTTGATATTATTAAGCTTCATAGCACATTTTCCTATTGATCTAGATTTTTGGACACCAACGGGAAGGTAAATGATGGTGATGTCTTGTTTTTTGTTTATGCTCTTTATCTGGGTTGATTTAATATTGCTCGTGATATTTTCGTGTGGTGACGAAGTAATAATGCAATTCACCATTTCCTATCCTGCCCGTGGGTGTCGTAAAAGACGACTGAGAGATATAATACGCATATAACATCTATGCAAGAGAAGGATCGAAACAAAACCTTTATACCAACACGTATAACTAGCATGGTACAGTAAGGTCAATTGCCCTCCTATTGTGGAGGAGGCTCGAGCCCAACAGTGGGACGTATATGAGCTGTGATGATGATGATGATAATTAATACCAGCCTTTTCTAATGTCATCATCATCATCCTTACAGCGTATATAAGTGCCGCTGCTGAGCTGGAGTCACAATGGGAGGGAAATTGCTCTAATATACCGCACTGGTCAGACGATTTGGTATAGTGTCCTCTGGCATAGATGGTATCTGCTTATTATAATCCCTTAGTCGTCTTTTACGACAGCCACGGGCAAGAAAGTGAATGATGAATTGTGTTCGTACTTGACCAGTGGTATTGTCCGCGTTCGTACACGTCGGCTGTTATCGTCATTCAACTCCTGCCTACCTTTTTGATTTGTTCTTATTTTTATGTTTATTTGACACGTACGTATAATCATGTAAATTGTGGCGTGGAGCAACGTCGAATAAATATGTTTTCTTTCTTTCTTTACTCCGTCACCATATGGAAGGTTCTAATTTAAGTTAGTTAAAAATTGTTTACAAATACTAACGGCATATTGGGCGATTAATTTTATATAGAAAATGTATTTATTTGGATTACTACAGGATTCCTGTGAGCAAAGTGTTCGAAATGACGATAAAGTAAAAATCAAATACAAATATGATAAAATCCGCGAAAATAGTTTTATTTTATAACTGTAATACTAAAATGATTGATAGGTTTAATCAAAACAAAATAAAAGCACCAAAAAGATTCCTTCGAGCCGGATTTGAACCAGCGACCTATGGATACCAGCTATTTACTTCCAACTACAGTCCACCGCTCTACCAACTGAGCTATCGAAGGGATACAAGTGACGTCGAAATAACAGTTCTATTCGCCGCAATCTATATTATGTTGCGTAAAACGTGACGTCACATTTCTTGACGTAACGTGGTTAGAATTCTTGCCGTTTGATAACAACAATTTACGAATTTTAATTATTTAACACTAGCTGATCCGCGCGACTTCATTTGTACTTAGTTGACGTTATATAAGCGTTGGCGTCTCGTCGTAAGGGAAAGTGAGAATTAGGGAGAGTGCGTCATAGACACCTACAATGCTCAGCCCACACAATGGCTGTGTTCAGAAAGAATTAATTTGCTCCTATTTTTGCGAAAATTCCGTGTGGCGACGGAGTAAGAAGTTTTTGCCCGTAGATGTCGCAGAAATCCACTTAGGGATATACCTATGCAGATAACACATTTGCAAGAGAAGGAAAACTAGGTAAATAAAACCCTATGACCCTACCCTAAAACCCTTTCCGTGTGGTGACGGAGTAAGAATACAATTCACCACCCCCTATCTTACCCGTGGGTGATCGTACGAGACGACTAAGGGATATAAAACGCATATAACATCTATGCGAGAGAAGGAAAACTCGAAATAAAACCCTATACCAACACGTTTGACCAGCGTGGTATAGTAGGTCAATTACCCTTCCATTATGGAGGAGGCCCGAGCCCAACAGTGGGACGTATATGGGCTGAGATGATGATGATGATGATGAAAACCCTATACTAACCCGGTTGACCAGCGTGTGGGATTCGAATCCACGACACTGGCACTGACACTGGGAGGTTAGTATCTTAACCACTGCGCCATCTGTGCTGCCAATTCTCGTTACGCTGCGCATTCAGCTTAATATTTGTATCTTTGCTATATGCAGACGTGTCTTATCTATCGCTTTAATAGGCGTTACTAGCCTCTCTTTTTTTTTAATTATCGGCCCACCCATATGGTAAGCGCACACGCCGTCTATGCCGTCCGGGGCGACAAAAGGACGGCGCGCGGAAACGTCACAAGGTGACGACCACGTCGTTGGGCCGACTACCAGTGCAGAGTGCCTTGTCCTCAGTGGTCGGCCCGACGGAATAACCTTTCGGGTACCCTCACCTCTCGACGTCCCTGTCCCGGGACGTCAGTCGCCGTCGCGCGGTCAGTCTCTGCGGGTGACAGACTAAAGTCCCCGCTCCGGCTGGCGTTACTAGCCTCTTCCCGCGATTTCGAACGCGTGGAATAGTTACATTGGGCTAACATTAACGCGCGACTTTGTTTACGTAGACGGTGAAAATATTTTTAAATAATACGATTCTGTCACACATGATTTTTGCGAAACAAACCGCCTATGTAGCGCGGAAGCTCTCAAAAGAAAAAAAAACGATCTTGAGACATTCTTAATTGGTGTTGCGCTCCTATTGGTCTTAGCGTGCTGATATCTAACACATTTCATTGTTTTTGAAGTGAAACTTCGTTAGAATCGTTGTGATTTCAAACTCGATGAAACGAAAAGCGAGTCCATAGAGACAAAACACGTGAATGTATAGGATTCAGCCGGCGAGAGAATGAGATAAAGGATAGATGCTAGAGGATAAAAGATGAAGGATGAAGAGGTTTCACTTCTGATATGCGTTAAGTACGCACACTCTTTTTTATTTGCATAGCTAAAATCTTAAATGTACTAAATTACAAGCTTTACAATGAGTTTCAGCAATGATAGTAGGTAAATAAACTTATCTATACTAATATTATAAAGAGGAAAGATTTGATTGTTTATTTGTTTGTTTGTATTGAATAGGCTCAAAAACTACTGGTCCGATTTCAAAAATTCTTTCACAAATGGAAAGCTATACTATCAGGGAGTAACATAGGCTATACTTTATCCCGGTATTCCTGCGGGAACGGGAACTACGCGGGTAAGACGACTGAAACCGAAGCAAAGCGAGGGCAAGTTGCTAATTGTTATATATACTAGTTAAAACAGTGACATAGGGAATTGTTTCATGCTTTTACTTTATTCAATTAAATTCTTAATTATATTTCAAAATCTCCATGCCATGAATTAAAAATTTGTTGTTGCTAACAAACTTTATCAATAAAAAAAATATATACCTAAAATTAATTGCAATTAAACATTATTATATAGATAAAATATACCACCCAGTAAAATTAATTGTGAAATTGCAAAAAAAATTAATTATTACGCCAATTCATTGAAATTCTGAGCGTATTTCTCAACCGTAAATATCCATTTAAAAATCTCTAATTTAATTACCTCTCCGTAATAGGAAACATTTCTTTCCCGTAAGAAACCACAATTGAATCAGTCTGATTCCAAATTCAATTCTGTGCGTTACAAAGAATCCGAATCACCTTAACCCTTAACCGCGACGCTTAGAACCGTGTTGAATGAATTAGAGGGGGATTCATATTGTGTTCGAATGTCTTCCTTAAAAATAAGTTAATTTAAAAAAGAATTAATTTAAAAATCGAATTGAATGAGGCATAGATATGGTCAAAGTTCATTAATTTTATAAGATTACTTGAGAGTTCTAAGAAAATACATTTGGCAGTTAACATAAATGATATTAGTCTAAATGCAAATTTCGTTCATTAAAATCAAGTTTGTACATCTAATCAATCAAACGTTCGGGAATCTTAAGAGGATCTTCTCGTCCACTATTCCGCAGTGTCTGAAAATAAAGGTTTATAATCAGTATGTATTACCAGCGATAACATACGGCACTGAAACGTGGTCTCTAAATTTCGGCGCCATAAAAAGGCTCAAAGTTGCTCAACGTGCTATGGAGTGGGCTATGATCAGTATTCCTCTAAGTAATAAAATCCGGAATACATAGTCAGCAGAATTAGCACGTTAAGATGGTATTGGGTGGTTACGTTACGAGTGCGTCGAACCGACAACTGTTGGGGAAGAAAGGTTCTCGAGTGGCGACCACGAATAGGACCACGCAGCGTAGGACGACCCTATATTCGGATTCGGAAAGTAGGCATCCTAGTTATTTTAACTAAATGTCATTTTTATATAATCAATGAATTAGAAAAATTAATTAAATAAGTTTTTATACGGTTGGTATTTTTAGTCGTGTTAGTCTCATGCTAAGAGGCTGAACGTAATGACATCTTTTATTAAGAAGTTAAAATATTTATAGCGAGATTTGCCAATACAATTTTCAGTGTCTAGATTCCAGTAAATGATAAAATTCTACTAACGGTCAAGTGATAATATAGTTACAGACATTGAAACATGTTTTGCATCATTTCATGGAATATCTTATTTGTTAGGTTATTAATTTACCCAAATTTTAAAATTTCCTAACAATAGCTACCTATTGTGTAAGAATTCAATGTCGCTTTTGCATATGATAAACTGCGATAAATAAAATTGAAGTGTTTGTTTGTAATGTCAAAATAATACTTTTTTTTTTCACTTACACGGTTATTTACATGATATACATGACACGGATATTTACCGATTTTAATAGTATTTTACTACCAGGTACCTGTCTATATAATGAGTAAACTTAGTGTAAAATGAGGATGATGAGGGTGGTGGCGGCGACAATGAAGACACGTTGTACTTTTGATGTTATAATTTACCGCACAGCGGTTACAATACCAATGAACTAAAATATTCCAATTGGCGGTATTTATAGATACACGCAGCGTAAGCTAATACTAAATACACAAAATTTAATATTAAATGTGAAATATCTTAATTATTCTAATAATTATTTACATGTAAATATTATGCAGAATTATGTAACATTAAAGATTTATTACGCCAGAAGTTGACACGCAGAGATCAGTATGATGAAATCAGTGAAATAAGAATCTAATAGCATAATTATTATATTATACATAATAAATCAAAATGATTTTAGGATTGATTAATCGACATATTGTAAGAGATTGCAGAGGTCTATAACAATATGCACTACATATTTAGTAGTCGCGCCGGAAGCTGATAAGCGGAATGTGCCTATGATATTAAAATTATATCAGTTTACAGAGAAATGAATCAACTATTTACTTAGCATTAAAATTATAAAACGATTAATAATATATTATTTGAGATGTGTTCGAATGTGTGAGGCCGGAAGTGTTGTTTGATAACATAGGCTATTTATCCTCTAAATAAACTCCTATAAATTTATTCCCAGTCTGGGCATTGAATTCGAGGCCTCATGGACTGCATTCCCGTATCGTAATCGAGAAGGTGACTGAAACCGAAGAGAAGCAAGGAAAGAAAGAGAAGCAAGTGTTAATTAATAATAAAAATATTTTCCTTGTATCTAAAGTTACCTTATACGTTTTGTTCACAGTATAATATCTACTTAAAATAATTTCACGCAAATAAAGTTGAAGGGTTATCTTTCGTAACTTTTTAATTGCTGTTAAATCGAAAAAGGGATCTGAAAACATTCGGTTCCTATTGTTGGACGTCATTAATCTATGTGGGTGGGAACAATTTCATGCCGTCACAGATTTAGATGTTTTATCTTCATGATGACGGGTCGAATTGTTTGAATCTTTAAAATGCAATCATCTATTTGGATTCAATACGAAATATTTTTAAGAATGTTTTGATATTTTGTCCTTATGTTAGATGTGTATTTATAGATTCGCTATTTTAACGGTAATTTAAATAATATACTACACTGTTTTTTTTTTTCAAATGCCATGGTGCATCGCACACCGCTCGATCCATCGTCGGAGCGACAAAGGAGATGGCAATGAAGTCTATAGCCCACCAGGTACCTCTCTCAAGCGCGAAGTAGGTGGACCACCGGTACCTGACCTTGTCCTCAATGGAATGCACCATGCTAAATAATATATATTATAAATCCACCGACCAAGTGGTGATGGAGTAAGAAAACAAATCATCACCTTCTTTCTTATTCGAAGGTGTCGTTAAAGACGACTCAGAGATATAACAAGCGGGTAGCTGGGAGAAAAGGTTGACTGGACATAAATCCTTATACCGCCCACTTGATTAGCGTGGAATAGTAGGACAAGTTCCCTCACATTGCGAGTGTGACTCAAGACCAACAGTGGGACGTATATGGTGTATGGCCTGAGAAAGAAGATTTTTTTAAATATTATCTGTGTAGAATACCACTATCTCTACCTTCACACACAATATCCAATTTAATTAATAAAAAGAGATATTTTTTTTTAAAGACGATGCACTCCTCAAAGGAAGTAATCCTTGTATTGCAGAGGATTTTGTAAACATATAATGTATACAAATTACACCCAGAATCAGAATAACTATTTGTGATTCGCACAAAGTATTGTCCTGTATGGGAATCGAATGTATGACACTGGCGCTGTAAGTTGGTGTCTTATCCATTACACCACCTGTGCAGTCTAAAGAAAGATGTCAACAACAAGGAAAATTGGACTAAACCGTCCTAGGCCTTGAACCGCCTGGGGGCAGCATAGTATTTTGAATTCTCTTTCTCTTTTATTAAAGTTAACTACTTTCCGGAATTCCTAAAATTAAATCCGTCCAATACATTTTAGCTTACTAAAACATTTTAGCGATTTCAGATACAAAATGGTTGCCATCAAGAAAACAGAATCACCGAACATCTCCAACAAAATGCTGAGGATATTTCATCTCAAGTGTACCACTAAATTATCTAAATAGAGATCACTCCCCAATCAGACGCTGAAGTACACAGATTTAGAATGCTTATGAGCTACTGGAACAGACATGAATGTTAATTACTTTTATCCATGGACTAGACTTTCGACGTCACTTTATTTTTGACAGGTTTTGATCTGCTCGCTTTGCCGTGTGGTCAATGTCTGTGCAATGGGTGTCGTAAACGAGTAAGGGGTATAATATGCATATAATACTTATGCAAGGGAAGGAAAACTCGAAAGAATATATAGCATACTATAGCAACCCGTTTGACCAGCGCGGTATAGTAGGCCAATTTCTTTTCTATATTGGAGTAGACTCGACCCCAACTGTGAAGAAATGCCCCATTTTACGTAGAACGCGATTCAGACGAATTGTACAGCGCCATCTATCGACATATAAGACAATATGCATTCTATTTATGCCGACGTGTTGATGTAAAGACCTGCAAATGGTTTGAAGAACAGAATTGCACTTTTTTATCAACGTTTCATTGCTCCTTGCAACTTCGGTTGTCATTAGAATACTTGGCAGAGTGCCAGCGTACTTTATGCGATTTCGTTTAAATTTCTTTTTCGTTTAATTGATTGTTTGGACGCATCATGGAATATCACTCCATCGCCACATGGAAATCCGTACCCGGACTGGTGGGTGAGCGCTGAGGGCTCTCAACCCGTAATTCTATAGATGACTGATGCAAATAATTTCTCAATAAATTTTTCAGTTTGTTGTGTTGCGATTCAGCTTTGTATACCGCCATCTATCGATGTGTAAGGTAAAAAAGGTCTGATATCGCTGAAAAATCAATATAAAACACTACAATTTTTTTTCAATATCAAGCTATGCTTTAATAAATTCGATGCCATAAGTTATACCATTATTTGAATGATACAACTTTGTTGAACCAATCAAGTGAATTTTCATAAAGGTGACATGTGAACATATTTTTTAATACATTTTTTATAAACATTAATATAATTGCGTTAAAGAAAATTAAGTGTATTTTGTTGTAGTAAAAATTTTTATTATTTAAGTAATCCTTATTACAACTTAGGGGAGGATGGAAGAGACTTTGTAGTGCTAGTAGGGACACAAAAAAAGTACTTGTCTTTCGATACCGATACTTTCTATTCGATACTTTTACTCAATGAGTACGTCAAGGCAGTTATCGTATCGAATAAATTGTAGAAAGTATCCATGTTAAATTTAACCTTACGGCTCATGCTTATGGTAACGCCATCTAGTTAAAAAATTTTCTACAGTATTTAGTACTTTCGTTTCGATATCGTGTCCCTAAGTACTTACTAGTGAGAATATTCAGTGACTTTTAACCGAAGAGTTTGTTATAAGTTAGTTAAAAATACGTAAAATAAGAAGATTTTTTTTGTGTGTGACTTATTGTTAGTTGTTAGCCTTAGATGTAGGGATACGAAAAAAGTATCGATTCTTTTAGGTATCGAGTACTTGTCTTTCGATACCGATACTTTTGTACTCGATACTTTCTATTCGATACTTTTACTCAATGAGTACTTTTAGGCAGGCATCGTATCGAACAAATTGTACAAAGTATCCATATTAAATGTGACTTTACGGCTCATGCTTATGGTAACGCCATCTAGGTAAAGCGGAACGAACCTTCTAAAAAGTGGCTCGACATATTTTAATCCGAACACATAAAGCAAACTTCTTAAAAAAAAGCTCATCAAATCAGAACAAATTCCTAAAAAAAATACTCGATACTTTGGGGTATCGATACTTTTGTTTCGAAACTTTATTGAGTACGATACTTTTTCTTCGATACTACTCATGATATACTATCGATACTTTCGTTCCGATATCGTATCCCTACTTAGAAGGCTGTGACAACTTTACCCAGACTGTTGGGTGAACGCTGAGGGCTCTCAACCCGTAAATAAGCAAGATAAAAAAATTAAAGACACGCTTTTGTAGTTAACCAAAAAAAAGTGCGATGCAGAAAATAGGGACAGCGACATCTATCGAGTCAGAACAAAATCTCAGTCACGGTTATAGGAAAAGCGTTAATCCTATACTGTTAATGGGATAACTTGTTTTAATTGTTGCATTATCATCGGTATTTGATAAATGTGCAGTTTCAAAATAATTCCTAAACGTTAAGAAGGGAGTGAAAATAACATTTAAAAATTTCGTAAGGCACAAACCAAGCTAATACAAGCATGTCGAAAACAAAAATCAATGTTTATAAAACTGATGCATACGTAAAAATTTTAAGAAAATAATAATGGTCAATATGGTGAATTTGGAGATTTGAATCATGTGTTTTTTTCTTGCATCTTATATTTTACAATCGTCTTTCTTTTTATAATACGCTTGTTGTTCTTAAAGTTCCACTTCCTACTAATATTTCTATACTTCTATTATCCTTAAATCTTCCATCCATCCATCCATCAGCTTACAGACGTCCACTGTTGGACATAGGACCTGGATCCTTAAATCTTATTATTTATGATTGTTTAATTTCCTTTATTATAAGTAATAATATTTTTTTTATAATCCTATCCTATGTATATAAATACACATATTTATCCATATTGTCCTCTCCCTGATCCACGATCTTCTCATTCCAAACGCTAATATTTTATGTATATAAATTAACTTCCCTAATTTTTGAACATGGCAAATGTCTTCGGACAATGCCAAGAAAAAAAAACGAGTTGAAGGGGTAATTTTTTTAATTGATTCCCCCTTATGGGCAAGTTCTCCATACTGCCTTGTCTTAGGTAGCTTACAGATAATTTTCTTCACATATTATTTAACACTTGTTTATATTGAATGGCTTATTAAAAGTCATCGTCCGGCATTAAGTTGTTTTCATTAAATGGGTGCTGAAAACCAAATTAAGTCTCCTCTGGGAATTTAGGAAGAATATGAATACACGTTTAACCTCTATTATATCATATTCACCACACTTCAACGCCTTAACTGTATTATATTATATAAAATATCAGCAAATTTATTTAATATAACACTATAAAACAAAAGAAATTAATATAATACATGAGCTTGACGTAACACTTTCATATTTCCATATTTCTGGCAAAATTCCTTAAGGCGATAACTTTAACCACCCACAATTTGACAGTGACGCATTTATTCATATAATATAATTAATAAATATGTATTAAGAAGTTTAATATCCTTGAAACAACGTTGATAGAAAACGCAGTATTAAATACTAACGTATCTAGAAAAACACTATCTATTTCGGATGTGTAGCATTCAGCCAAAGATGGCGGCCGGAAACAAGTCGCGCCTATTGTCATGGCAGCCGGAAGTCCTCTCGCCATTTGATAAATAGTTGTTCTTCAAGTTTTTCTCATGCAAATGAGGGGGATGACTGATGGCATTTGTCACAATCTACCAGAATGGATTTAATTTGAATTTCTCGGAGCGGTTAATCTGAACCCCTGATTGCGGGAATGTGCTGAGTTTACGTGATTTGAGGTTGTATATTGTTTGAAATAAAAATAAAATGCTCGTGTCTTTGTAGTTACACATTGTTTCTACATTGGTAAATAAAGATTTCTAATGTTTACGCGAGTATTACACATTGTAAATAAAACTACGGAGTTTCTCGCGGATCCGCTCGCCTTTGACCATAAGCGCTGTAAAGAGTTCGAAACGTCGGGCAATCAAAAATCAAATACAAACGCGATAAAATCCGTAAAGTAGTTTTATTTACAATGGTAACAACTTTACAATTGGCGGCCATCAGAGAAGAGCGGCGGCATGTTGTGAAGCTTGCCACCAACACCTGAAATGATAACCACGACCACTCTGTCAAGAGTGATACCGACAAAGAAGAAATAAAGTTTAAAAATGCTACAAATGGAAAATAGAAAAAAGTATGTAGAAAATAGGTTAGTAAGGAAGAATAGTTATTGCCCTTGATAATTTTATTTTCATGTTGTAACGAAGTAGAAATTAAATTTATCACCCCCTTCTCTCTCCTCGTTTCAAAGTTATACGGGAAAAGCGTCATCGAGTTATTCCCCTGCACAACCTTTTCTTCATCATCATCACAGCTCATATACGTCCCACTGCTGGGTTCGAACCTCCTTTGCAATGGGAGAAGAATTGACGCTGGTCAGGCGGGTTGGTACAGGGTTTTATTTCGGGTTTTTCCTCTCTTTATGTATATTATAATCCCTTAGTCGTCTTTTACGATACCCACGGGCAAGAAAGGGGGTGGTGAAGTGTATTACTTCTCTTACGGAAAAATCTTTTCACGTTAAAGCTAAAGGCGTACAAAAAACTAATGGAACATTAACTAATAGAAACAAAATTCGCTGCATTGCAATTTGACAACGTTGTTATTTCGCGAAGTTAAACTATCTTCCTCCATAATTGATTGAATTAGGCGATACATAGCGGAAATCCATTTTTATTTTAATTTTAAAATGGAAGGAAGGAAGGAAGGGAAACCCACCACTTCCCACCACTCTCACAGCTGTGTGACGCCCTATCTAAAACCTTAATCCTATCCCGTACTCCTTCTATTGCGGTGTGCGGTATATTGATTATCGTGGGAAAGTGGTGTGTCTCCCTTCCTTCCTTCCTTCCATTTTAAAATTAAAATATCTTTCTCCATCTCAAATTTTATTACATATTTTAAACAATTTACAAATATTAATATGTCTATACAACATAAGTATTATTTACATACAGGCAAGTTCTGTAATAGACGGCGTAATTAAAAGCTAAGTGATTACTTGGGCGTATCGTCTAAATAATAAATGTGAACAAATCGCTAGTCACGACCATTAGTGATGCGCATCTGCCATCTATATGTACGGTATGATAACTAGTACTTATACCTATTATAGTATATGAGAAAAACACAGAAGCATGTTTTAGTAATATATGTTTTAACAAAATATTTAGTGAATTATAATTGCCTTTGCATGTGACTTTTACTTGCCCGACGTTTCGAATACGAGTGTTGATGGTTCATCATCATAAAGTATCATTATAATCATCATTCAGCCTATTGCTGTTCAATGCTGGACCTAGGCCTCTCGCATGTTTCGCCACAAAGTGCGGCCCTGCGCCGCTAGCATGTAACGACGCCCATCAACTTTCACCGGGTCGTCGGTGCATCTAGTGGGCAGGCGCCTTAACCTGCGTCGCTCGATATGTAGTCGCATCGAGAACCTTTCTTCACCAGCGCATGTCGATTCGTCATACGCTTTTCTAGCTTTCATAAAGTAATAAGCTCTAAGCTTTTGATTTTGATTAGTCATTAAAAAGTAGATTTCTGGTCTTTAGTGAGTATTACACATTATAAATAAAACAATTTTTACGGTCTTTACCGCGTTTGTCATTGATTTTTGACTGTCGAGTTTGTCCGTGACTATGAATTTTGGAAAGTGTTCAAACCGTTAGGCAATTAAAATCAAATACAAACGCGATGACAGTCGTCAAAATAGTTTTACATTAAAAAGTTTCGAACTTCTATCGTGTTTCCTCAACACAGACTTTATCTAGATTTTTTCCATATACTGCATTGCAATTTCTAAAACGTTACTAGGTTTTTAATTATATTTGCACCCGCATATTTTTATAATTGCTTGTCCACCCTACAAGGTGTGGTCGTAAGCACGCGTTAGACAGATGTCAGATGACAATACGGTAGTGTAGGCATTCCGTTAGCGGACCTAGTTTTTATACGGGTTCTTGTTGGACTTTATGAATACTAAGTTAGTAAAGCGTGGAGTTTCTTACAGAATAGGAATGACTCATTCAACGGCGGTTACGCTTTGCAGATACACATTTTTTTCTTAATTTATTTCTTAGGTGTTTCTACTTTGTAATTACTGACTGCAAGAATAGGCAGAAAATAGGAATAAGTATAGTGTCGCGTGTTCCGTGCTCGCGTGAAACAATTTTAATAATGTGTTTGAAACATCTTCCGCGTTAAAATTATGTGTTTTTAAAGTCTTTAAAGTCCAAAATTAAGCGTATTTAGTCTTCCACGTAATAATTATGCGTGTAAAATTATTTTTCCTTAAAAATTTTCGGGCTGTTTTTTTGTGACTATAACTGTTAGCCGCAGATGGCTTTGACAGCTTAACCCGGACTATGGATGAGCATTGAAGGCTCTCAATCCGAATTTCGTGCAGTGACGGAGTAAAACACAGCTGTCACCGCCCCTTCCTTTGCTATTGGTATGTTAAAAGACAAATAGAGAGCAATAGTTAATAATATCACTGCAAGAAATGAAAAACTTAACCTGTACCAACATATCTGATTGGCGTGGTATATCAATTTTTCTCTCATTTCAAAGGATTTGCCAGTCCAGTACTAGCATGCTACCTGCGCCTAATGCCGCCCTTGCCGAGGCCTCGGGTGATTGGACCGGGTGACCGTGTGAGAGCGACCGACGTCCTGGGAAAGGGTGGGTATCAATATTCCGCCGGGCTGGCCACGGACGATAAGGAACTCGGTACCGGTGGTCGGTCCAATGGTGAAGTGGAGGGAATGTGGTGGGTTATGGGGCCGCGCGCCTTTCTTTTACGCCCTGGATGGAATGGACGGTGTGTGCGCTGATCATAGAACCAAAAAAAGACCAGTACTAGGAGTTGGCCTAATGTCAAAGGGGAGGGATTACAGTGGGTTATAAGTCCGCGCCCTTGCGTCACCCCGGACAGAGTGGACGGCGTGTGTGCTGATTTTAAAATAAAGCCAAAAAAAGCCCAGTGGTGAGAAGTATGACCTGAGGTGAAAAAGAAAATCTTCCACGACATTAAAAGTCATTTGTTAGTATTGGGTGTGGTGACCCCGTCTGCGATGAACCCCGACTGTGATGATCCCGTGTGGTGACAGAGACACTATCTTGTTTTCCAATGAAGTCGGTAAAAAATAACGGGTAAAAAATCATCAGGAGATCGGTCAAGAGCAGTTTTTTTTTTTGGCAAACATAGGTATAATATCAACTTCCGTGTAGTGACGGAGAAAGAATACAATTCTCTACTTTCTTCCTTGCTCTTGGGTGCCGTATAAGACGACTAAGGGATTACATGCATGTTACATCTATACAAAAGGAAAACTCGAAATAAACCACTATACTAACGCGTCTGACCAGCGTGGTATAGCCGTCCATTCTATTGTGGAGGAGGCTTGAGCCCGACAGTGAGACGTATTTGATAGATAGATAGATAGATATTTATTCGCCAAGAATATAGCACAAAGACATAAGATGTACCTAATTATTACAAAATGGAAGACTGACATATTCGCCTTTTATTTTATTTTTTTAAAAAGGCATGCGAATTTTTAAAGATTACAATTAAATTTTTATAACAAAAATAAAAAAGATTAATATTTATTTTGAGCCGAGATGATGATAATGGTTTTGAATTATGTAAAAAGTAGCAAAAGGTAGCATGAGTGGTAGGACTTACTGTTGACAGTTGTCTATCTGTAATCTCGGGCCGATTCGTCCGGGGTAGTACCACCCTCTCGCAGAAAATCGACGTCTGAGTAGTAGCAATTTCTTACAGCGTTTCGTTCGGTGAGCGAGAGAGCTGGCAGCCCAACTTTCTGAGGGTGTTTGCGTGTGGTGGGTTTTGGCGATGCCTTTAGTATCACCGAACCTCATTGCACGCATTCACACTCCCTTCACTTTCTTCGCGGTAGGCAGCGGCCCAGCAAAGGTCCATGAGCGGCAGCAACACTTACCATCAGGTGTACTGTTTGCTGGTTTGCTACCGATTGCAATAAGAAAGAGGCAATAAAAGGATTATTAAATATATTCTATACTAGCAACCCGCCCTCGCTTCGCTTCGGTTTCAGTGGCCTTACCAGCGTGGTTCTCAATCCTGTGGGAATATCGGGATAAAATGTAGCCTATATTACTCCCGGATATTATAGCTTTCCCTTGGTGAAAGAATTTTTGAAACCGGTGCAGCCGTTTTGAATATTACCCGGTACAAACAGACAGACAGACAAAAAAATATAAAGTGATTTTTAGGCATACGAGTATGTATAGTGCAAATAACCGTGTGAGCATGAAAAAAGCCATTAATTTTGACATTACAAACAGACACTCCAATTTTATTTATTGGTATAGATTATGTTCTGTATCTTTATAGCAACTAATATATAATTAATAGTAAGTGTTAGCATATGTCCTGTGACCATGTCCATGACGACTTACATAAATTTACTACTCCAGAATTTTTCATTTAAAAAAGACGTATGTTGCCATCTGAAAAAGAAAAAGGTCAACGACAAAGTGACCACGTGCCATGAACTTTGAAGACTCGTGACTCATACACACCTTTATCCTGTGCTTTACCGACCGTGAACACACCTGGTTACATAGCCACTATTAGTAATCGATAATAAACTTTAAACATACATGATAAAGTTTAAAATTGTATAAATTGTTAAAGACAGGTGTGGATTAAAGAAAATATGAATGAGCGGGATATGGATGGGTTTTTTTTAATAAAAACTTTTGGAACGGTAGTTAGTGTGCATTGGAATTCTAGACTAATATTTTAATTATTTTTTTATTACGTTCCTGTAATGTAAAAAGACAACTATATGAAAAAAATATATTGTTTTCGGTTAGTAATTATTTAACATTAAATTTGTAGTAATTTTTATATTATGACAATTTATTAATTTAATCCTAACAATCTAATATACTAACTACTACTACCGGATCAAAACGCAGCCACACTGAGAATGATCCGGTAAGGAGTTTTTGGCGGGAATCTGAAGTGTCATGTGGTGTTCTTGTATTATATTCAATATCTTAGTCTTAGAATAATATAGTATAGAAGGATAGTGTCAGTACTTCGAACTTTAAAAATTTGATTCTAAAAATACTAATGGCGGGCAGACGATTACACACGTACACACGGAAACCACTATACAAATTATGAAATCAAATTTTGTTTTTATTAACATAAATCGTTGAAATACTTTTAAAAATAATGTTAAAAACCTTTTTATGTTTTTCAAATGTGTTGTGGCACTATTTGAATACACAAGCCGTCATAATTACCTATTTATTTTTTAAGAGTTGCGTACGTTCGTGCAGTGCAATGACTTGTACATTAAGGGACTGTTCCGGCGTAGGCTCCATTAGGCTCCAATTGAAATGCCTCACTTTTTGTGCGTGGACTTACCTTCTATATGTTATTATTCTAAGATCTTAGTGTTTTAACGTGTTATATTAAATAATTTTGATGGCATTTTATGTAATATATAGTGGCAAAACTGCTGAGGTGTAGTGAATATGATATAAAATTGCTATACATACCTTTTTGTTTCCACCAAAATTCTCAGAAGATACCCTTAACAGTGGCCATTACACTGTTGAGGGCGACACTGACTTACTGACAGACCATTACTGACATGAAGAAACTGAGAACTTGAAAATTCAAATTCAAATTCAAATTCAAATTATTTTATTATGCATAAACCCTGAGAGGGCACTTACATATTGTCAGGTTTACAATTTCCAAAAAAAATATACTACCACCGGATCGGAACGCGACCGCTACTGAGAAGATCCGGCAAGAAACTCAGCGGGCTTGTCATTATTTTTAATTTTTTTTTTCTTCTTACTAGTTATACAATTGTGTACATGTTTTGTAAGAACAAGCTCCAGTGTGATGCCCTTCGAACCGCAAGACACTTAATATAATTTAAACGATTATGGCTGGACCAGATCCCACAAGCGGCACCCGATCACGAGTTAACTACTAGAGCAGCCATCACTCCCCTCAACCACTATGGAGGGAAGGGAGAGACCCACTCCACGCAGCTACCGCAAGTAGATCCCTATGTGAGCATGACCATAAAAGATAATTATAAGTCGACACTGGCAAAAATGGCTCGTATTTGTAGCTGATTGCCAAGACAAAAAAGAAGAAGAAGAAGAAAACTCAAAGGGCTTGAGGAGACTTGTTAAATCATAATTAATTTATTTTTTATATTTGTACTGGCAATAAATTTGTATTAAAATGTGGGTCAAAATTTAATAACTATTTCTTTAGGTATATCTATAAATCTCTGTAATAATGATGACTTGTTGGACGTGAGACAACTTAGTCCGCCCATGTTGTGTGTTCAAAACGTCGGGCAATCAAAAATTAAATACAAACGCGATAAAAACCGTGAAAATAGCATTATTACACTTTTTTCGGTCTAGCACCCATCCGCTCAGAGCACATAACGCATAATAAGCAATTTCGTTCCAAAAACAAAACTTTTTCCATCGCTTTGATTGTAATAGGCCCTAATATGTCGTTTACAATATACATCTATTCGCATAATTCTAATGACGACCGTCGTTATAATGGAAACCATTAATTAAAAATGTTTCCCATACATTTTTATCACTGGACACCAACAATCGGCCCCCATGTGTCCGGTCCATTAAAACTAATACGTGCTCTGAATAACTCAAAACAATATAATCTTGCATCCCTTTTGCGATCTATGGCAAAAAAAAAAGTATTTTAATTACATCTTAAAGTAAACCTTATGTAAAAGAATTAAAATTAAATATTGAGATAATTACAAATTTGCAAAAATTAACCCAGAGCGCTTTTTTCATTGTAAAAGTCTAGGCACTATTTCTATTCTATAAAAAATAAGTCTATAATATGATATTTCCCGCGCTGATTTTATTTTATATCAAATATTTTAATTCTAATTTTAAAATAGCGCTATAATTATTCTAGAATTTAAAATTAGAGCATTTGCGGTGTATTGAATTATGTACTCTGTACAATCGCAATAGAGTCAAGAGGACAAAAAAATATGGCTTTAAAATTTATTGTCCCTTTCACACAGTCATAGTTCTTATCACTTTTTAGGGTTGGCAGTGTCAATACGTTAAATTTGCATTATAAGAGGAATGTTTAAAATATTCGGCGACCCTATAATTGTCGAGCGTTGGCTATCAATTGCCAAAGAGGAAAAAACTGTCCACTCCATTGGACGTTTGAATGAGTTTTTGGAATTTTCACAAAGGAATGGAGTGGACTTTTTTATAAAACTGACTTTATCTACCATTTTAGTGCATGCTTTTTTTGTTGAAACGTATTGGGGTAACTTTATGAATTTGTTGACAGTTGCACTTTATATATTTCGATTTTAAAACGTCTATTTTCAGGTAAGGTCTCGTTCCTATTAAATATAATTTTTATTATCAATACGATGAATTTTAGTAATTATGTAATTATGTAGTTATTGTGTAATAAACCTTATTATACCCTATAGCAGCATGCCTGACCAACATGATATTGTAGAATTTTAGCTCAAGTTTTACTTCTCGTGCACAGATTTTATATGCGTGTTATAATCTCTTAGTCGTCTTATACGACATCTTTGGGCAAGATAGCGAGTGGCGGTACTTATGCCGTTGCCACACGGAAAATATAAATTCTTTATTTTAGATATTTTTTTTATAACGTATTAAACATGATCAGTTTTCATTTTGTGTATTTTTGATGAAAGATCCAAAACAACTTTAATTACATTATCAAACAATTTGAGATAATCATAATAATTACAGATTAATACGGCTCCATGTCTTTCGTAACTAAAGGGTGACTGGTCCGGTTTCCTTTTGTCCTACAGAAATGACCCCAGTAATGATCACCATTCACAATTCTGTACATTTTCCCATAGAAGATACGGGCAGTTTGATTTACTGAATTTGAATACGACCATGAATTAGACTTAATTAAGCAAAATAGTGGACATTGTTTATTGAAATGATGGGGTTAATTTTAGTTGGGGGCAATTTTCTAATAACAAAATGAATGATTGAACAAGGATTTGACTGTAGTTCAGTATTTAACTATTATAAGGGAGTAATAAAATTATTTATGGTGAATGAGACCTCCGACCGATTTCATTAGCATCCTGCTCTTAACCCAATTACTTGGAGTCTACGTTTTTCTGCCTCTTTCTGTCATCTTAGTATTCATTCCCTATCAGTAAATGCCATTCTTCACAATTTATATTATTATATTTCCTTTGATCTTATCTTACTTCAAAGCCTTCAACATTCATACTTAAAACCTTCGTCGTAACATTCATTTCAAACTTTCGCCTAATATGTCCATAGCATAATGATTTCTGATGTTAACGCGAGTCATACATATTGTAAGTAAAACTACTTCACGGATTTTATAGCGTTTGTATTTGATTTTACAACACTTTACGGACGGATAGTCGCCCGTTACTACGAACGCTGTAAGTATAAAGTGTTCAAAACCTCGGCCAATCAAAAATCAAATAGAAACGCGATAAAATCCGTAATGTAGTTTTATTTACAATGTCCATAGCACACCAGGCTTTTATCTCGTTCATGCCGACTGATCTACAAATTAACAAATTAATTTTCATCATCATTACACACTGTATATTTCGACATCAATCTCACTGTTTGGTTCGAACTCACTTCAAAGTTGAAGAGAAATTGCATTGGACTTTATTTCGAGGTTTCCTTCTCTTGCAGTAATGTTTTTTCGACCCTTTTTTGGACGGTTTATGGTATGGACGCGAGGCCCTGTAAACCAACGTATATCGTCTCCTTCGCCATTGGGCTGACTACTGGTAGCGAGTTCTTGATGTTCGTGGCCAGCCCAGCAGCTCTTTCGGGTACCATCCTAAGTCTTTGCTACCTATAGTCGTCTTTTATGACCACCCATAGGCAAGTGATAGCATTGTATGTTGCCTTCATCACCACACAAATGAAATCATTAGTCCTTTTATTACGGTAATATCACAGGATCTATCAGCACCAACTAAATTTAATAGTCAATTACAACACACATGTATATGTCGTTAATAAACCTAGGTACTACCGGAACCGATCGTAAACATTTTACGATGCCGCGGTGCATTCGGAAAAATATTGCCGAAAGCGTGACGTCATTATTCTGAATGACGTTTATTGGGCTGTAGTTCTAGCACGCGGCATTGCTTGATAGTTTTTATATGGAGTTAAGGGTGTCTCTAATATTAATAGTTAGTTTTAGGGTAACTAATAGACTAAAACAGAAATCTCAAGTTCGAGACTGTGACGTATTTTAGACTTAGAATTCGTGTTTTTTACATATGTAAAGGCAACACCCTACACTTAAGGATGTAATCTTTGTTTTGCGGGGGTTTATCCATGTGATGACGGAATAAGAATACAATTCACCACTCAACATTTTGACCGTGGATGTCGAAAAAGACGACTAAGGGATATAATAAACATATAACACCTATGCAAGAGACGTAAAACTCGAAGCAGAAGCCTATAACAACCTGTCTGACCAGCATGGTATGTTCAATTTCTTACTCGCCTACTGTGGAGGAGGTTTGAGCCCAACAGAGGAGCGTGTAACTGAAATGATGATGATGATTGCGGGGGAATTTTTTAAACATATATTTAACGGATACAAATTACATTCCGTTGATTCAGTCCCGAAACAACAAAATGGGGTCAGTACAAAATATTGTGGAATCAAACCAGCGACCCTGGAGTAGTACATCAGTAGTCAGTATATTAATCTTTACGCCATCTGTGCAGTCGATTTCACAATTATCAAACTAATAAGTCAGCCCAGTTTCCGTGTGGTAACGGAGTAAGAATACAATTCACCACCTTTCTTACCAATGAGTGTCGTAAGAGACGACTAAGGGATATATTACGCATCTGACATCTATACAAGAAAAGAAAAGCTCGAAACAAAACTCTATACTAGTCTGTCTGATCTGCGCCTAATGCCGCCCTAGCCGAGACCGCGGGTGATCGGACCGGGGAATTGTCCGTCACCCGCAGTGTGGCTAACCGCCCGACGGCGACCGACGTCCCAGGACGTCGAGAGGTTAGGGTACCCGAAAGGGTATTCCGTCGGCCGACCACTGACGACAAGTCACATCTGCTCCGGTGGTCGGCCCAACAACGAGATGACGTGGGTACGGGTGGGTTATGGGCCCGCGCGCCGTCCTTTCATCGCCCCGGACGGACTGGACCGCGCGTGCGCTTACCATAGCCCACCCATAAAAAAAAAAAAAAATACTAGTCTGTCTGACCATGGTATAGTAAGGTCAATATCCCTCCTGTTATGGAGAAAGCTCGAGCCCAGCAGTGGGACGTATATGAGCCGAGGTGATGAAGTCAGCCCATCCCCAGTCAGTCGTCGTCATTGTTGGACGCAGGCCCCCCTAAACGAGCAAAAAATAATGCTATAATAGTCATGTTTGCCAAACGGCACCCAGCCAAGTTTAACGCTTTTGCATCGATGTTATCTGCATATCATTTCACTTAATCTATACCAATAAATAAAATTGGAGTGTCTGTTTGTAATGTCAAAATAATAGGCCTTTTTCATGCTCACATGGTTATTTGCATTATACATATGCCTAAAAATCACTTTATATTTTTTCTGTCTGTCTCTGTGTTTCGGATAATCTTCAAAATGGCTGGACCGATTTAAAAAATTATTTTACCAATGGAAGGCTAAAATATCAGGGAGTAAACTAGACTATATTTTATCCCGGTATTCCCACGGGAACGGGAACTACGGGGATAAAGCGACAGAAACCGAAGCGAAGCGAGGGCGGGTTGCTAGTTATAAATTTATATAGATAGATTTTATCCCGTAGTTGTTTTTTGATTGCCCGACATTTCGAACACTTTTTAGCGTTTATGGTTACGGGAGGACTAAGATGTTTCATGTCCAACAAGTGATTTTTATTAAAGAGATTGTTATCTACCCGCTATAGAATTAGTTATTAAAAATTGGTTCATATTTTATTTTGTGTAATACTCGCGAAAACGTCAGTTCTCAGTCATCATCACTTCATTGATTCTCTTCATCAGTACTTAGTCTTTTGCGATATTCATCTACAAGAAAGGGGTTGGTAAATCGTATTCTTAATCAGTCACCATACAGACATTACGAAGACAACACATGACCAAAAAAGGCAAAAGCTAGGTATGTCAAATATAATTATGGATAATCTGATTGCCAAGGTGATGCAGTTGTTTTATTCTAATTTCATGAAATGCTTAGTTATTTATGAAAGATCTGTTGTCATAAACATTCTTAAATCTCATCATCATCATCATTATCATCACAGTTCATATACGTCCCACTACTGGGCATCCTTCAAAATGGGAGGGAAATTGGAAACCTACTATATCACGCTGCTCAGGTGGCACGCTGGGTTGGTATAGGATTTTATTTCGAGTTTTCCTTCTTGTGCATAGATGTTGAATGCATACTACAATCCCTTAGTCGTCTTTTACGACACCCACGGGCAAGAATGGGGGTGGTGAATTATATTCTTACCCCGTCACCATACAGAAAATCCATTGGATTATATGTTCCAGTTTTAATCACATTGACCCTCATTTAAATCTCCAATATCTTCTAAATATTACGATACGCTACTGCAGTCCGCGACGGCTCGGGTTTGATTACTGAACTGGGCAAAATTTTATAGGAGTTTCTTGAGAGGAAAAATTGTTGGAAATTACTCCTTATATAGACATGTCTAAATATTAGTAAAATCGGCCCAGCCGATTGGAAGATTACCGGGAACAAACAGAGAGACAGTCAGACAAAAATTTTTTATGAGGTTTTTAAACATAAGTATAGTGTAAATAACCCATATGAAAAAAACGTATTATTTTGACATTACAAACAGACACTTCGACATTATTTGTTCTTATAGGCAACGTATATTTTAATATGTATTTTATAGCACAAATCGAATGCTAAATTCTAATAACACATCACAAAATGCAGTACAAAAAAATAAAGGAAAATCCATAACAATCGGGGATCAATTACAGTCACCCTACCGTTTTACGTCATAACATCTCAACCCGCAATAAATGTCCACCAAACTGGATGAACGCGGACAATCCAGTACAAGCTAGGGTTGTCTAACATAATGATATTAAAAAATTAAAGCAAAACTTTAATTTTAGCATATACATACTATATTTAACTACATTTAACATCCTAATTTATTCAATATTGTTTTTATTTTTGCCCTTTTGTTTTCTAGCCTTACATAAGGAATAACTTAGGCTATATTTTATCCCAGTATTCCGGTGTGGCAAATGTGAGAATTTAATCGATTTTAAAACTTATTTCACTATTTGGGCTATTTTTATCCCGGTATTTCTACGAAAACGTGTAACTTGAAAACGTGTAACGTTAAACTTGTTGCATCTGTAGGATTTAAAAATTAATTCACGAATGAAAAGGTACATTATCAGTGAATAACTTATAAAAGCTATTTTCATCCCGGTATTTGCCCGGGAACAAAAACTCCGCGAGCGAAACCGGTAGATGTTGACCAATTTTTAAAATTCTTTCACCAAATGGAAAGCTACTATATAAACAAGTAACATAGCCAATTTTTATCTCAATATTCCCATGGGATTTGATTAATATGTTTTTTTTTTCACTCATGTAAACATATAATACTTATCAGCGAGTAGCATAGGCAATTTTTATCTTGGCATTCGCATGGGAATGGGGTCTATGTGGGTTTGAAAACCGCAAACCGTGGGAGTTTGATCGATGTAAATTTTTCCACCAATGGAAATCTACATTATCAGCGACTAAGGACGGTCATATTTATCATCGTATTTCCACGGAAATCTAAACTACAAGGGTGGAAGTAATATTCAAATGTGAAAGTTTGTGAAGATATTTGGATGTTACTCCATCACGCGTAAACTGTTGAGCATATTTGAATGCAAATTGACACATAGATAGAGTATTTCTTAAATTAAGAAATAGAATACTTTTTATGTCGATAATATTCCTTGAGATGGCAGTTCAATGGGCAAGTTAATTTTTACGCGGGCGGAGCCGCGGGCAAATGCTAGTATCATTAATATTACACTGAAATATTAAGAATTTGTAGCATGATATATCAAATAAATAATGAATGTCATAGTTGAATATTTATCAAAACAATATACGAATTGTTTATAAGAAATTTTCTTATTATTTGCCAACCCTAGTAAGAATAGACGGCCTCACGAATATTTACGAGTACGCGTGTCCAACACTTTATGATTATGTCCTGCCGCTGATTGAATGGTGGAACACCCTTCGGTAGCTATCGCTGATTATTGCTGATGATATTTTGTGAGTACATTCGCGCGTTTATTACCGTGTTGATTACAATGTGTATACGTGATAATAAATAGCGAATATAATTATTGAAACAACCAGAACATTCTAGAAACTGTGTCCAGTTCCTGAAAGAAATCTTGACTTAAATCATCATCCATTTCAGCTTATACACTAATGTGCTTGAGTCTTCTTCACAATAGGAGGGCAATTGACCTTCATCATCATCATCATCATCTCAGTCCATATACGTCCCACTGGGCTAGGGCCTCCTCCATAATGTGAGGGAATTTGACCTACTATACCATGCTGGTCAGACAGGTTGGTATAGGGTTTCATTTCGAGTTTTCCTTCTCTTGCACAGATGTTATGTGCCTATTATATCCCATAGTCGTCTTGTACGACATCCACGGGCAAGATAGGGAGTGGTGAATTGTATTCTTACTCACCACACGGAAACAATTGACCTTAATAGGTCAATATACCACGCTGGTCAGACGTATTAGTGGATTTCATTCGAAGTTTTCCTTCTCCTACATATATATTAAATGCATATAATGTCTCTTAGTCGTCTTTTACGACACCCACAGGCAAGATAGGGGGTGGTGAATTGTATTCATCATGAACATTTCAGCTCTCTTCCACAATAGGAAGGGCATGGACTCATTTTTCGTCATTATAAATAAAAAAACCGGCTAAGTGCGAATCGGAGTCATACACGAATAGTTCCGTACCATTATCTATAAAAAAGGGCAAAAAAAAATCGCGTTTGTTGTATGGGCGCCCCCCTTAAATATTTATTTTATTATGTTCTTATAGCGGCAATAGAAATACATAATTCGTAAAACTTTCAATTGTCTAACTATCGCGGTTCTTGAGACAGACAGACGGACGGATAGACAGGGAAGTTTTAATAATAGGGTCCCGTTTTTACCCTTAGGGTACGGCACCCTAAAAACAGGTTAGTATAAAGGTTGCAATGCCTTTAAAAAGGTAAACAAATCATTTTTTTTTTTAAAGTAGCCGTAGCATGCAATGCGTCAGCCACATTTAAAGATTTCAGTAATATCTTATACTTACACTAAACAAAATGTATGCGAAGACGTTGAAATACAACTATATTAAACAAATGTGCTAAAAAGACAAACGTTCTATTTGGTACAAGCGCCCCGGGACATATGATAATAGCTCTGCTTTGTTATCCCTTACCATGGTACATTTTCTATCTGCATATACATATTTATGTCTCTCGTTTACCTAATAATAAAAAAATATTTGTAACTCGTATAATGACTTGCTAATGCCAGTTTGTAGCAATGATCCCTAAAATTTAGATAACTCTACTAAGACTAATATCATGTTAAGTGGTACTATAATTTAAAGGATACGTAAATAATTATTTATAATCATTGATTTTAAATAAAATTGATACTTAAGAGATACATGGCTGGCGATATAAAAGATATTTAACATTGATATTATATGTTATTTATATTGCTTTAAGGCTTATCTAAAATTTAGAAATCTTTGATGAAAGCATGCAAAAGAATGTCCAAGTTCAGCTTTAAATAGTACAGATAATATAATGTTACTATGTTGTGAAAAAAATAATGTTATTCTCTTTACTTCATCGCATTTAAAATTTTATTTATTTTATATTATTTAGAATAATAATAATAACAAATCACAATTAATTTAACTGTCACATGTTTAAAAGGCTTACATAAAATCATCTGTGGTCTCGATAGGGATTCTTTTGTTGTACAAGGTCTCGTATAAATTTCAGAAATAATAATATTCTTAGAAGTTATGAAAAGCAAGAAGAAAATCGAATGGAACTGGATATCAAAGATGTCACTTAACGTCTGTCTTTCAAGTTTAGGAGACAAACCGTTGAAGCTACAAATGATCTGACGCAAACTGTAACACTAGCAGATTCGTCTCTTTGTGATAAAAATTGTTAGTCTTTTTAGATGTATGTGTTTGTAGGTTTAAAAATATAACTGATTCAAGTGATGAATTCGCAGAGGACATAGTGTACTTTCGCGCTATATCTCCTAGTTTCGATTCCCATGAAAGGTAATTTTTAGTATGATCCAAATAATTATTTGTGGCTACGTATTTTAGTGGAATTTGTGTGTGTGGTTATATGCCTGTATTGTCCTCCGCAACTAAAAAAATTATGCTTTAGTATCGTGGATTATCTTAAGGTAATTGGCCTCGTCGGGTCGACCACTGAAGTCAAGCAACTCTGCACCGGTGGTCGGCCCAACGAGGAAGGTGACAGCACATGGGTGGGTTACGGGTGTGCGTGCTTTTGCGCCCCTCTGTCGCCCCGGACGGAGCCGGGCGAAGAGTGCGCCGACCGTAGCCCACCTTTCAAAAAAAAAAGATAATTGGTCTCCTTTCAATTATAATAAATAAGGTAAAAGTGAAAGTTATTATGTTTTGCCACATGAAACAAATTTTTGATATTTGTTTAAGCTAAATTTGAGTTAAAATGATACATATAACATAATTCATATATTACAGCCATCTCATATTTAAAATTAACTTGGGGCTTAAATAGGGTAATTCCAGTGGACTAAGAGCTCTATAGTGGCATAATCATGTCACCGTTTTACGTATCTAGTTCAAATCAAGGATTATTTTAAAGTGTTATTAAGGTGGGTGGACCATGGATGGCCATTATAACAAATAGACAGTTTTTATTCGTTCATTTACAGAATAAATTAAACGAACAAATAAATAATTATCACTTCGTTTTATTATGTGACAATTTTACAAAAATTACTTTCTTTTATTCTAGGTGTAATTATTGGACATTAAATTGACACTTTTAATAGGCTTTTCCAAACGGCCTTACAAGGAACAGGGCTCCATACAAGTCCAATATTATAAATCAGTCGTTTAGCTTAAAACTAGAGTTGTAATAATCAAAATATTTGCTTTTACTAAAACTAAATAAAAAGCTCTTTCATTTAAACGAAACAATAAATGCTTAACAAATAATAATCTTCTTTAAAAGAATCACCGAACATTGCATGAACAACATCATATAATATATTATATATATATATATATATAATAAATTATGTATATATATATATATAATATATTATATATATTAATAGAAATTATTTAAAATTTATAGTAAGGAGTATTATATCGATAAAAAATAAGTTGCCAATGCGCTTTAGAACAAAATTATAATGAAAAGAAATTACCCATAATGGCCGTCCCATAATTACCCATAATTACCCATAAGGTCCGTTCGTTGTAGGGCCAAAATGTTCCTAAGAAGGCCAAACTGATAATTGTGTGATATTGTGACATACTTTTTTATATTTAATAAAATAATAGATATTAACTACTAACTAACAACTAATTTTTCTAATTATAACGCACTTATAATGACACTTGCCAGTCTTTTAGTAAGGAATATTTAAAATCAATCATGCCTACGATTATAATATGAAAATATAAGAAAATAATAACGTAAGTTTTGAAACAAACTTATAAACTAAAAAGAATAATAGTTTTGGATATTTAATCACAATCTGAGCATAAAAATATGAGATAGTGTAGTGAGATTTATACACTCTTCGTGATATCACTTTTGACCTTGGCTACATCTGCTTGCTTGGTTCAACTTGGTTGCCTTATATCTTCGATTCCACACTCGCGACATGCGCCATTCCTTTTCTTGACCTTCTGCACTTTCCTTCATCTCTATTTTCAATCTTTTGTTGGTTTGTTGTTCTATGTCCCCTAGCAACGCCATCCGTTATGATTGATTAGCTTTTTTGATTGGCCTTACAAGGAAAGAACTACCGGTTTTCATAGGAAAATTACCGATATTTTAACTCTAATCGAAGCAAAATTATTATTTTCTTCTTTAGGGTCATAACAAAACCTTAAATGACAATTTTCAATTTACAAAAATATGATAATAATAGGATATTTACATAAAAATTACTTTTTGTTGTGAGCGGAAATTATATTAGCGTCATTGACTGAAGTATACAAAGAGAGGGAACCTACGAACAAAATAGCGACGCGAGTGACTCGCCGCCGCGTCTGTGTGATTGAGAGTAATGGATCTTATCTTAATACATATGAGTGGAAGGAATGTGTCATCATATGACAGGAACTATGACTGTTTTACAGTTGGCCTTCAAAGGAGCATGGCCGTCCATGGTCCACCTACCTTATATGGTTTTCTAAAGAAACTTTAATTGTATAGAATAAAATAATAATTTTCGTAATATGGTTTCAGGCATGAAGGAGTCCAGTATTTTGGTTTTTTTTTGTTTGTCGATAATAGTATACGACGAAAATTAATGACCTCGTTGTTATAAATAAAATAAAAGCATAAGTACGATTAATATTAGTTATCAGTACATAACATATGCGTGATTCCTACACTCTCATATTAGTTAAAATATTTCTTGAGTTATTTGTGTAACATAATCAAGGCTACGATAAGCGTCACCTTAAAAAGCGGATTTATTTGTGTCATATTGAAATACCACGTGGTAGGTTACTCTGACGTCATCTCAGTTATTTAACACACCGTTTACTAGATGGCGTAGTATTATTGACGTCACTTTTAAAACTCGATGTTAAGATATTCGTAGATAGAGTGACTCGCCGACGGTTTGTTATTTTTGTTAAGACCTTACTTCATAGGATCATTTCTATAGTAAGCTCTTCTCGAGACCTTCACACTATGTGAGTCCTCGCAAGTCACGTTGATGAGGTGTGGCGCGACGTCCTGAGCGTGAGACAGGCGATGGTACATCTACCATCAGCCTTCGATGATCGTTCACTTCCCTTCACGGGGAAGCGTGGTGGGGCGTTGTCGCTTTCTGAGTGGCTTTTTTAAACAATTATAAGAATTTATAAGCTTCATCTGTTAAAGTATTGTGAAATGGTCGTTTATCGTATAAGCATATGAGCTATATAAATTAATGGGGAGATATCCTTTAATTATTAATAACTAATTATCTATAACTTTATTAATTTACCATGATAAAAAATGACTATGTAGAACGAAACTTATGTAGAAATCAATTACGTATTGACACGTAAGTCATATTATTATTATTCTCGAGGTTTCAATTCAATTCAAATCATTTATTATGCATAGACCCCGAGAGGGCACTTACATATTGTCAATTTTACAAAATATAATCAAATTATCCAAAAAAAAAACTACCACCGGATCGGAATGCGACTGCTACTGAGAAAATCTGGCAAGAAACTCAGCGAGCTTGTCTACTATTTTTAATATTTTTTTTTCTTACTAGATATACAATTGTTTACGTTTTGTAAGAGCGTTATCAACGAATCAGTCTAATATATACAGGCTGTATCAGGTTATAGGGCAACAGTTCGAGTATGTTGCATTTTAACGGTCATATATCGTAATTAGAATGTATATTACACAAAAAAAACAATATAACATAAAAGTTATAGTGATTGCAAAAATGTGTGGTCTAAGTTTGTCTTAAATGTTACGTATTATGTAGGCAGGTACAGACAGGACACATGTAGGCATGTAAAGCTTCGACAGTATAAATAGGTATGATTTGCGCGAACGCTTCAATGGTACGTAGGTACAAATGCAACTCGTCAACGGTCATTGGCCGATCAGCTGATTTAGAGTGAAGTTTGTCTTGCTTATGCGAACGTAATCATTGATTTATTCAATTTCTAATGAATATTTACTAAAGTACGAATATGTTGCAGATTAAGTAACACTGACTTTACACATTTAAATCAGATTTACACGAAAAAGCGATGACGAAATTGAAAACTTTACATGTCTCTGATTCATTAACGAATCGATGTTTTTATTTCCAATTTCTTTCCTGGGTTCCTACCACCATTGCCTAGCTCCTGTTTGACCAGTTGCCCCATAACCTGGAACATTCTGTATAATTAACAATATAATTTTATATAATATATTATATATTAAATAGTTTCGATATTAACAAATAGTAGTATCAACTACCTTTCCACTTGAAGCTCATGAGAATATTTAGAGAACAAACTTTATATATCTCATGGCAGTTTATGCTACACGGGACTCGTTTTAGTTTGAACAAGTTCCTTGTATTTTTGGATAGTGTATAAATATAATGAGAGTATGACTCGAGAACGTTTTGGCAAGATCTAGCGTAATATTATTATTAGAAAATGCATTGTAGTTAAAACAAAGACAATTTTAGAACAAAATTTCTAATGTAAATAAAAAATATTAAATAAAAAAGTTAGGTCTAAAATATACGTGTAGTAAAGGTGTAAGGCTTAGAATAATAACCCATAGAAGGTAAGTTCACGCACAAAAAGTGAGGCATTTCAATTGGAGCCTAATGGAGCTTACGCCGGAACCGTCAGGATTGTAGGTACTCGCAGCGCCGGCGGCCGCGGCGGCGGCGCGGCGATCAGTCGACTCGGTTTGATAGCACATTCGTTGATTCGCTTTCTATTCATTGATTCGCTCTCTAATACGGAGTCGAACAATCGTATGAATGAATTGTACGAGTGAGAAAATACGAAAATACACGAAATGTTCTAAGAATCACGAGTTGGTTGGATGCAATTCGATTCGTTTACATTTACAATTCGTCCCTCGCGCGATGTAATGTTTTCTTGCTTTTGTTGACTTGTCGTTTACGTAATTAATAATAATAGCTATTAATTATGAGTAAACCTGAGACGTATAAAAACGATTTTTTTTAAGGTGATTTATCGGGTAATAACTTATTAGGATCAGACTTTATTTAAAAAAAATGTATTTTTGATTTTATTATTACTATTTGTTATTATGATATGATGATTTTAATCGTAATAATAAAAAAGTATTGTCATTATCTACGTGTTTAAATGTCAATATACCTATAAGTCTCCTTTCCGTAACCAAATACCGAGCACACTGCTGTATCTCGAAATCTCTACTCATTCGTAATGCAAACTGATCTGCCAAAAAAAACTCGCTCGAATAATAATGTAAACGAATTATAACTCGCCAACTCGGCTTCACAGGCGGATGACTCGACATACGAGTACGAATTTGACTATAATGCTGGCGTGACGAATGTGACGATTCGAATCAATTCGAATTGCTCGAATTAATAGTAATTTTAATTCGATTGATTCGAATTGAAAAAAAAGCAATTCGTCTCATCGCTAATGGTAAGCGCACACGCACTCCATTTCGTCCAGGGCTACGAAAGGACAGCGCGCGGGCTCATAACCCACCCATACCCACGTCGCTTAATTGTTGGGCCGACCACCGGAGCAGGGTGACTTGTCGTCAGTGGTAACGATACTTAGGATGGAATGCCATTCCTTAGGCTAGACGTGTATGCAACCATAGAAAACCATAGAAAAATTAATAAGATATTTCTGTGCAATGAACAATTTATTTTCACCACGATGATCTACAAAACAATACCAATCCATCAGTGAAATTTTCGAATCATTAATCAACTGAGGAATAATCCGAAACTAATTAAAACACGCGTGTTCAAATCCCATGGGCACAAAATCCCTATCAAAATAATTATTAGTTCACAAGACTAGGGATTACTTCAACCCTTTTGCTGCCCAATTAATTTGACTTGCTTTTAAGCTGTTCATTAGATGGTAGTACTGTTAATAAGTTATTGAGGGTAAGTTTTGATTTCTTGTGTTAATTATGCGGGTTTGATTAGCATCGCGTCGGCCATTTTTTAAATGACATTTGATATGGGGCATGTGAAAATAACATGTGGCATTTTAAATTTTTTTCAGTGTGATGACGGAATAAGAATATAGTTGACTACCCTTTATCTTGCCTGCGGGTGTCGTAAAAGGCGGCTAAAGGGTTAAAATCCGGAGGTTAACATCTATGTAGGAGAACTCGAAATAAAATCTTGTACTAAACCGTCTGAACAGCGGAGTATAACAACAGTGAGACTTCTGTTGGCTGAGAGCAAAGATGAGTTCTTAAATTTTATTTCATCATCATCACCATCATCATCTCGGCTCATATACGTCCCACTGCTGGGCTCGAGCCTCCTCCACAATAGGAGGGAAATTGACCTTACTATACCATGCTGGTCAGACAGGTTGGTATAAAAGTTTGTTGCGAGTTTTCCTTCTCTTGCTTATGTTATATGCAAATTTAATCTCTTAGTCGTTTTTACGACATCCACGGGTAAGATAGGGAGTGGTGAATTGTATTCTTACTCCGTCACCACACGGAAAGGGATAGTACCACATTGCAAAATAGAACTAAAAGGAATCATTTCGATTCATATACCTCCCACTGCTGGGCTTGAGCCTCCTTCGTAATACGAGGGATAATGACCTACTATACCACGCTGGTTATAGGGTTTTATTTCGAGTTTTCCTTCTCGTACATAGATATTATATGCTTATTATATCCCTTAGTCGTCTTTTACGACATCCATGGACTAGATAGGGAGTGGTGAATTGTATTCTTACTCCGTCACCACACGGAAAATCGCATGGCATTTTAAATTTGCAACGTCTCCTAAGTTAAGGCCTTCGAGTCCCGGATCGGGCAAAATTTTATAGGGTTTTCTGAGAGGGAAAACACGGTTTTCCCTTACATACAGCTACCTAGTAGTAAAACATTATAATAAAAACAGTCATTTTGAAAATTATTAGAAATAAACAGGTTGACAGACAGACAGACAAAAAACTTCAGTCCAGTTTTTAGGCATAGGTATATTGCAAGTAACCGTGTAAGCATAAAACACCTAATACATATTTTGATATTACAAACAGACACTTCAAATATGTATATTTATTTATGTAGACAATCTCACACGTTAGTAAGACAGACATGTTTAGAAGATGCTGATGTCCATCAGTGTAACAGGAATAGTCTAGAAAGAAGAAGAAAAACATGCGAATTATCATGATAACAAAGCAAATAATTTTCTCGAAAATCTAACTCAATAAGCAAGTTACAAGTTATTCAAGGCCCGTCCACTCAAAGGCCACAGCCTCACTTCAAAAACACTGATGTCAACCAAAAAGCCAAATCGAATTCAAAAGGCCACAAGTGAGGTCCGAATTGAGATTGGTTTTGACACCCGGACCGATGCTTGATCGTATGGTCAAAGTACAAAAGGACATTACCAAGTGTGTAGTCATAGATTAAAATAAATCAGATACGCTATTTATTTTAATGTTTAGCAATAAGTTAAGAATATACTACCTCGGTATGTTTCCGTGTGGTGACGGACTGAGAATACAATTCACCATTTCCTATCTTATGTTACTCCTGGGCGTCGTAAAAGATGGCTAGGGAATATTATATTCATGTAACATCTATGCAAGACAAGGAAAACACGATATAAAACCATATACCAACACGTCTGACCAGCATGATATATATGGTCAATTTCCCTCCCATAGTGGAGGAGGAAGCCCAAGCCCAATAGTGGAACTATATGGGCTGTGATGATCATGATGACTTCACCGAAATTTTGTATTTTCACCGTTTGTAACATATGGTGTTGGTCATGTTCACTGAAGGTTCTATTTGAGATAGCTGCGTGGAGCAGGTCTTTGCCTTCCCTCCATAGTGGTTGAGAGGAGTGATGGCTGCTCTAGTAGTTAACTCGTGATCGGGTGCCGCTTGTCACATCTGGTCCAGCCATAATCGTTTAAATTATATAAAGTATCTCTTGGTTCGAAGGGCATCACACTGGAGCTAGTTCTTACAAGACATGTACATAATTTTATATCTAAGAAGAAGAAAAAAAAAATTAAAAATAATAGACAAGCCCGCTGAGTTTCTTGCCGGATTTTCTCAGTAGCGGTCGCGTTCCGATCCAGTGGTAGATTATTTTTTTCTTTTTGATAATTTAATTTTTGTAAACTTGACAATATATAAGTGTCCTCTCGGTGTTTATGCATCATAAATGATTTGAATTTGAACTATAAATCGGCATAGACTGGCAACTCTCTCCTAGGTAATGCTTAATATTGGTTTTATTGGTGGTTTAG